>CM077561.1:24905089-26141875 GCA_039657345.1 Stephania japonica
CTTAAACATGTAAGGTGACTTGGTTCCACCATATATCTATGGCTCCCTAAGAGGCCTTACACGAAGTCAAACAAGGTAAAAAACAACCCCATCCCAAGTCCTTTATTTAAAATCATGATTCTAAATATACTAGTAGCAAGCCACATTTGAAAGATGAGCGGAGCTCCCTACTTACCTCGACTCGCTGCGACGCCTATAATAACACCTTGCACGCTCGGGGTTCAATGTGAACCTTTGCACTTTAGACAATTTATAACAACAACGAATTAATGGAAATCTCAATTTAAAGTTTAAATACATTTCTATTTTATTTGTCTTTGGAGCCCACCAGTGCGGATTCCTTGGGTTATGTGTCATTCGAGGCCCTTGTCGGGGTGTGGGACCCGCATATAAGTCCCCCAAGGAGTCGGTGTGCGCCGTTGGTCGAATCAAGGTCTCATTGGTCCTTGATTTATTGACCAGGGGCCAATTGGTCCCTGTTTTAGTTGATTAGAGGATTGATAAACCCTTGGTCAATCAGGTCAACATCCCTTAGGGTCGACAGGCCCCTGGAACATTCCAGGGACTTGTTCGTCCCTAAGGGACAAACCAGGGGCAAGTTTCATGCCCCTGGTGCTTTATGGGTAGGGGAAAAATTTCCTCCAACCACAACGCCACCCTTCCCCACCCTAAGACCTTTGTTCGAGGGTGGTCCCCAACGCTCGCGTTGCTGGGGACCCCTCCACTAGGTCGGCCAGGCAGCTAGTTAAGGTGGAGGCGATGGTGGGGAAGTGGGGTGACCACCATCCACTCCATTCTCCTTGTAGCTTGTTTGGGGTGCCTTCTATGGTACCCCACGACCTCCATGATAATGGCAGTATGGCTGCCACAGTCGTACTTTGGCAATACCATGTGTTGCCGCCACTTAGGATTCCATATACCCAATTAAAACCACCAAGAGCTCAAAAGAAAAAAATGGATAAAAAGAAGAGAAGGAGAGATTACCTTCTTGGATCAATAAAACTTCCTAAAACTCCATTGATTCAAAAACCACCACAACCACTTTCTCCACCTTATTCTCCTAAGGTTTTTAGTTTAAACAAATAAAAAACTTAATATATATGTAGTGGCTATGGGTTAGGGTTTTTCTTTAACCCAATAAATTTACCAATTTATCCTTAGTGGTTATTTTTATTTCTGAGTTGTCACAACATCCCCAATTTTAAGAACTTTCGTCCTTGAAATTAAAAGTAAAGCCATACCTTAAGGTCCGAAGAGAAATGAAAAATTCTCCATCATATAGTCCCCCTGCTCCCAAGTCAACTCCTGTTCTCCATTGAATTGCCACCATACTTGAACTAACTAGATTTCATTGTTGCAAAGTTTATGCACTTTCCTATCCATGTTTTGGATCGACTGCTCATCGTAGGACACTTCCTCCCTCAAATCAACTTGTTCCTAATTGATCATCGGTGCATGTTTGTTGTGTGCCTTCCTCAACATAGAAACATGAAAGACATCATGTACACCTGCTAACTGTGGTGGCAACTCGAGGCGGAAAGCTACAGGGCCTACTTGTTTATTGATCTTAAATGGTCGGATAAACCTGGGAGCCAATTTTCCTTTCAAACCGAATCAGTAATGCCCTTTCATTGGTGACACTTTCAATAGCACATATTCTCCTTCCTTGAATACAACATCTTGATGGTCCTTGTCAGCATACTTCTTTTGGCGTCTTTGGGCAGTCTCTAACCGTTGCCTAATTAGCTTTATCCTTTCGGTTTGGTCATGCACAAGTTCCATGCCAATCAAGATGGCATCTCCGACCTCGGTCCTAAAAACTGGAGATCTATACGGTCTCCCATATAATGCTTCGAACAGTGCCATGCCAATACATGCTTGAAAATTGTTGTTGTACGTGAAATCACACAACGTAATATACTTCTCCCAATTCCCATACAAATCCAGCACACAAGCTCGGTGCATATCCTCAAGTATCTGTATCAATCTCTCAGTCTACTTATCTGTCTGAGGGTGAAAGGCTGAACTGAGATTAAGCTGAGTCCCCATCTGGTGTTAAAACCCACTCCAAAACTGAGAGGTAAATCTCGGATCACGATCCGATACAATAGAAATTGGGACTCTATGTAATCTGACGATCTCGTCTACGTATATGCCTCCCAACCTGTATGCTGAATACTCCATGAAAATAGGGGTAAAGTGAGATGACTTAGTCAAATGATCCACAATTACCCAAACTGCGTCATTGCTTTTCTAAGTCATCGGTAGCCCCAAAACAAAATCAATAGCTATGTGTTTCCACTTCCACTTTGGAATGGGTAACGGTTGCAACAATCCTCCTGGCTTTCGGTGGTCTACTTTCTCTTGCTGACAAATCTCTTAATTTTGAATGTAAGTAGTGATGGCCACCTTCATCCCTGGCCACTAGTACATCCTACACATATCCTGATACATCTCGTTACCTCCAGGATGAACGGTGAATCGTGATATGTGCACCTCTTGGAGTAAATCATCTCTTGTCTATGCAATGGTATCCACAATCTGTCTCAAAATCTCAATGCCCCATCAGCCGAAAGTCTCCAATTCATGTTATCACTGCTATCTGCGAGTGACCTATTCCTCCCATACACGGAATCAGCTCTCTGACAATCAACCACTTTAAACAAGGCCACTGACTCTACTCTCATTTGAACACATGTTTGACCCTCTGAGCCATTTGTTCCAACAACTGAGCCATCTGCGGGTACCACTTGAATATTCATCACAGTCTCAAACTCTATCTCTAGTTGCACATGGCTCAAAGCATCTGCCACTACATTTGCCTTCCCTGGGTAGTACTCAAGTGTGAAATCGTAGTCCTTCAAAAGTTCAAACCATCTCTTCTATCGCATATTCAACACACTCTGAGTGAATAAGTATTTCAAACTTTTGTGATCTGAGTAGACAATGAATTTCTCCCTGTACAAATAATGCCTCTACAGCTTTAGAGCAAACACAACCGTCGCCAACTCTAAGTTGTGCACTGGATAGTTCTTATCATGTACTTTCAATTGCCTGGATGTATAAACAATTGCTTTGTTTTCTTACATTAACACACTTCCCAAGCCAATCCCCGAAGCGTTGGTGTACACTGACAACTCCTTGCCGACTTAAGGTAGGATCAAAATTGGTGCGGTAGTAAGATGTTCCTTCAACAACTGAAAGGCCTCCTCGCATGTATCATCCCAAACGTAGGCAACATCTTTCTGTGTCAAATTGGTAAGCGGCGAAGCGATCAACGAGAAACCCTGCACGAATCGTCGATAATAACTTACTAATCCCAGAATACTCCATATCTCGAAAACATTAGTGGGATTTGGCCACCTAAAGATCACCTCGATCTTCGTGGGATCAACTGAGATTCCCTCTATATTTACCACGTGTCCTAAAAACTTCTCCTCAGAAGCCCATAACTCGCATTTGCTCAATTTAGCATAAAGCTTATTTTCTCTCAAGTTCTGCAACACTTTCCTAAGATGCTTTCTATGATTTGACTCGGTCTTGGAGTATATCATTATGTTATCGATGAACACAATCACAAACTGATCGAGGAATGTCTTAGAGACATGGTGCATCAAATCCATGAACATAGCCAGTGCATTGGTAAGCCCAAACGGCATAACTGTGAACAGGAAGTGTCCATGCTGAGTACTAAAGGCTGTCTTCGATGTGCCTTCCTCCCGTATACGCAACTGGCGGTACCCCGATCTCAAGTCTATTTTAGAAAAGAACTTTGCTCCCATCAACTGGTCAAACAAGTCTTCGATCCTGGGAAACAGATATTTGTTCCGAATAGTCACCTTATTCAACTGTCAGTAATCTATGCACATCCTCAAACTCCCATCTTTCTTCTTCATAAACAATACAGGTGCTCCCCATGGTGATACATTAAGAGTTATGAAGCCTTTTTGAGTCAACTTCTCTAACTGTGCCTTTAACTCCTTCAACTCGGTAGCCGCCATGCGGTAGGGTACTTTAGAAACCGGTCTCGTACCAAGAATAAGATCAATCGTGAAATCAATTTCCCGATGGGGAGGGAGTCCTGGAAAGTCTAAAGGGAACACATCTAGAAAATCCATAACTACAGGAATTTTCTCAATTAGAACTTCTTGTCCTTCTCCTATGGAGGTCAAACTCGCAATAGAATTTATCTCTGCTAATGTCACAACTCTATCACGGGTGGTAACCCTAGCCAATGTACAACTTCTAAACTCAAACGGTGGGATGCCTGGAATTTGAAAAAATACGGTCTTATGGAAACAGTCTATTTTGGCGTGATACGCCTCTAACCAGTATATGCCCAATAATGCATCATACTCTAGGCACTCTAAGACCCGTAGATCGAACAACATCGTGCGATCCTCAATTTTAATTTTAAACCCAACACATCATATTCGGATAAATTTGTTTACTAGAGACCGTGCTTAAAATTAGATAAGTATGTGCTCTAACCAGTGTCAACCCCAAAGCATGAATAACATTCCCCGATATAAGTGAGACAGTAGAACCAGAATCAAACAATGTATGCATATCTCGTCCATTTATGGAAACCATACCTGTAACCAACTGGTACGTAGCCTCCCTGTCCTGCTCAACAACTGCATGAACTCCTCCTTGAGTAACTGGGGCTATGCTCCCCTCAGATGGTGGTGGGTTAGGGTATTAGCTCTAGTAGTGGCCCGATGTCCCACATCTGTAACAAATCACCTCTGGTCTCTGATAAGTCGGAGGCGGCTGAACGACTCTCCCTGATGCGCTCAACTTTGGTCCGGTCGGCCCTCTACCCTTATTTCCTTTCTGCTGAGACTGCTGATGAGGACGTGGTGGCCTGAAAACTATGCCTTGAGTAGACGAGAGTGTAGGTATATGAGAGTGTGGGGTGGTCCCCGTGTAAGAGTGTGGGGCCCTTGGTACTGCATGGGTACACGTGAACCTGCTAGAGTATCCTCCAATCCTGCTCCTCTTATGATGGCTTCCCTGTAAACTGCTCCCATTTCTGTTTCTTTTGACATCCCAATAGTTGTCGCTAATTGCTGATTGATACGAGGGCATAACCTCCCTGTTTTGATCCAGCAAGTATGCCGCCTCACAATGTCGTAAACTCGCCATTGCCCGTGCATAAGTCTCTAGTAGATACACAGCCATACTAGTTTTGATATGAGTGTCCAAACTATCTATGAACCTAGAAACTCTCTCCCGCATGGTAGCCACATAATCAGGTGCAAAGTCCGACAGCTCATTGTAGTCTGACTCGTACTCCCTCACTGGCCTGCCACCTTGTACTAGGTTTAGAAACTCTCGCCTCTTGGCATCCCTAACCACCGGAGGAAAAAATTGTTCATAAAATACAGTCTTAAACTTAGACCATGTGTTAATCGGTCACTCTGTTCTCTTGACTGATTTCCACCACTTGTATGCCTTTCCTTCTAGTAGAAATGATGCTAAAAATACCATGGTACCACAGTCAATTTTCAAAACTTCTTGCATTTTTTCTATATGAGAATTCCATTCATCTGCCTCTCCAACCTCAACATCACCATAAAAATTTAGGACTTCATGTTTCATGAACTCTTTTTGAATCTTGAGCATCCTCAGTGTCTCTACACTAATTTCAGGTGTCGGTATCGTCGGATCTATTTCTGCCCCCATCACTGACTGGCCTATGTCCCCTTCCTCTTGCGAAGCCTTTAGTATAGGATCTAAGTCCACTCCTCCAATATGTGGTTGCATCTGTGGTACTGGATCCCGCGGTGCTCTCTGTCCCCTAATTGCTACCATCAACTCAGTCCTCACGCACTCCTGCGCTGCTGTTGGATCCTCAAGCGTCTTGTGATGATTTTCAGTCATCTTTGTCATCTAACGCTCCATCGGGGTACGCCACTGTCTATCATCCGTCTCCTGTGTACCCCTGGCATTATAACTGTTGGGAAATGTGCCCTAGGTCAATCCATTAATAGTCTTTATGAATACATTTTAGTTAATAAAATAGAGGATTTCATTTGCTGTTTATTATAATTGATTTGCATGTTTACATTATAATAAGATCCATGGATATTTACAGAAATATCCTTAATGTCCCTAGTCGATTATTATACTGGGAACTATAATGAATTAAGACTAGTGTGAGTCTTGATTGATGATCATACGATGATTATATGTATAGGAATACGAATCAAGATCATGAGTACTTGTTAGGGAACAAAGTACTGGACCGATCCGCTATGAGAATATCACATGGATTAAGTCATAGTTGTTTCTTATGATAGGTATATTTTTCAGTCCTTTGACTTGAGATTACTAGAGACTTCAACATTAGGAATACAGTGATTTAACGCAATCAAACGTTGTCTTTAACCAGGCGATTATAAAGGTTATGATTGGTTACTATGTGAATAATGTGGTGAAGTTGTGTAATCGAGATAGAATTTGTCCTCTCATATAAAGAGAGATATCCAGTGGATCCCTCGATGTGTTAGACTGTTAAAAGGCCTAGCCTAAGTGAATTGATATTGATCAATGTCACTTAGATGTTTTCAGTCTACCTAAAAATCGAGACTAGTACGATTGAACATGTTGGATGACAATTCCATGCCTTATGTTTGAACAAAAGGATATCGTGTGACAAAAGGATGTTATATACATTATTGATTAGGTTGTATCGATTCAATATTCGTACAACTTGGGTAGTCATAATGTCTTGCTAGAGGCCGCTTATGACTTGTATACCAAAATGTGTTTTGGTACACTGCCAACGTTGTATGAGCCTATTGGGTCGCACACCGAGAATGGTTTTGCGAGATTTTAAGATGGTTCAGAAAAATGAATTTTATATGATAAAATTCATGACAGAAACGTCCTTGTAGTGTATTACACTTATGCTTCTTTAAGTAGGGGTATATATGTGTAATTTACTTAACTGTCTATATACAAGGGTTGTAGAAATATACGCTTTGAGTTAGAATACCAGAACGAAAGATTTAAAAAGGGCCGAAACTCTATTTTCGTTTTAAGAAACGATTTAGGGTTTTTGGTAAGCTCTGGATCATTTTGGAGAGAAACAAAAAGGTTTGGTATTCTCTCGAAGCTAGTACTTCAAATCTCGGCCGCCGATCGTGTGTGGACTGCTGATAGAGGGCGTTCGTCGTTGGTAGCGCCTTAGAGATTGATTAACCTTCAGAAAGGTACATTGCGACTGAGATATGATTAAGTTTTCATAGTTTAAACATTTTTAATGGAATTAGATTCGGATCCTGTTGGGGTTTTTGTCAAAAATTGTTTTGTAATCTCCGCTGCGCATGAACCCCAAAACCCAACAATCACGACCATAGGGACTTCCACCTTGAGTACTCATTGTGCACAGGAAGCAGTTCAAGGGAGTTAGTCCAACAAGTTAAGAGAATAGCTAAAATATCTAAAAGCAATAGATATTATATAACACAAAGCAAATGACATTGTATAAGTATTTTATTCAAGATTTCAATCCTTTCCCATCCTAGGATTGGTCTGTGTGCACCGTAAGTCGATTTGAACCAATGTCCCATACCATTGATTTGTTTGACTTCAACTTGACCATTAAATTTAAAAATGCTCTGCAAACTTAGGTTTTCCTTAACCAACGTTTCCCTAGGGTTTAATACCTATGCTCTGATACCAACTGAAACAACCCATCCCTGACCTATAGTCGGGTCATCTGGCCCAGATTGCCATTTAAGCCCAATACCTGAACCAGGCCCAAATAACGATCTGACATGCCTAAACAACTTGCGGAATGATATATAGACAATATGGAAGTAGTATGTGGAATTCAAATTTTATCAAATATTATATGTCACCATAAACCAAAATATTGAATAATTTAAATTCACCTAATCAAATCAAAAGAATATGGAGTCTCCAAAACCTTCAAATGCTCATAAATGTACTAAACTAACTAAATGAAAGGTTTATCCACCTAAAGGTTTTACCTAGGTTACAATCCTTATTAATAATTCTCAAATCAAAATAGTAAATAATATTCAAGCAAGGCTAACACAACAAGGAGTCTTCAAACGAGGACTTTCCCCTTGCCACGATCTACCGCTCTCGTTGATGGACTTGTATTGTAAGTGGGGTGAGCTAAAAGAACCAACGGAGCCCAATAAGAGAAGAACAACGCTCAAATATCAAATATGCAAGTAATACCTATAAAGCAAAATAAAGCTAGCATGCATTTGAAATCATGACAAGATTGACAATTTGTAGCAGGGTAGCAATTCTATAAAGAGTAAGCATTTCATGTTACGTAAAGTATTTCAAACACTAATAAATAATTCAAGAGTTGTAAAGCATAAATAATCAAGTTTAGCAATGCAAAGGGGTTACAAGAAAGATACATATGAAGTAATAAATATAAATGCAAGTCCATTGTTTCATTTGTCATTGTCTCCCCTTGTTGAAGAATAATCAACAATATAATAAATATGCATGGGTGACTTGAATCCACCGTGTGTCCACGGCTCCTCAAGAGGCCCGAGTGACTTAGTTCCATCGTACATCCACAACTCCCTAAGAGGCCCTTACAATGGGTGATTTGGTTCCACCGTTAGCTACTGCTCCCCAAGAGGCCCTTAAGCATGTAAGGTGACTTGGTTCCACCATATGGCTATGGCTCCCCAAGAGGCCTTACTTGAAGTCAAACAAGGTAGGCAACAACCCCATCCTAAGTCCTTTAGTTAAAACCGTGATTCTAAATATACTAGTAGCAAGCCAAATTTGATAGATTAGCGGAACTCCCCACTTACCTCGACTCGTCGCGACGCCTATAATAACACCTTGCACGCTCGGGGCTCGATGTGAACCTTTGCGCTCTAGACAATTTATAGCAACAAAGAATTAATGGAAATCTCAATTTAAAGTTTAAATAGATTTCTATTTTATTTGTTTTCGGAGCCTACCAGTGCATATTCCTTGGGTTACATGTCATTCGAGGCCCTTATCGGGGTGTGGGACTTGCACATAAGTCCCCTGAGGCACGGGTGTGCGACGTTGGTCAAATCAAGGTCTCATTGCCTTTAATTTTAGTGTAAGGACCAAATTGGTCCCTGATTTACTGACCAATTGGTCCCTATTTTAGTTGACCAGGGGTTTGATAAACCCCTGGTCAATCTGGTCAACGTCCTTTAGGGGTCGACAGGTCCCTGGAATAGTCCAAGGATCTGTTCATCCCTAAGGGATGAACCAGGGGAAAGAAACGCGTTTCGGGCCCAGCAGCCAACCTCAGTGGAAGTAGTGGTAGGGAAGTGGAGTGACCACCATCCACCCCATTCCCCTTATGGCTTGTTCGGGGTGCCCTTTATGGCACCCCACGACCTCCATGACGGCGGTAGTACGGCTGCCGCCGTCTTACTCTGGCGACACGATGTGGTGCCGCCACTTAGAATCCTATATACCCCATCAAAACCATGAAGAACTCAAAAGAAAAAAATGGATAAAAAGAAAAGAAGGAGATATTACCTTCTTGGATCTATAAAATTCTCAAAACTCCATTGATTCAATAACCACCACAACCACCTTCTCCTCATACGGTTTTTAGTTCAAACAAAACAAAAACTTAATATATATATATATATATATGTAGTGGCCATGGGTTAGGGTTTTTCTTTAACCCAATAAATTTACCAATTTAACTTTAGTGGGTTATTTTTATTTTTGGGTTGTCACAATTTCCTTACAGACTGTAGTGGGGTTCAAATACTAACTAAATATATAAGGGAAATCAACCAAACTAGCTGGAAAGAGTGTCTAACACTTGACCTCTTCTGCTGACTAGTACAACTACACATATTGGAAGACAAGATTGGAAAGGTATATTTTGTCTGTAGACATCAAGGCATGGGGATCAATTGAGAAAGGTTATGTCACACCTGTTTTATATAGGATAACACAGAACCCTGATGACTGGACATAAACTAAAGAGAAGTTGCTGTCAGCCAACACCAAAGCTTTTAATGCCATCTTTGGAACAGTTACACAAGAGCATCTTTGAGGTCACCCAAGAGGGGGGTGAATTGGGTGTACCAAGATGTTATCGCATTTTTTAAACTTTATCTAAATAAAAATAATAGTACACACACCAATAACAAATATCTATGCAATGCAATCAAGAAGGGTATAGAAGAAATGGAAATGAGACACACACTATATAGTGTTTTAATCCAATCAATCTATATCCACTACCTAACCTCCCCGGCTAGGATTTTCAAGCCCCCACTTATATTACTAATAAGTGAATGTCCCTAAGCCTGCAAGCTTAGTAAATGCCTAACCTTAACTAGGTCTTTTACATGCAAGATACCTTACCGCAATAAGGTCTTATACAACTACTTAGACTCAACAAAGATTTTTCTCTACCTAGCCACAACTAGGATTTTCCCTCGACCTAGCCTTTACTAGGTTTTTGCCTAACCTCAACTAGGCCTTCACTTTCGACTTAGATCCCATTAAGTTTTACAATCAAAATCTTTTTCAAATATAATAAAAGTTTTGTTTTACAAAGTAAAGTGGCAATAAGTCCAATTCTTACAAGCCACCTAGAGCTAAACCACTCATATGCATGCAAGTATGAATTCTGACTAAGATGTCAATAAAATTAGCGAGTATGCGCAATACTTAGTCAAGAAACCGGGAAAATAATATCGATGAAAAAGTGCGTGGCTTCAAATCAAATAAACAAGTGGTTTTGTCAAAAATCAAGATTAAAAACAACTTGTTCAACTATGTCTTAGGCTAAATGAGATCAAGTTTAAGTGCAAAACTCAAGACAAAAGTGTTCAAGAACACTACAAATGATTTAAAAATGATACTCCAAACAAAAAGTATAGATTAAGCCCAAAAAGAGTAGAAAATCAAGAAATCTTACAATTCCAAGTGTGAGATCCCGAAATCAGTTTTGAAGTGCGAGTTGTAAGACTTAGAACACCTCTATAATGTCACTTTGACAGATAAATCGATAGCTCCGAGAATCACCAAGTGTAAGTAGTAAAAAATCTAGCACAAATGTATATAAATCTTGGATTTTTGAAAGTGTATGAGCATAAGTTGTAGCTTTGGTATTCTTAGGTGTTTGGGTATTTGGTCAAACCCTTTTTGTACCCATATGACCATTACATACAATCCAAGGGCCCCAAATGATCCCCAAATTCAAATTAAAGGTGTGGATAAACACTTTAAAAAAACTGTCAGATGACTGCACAACAAGCTGGGTAAACATCTAGCGCTCTGGGTACTAGCTTACAACAAAGCGCGCTGCCCAAAATACATAGCGTGCTGGGTGCAGGGGCTTGAAAATAATTAATTTTCTGATTTTATAAAATGACCGCCTAACAATCGTATGACTCTACTAAACCTCTGAAATCACTTTATACATGTTTAATAAGGTCCATAAAACATGTTTAGACATCTCAGATGATTTCAAAAACACCGAAAATAAAAAATTTCGATTTCATGAAAAATATAGGGACTTTTCTACAAATGTTTTTAATGTCAATTCAAAAGCCAACTAAACACATGCTGGTGCATTCAAAAATAATTCTGACAATTTGTACACCTCAAATACATGCTATGAAACTTGTTTGTATGATTTAAATCGTTTTAAAACTCATGAAATTGAAAATCATAAAATTCATGACTTTAAGTTCTTTAAAAATCGAAATTCATGGAATGCATGATTCTAATGCATTTGGTTTGTAGGAATGAAACTTAGATACCTTGCAAAAGTTGTACAAATGATTGTCTTGGCTTTTCGGTCCTTGTTTCCTTGTATGAGCCGAGTGAACTTGTCCGGCTTCATGTTGTCACTTTGACTTGTTCTTGTACAAACTTCAATTTTCCATTTGAACTTGTAATTCTAGCAAATTTTGATGTTCTGAAACACTTGAAAAACTCGTTAGTACCATTATACATTGTTTGTTGACGTCAAAATTCTGAGTGGAGTCTAAGTGATGAAACACTTAGTCCAACAATCTCAAGCTAATCTCATCGTGCAAAATAGCAAAAGAAGCATGACAAATCTTAGAAGACTTCTTTGAAGGTAATGTGCAGGTGCGAGAGTTAGTGCTTCTCATGCTTAAATCACAATTTGAGTTAATGAGAATGGGAGAGGACGAGACCCTGTCAGACTACACTGCCAAGTTAAAGGATCTTGCTAATCAAGCACATCAGCTAAGCAAAAGATACTCCAACAAAAAAATGGTGCAGAAGGTAATAAGCACACTACCTGAGAAAGTTCAACGTAAAAGTTGCTTCTATACAAGACAATTGAGGTCTGAAGAATATGAGATTTGAGGAACTTATGGGTTTGTTGACAACCTATAAGATGCATCTTAATCAACAAAAGAATTAGACAAAAGAGCTTGCCTTGAAGGCTACTGAAGTTAGCCCTACTCCAGTTGAGTGAGATCTTGCTTTAATAACCCGTAAATATATTAAATTATATAAGAAATTTTAGGGTTTGAAGACTGGAGGCTCATCACGAAAAGAAGGAGAAACTAAAGTGCTTGACAAGAGTAAGATGACTTGCAGAGAATGTGGAGGACTTAGATATTTCCAGGCAGAATATCCATTAAAGAAGACAGATAAATCACTGACCTTTACCTGGAGTGACTCTGATTCTGAGAATGAAGAGGAGATGACTAACTTGCATGCTACTTTCATGGCGGTTATTGTTACAACACATGCATCTAATGTTGTTGCAACTGAAAGAATAAAGCTTGTCATAACCGATAAAGCGTCACATATTCAACAATCAAAGGACAATGCTACTCACTTATTTGAAGGTGATTATGATGATTCTGACCGTGAATCTTCTAATTTAATTTCAGATGTAGATTTCAAAGTAGCCTACTCTGAAATGATGATCAAGTTGGAAGAAGTAGTTACATGCAATCAATTTCTGCTTGTTCGTCTCAAGGAGAAGAAAGGTGAACTAATTAACTCAAACTGGAGCATGCCATAATACATTGACGCAGTTGAACAAAGGGAAGGCTAAACTCGATGGCATCCTCTCTTAAGGGAAGGGGAATTGTAATGACTTAAATTCTACCTGACCCGACTTGAGGGTAATTTAGTAATTTTAATACTAAATGTATGCAATTGTGCTCTTTGAATTGTTTAAGTGTGAAAAGTGTAGCTTAGGCTAAGTAAATGTTGGGCCTAACAAGAGTCAAGTGGATGTAAATGAGTTGGAGGCCCATAAGTACATTTTGGTAAAATAAACAAGGTTGAATATAACCTAAGTGATAAACCTTAACCCTAGTCCTATATAAAGGCTGGTTAGGTAGATTAGCCACATTGTTCCTACAAAAAAAATTAAGAGATAAAAGATAGAGTGAAGGGAGAGCAAGAGAAAGGGAACAAGAAGGAAGATATATAGGATGGTAACTGGAGATTTCTCAAGAAAGGGAATGCATAAAAGAGGTAACTTTCTCTCTCCCATGTTTTTTTTTTCATAGATATTTTTGGTTTCTTGGTGAAATTGGTGGCGGTGTCGCAAAGGAGACCACGAGGGAAGTGGCAGTGCTGCCATGGTATCACCGGAAAGGGATGGCGATCCCACCGTCGCCACCACCGGAGAAGGGTGGTCGTCGCTGGTTGAGGGGAGGGTTGCCACTAGAGGGTCCTTCCTCCCCTCTGTTTCCTCTCCATACGTCCAGTGGCAAGGATGCTTATAGGGGTGAAGCAAGCCTTTTCCTTGGCCCCTAGACCGATCGATAGGGGCCGATATTGTCCTTGTACCCAAAATAATTTAAGATAATAATAATAATAAAATAAATAAATATAAATATACTATATATATAAATAAAGAAAATAAATAACAAAATAAACAAACAAATGAGAAATGTGTCCCTACCTTTGGATGGGGCGCGATATCGTGTCCCTGGGGAAAGTCCTAGCGGGCCTGAACTCTCAACCATTGCACCGAGCGACGGGGGACCCACACTAGTGGACCCAAAATGAATTTAAAAATGGAAAACTCAAATTTAAAATGTGACTTTTCTATTTATGTGATTTCTCTTGTATTATTTTGATTTAGGAGGTGGTTCACAGCGGGCCCTGAGCGCACAAAGACTGGGAGTGGATTTCGCGGTGAGTCCAGGTAAGTGGGGACTTCCTTCATGCATTAAATATGGCTTGGTTATTAGTTAATTAGAAATATCATGTTTTATCGAAAAATCGGGGATTGGGTTGCATTAAATCATTGGTTTGAATAAGCTTATTTATTGAATGCATGTGACATGAACATTCGTAGTGGGATTGGCTGTGTACCCATAAAAAAGAGGAGTCTGCGCTCCAACTAGCAAGATGAGACTACTCCGTCCATAAAAAAGAGGAGTCTGCGCTCCAACTAGCGGGATGAGACTACTCCATCCATAAAAAAGAGGAGTTTACACTCCGACTAGTGGAATGAGACTACTTAGTCCATCAAAAAGAGGAGTTCGCGCTCCGACTTACTAAATAAAGAAATGGTCACAATTGATGATGGCTTGGAAACACTTACTGTTGGTTTGATGGAGCTAGATGGAAGTCATAACCGCCGTGGTGACCGCAAATGGTGCATCACCTTGAGAGTGAGTGTTTTAGCCATCAGATTCATACCAATGGCTAGGATGCATTGAATGGAACAAAGAATTATATTATTAGCTAACTATCGTATTTCATATGAACCCTTGGCGATATTGTCGATTTTCATGTATGACTTGTGGATCTTGTCTTCTCTATGAATAATGAATGATATCATATATGAAATGAATGCATGCTTATAAAATGAAATGGTGTTCCTTCAAATATACCTGTGTGCTAAGAACGATGATATTTGATACATAATATGGATGCATAAGTTATGTTTTCATGTTGTAGATGATAGAATAATGAACTTTATGCACATGCTATCAAGGAATACTTTATACCATGTTTAAATGAACCTTGAAACTTGCTTTAAAAGTTTTAAAATGGTCTCCATGCTAATTCTTATCAAGTTTTGATACTTGAAAATATGGAATTTGTTTCTTCTATTGTCTCATGATTTAAAATATATATGATGAGCTAGAATGTACCCTAAAATTCAAATGACCTAGTCTATGAAGTGATACTTGTGAGAATATGAATAGTGTGTAGCATCCCCTAATTCAATTAGAGCAATACTCGGCCTGAAACCCAAATTAAGCCTCGGTAAACCAGATCAGACCTAATTAGAGCCATCAGCCTTATACCTGTTCTTGACAACAATCTGTATATCTTAATGTTGGATAAACAATTAAAACAAATCACAACAAAAATTTGGAACTTTTTCAATAAATGTAGGATATACAAAATCAGTATAAAACTTCAGTATTAAAATCCTATTCCTACTTTGATTATTACAAAATTATAATTTAATACAATATATACTAACAACAGGGAATCCTTAATACATTAAGGAAGAGAAAACATTAGACTCCTACACTTCTCCTTTCTTGAGTCGCAACTCTTATTCCATTACTAGGAAATGTTAAGGTGTGTGAGCTCTTACATGATTCATAAGTGACTCTCAAGAGTACATCAATTACTAACTAAATATCAATAAATAATGCATAACAATATGAATCCAAAACATATCTGACAAGGATATTAGAATAACATAAAGAATAAATAACTCAACACAATTCCACAAGTTATCTGCATCTGTATTGTGGCTTACATTTTTGTTTCAGTTTTTGGGATTAAGTTGTACTCCTACATCATCAACAATCCAATCACTGATCATCTGATTGGTTATGACTGATATGCCACTAACTCAAAAGGAAAACATCAATTGAGATAATTTAGGTCAATCGGGCACGTTATTGGGTAGCCATTCCAATACACAATCCAAACCCCATGCTGATACATTCTGCTGAACCTCTTTTCGGATCCATTTTCATTTTGTAAAACAATTTAAAACACGGTTAAGTCACAGTACATTGCCCCATTTCCAGTCTTTAGTAATATGTGCTATAATAATACTAATTTACATTGCATAATTGATGAAAAAACGAGTCCCACTTACCTGTACTAAACTTTCCTAAGTTATTCTCTGGGTTTCCCTAGCTTTTCGAGTTCCATTATGTTTCCTAATGCTCGAACACCTATGTCATACCCATTGGTATCAATTTGGTTCAATGTATACTAGTTTAAACCCTTAAACAAGACCCCAAGTTCGCGCTAAACTGCCCAATTAAATCAGTTTATTACTGATTTTTCACTGCCCAGCTGCTCTAGTCCCTGTCGTGCCCAAATTGGCCAGCGCGTTAAGGCTAATGCCCAACGCGCTCGTCGACTGCATGATTGCATCTCCAACACGCTTGACTTCATAGAATTTGATGTAAACGATATCCAAATGTCCTGCAACCTCAGAGAAGGCCTCAATATCCATGCATGATCATAACACTAACCAATCCTCACATAAACCCCAACCGAATCCAAACAACTCCAACAACAATGACTGAACAACATCAACTAACAACGCACCTCTCGATGTTCTTGAGCTTTGCATCACGGGAGTTCCCCTTCTCTCCTTCTCCTCCTCCTCTCGCTTCTCTGATCTCTCTCTCTCTTTCTCGTTTTAACGAGAGGTAAGGCGGTTGTGGTGATTATTTAAATAATTAATTGCCTCGAGATATACATCACGCCGTCTTGAGGATCCTTTACTATTTATCCATTTAACCCTACTGGCCAGCCCGCTACCTAAAATGGACAACGCGTTGCCTAATTGCCCAACAACACTTATCCATTTCGATTCATAATTTATATATATATATATATTCATATATAACTAATTATATAAATATATCAATATATATACAACCCTTACTTGGCCACCATTTCTCGATCCTCGTGCATGCCTCCTAATCCACTCGGTGTGAACTCATAATCACGACTCCTGCGGGCCCACTCGTGATTCATTCTGATGTCTAATGTCCCACCATTTATTAATTATTTTTATTTCCATATATATTTATATATACTCCACAATATATATTATATATATATTATATATATAAATATGCCTATAATTATGCCTACAATCATGTAGTATAAGCCAACGAGTATACTCGGGCGTAAACGCTATCCCGCGTCTCATGTGTGTCATCCGTAACCCATACATGGTATTAGGCGTCCCATCATTTCTCCAATCATTCGTTTATTAACCACATTAAATGCATTATTTCCATTAATACTTAATAATACAATCCAATCAAACACAATACAACATATAAATTCACGTACACTCTTGTTGTACTAAGTAGTTAGTCACTTTACTCCATCCAGGATTTTGATGGAAACAAACAAGGTAAAAAATATACTAATAAATATAAAGTGCATTTCAGTTTTGTTAAAGGTTGCAAAACATCACATCACGAGTATTCGAGCATTCAAGCTATACAAGTTCAAGATTCGGCATAGATAAGGGAATGAAGAGGAAATATCAAACTACGTGTTGTAACATTAATGTAAGGTATACAAGTTCATTTACGCAAGCCTATTGCATTAGTTCATGCACATTGTGTTTTTAAAATGGATTTTCAAATATCAAGTGATTACTTGAAGTTTTAAGTTAAACTTAACACTTGACTCGGTCTTATAAGTTTAAACAATGATAAACTATGTGTTTATGCTCACATCGCATTTTGAAAACCATTGTGGAAGTTTTTGAAAAAGAAAAACCTGTTTTTGAAAAGAAAACTGCATATTCGCAGAAAAGTCCCTCGCATGTCATGAAACCGAGATATTCCATTTTCGGGATTTGTGAAAAATATCTAGACCACCCAAATAGGCTTTATGACCCATAACAAACAAATGTAATATGTTATATGAGGGTTGGTTGGGTCCCGGACGCGATAAAGGGTCGCTAACCGAAGAGACAAAAATATTTATTTTGTGGTCCCTGCAGTTAGCGCGTTAAGTGTAGAGTTAGCACGCTAGATCTGAATATTAGCACACTAACTAATTTCCTGGCAACTTTTTTAAAAAGCTGAAAAACACACTTTAATTTGAATTTTTGATGGAATCTCAACCCTTGGATCCCTAAAACGATCATCAAACTATTATATAAGAATATAGAACACTCTCAAACAACCAAACACAAAGGATTTGTTTTGAGGAGAAAGAAAACACAAGTGCTCAAATTTTTCAAGAGGAGGAGCTTAGAGTTTTGTGAAGAATACAAAGAATACTTTGAGGCTGTTGAATCAATCTTAAAACCAACATTCTTGAGGCCTTCTAAGGTGTACTGCAACCTCTCAAAAATTGTTTTTCAAGTCATCATCTTGGAGTTATAAGAAAGTCCTATTTCCTAGCTTTTCTTGTGCTTAAATTATATATTCTTGTGTGCTTGACTTGGGAAATCATATGTTTTATTGTTAAACACATTTGTCTTGGGTTTTGCACTTAAACTTGATTTACTAAACCCTATGACTGATTTGGACAAGAGTTTGCACTTAAACTTGATTTTTATCAAACTTCTTGTTTATTGGATTTGAAACTGAATTTGTTTTAATCGATTTGTTTGAAATGGTTTCATTTTTGAGTTTTGCATAAAATCAGTGATATCTTTGTATTCCTCAATTGTTTTCATACTTGCATGCATTAGAGTAGTTAGGCTCTAGGAGGCTTGCCAGTATTTGAACTTGGTGCTATTTTACTTTGTAAAGTTTATTTCATTATTTTTAATTATTGGTTATAATTGGATGATTGTAAGACTTAGCGGAATCTAAGTCAAAGGAAAGACCTAGTTGAGGCTAGGCATAAACCCTAGTTGTGGCTAGGTAGAAGTCTTAATTGTGATTAGGCATTCTATGTTTGTAAGCTTATGTTATAACACTTATTTGCAATATAAGTGGGGGTTTAAAAATTCTAACTGGGGAGGTTAGGTAGTGGATGTAGATCATTGGATCGAACCACTATAAATTGTGTGTCATTTTCCATCTCTTCTATCCCATTCACTTTCATAGCATCCATATTTACGTTTTGGTGAGCATATAACATCTTGATTATTGAACTAAATTAAAAAGGGCATTAACTTCTCGATACACCCAATTCACCCCCTCTTGGGTGTGGTTTCAATTGGTATCAGAGCGGGTTATTGCTCAAAGTATTGCTAACGTATCTTTGAGTGTTTTTGTGCAAGGATGCAAACTCTAGATTTGGCTCATCTTGGGGATGGAAACTCCTCGAGTAGGCCTTCATATTTTGATGGAACCAGCTATGCTCATTGGAAAGTGAGGATGAAGTGTCACATTAGAGCGCAAAATAGATTTTTATGGGACACAATTGAAAATGGCTACACTCTACAAGATAAGCCCTTGAAAGAGTACACCACCGAGGAGATCAAGATTGAGCTCTCAAATGATCAAGCCATGAATCATTTGTTTTTGTGCATTAAGTGAGAACAAATTTACCCGAGTTAGCGCTTGTCAAACGATCAAGGAAGTATGGGAGAAGCTTGAGGTACACTGTGAAAGTACCATTCAAGTGAAGAAGACAAAGTTTAGAATTATTGAGGAGCACTATAAAACTTTACGAGTTGGATCCGATGAAGACATAGCCATTGCCATTACTCGGTTTACTAAACTATTGAATGAGATCAAGAATCTTGAAAAGAACTATGATCAAGTGACTTCGGTGTATAAGTTCCTTAGAGGCTTGCCTAAGGAATGGGATGTCAAGAAGTATGCTATCCAATCGGCGCAAAATCTTGGAGATTATACATTCGATGCCTTGTGAGGAGAGCTAATGGTCCATGAATTCGAACATAAAGAACGAGCTAGATTGGAAGCATTAAGTAGAGGCACAAAGAGTTTAAGAAACGAGATTGTTTTGAAGGCAAATAGTTCCCCGGATGCATCGGTAGAGATCATTGAAGATGAAAAATCTTGTGACGATAATGATCTTGAGGAGGAAGTAGATATGCATTTAAGAAGCTCAGTACAAACGAGACAAGTATAAGAAGAAGTTTAAAAGTGAAAGCAAGGGAGGAAAGTCAAGTGAGACCATATGCTTCTGGTGAGGCAAACCGGGCCACATCAAGGCGGAATGCAAGTCTAAGAAGGTGTTGGACAAGAAGAAAGGAAAGAAGAGTTTCAAGGCAACTTGGGAATCAAGTTCCAAATCTGAGTCGGAGAGAGAGAAAGCAATACTTTGTCTCAGGCACAAGGCAAGGTAAACTCTAACACTTTTAACTTTGATGATGTTAGTGATTTGGATGATGTTCCTAACCTTGATAAGCTTAGGAAAGAGTTGGAAAAGGAGGTCAAAATGACTAAACAACTCAAAAAGAGCTTGACCATAGCAATTAGTGAAATAGAGTCACAAAATGAGAACCATTAATGATCTCCAAAGTGATTTGAATGAAGTCCTAAAGGAGAGAGATGCTTTAGTCAAGGAAGTAGAAGACTTGACTAGTACGGTGCATAAGTTCCCCAATGGTAGAGAAATGTTTGATATGATGTTGGGAGCACAACGACGTACACTCAACAAAAGAGGCATAGGCTATGGAGCAAACTTGTTGAGTTACAAGAAATTGCTAGATGATGATCGTAGATGCTCTAAATGCAATAGGCCTCATGTGGTTGGGAGATGTGCCTTACAAAAAGCTAAAGTGGGTAGACTAGCATGGGTAGTTAAAAATGTTTATGACACTAACTTTCTCAGACTACCAAAATCTAGTGTGTTTCCCATTGTATAGGATGCGAGGAAGAGCACCCCACGGTACTTGGATAGTGGGTGTTCAAGACACATGACTGGAGATGTACATCAATTTATTGAATTAAAGCGGCATGATGGAGGAAAGGTTACATTTAGAGACAACAACAAAGGAAAAGTTATTGGTCTTGGAACCGTCGGTAACAATTTACTTTCCATTTCTAATGTTTATCTTGTTGATGGTTTGAAACATAATTTGCTTAGCATTAGTCAATTGTGTGACAAAGGATTTCATGTAATGTTTGAATCATTCAAATGCATCATTAGGAATGAGAAGCATGAAACACTATTTATTGCATATAGAGATAAAAATGTTTATGCTATTAACTTTGATGAGATGCATATGCAAAATGTTTCATGTTTGGGTGCACAAAGTGAATGTGATGCATGGTTGTGGCACCGTAGATTAGGACATTCTAACATGGAAAATTTGTCAAAATTGACCAAGCATGATCTCGTCAAGGGCCTACCCAAATGTACTTTTAAGAAAAACAAGGAATGTGAACCTTGTATCCTTGGTAAGCAAGTGAAATCGTCATTTAAGATGAAAGTAACAAGTGATGTGACTCGAGCCTTAAAACTTATTCATATGGATTTATTAAGATCCACCTAAACACAAAGTCTAGGGGTAAATCATATTGTTTTGTCATTGTTGATGATTTTACTATGTATGCATGGGTGAATTTTCTATCTCATAAGAATGAAGTGTTAGTAAAATTTTGTGCCTTGGTTGAGAATGAAAAGGGATACAAGATCACCATAATTAGAAGTGATAGAGGTGGCGAGCTCGTAAATAGGAACTTGGAGGATTTTTGTGCTCAACAAGGATATATATACATCAAATATCATCTCCTAGAACACCCCAACAAAATAGAGTTGTTGAAAGAAAAAATAGGGCACACCAAGAGATGTGTAGGACTATGCTAAATGAGTACAACATAGCTAATCATTTTTTGGCCGAAGCCATTAACACAGCGTGCTATGTTATAAATAGAGTAAATATCCGAAAGCGAGTGAAAAAGATTCCTTATGAACTATGGAAAGGCTGAAAACCCAACATAAGTTATTTTAAGGTGTTCGGTTGCACTTGCTATGCTCTAAATGATAAAAATCATTTGGAAAAATTTAACCCAAAGTCAAATGCATGTACTTTTCTAGGTTACTCCATGCATAGCATATCGGGTGTTTAATAGATCAACCAAAACCATAGAAGAGTCTATCCATGTGAAATTTGATGAATTAGATCCCAAAGTAAAAATGATGAACAACTTGGAAAAATTAAGGATTGATGATGAAGATTATGACACCCTTGGTCAAACATCAAATAGTCAAGAGGTCCGAGGTAAGCATAGAACCCGAAACAAGTGCACCTACGAATTCAAAACTTCTTATTGGCCATCCCTCCCAACAAATTATAGGTGATCAAAGCAAAGGAATAATCACTAGGTCAATGTTACATCAAGATGAGGGACACATAGCTTTTGTATCACAAACCGAGCCCACCAAGATAGATGATGCCTTAGGAGATGAGTTTTGGTTAATGACTATGCAAGAAGAGCCAAGTCACTTTGTTAGGAATAAGGTATGGACACTAGTACCTAGACCTAAGTACCATACTATTATAGGCACCAAATGGGTTTTTAGAAACAAAAAGAATGAGAAGGGTAAAATTATAAGAAACAAAGCTCGGTTGGTTGCACAAGCCTACAATCAAGAGGAAGGAATTGATTATGAGGAAGCCTTTGCACCCGCAGCAAGACTAGAAGCAATTCGAATGTTGCTTGCTTATGCTTGCTACAATGGGTTTTTACTATACCAAATGGATGTTAAAAGCGCATTCTTAAATGGTTTAATCAATGAAGAAGTATATGTAGATCAACCACCGGGTTTTGAAGATCATGATCATCCAAGTCATGTCTATCATCTTCAAAAAGCCTTGTATGGACTAAGACAAGCTCCTAAAGCTTGGTATGACAAACTTAGTGTATTTCTACTTGATAAAGGATTCAAGAAAGGTATGCTAGATCCTACTTTATTCATTTTGATAAAAAATCGTGATATGTTGTTCAAATTTATGTTGATGATATTATCTTTGGGTCATCCAACACTCATTTATGTGATGAATTCTCATCATTAATGACAAATGAATTTAAAATAAGCATGATGGGTGAACTAATATACTTTCTAGGCTTGCAAATAAAGCAATCCAAACATGGCATTTTTATAAATCAAGTAAAGTATGTGAAGGACATGCTAAGGAAGTTCAAATTCGAAAATCTAAAAGCATGTGACTCTCCTAGTAGTTCCACCATCAAAATGAACAAAGACCGACTAGGAAAATCCATAGATCCTAAGCTTTATCGTGGAATGATAGGTAGCCTCCTATATTTGACCGCTAGTAGGCTTGATATTATGTTTAATGTGTGCTTATGTGCTAGATTTTAATTCGATCCTAAGGAGTCACACTTAAAATGTGTAAAACGCATATTTCGGTATCTAAGTGGAACACAAGATTTAGGATTGTGGTTTAACAAAACCAAGAGTTTCGAACTCCAAAGTTTTGTTGATTCTGATTATGCTGGAAGTCTAGTTGATAGGAAAAGCACTTTCGGATTTTGTCATTTGCTAGGAAATTCACTTATATCATGGTTTTGCAAAAAGCAAAATTTCGTTGCTTTGTCTACAACGGAAGCCGAATATGTGGCTGTCGGAAGTTGTTGTGCTCAAGTTCTGTACATGAAACAACAGCTTGAGGATTATCAAATCCTAGTTGGTTGTGTTGAAATTTATTGTGATAACACAAGTGCAATTAACATATCGAAAAATCCGGTGTTACACTATCGCACAAAACACATTAAGATTAGGCGCCATTTCCTTCGTGATCACATCTAAAAGGGAGATGTTAAACTCATCCATGTGACCACAGAAGATCAACTAGCTGATATTTTTACCAAGCCATTGCCTAGAGATCAATTTTCTAAGATTCGATGTGAGTTAGGCATGTCTCGTGAATCGGACCTTCTACATATATTCTAGTTCTTCTGAACCTTTTTATATAGTGTTAAGGAAGTGCCCATGAAGTTTGAGGTGAATCGGAGTTGTATGTCAAAAATTCAAATTTTTTACTTCGAAAATTCTAGAGAGAAATTTGTGTGCTAATTGCAGATATAACGCGCTAATTTTGTTCTGGCCCAAACTAATTAATTGACCCATAAGCGCGCTAACTTTGTTATTAGTGCGCTAATATCGCTCAGCCAGACAGTTATAAATACATCTGTTTGCTCTAATTCTCTACGCCTCACATGTCTCTCCTCTGCTCTCTGGTTCCCGTTTTCTCCACCGTGCCACTCTCCACCCTCAGGTAACATTCCTCACTCTCCTCGTCAGTTTCCTTACGTTTTGGTCACTAAGCCCTAGGATTTCATTCTCCTATGTCGACTCGTCGAACCTCCACCCGTTCCTCTTCATGTCATACTGCCCTCACAACCTCTCGACCTGCCCCTGCACCGTCTTCTCGTCGTCCCTCAGCACGTCGTGTTGTCCAGTCCTTCTCATCTAGTAGTGAGTCCGAGTCCACTCATTCCTCTAACTATAGTCAGCCCGCCAGTTCTGGCAAATGTCCCACGAAATGAGGGTTGTGCCAAGTCCGTTCATGAGTCTAAGTCTATCTTAGAGTTGGTGGCTCCACGGCTCACGGATGCCAAAATTCTTAGGACCGCCATTGTTGATTTTGCCTTCTTTGATAAAGCTCATCTCCCAGTTCGAGAGGTCTTCGATAGGGCAAGATGGACTACCTTTTGTGCATATAATGTTGATTATAACCCCCTTGGTTGGGGTTTTCTACTCCAATCTTGTCATGACAAATAATTTTATACTTAGATCGTCTATTGGTAGCCGGTCTATCGAAATCACCCCTGAAAATTTTGCTCAACAGTTTCAGCTTCCTTTGCACCCTCCTACCACTACGGTTGTGTGCAAATTTCTGAGTTGACCAATTGATCGGCTTATATTGCTGAATTCCTTCTTGTGGTCGAAAAGGAAGGTAACCGAATACTCGTCTTGAGTAACTGACACTGATTTCAAAATTATACCCCACCTTCTTTATAAGGTTATTCACAAGGTTATTCTTCCGCTCGGTGGTAGTAAGAATTACGTCACTCTACTCGACATGTTTGTCTTTGGGCACCTGATTCGTATGATACCTCTTAGTTTGCCCCATATTATTATCGGCTATATGACGAGCACGTGTAGCTCGGGTCGTCATCTTCCTTATGCTCATATAATCACATCCTACCTGGAGTCCGCCCAGGTGGATCTCACTTTAGGTGTTCGTCCAGTCTCTGTCTATGACACCATTGACATGGCCATTTTGAAGGTCATGAAGTATCGCTACATTCGTGAAAAGCATAAATGGATACGAGAAGATGAAATCCCGGATGGTCAGCACTACGGTGGTTATGAGTCTCCACTACCTACAGACTCTCCAATTGCTTCTATCGATGCGCCAGCCTATTTGGAATACAACTATATTTTTTCTTAAGGCGATGATGGAGATGATAGCAATGATGGTGATGATGATGCTGATCAGGAGTTTACGGCTTCACTGCAGCAGTCATAACATCTATTGATGCAGCCTCCCCCCCTTCGACTTTTGGCGGATTCACGCCTCCTTTTGAGATGTCTCCATTGTCGGCATACGTTTCTGCGCAGCTGAGATACATGCATGAGTATATGACTTAGACTTTCACTGCTTTCAACATGAGTCTTCAGTGTCAGAGTAATCGGCTACGTCGCATCGAGGGTCAGTTGCTACCAGCTACGCCAGCGCGTGATGGTCGTGCCTCTGGCTCGGCATATCAGCCATCGTCCTCAAGGTGGAGTGTTTAGGGATATTCTTGTTAGGGGAGCATTCGCTAATAAATGTTAGTTTTAGATGTTTTTATGACAAATTCCTCTTTCATAGACTCATGTTTAACGCCACAACTAAGCCTCCATTCCTCTATGCAGTTTATATCATGAAAATTTTTGTGCATTTCTGAGTTAATATTATGCTTCCGTCTATTGTTCTGCATCGATTAAATGGGTAATGCTCTTCATTAATATCTATGATTCATTGTATCTAAATGTGCGTGTTGTTGTTTATTGATATGCATGAAGTGAGGGGGAGCTCATTTCTCTATTGTTAATTCTATTATTCGTTTCCTTCTCTATTATGCTTGCTATACGAGGGAGCTTGACCCCACTTTTTGATTGTATCAAGTAGGGAAGAAATTGTTGTTGAACTTGAAAAAATGTAGTTGAACTTGAACATTTGAATGAAAATTGTATGATGTATTTGAATAAAAATTGTATGATGTGTACAACCATGAATGTGATATGAACACACTTGGATTATGTTTTATGCTCGTCAAGTTCACTTTGTTTGTTATCATCAAAAATGGGGAGATTGTTGGACTAAGTAATTAGTCACTTTACTCCATCCAAGATTTTGATGGAAATAAACAAGGTGAAAAATATACTAATAAATATCAAGTGCATTTCAGTTTTGTCAAAGGTTGCAAAACATCACATCACGAGTATTCATGCATTCAAGCCAAACAAGTTCAAGATTCAGCATACATAAGGGGATGAAGACGAAAGATCAAACTACGTGTTGTAATATTGATGTAAGGTATACAAGTTCATTTACGCAAGTCTATTGTATTAGTTCATGCACATTGTGCTTTTAAAATGGATTTTCAAACATCAAGTGATTACTTGAAGTTTTAAGTTAAGTTTAACACTTGACTCGGTCTTATAAGTTTAAATAATTATAAACTATGTGTTTATGCTCACATCACATTTTGAAAACCATTGTGAAAGTTTCCGAAAAAAAAAAACTGGTTTTTGAATGGTTTTTGAAAAGAAAACTGCATATTTGCAGAAAAGCCCCTCGCATGTCTTGAAACCGAGATTTTTCATTTTTGGGATTTGTGAAAATATCTGAACCACCCAAATAGGCTTTATGACCCATATCAAACATATGTAATATGTTATATGAGGGTTGGTTGGGTCCCGAATGCGATAAAGGGTCGCTAACCAACTGGATGAAAATATTTATTTTGATGTCCCTGCAGTTAGCACGCTAGATCTGAATATTAGCGTGCTAACTGCTTTCCTAGCAGCATTTTTAAAAAGCTGAAAAAGACACTTTAATTTAAATTTTTGACAGAATCTCAGCCCTTGGATCCCTAGACCGGTCATAAAACTATTATATAAGAATATAGAACATTCTTAAACAACCAAGCACAAAGATTTGTTTTGAGGAGAAAGAAAAACACAAGTGCTTAAATTTTTCAAGAGGAGGAGCTTGGAGTTTTGAAAAGAATACAAGAAATACTTTGAGGCTGTTTAATCAATCTTAAAATCAACATTCTTGAGGACTTCTAAGGTATACTACAACCTCTCCAAAACTGATTTTCAAGTCATCATATTGGGGTTGTAAGAAAGTCATATTTCCTAGCTTTTCTTGTGCTTAAATTATATATTCTAGTGTGCTTGACTTGGGAAATCACATGTTGTGTTGTTAAACACATTTGTCTTGGGTTTTGCACTTAAACTTGATTTACTTAACCCTAGGACTGATTAGGACAAGAGTTTGCACTTAAACTTGATTTTTATCAAACTTCTTGTTTATTGGATTTGAAACCGAATTTGTTCTAATCAATTTGTTTGAAACGGTTTCATATTTGAGTTTTGCATAAAATCAGTGATGTCTTTGTATTTCTCAATTGTTTTCATACTTGCGTGCATTAGAGTGGTTAGGCTCTAGGAGGCTTGCTAGTATTTGAACTTGTATTTCATTATTTTCAGTTATTAGTTGTAATTGGATGATTGTAAGGGAAGACCTAGTTTAGGCTAGGCATAAACCCTAGTTACGGCTAGGTAGGAAGTCCTAATTATGATTAGGCATTCTAGGTTTGTAAGCTTAGGCTGTAACACTTATTTGCAATATAAGTGGGGATTTAAAAATCATAACCGGGAAGGTTAGGTAGTGGATGTAGATCATTGGATCAAACCACTATAAATCGTGTGTCACTTTCCATCTCTTCTATCCCATTCACTTGCATAGCATCCATATTTGTGTTTTGGTAAGCATATAACATCTTGATTATTGAACTAAATTAAAAGGGTGTAACTTCTCGATACACCCAATTTACCCCTCCTCTTGGGTGTGGTTTCAACTCTAACATAACTAATTGGGCTTAACCACGAGCCTAACGCGGGTTAATTAAGATTCAGATTAACACTAATCACGTGCTTCAGTAATGGGTCGCTACAATGTGTTCCTTACTTCCTAATTGATGCAAATGATTGGATTGTTCTTTCATATAGATTTTGCTCGTTTACTAGGTATTACTTGCATGTTTAATGTATGAGCGAGTCTTCTCTCTTATTGGGCTCCATTGATTGTTTAGCTCACCCCACTTACATATCAGGTATCCATGTCAGCGCTACATCGAGTCAAGGGAAAGGCGATAGCTTGAAGCCGTCTCTCTTAATGTAAGCTTTGTAGTATATTATCTATATATTCGTTTTCATAACTAGTAAACTTGAGTTGTATTTTAAATAGGTTTTTTGGGTAGGTTAAACTCTTCTCCCCTTTAGTAGATTTACTTCGGGAACTTTTGATAGACCTTGTTTAGTTAATGAATGTAAACCCATTTATAATTCTTTGGTAGACATATGAACTTGTACTAGATTTTCATTCTGCACTTTGTTTTCCATAGTCTTTATGATCATTCCGCATGTTGTTTTATTTGAGCCAAGTCATTGCTCAGGACCCGATTCAGGTATATGGGCTCGGGTAGCGACTTAGGCTGGGTGACCAGACCCTAGGGCGGGGAGGGTCGTCACAATTGGTATCAGAATATATGTATTAGAACCTAGGAAAACAGTAGGCTAGTGAAACCTAACTTTGTAGAGCCTTTAAGTTTTAAAGGTCAAGTTTAAGTCAGATAAATCAATGGTATGAGACATTAGTTTAAAGTCGACTTAACATACATAGAAAAAACCAATCCTAGGATTGGATGGGATAAAAGAAATTTGACAAAAAACTTGCTATGACGATTATTTGCTACCTTGTATATATAAATATATCGTTAGATATAGATAATTGTTTTCCTCCACTAGTTTGAACTGTTTATGGTGATTTTCGTCCATGGATGGGGAACTTGAGTTTGACAATACAGTGAAGGGGATGGCTATAAATGACACAAAGAAATTGAGGGGAACTATTGGGAGGTTCCACACATGTTCAAGAATGTCTGCAACGATTGCTACGAAAATGAATAAGCTTCAATTGGAACATACATGGTGTTATATATAATGCTAGAGTAGCGAATAAAGACTTAAGCAAGAATTGTGAGACTTGAAAGGGCAATGAGACACCACGCTAAATATGCAAAATGGAATAGTGACGTGGTCACATTTTTAGACAAATAACTCTGACACTTGAAACTCTATTAGGACTATTAAAATTAATGATATCTTGTTTAAAACAAAAGTTTATGATCCTAGTAAGGATGCAAATGAATCTTGGTTTCAAACAATAATAATTAAGTTAGTCTGGTCAAGAGGCTGAACTTGAAAAACTTAATTCAAGATATAAATGTCACGTGTACTCTTAAAACCTCTAACGCTCTATTAAGGATGTGAATCATTGGTCTATAAATTCGATTTGAAGGTTATTACTATAGATCAAAATTTTTTGTTTCAGGTGATCTATTTTTATTGAAAAATGATTTTTTGACTATATTAGACCATGATTTTTGTATTATTTTTGAGATAAAGTTTGCCGCACTTTATTGAAGTTTTCATGGAAGGATTTTACCTCAAGATTTTGTAAAGGCGAACAAGTACAAAAAGGAAACCATTTATTTTTCCTGGTGTTCAAAAGATAAAGCGAATAGACTCATACATATTTCAAGAATTTGATGTCGTAATTTCGATCCTTACATAAAGAGTTTTATTAAATTTCAAAGTTTTTGACTTGGTGAAAATGCAATGTATCATTTGGATCTACGTTACCATTGTGTGTTTGGAACAAAAAATTACCATTGTGTGTTTGGAACAAAAAATTTACTTGCGGTTATAGTTTACTTTTGAATTACACCGACTAAATCGATTTGAAAGGGATTTTACGAATTGTTTGAAAATACGAGAGGAATTTCATATGATTTCTATAAAATAAGCCTAATGCAGTTTGAAAAAAAAACGTTTTTGATGAAAATTCAAAACTTTGAAATGGGTTTTGATTCGGATTTGACATCTCGATTGATTGAATTATGAAATTCAAGTTTTGATCGAACATATGCAAAAGAAAGTTAAATCTAAATCAATTATCTATAGGTTGAATATCAGAGATAAGGACCTCAAACTGAGAGTTAACATCGAAATATAAGTACATGATGTACGGGATAACAAATGAGAAATTAAAGAATATCTCGAAAAAATTCTATAAGAAAATCCAATGAATACTAGTACACTCAAATATAAGTGAGTTACTTAAATTTAGGGGATACCAAGAATTGATAAATTATTTTCGAAACGAATGAGGACTACGTGATGGTTGTACCATGATTGAATAATTAAGAAAGCCTCAAATTGAATGATATATATGAGTCAAATTAGTACGACATGAAGAGTATAGTACACAGTTAATGATGTTAAAATGAGCTTAATGATAGGTAAATCATTAAAATTGGGGATACCACAATGAAAAGAATATCTCTGATGTGATTGGACACATGAACTTACAACTCTTGAGTCAAAGTGAAACCAAACATGATTGGTATGGATAGTTGAAGGAAAAATGTTGCTGAAGAATCAACAAAGGAAACGATTATCACATAACCTAAGTGTACAATGACTTGAATCTTAAAATTGGAGATCTTAAAATACGATCAAACTCATAGAGAAACAAATGAGTGATTTGGTGATGAAAAGAATTGTGAATTCAAGAGATGAAACACATACTACGATACTTTTTGTAGTTGTAGGACTTGCAATAGGGAGTACCCTATCCTAAAACTTAAGATTTCTAATCGAAATGGTGACGTCACGAGAAATCATGAAAATCGTTTGTGAGAGGAAACTAGTGACATCTCGATAAAGTGAAAGTTACAGTGAGAACTTGAACTAACAAACTAGATGGTTTGGAGAAGGAAAAAAATGATTGAACCAATGATGGGTTGACAATTAAAATTAGGGATCAAAGGTTAGAATCAACTCCCCCCTATAAATTTTATACTGCGTTATACGCACAATACAATAGTTAGGGATGATGAGAAAATACCCTAAACCAATAAGAGTCCCACATACACCAATTTGTACGTTATTGCTAAGAGTATCCACAAAACGTATATGAAATGCAACAATAGTAATGCACGAATGTAATAAATTGAAATGTAAGGGCAAGTTATGAACATGAAAATAATTGGGTCGTAGCAAGTTACGAGACCTTAATAACAATGTCAGAGGTATAGGTTGGATATTATCGAGGAATCATAGGAATGCCAAACTTAAAAATAAGAAATTTAAAGAACTTTGTTTCTCTGTGAGAGGAAAAACTTTAAATAATCCATAAGGGCTAAGTGCTAGCTCAGAACGGTGACAATAAGTATCTTTGTACTGAAGGTGAAACTAACAGAGTCAAGGAAATTTAAAACACTCGCTCAGAAATCGTGAAAGTTGAACGGTACGTGGACACGATGCGAAAAGTGTCCTTGAATATGAGTGATTGTGATATGTAACGACCACAAATTCCACAATCCTAGAATTCAGCGCTGCCCAGCCTAGACCTATGCGAACCCTGAGCCAGTATCGCTGAGCCACACAAGCCTAGTCAGTCGTCCTTAACATTTACCATTTATTAAGCCATTTTAAATTTAATTAAGTGAGTTACTCCAGTTTAGTAAGTTATCAAAGTACAGCGGAATCAAATTCTATTCCAACTAAACTGAATAACCCTAAGACACTAGTCAGGACTACCTAGAGTGTGGAACCCTGCATACGTATACCTCCATAACTATACTTGGTCAGAGGAGAATCAAATACGGTATAATAATCCCAAAATCAATCATAAACCCATATCCCAAATGTATCGAAAACATAGCATATAATGCAAAGGAACCTACACTGTAGGCAAGAGGAGCTGCCTAGCCCTTAACTGCAATTGCCTATTACTGATCATTTTCCTTTATCAATCCTGTAATATGATGGGGCTACACTCACCATCATAAAAAGGACGGTGAGTACAGAAAATAACAGTAACAACCAAATGGAGTTTAAATACAATTTCAAATGTCAAATAAATGACTATACTACTATCACGCAGGAATATTACGTAGATAGTACAATCCACATGATAATAAATCACTAAAAAATCCAGGATAATTGAGTGTCCAAGAAAACAACAAAAAATGCAAGTAGTCCAAAAGGTCGTTGAGTCGCGATAAAAACCCAGCAGACTCGGGTTTAGGACGAGAACATAGCCTACCAGCCCTAACCCTTGCGACTATGGGATATCCAAAGACTCGGATAAGAGCCCCTAACGAACACCCTATCGAAAGATATCAACAACGTCCAGATAAGAGCTCATATCACAGATAAATAGTAACCATGATTTCCTTGCTTTTGGACCACTCATTCGGAAAAAACCCATGAAACACAACGCCAATAATCCACCATGGAATTCAAGGAAACATATTTTACCAAGAAATATAACAGCCCAATTTAAATGCACAAATGAAATAATATAAATACTTCCATTGGTTTTACTTACTGTACAACGCAACCTCCGCAACACTTCGCGCTCGCAGCTTTCACACGCCACCAAAATAACCCCGCACGCTCATCACCCGCTCACTAAACACCTGGTGATCATTATTGGTCCAATTTGGTCATGTTAGAGTTTTATTTCCCTATCCATTTCACCATTTAACCTAATTTTTCATAATTTTACTTGTTCTCCTGTTTGGGTCAATTACTCGGGTATTGGGTCATATTCGGACCCATTTGGATATACGAGAGATCCCCAAAATTTTTCAAAATTTTTATAAAAATTTATTCATGTGAACAGTAACATGCCGCTGGGACGCCGTGGTCCAATGACTGGACGGTGTTTTTACGGCGTGAAGTCGATACCCACTATCCAACTCGTACGTGAGGGACGTCGTGCGTTGGAACGTTCAAGGCGTCTCCACGGCATCTTCCCCATTAGTCCTTTCCTAAGACATACGTGGGTGACGCTGTGCGTTGGGGTGTTCACGGCGTCTCCACGGCGTTTAGACCAGAACGCCCCTGTAAACGGGATTGCTTACATCCCGAATCGTGTCGTCGTACTTTGAGCATATCTAAATTTCGATTAGACGTCCAAACAGACACCCATCCACCCTCGGCTCCTGCCAAAACCCGACCAAACCACCGATTTGTTGAAATCATCAAAATTATCCAAAAATCCAGAAAACTTCCAAACACCAAAACAACTTTAAATTTCATGTTTGGATCACCCCATTGACTCCCAATTAATCAAAAGAAAACATCAAAACCGAATTCCTAAAGTCGTCCAAAATTATATCGATGTGGGGAATCGAGATGTCCAAAATTATATCGGCGTCAAAAGAAAACATCAAAACCCATTGACTCCCATAAAACACAAAACGTAGATACCGATGTGGGGAATCGAGATCTAACCTTAGTTTTCGAATTTGATCTCTCTAATTGCGTCGAATCGCGTCGAGAATACCCTGGAACCCCACGTTCTCACATTGTGAAACGATAAGAGAGAGATAAGAATGAGAGATGAGAGAGAGAAAAGGTGGTGGTTGGGTGTATATATACCCCACCTCTCATCAACTTTCACACACGAATCTCAAGACACATCTAATGGCTCATGTTCATTCCAGCCACCTACCATGACACAACATGGTAATACCAATGCATGAGACAAATTCCTTTGTGATTATTTTCTCTCATAATATGCGGTATTTTGAATCCGACCTGAACACGAAACTTGTTCATCTTGTCGCTCCGGACGCACCGACGTATAATTCGTCCTTTTTTATTTAATTTACAATTTATTTTGCATTTTTCAGTGTTTTATGTGACGGCCCCAAATTCCCAATGCATTTGGGTACGCCCGGCCTAGGCCCGTGCAGGTCTCGAGTCAGTTTCTCAGCGAACCTGACGAGCCTAGTCAGCCTCAAATTATCAAAATTTCAAGATTTATGAAAGAGTTATTGCAATTATAACACAGCGGAAGCAAAATCATATTCTAATCAAATATTGGGAAATAACTAAATCAAAGGGAAATTAGGAATCAATATAAATGTGGAAAACCCCAATATGTTCAATTCTAAGTCAATGAAATGGATTGATGGAATCCACCTCAAAATCATATCCCCAATTCTAAAACAATTATATGTATATGTAAAATATTATACAAACATAAATGAACATAAGCCTACACTTCGATACCTCAAGTCCAACCGCTCACAAAAGGTCTCCTTGGCAAGGTCCCTTACCCCTACTGCACTCCGCCCTATCTACACCCACCGTTACAAACTAGACAGTGAGTAACTAAGAAAAATTGAAAGTAAAGCCAGAAGAATATAACAGTAATTCATGAAATAACAAACAAGGCAGTCTAAATATCATACGGGTACTGAAAGACAGAAATTTAAGTAAACAAGAATGCATGATAGACAGACTGGAAATGATAGCAATCGAAACATGCGTGTTCTATGAGTCAAGAGAGGCAATAAGTGGTCTAAATTCTACAACAATTCCACAACAACGATGTCGCAACATCAAAATCCACAGCAATATCCACAACAATCCAGTACATGATATCACACAATCACTAGGGGTGGTCAAACACTCGTGCGCACGAGTGCCCGTGTTTTATCCCTACTAGTGCAGGCCACATGTACCTTCGAGACACACACTTATGCCAAGAATACACATACAAGGAATAGGGAATGGAATGCCAATAACTTGATAATAACAAACACAAAGAAATGAAAATGAATCACATGATATTTTCTTAGCTGGCTTACTAACGTACAAATGCATTTTAAGGCAAATGTACGTACCTGAACTATCGTAACCCGCATACAACGCTCCCGCGACTCCTAACACGTATCCCCGAGTTTTCCACTACCTGACAAGGTTGGAAACTCATATTAATAGGTCAAGTCATTAACTAAACCTAGGTTTAACCTTAATATTCTCCCAATGTTTCAAATGACTTGGCAACTCGACAGTTTAATACTCTCTCTCTCGAGTTTTGAAAACACAATATGTATAAGCCTCATAGCGAATCATAGGCTCGGCTCAGTCATATGTGGGTCACGTTATGGTCTCGAGGACCAGCGACATGACCACGACATCACAACCATTCATCGCCATACGATGTTTCAATATAAACCAACACTTAACCATAACTCCTCATGAAAACTGAACCGATATGTACAAAAGAACATGGAACCTCGCTGGTGTTGTCCGACGTTGGTGAAAGGTTTTCTTAGCATGGGATGGCTGGGAAATACCCTCGAACATCGGTGCTCAAACACATTGACTAAACAATACTAAAACTTAATATTTACATAAAAACATAACAAATTTCTCTAACATATTAAAATTTTGGACACAACCATGGGTTGCGAGAACTCAACAAAGGTTAGGTGAGACCCCGACAACCTTCACGGTGGTGGTTCCATGTAGCACCGCCTCCAAGGGTGGTGGTTTCAAGCGAGGCTCCACCACCTCTATCACATGAAATGACAACTTTTCAATGTTAAATAAGGCTATTTTGGCCACTTCAAAGACTGTGGGACCCACGTAGGAGATTGGTGGGGTCCCCAACAACATCCCAGTCATCGTAGTCTGGCGGTGCACCGCGGTGAGGGTGTTTCCGACGAGAGGGCCAAAATATAACAACACATGAAATAATGGAAATACACACACCACAATCCTATAAACATGAACCAAAACCACATCAAGAATGGAGGCGGATGGGAACTAGGAAAACCCCGAGGATCCACTCCAACCATCAAAGAACACCTCCAACCGGCGACCAACCAATGGCGACACAACACATACACACACATATCACGGTTTCAAGAAAAAAAAATAATGAAAGGAGAGAGAGAGAAAAGAAAGAGAAAGGAAGGGAGAGAGAGAGGACGATCTTCGGTGAGGGGTGACCACCAAGGACCATCTCCGACGGGCATGGCCACCATCCCGGGCGGTGACGTCATAGACAACCACCAGAAGAGAGAGAGAAACATGGCCGAGAGTGAGAGAGAGATCGAGTGAACACGAGAGAGAGGGGAAGATGTGGGACCTCCGGTGAGCTTCCTCGCCACCACTGCATCTCCGATGAACGGCGTGGACACAGCAGAGCCGTGAGAGTGAGTTGACCGAGAGAGAAGAGTGAGGGAAGTCGAGAGAGAGAAGAAGAACCGAGAGGGATAGAGAGAGAAGAGGAGAAGCTTACCTCCGGTCAACCGCGATCTTCGACGGTCTAGTCCAGCCACCGACGACGAGCAGAGATGGTGGTGAGGTAGGAGAGAGAGGGGAGCTCGTGAGTGAGAGTGAGAAGAGGGTGAAGACCGTGAGAAGAATGAGGATAGTAAGCACAGGAGAGGTGAGTGAAAATGGGAGAGAGAGTGTGCATGACGTGAGTGATTAAATGAGAGTGAGGGATGGGGTGACGTGACGTGAGTGATGGGTGGGTGGTGAGGAGTGAGTGATGGGAGTGGGTGGGGTGTGAGTTGAGTTGAGTGATGGGGTAGTTGTGTGTTTGAATTTTTTTTTTAAATGGGTATGGTAGTTGTGTCCACCCATTTTTTACCAACCCACACATCTCAAAATTTAACCAAGGTTTCCCCATTATTTGATTGTCACTATACAAAATTTTTAACTCGACACCCATATATTTTCCAAACATTTTCCCCGCCCATCTCACCTCCTCGGTCCGTATTTCTCCGTCACATGCACACTTTTACCTTTGTCTCACACAAATAAATTATAAAATTGTTAAATAATTCTTTTAATTATGTTTTAAGTCTCCCGTGTACCCGTAACCTTATTGTCGAATCCCACTGTCCAGTTTTCCTACTCGTTCACCGACTTCACTGTCCGGTCACTAAAATACGAGTACAAATACATATTACACATCATCATTCACAAATAACTAAATTTTCGGGTCGTTACAGTCTCCCCAACTAACAAAAATTTTGTCCTTGAAATTAGCTCTATCTCGAGTGAATAAGGAGACCCAACACCCATTCTTACCTCCTCCAAACTGCGGCTTAGAGCCATTTTGGATAGCTTGGATTATTCCTCGAACTGCGGACTACCTCGGAGTCACTTCACACAGCTCGTTCCTCGTCGTTGAATTGCGGACCAATGCAAAGTCACTTCAGACAGCTCAATAAGCTTGACCAACTGTGAACTCTCGCGAGAGTCACTTCCAACAGCATGACACTAGGTATTGAACTGCGAACTTGTACAAAGTCTCTTCAAACCGCACAACGTTCTAAATCCATTCCTTTTCTCTACATCTATCAAACTGTGGGCTTCTGCCACTTCGAACAGCTTGATTTCATCTCAGCCTTCAGACTGTGGGTCACCAACCACTTCAAACAGCCTGATGCAACTATGGTCTCTCTAGACCGCTCCCGTTTTCCCAAGAATGGTAGAAATGCCAACGACCTCGTCGCAGATACACTCCACCACCACAACACAAGTCAGGTAAGTACAAAGTAAGACGCTACGATCGCGACTTGCACATCAAACCCGTAATGACCTCCCAACCTACTCGCGTTTCAACGCAAGTTTATTTCTACCCAGGCAGTAAATATGTTCGACAAAATTGCAACCGTGGCCACCATGTACACTACGTGTCCATGCATCGTAAGATGAATCACAACCCGTCTGGTCCTGCCTCTTTTTAGGTGTACTTGTGGCTAGTTTTGGAAACCCATTGTGCCCAAACTAAACATCCCTTTGGAATCTAGTCTAAGTTAGGTCTGTCTCACCCTAAACAACTCTACTAAGTTTAAACAGTACAACTCTAGCCAGTCCCAACCCTAACTATGTCACATGACGTCCAGCATCGCATTTAAACACCTAAAGTTTCAAATAATTAGTCCCATGCATGTGCGATAGACAAGAAGATTCCTCACCTCCTATAGGATCACGAACCACTGTCAACTGTTGTTCACTCGCCATGTGCACGTCCTCAATGGCTTGAGGCTAATCGTCATCTTGCTGGTCCTCGTACAAGTCTGGACATCGATTCTGAAAATGTCCGGGTTGTCCACACTGGTAACACACCCTCCGCCCTCGAGAACCACCATTGTCATTTGGATTCCTCATTCGTTTCCTGTCTTGTTTCTCTGATTGGTGTTCTAACTGCAACTCAGACTGGTCACGCTCAAACTCCTCCAGGTGAGTACTTAGGTAACTTTCCCTAGTCAAGCTACGCTCATAGGCTTTCTGCAATTTCCTTGGCTCGGTTGCAACGATCGCACCTCCTATCTTAGGTAGTAGACCCTCAGTAAAATAGTACAACCGATCTACCTCCGTGCTAGCTGATCCTCCAGCATATGGTAACAACTGCAGAAATTGTCCCATGTACTTCATGACTTACTCATCTGTTAACTATCTCAGGGAAATGAACTCATTCCTCTTGGCTCTCATCACGGTGGGAGAAAAGTACTTCATGTTGAACTGGGTCTTGAACTCTACCCAGTCCCTCGGCACGCCTCTGGTATTCACAATAGTAGTCCACCAGTCGTCAGCTTCTCCCATCAACATCGAGGAAGAAATAGTAGCTTTCATGTGCTCCTCAGTAGCTATGATATGGTGTATCTTTTCGTGATTCTTCAGGAACAACTCTGTCGCGGTCACGTTAGTGCCTCCATAGAAAACAACAGGGTCGTGCCTCTTAAACTCTCGCCACTGTTTTGCCTCAGTAGTCACTGTAGTGCTACACTATTGGTGTTGCTGGTGCAATCTATGTCGATGCACGAGGTACAACCGCCATCACTGGTCTCATTGCAGTTGTGGTAGGAAGCAAAGTCATGGTCGTAACCCCCGGTGTGTTCGCCTCTTGAGTAATGGTTACTTTAGCCGTAGATGGAACCGATGCAAAGCAGCAACTGACGCCCTCAATATTGCCTGAATCTCCACCAGCTGTCGCTCCTGAGCTGCAACTCTCTGCGTCAAGGTCTGAAACTCCTCAATACTAACAGCTCGAGGACTCGATGTCCCGTTGTCGTCATTAAGACCCTGCTGATCCGTCATCTTTATCTGATAACGAAAGCACGTTCCAGGGTCAATAAATAGCTACCGATACCATATAATACACACATAAAACATACTTATACAAATAACTTTCAGTTTTCATTACCCAACTCATCTTCACTCCCCAACTAAGATTCTAAGTCATGATCGTAGGGTTTTCACTTCTAAGTTCAACCATTCCTAACTTCCGCTGGTTTAATGACTTGTGTTTTATGCGTTTATATTGTGAGAGTCAAAGTCTTTAAAACCGGCTCGATACCAACTATGATGGCCCCAAATTCCCAATGCATTTGGGTACGCTCGCCTAACCCGTGCAGTCTCGAGTCAATTCTCAAAGCGAACCTGACAAGCCTAGTCAGCCTCAAATTATCAAAATTTCAAGATTTATGAAAGAGTTATTGCAATTATAACACAGCAGAAGCAAAAATCATATTCTAATCAAATATTGGGAAATAACTAAATTAAAGGGAAGTTAGGAATCTATATAAACGTGGAAAACCCCAATATGTTCAATTCTAAGTCAACGAAATGGATTGATGGAATCCACCTCAAAATCGCATCTCCAATTCTAAAACAATTATATATATATATATGTAAAACAACATACAAACAGAAATGAACATAAGGCTACACCTCGATACCTCAAGTCCAACCGCTCACAAAAGGTCTCCTTAGTAAGGTCCCTTACCCCTACTGCACTCCGCCCTATCTGCACCCACCGTCACAAACTAGACGGTGAGTAACTGAGAAAAATTGGAAGTAAAGCCAGAAGAATATAATAATAATTCATGAAATAACAAACAAGACAGTTTAAATATCATGCGGGTACTGAAAGACAAGAATTTAAATAAACAAGAATGCATGATAGACAGACTGGAAATGATAGCAATCGAAGCATGCGTGTTCTATGAGTCAAGAGAGGCAATAAATGGTCTAAATTCCACAACAGCGATGTCGCAACATCGAAATCCACAACAATATCCACAACAATCCAGTACATGGTATCACACAATCACTAGGGGTGGTCAAGCACTCGTGCGCACGAGTGCCCACATTTTATCCCTTCTAGTGCAGGCTGCATGTACCTTCGAGACACACACTTATGCCAAGAACACACATACATGGAATAGGGAATGGAATGCCAATAACTTGATAATAACAAACACAAAGAAATGAAAATGAATCACATGATATTTTCTTAGCTGGCTTACTAACGTACAAATGCTTTCTAAGGCAAGTGTACTTACCTGAACTATCGTGACCCGCATACAATGCTCCCGCGACTCCTAAAACGTATCCCCGAGTTTTCCACTACCTGACAAGGTCGGAAACTCGTATTAATAGGTCAAGTCATTAACTAAACCTAGGTTTAACCTTAATATTCTCCCAATGTTTCAAATGACTTGACAACTCGACAGTTTAATAGAAAATGAATACTCTCTCTCTCTTGGGTTTTGAAAACACAATATGTATAAGCCTCATAGCGAATCATAGGCTCGACTCAGTCGTATGTGGGTCACGTTATGGTCTCGAGGGCCGGCGACATGACCACGACATCACAACCATTCATCGCCACACGATGTTTCAATATAAACCAACACTTAACCATAACTCCTCATGAAAACCGAACCGATATGTACAAAAGAACATGGAACCTCGCTGGTGTTGTCCGACGTTGGTGAAAGGTTTCCTTAGCATGGGATGGTTGGGAAATACCCTCGAACATCGGTGCTCAAACACAATGACTAAACAATACTAAAACTTAATATTTACATAAAAACATAACAAATTTCTCTAACATATTAAAATTTTTGACACAACCAAGGGTTGCGAGACCTCAACAAAGGTTAGGTGAGACCCCCGACAACCTTCACTAGTAGTGGTTCGGCCGGTAGCACCGCCGGCCGTGGCGGTTTTCGGCGAGGCTCCACCACCTCTATCACATGAAATGACAACTTTTCAATGTTAAATAGGGCTGTTTTGGCCACTTCAAAGGCTGTGGGACCCACGTAGGAGATTGGTGGGGTCCCCAAGAGCATCCCAGTCATCATAGTCTAGCGGTGGCACCGCTAGTGAGGGTGTTTTCCGGCGAGGGGCCGAAATAATAACAACATATGAAATAATGGAAATACACACACCACAATCCTATAAACATGAACCAAAAACCACATCAAGGGTGGAGGGACTCCGGCAAACCCTGAGGATCCACTCCAACCGGCATCAACACCTCCGGCAGTGACCAACCAACAACGACACGAACAACACACATACACACACATATTTTTCAACAAAAAAAAATGAAAAATGAATGAAAGAGAGAGAGGAAAAGAGAGAAAGGAAGGGAGAGAGGGGAGACTTCTCTCCGGTGAGGAGTGACCACGAGGACCACCTTCGGTCAGTCCATGGCCACCATGGCGGTGCGGGGCGTGGACATCGTGGACAACCACCATCGAGGGAAGAGAGAAGACATACATGGCCGAGGGTGAGAGAGAGATCGAGTGAACACGAGAGAGAGGGGAGGATGTGGGACCTCCGGTGAGCTTCCTCGCCACCACTGCATCTCGGTGAACGGCGTGGACACAGCCGAGCCGTGAGAGTGAGTGGACCGAGAGAGAAGAGTGAGGGAAGTCGAGAGAGAGAAGAAGAACCGAGAGGGAGAGAGAGAGAAGAGGAGAAGCTTACCTACGGTTAACCGCGATCTTCGACGGTCTAGTCCAGCCACCGACGACGAGCAGAGACGGTGGTGAGGTGGGAGAGAGAAGGGAGCTCGTGAGTGAGAGTGAGAAGAGGGTGAAAACCGTGAGAAGAATGAGGAGAGTGAGCACGGGAGAGGTGAGTGAAAATGGGAGAGAGAGTGTGCATGACGTGAGTGATTAAATGAGAGTGAGGGATGGGGTGACGTGAGTGATGGGGTGGGTGGTGAGGTGACGTGAGTGATGGGGTGGGTGGTGAGGTGAGTGAGTGATGGGAGTGGGTGGGGTGTGAGTTGAGTTGACTGATGGGGTAGTTGTGTGTTTGAATTTTTTTTTTTAAATGGGTATGGTAGTTGTGTCCACCCATTTTTTACCAACCCACACATCTCAAAATTTAACCAAGGTTTCCCCATTATTTAATTGTCACTATACAAAATTTTTAACTCGACACCCGTATATTTTCCAAACATTTTCCCCGCCCATCCCACCTCCTCGGTCCGTATTTCCCCATCACATGCACACTTTTACCTTTGTCTCACAGAAATAAACTATAAAATTGTTAAATAATTCTTTTAATTGTGTTTTAAGTCTCCCATGTACCTGTAACCTTATTGTCGAATCCCACTCGTCCAGTTTTCCTACTCGTTCACCGGCTTCACTGTCCGGTCACTAAAATACGAGTACAAATACATATTACACATCATCATTCACAAAAAACTAAATTTTTGGGTCGTTACATTTTAGTTCATTTTAATCCTCGGACTGCTAACTACTAGAACCTTGTTCACTCGAAAGCTCGTCATTTAGCGTACTAATTGAGTCGAACTCATTATCACTTGTACCAACGCTCACACAAAACGTCCTCACACATTTGGGACATTGGCTTTCAGTTCAGGTAATATATAAATAATACAAACACCAAACACAAACAACTTACCTCGACATCGACAACTGAGATTTAGATGACTCTATTACGATCCAGGGCCAATGTACGACCTAAATTGACATGTGGCACGAGTTAGAATTTAGGGTCGTTAAATGATATGGGACATTAGTATGAAAGAAAGATGATGATAGATAAATCGCATACGAACGAGTATTGAATTTCTCTTAGGATTGGCGATTTTAAATGATTCTCTGTATTGTGAAGGTAGAAGTTTGTTATGTAAGTTAATGGTCAAATGTGACAGAGGGTTGCAACGTCGACCATCAGTAAATAGTTGACTTGAATTATGAACCTACAAGAACGAATATCGACAAATGTACAATGGACAGTGATGTTAAGGTATTATCTTTGAAAGGAATGCTGAGTCTGCTCATTTGTAGCCTCCACAGATAAGCTTCAATAACATGATGAGTCATACGTTGATATATATAACTAAGATGATGACAGGAATGGTGTGATAGTGTTCTTGATATGATGGATAGCTATCCTAGTTTTTCCTACTACCAAGTGGCTATATGGTTTTTACTGGCAGATAGGCAGAGATATATTTCTTTTCGACACAGATAGACACTTATCACATCTTAGTATTGTTCTTTCACTTACTGTTTAGATGACTCGAATGTACATTGCAACTTCAGTGGAGATTACAGAGGAATACCCTAGAAATGTGTAATGATATGAGAAACTTTGCTAGGTATGATAGCTCTACTGATGACTTACATGAAGTAGGCTTTATAAATTCTTGATTGCGAGACGAAAATAAAAATAATGAGATATTAAAGTCAGGAGTAAAAATTTATTTTCAAGTGGGCTATGAGCAGAGTATACAGGTGCGGATTGCATCAAATAAAAATCAGGTCGTAAAAAAATCATTACAAGCGGACATACCAGACTACGGGTGTACTTTAGTTTTACTTTCGAGGATGAAAGTTCCTAAAATTAGGGATATTGAAACGACTCGAATCCTACCTAACCCGACTCGAGGGTAATTTAGTAGTTTTAATACTAAATGTGTGCAAGTGTGCTTTGTGAATGGTTTAAGTGTGAAAAGTGTAGCTTAGGCTAAGTCAATGTTAGGCCTAACAAGAGTCAATTGGATGTAAATGAGTTGGAGGCTCATAAGTACATTTTGGTAAAATAAAAAAAGTTGTATATGACCTAAGTGATAAACACTAACCTTAGTCCTATATAAAGGTTGGTTAGGTAGCCTAGCCACTTTGTTCCTACAAAAAAATCAAGAGAGAAAGATAGAGTGAAGCGAGAGCAAAAGAAGGGAAGTAAGAAGGAAAAGATCTAGGACAGTGATTGGAGATTTCTCAAGAAAGGCAATGCACAAAAGAGGTAACTTTCTCTTTCCCATTTTCTTATTCATACTTCTTTTGGTTTCTTGGTGAAATTGGTGGCGGCGTCCCGAAGGAGACCGCGAGGGACGTGGCAGTGTCGTCATGGAACCGTCGGAAAAGGGTTGAGGGGAGGGCCGCCACTAGGGGCCCCCTTCCACCATGTCCCCTTGCTCACTGCCCATTCGGGCAATGAGGAAGGGTAGGGTGTCCCCTCTTGGGCATCCAGGGCCGGGACCCCTGCCCAACCAGGGGTCGATTAGGCTTATGGATCGGGTTAATAAGGGCCAAGCTGACCCCTTCCTTGGCCCCTGGACCGGTCAACAATGATCGATATGGCCCTTGGACCAAAAATAATTTAAAATAATAATAATAATAAAATAAATACAAATAATTTCATATGTAGATTTCGAAGCAGCTTACTCTGAAATGATGATCAAGTAAGAAGAAACAACTACATGGAATCAATCTCTGCATGTTCATCTTAAGGAGAAAAAAGGTGAACTAGCTGATTGTAGACACAAACTAGAGCAAGTCTAGAATGCATTGAAACAACTAAACAAAGGGAAGGCTAAACTCAATGACATCTTCTCTCAATGGAAAGGGAATGGAGATCATAAAGTCTCGGCTATGTTGCAGGCACATCTTCAAAGACTCCAACACCAAAACAAATGAAGTTTGTCAGAGAATCTCAAAAAAATGTCACTATCGATCAACAAGTCAGACAGAGATTCAAACCTACATGCTATTACTGTGGAATCAAAGGCTACATCTATCCCAGGTGATACAAGATGATCAGAGAATTGGCCAGAAGACAACATGAAGTTATATAAAGAGTCTAAAGCAAAGCAGCCCATGTTCCCAAAAAGGAAGAAGTGTGTCATGTTGCACACATGTCTCTGAAATCAATGGTTAGCACTGAGTGGTACTTTAACAGTGGATGTTCTAAGCAAATGAGTGGTTTCTTAAAAATCATTAGTCATGTGTTGAAGGACATGTCACTTTTGGAGATGAAGTCAGAAGTCAAGTTATTGGGAAAGACACACTGACATCTGAAGACCTTTCGATACTTGCAGAAGTACTTCATGTAGCATAACTCAAAGGAAACCTATTGAGCATCAGGCAGTTATGTGATCAGGGGTATCATGTGAAGTTCACCAAGGAAGGATGTCTAGTTCGTTATGCTAAGGGAGAATGTGTGATGACTAGAGATAGATCCGTCAATAATAGTTATTTGTTACGACAACCGAAGAACGTCTGTTACAACAGCCAGATAGACCACATGGAATAATGGCATGAAAAGCTGGGACATGTTCATTACAGACACATGCGTAAACTTGCAAATATGAATGTTGTTCGTAGACTTCCAAGGTTTCATCTCACTACCAGGAGAGTCTGTAGTCCATGCCAATTGGGAAAGTAGAAAAGCGAAAGTCACAAGTCTTTTGAAGGTTGTAACACATCAGTAGTTTTGGAGCTGCTTCACATTAATCTAGTGGGACCAACTCAAGTCACCACCATTTCTGGTCATCGTTACATTCTTGTTTGTATAGATAATTTTTCACATTTTACTTGAGTTCTATTCCTTAAAGAAAAATCAGATGCATTTGACAAGTTTCAAGATCTATGCCTCAAACTCATGATAGAAAGAAGTTCACAGGAGAATACTTAATAAAGTTTGAAGTGACCATGGAAAGGAGTTTGAAAACTCAAGTTTTCATGAGTTTTGTAAAAAACATGGTGTTCATCAGGAATTCTCAACACCCATTACTTCTCAACAAAAAGGGAGTGGTGGAAAGGAAGAACAAACATCTATAAGAGATGACCAGAGTCTTGCTCACATCAAAAGAACTAGCAACAAAGTTGTAGGTTGAGCCTGTTAGCACTGCGTATTAGGTGATCAACAAAACCTATCTTTGTCCAACAATGCACAAACCACCATATGAGTTGTGGAAAGGTAAAAAGCCTAACCTCAATTACTTTCACCCTTTCGATTATAAGTGCTTTGTGTTGAAGGATAGGATAGGGTGCCTCTTGGGAAGTTTGACAAGAAAAGTGATGAAGGAGTATTTTTGGGATATTCCTTGACTAGCCGACCATACAGGGTGTTCAACTAGAGCACTAGGAAAGTAATGGAGCCTATTAACGTGGTATTCGATGATACACCCTTGGAGATTCAACATCCAACAAAATGAGATGATGAAGTACAGAATGCCTTTTACTCTGTTACACCAGAGCCATCTGTAGTTGTTACAACTGAGGTCCCTGAAGTTGTTGCATTAACGACCACTTCACAAGTTCTTAGAGAATTATCAGAAATTGTACCAACTTGTTCCAGCAGAGAACCCGTCCCCAATATTCAGAAAAATCATCCTGCTGACATTATCATTGGCTCAGTTGATGATGGAGTAATCATACGAAACACTACCAAAGTTGAGTATCGGAGGTTAGCCGGTTTAGTATGCTATGTCTCTACCATTTAATCTAAGCATGTTTCTCATGCTTTATAGGATGAGTACCGGCTTATTGCTATGCAAGAGGAACTGAACTAGTTTTAAAGGTTAGATGTTTGGGCATTGGTTCCAATACTAGATCATGACAATGTGATTGCCACAAAGTGGATCTTGAAGAATAAGTCTAATGCACAAGGAGAAGTTGTAAGAAATAAAGCAAGGTTAGTTGCTTAAGGATATACTTAAGTAGAAGGTATCAATTTTGATGAAACCTTCGCTCATGTAGCTAGTCTTGAATCCATTCAATTGCTTTTTGTTGTTGCTTGCTCTCTTGGTTAATCAGATGGATGTCAAAAATTATTAAATGGAATGATTGTTGAGGAAGTATACATAGAGCAGCCTAAAGGATTTGTGGATCCATCTCTTCCTGTCATGTTTACAAGTTGTAAAAGGCTATGTACGGATTGAAACAGTCTCCATATGCCTGGTATGATAGACTTGCAAAATTTCTATTTGATCAAGGCTACACAAGAGGAAGCATTGACAAAACTTTATTTGTCAAACGTATGTCTAAAGCTATTCTCATTGCTCAGGTGTATGTTGATGTCATTGTATTTGGTTCATCAACCACAACTCTAGTTACTGAATTCGTTGCCAGTATGCAAAGTGAATTTGAGATGAGTATGGTAGGAGAACTCACTTATTTCCTTGGCCTCAAAGTCTCGCAGACCAACAAGGGAACCTTTATGTCTCAACAAAAATATTCATTTTCATTAGTTCAAAGGTTTAGTGTAGCTCACACAAGACACATGCACACTCCCATGAGTACCACAGAGAAGCTAAGCAAAGATGACAGAGGGAAACCTATTGATCCTTCACTATACCGAAGCATTATTGGAAGCTTGTTGTACGTAATAACAAGTCGTCTTGATATTGCCTTCAGTGTGGATTATCTGTTCGATATCAAGCCTCTCCCAAAGACTCACATATGGTGGTAGTCAAGAGAATCTTTTTACATTGCAGGTTCTACACATTTAGGTTTATGGTATTCTACTAACTCTAACATTTCTCCAGTTGGGTATAGTAATGCAAATTGAGCAGGAAGTGCAGATGATTGTAGGAGCACATCTAGTGGAACATCTTTGCTGGAACAAGTCTTGTCTCTTGCATCATAAAAAAATAGAACTTTATATCCTTATCAACATCAGAGGCTGAATACATTGCCGCTGGGAGTTGTTGCACTTAACTGATATGGATTAAGCAAATGTTGTGTGACTATAACATCATGTTACAGCAGCTCTTGGTGTTCTGTGATAGTAAGAGTGCTATTACCATATCAAAGAATCCAGTGCAACACTCACTCACCAAGCACATTGATCTGAGGTATCAATTCATTTGTGAACTAGTGGAAAGATAGGAGGTATGGATTCAATACATAAGTACTGATGATTAGTTAGCTGATATTTTGACAAAGCCATTGGATGCTAACAGGTTCGAGAAGTTGAGGGGTGAATTAGAGCATTGTTCATGCCCTGTTTTAATACATTATATATTTGTTTTCCTCCAAACATTAATAAAGTTTTATTATCATTGCATTTCAATAAAAGGGGGATATATATTGTTTGTTATTTTTTTATTATGATTATTGTTGTAATTATAGTTGTTTATTTGTTTATATAGAGCCATTAAGAACACATTAATGATAAATGGCTAGTTGTTGCAATTTTGTAGGGATTTGCTTGTTTTATTGTAATTATCTTAAGTTGGCAAGAGAGTTATTATGGGTTACTGGCATCTTTTGGTTAATTCAAAATACTCTAATTGATCATACTCATCTTTTGTCCTTGTGCTTCATGCGAATTATCCTCTGTTTATGTAGTGTTTCTTATTCAATCTGTGGTTGAAACAAGCTTGCCACAATGGGGATATATATTGTTTGTTATTTTTTTATTATGATTATTGTTGTAATTATGGTTGTTTATTTGTTTATATAGAGCAGTTAAGAACACATTAATGATAAATGGCTAGTTGTTGCGATTTTGTATGGATTTTTTGTTTTATTGTAATTATCTTAAGTTGGCAAGAGAGTTATTATGGGTTACTGACATCTTTTGGTTAATTCAAAATACTCTAATTGATCATACTCGTCTTTTATACTTGTGCTTCATGCGAATCATCCTCTGTTTGTGTAGTGTTTCTTATTCAATCTGCAGTTGAAACAAGCTCGTCGTAATGGTTGTAACACGAAGAGGAGGGAAAGAACCTGCATCCAAACCACCATCAAAGCTAAAGGCTCAGAAACCTCCGCCCTAATCGACCAAGAAGAAGGCTGGGGGAGGAACATGCCCCATTAATGTCATATCTTTGCAAAGAATTCCGCCACCAGAGGTTCAGATACACGAGAAAATGGTGTCGTCATCTGAGGGTTTACCACTATTGATCAAGAAACAATCAGAGACGCCTGCTGCACCTTCTGCATCCTCTTCAACCTCCTAATCTCATGATGCAACAAACTACGAGTTGAAGCTTATAGAAACAACTCCTGAGTAATTACCTGAGACATCTGTACCCTTGGAGAAAAATTAGAGTCTATCCAAACAGAACACTACCCGTGTTACAACAAGTCAACCAGATATGCATACAAAAGAGCGTATTCAAGCCCAAGATGATGCTACCATCAATGAACCCAGAGAGGCTAGGATTGTTTCCCCATATCAAGAACAGACTAAGAAGATTGGGGTTGACTCAGTTTGTGGTGAAGTGCTTGATGAGGTTCCCTTTATTGAAACACAATGGAAAGAACTGGTTCCTAATCGAACCTTTGAAGAGGAGTTACCATATGATAGAACTTGCCTAATTCAGGTCAGGCTATCTCAGATAATGCAGCTGATTTGGTGGAAGATTAGCCTGAACATGATCAGCCAGATGAGCAAATTGAAGCTGATCAACTGGAGGAACAGTTCATTTCAGATGAACCCAAGGAGCAACCCATGGATGAAGATGAGACCATTCCTGTTGCACCACTTAAGAGGAAACTAAAAGGAAAAATGCATATGGAACTGAAGGAGAAGGCAGAGAAGGGTTCTGTTGTAACAAGAAGGGCCCCTAGACCGGTTATAATAGTAGGCAGACATAGCAAAAAAGTCAAAGGCAAGTCCCTTGTGACATCCTCTCCTGATGATGAGGACAATGATTCATATCAAGTTCCCAAAATAAAGACCAGAAGTATAATAAAATAATTCTATGATGATGAAGCTAGGTTCAGGTTTGAAGGTGTGAAAAGAATGCAAATCCATGTCGAGAAGTACCTCAATCAGGACTCGTATGAAAAGAAAAACATGGTAACTTTTCAGAAGTCAAGGTATATTTTTAAACTATTTTCTTTTCCCTCTAGATACAATAAGACATGGGTTAAAGAGTTTTATGCTAATATGAAACTATCTGTGAATGATAAATCATTACCATATTTTCATAAAATCTATGTGAATGGGATGATTATTGAGTTTTCACCTGCTGTGATTAATAAAGTCCTAGGGTGTACTGTTAATAGTGGGGGGCATAAGTTTCATGAGAAGTTTAGTACTGAAAATATGATGAAATCTTTGGTGAGAACCATTACTGCTGGAAAGGTTCGAAGATGGAAGAAAAATAAGGAAAGGAAAGATGTGAAAGATCTGAGCACATTGTTCTATGTTTTATATTCTCATTGCATCTATAATCTCCTGCCTATAAAGCACATCTTTACTTTTAAGAGAGAGATGTGTATTCTATTATATGTTATAGGGTTGGGTGTTCATTGTGATATTGGGAAGATAATTTTTAGAGGTCTTCTTCACAGAATCAATATTGAATTACCTTTACTTCCTATTCTTTCCATGTCTTCTTGTTAAGTTGACGAGTCTTCAAAAGATTCCAGTTGAAAGGGAAGATCACTAGGTCTTTGCCACTCTTCAGACCATATCAGTAAAGATATCTAAGGCAAACTCTTCTCTTATGAATAATCTCCCTATTGATGATGAGATTGCTTTTCATCCACAATATTTGTTGAAACATGGGCTTCAACTTGTTGCAACAGACGATGAGGAAGGTAATGTTGAACCTCATAAGTCTTTTAGGAAGAAGAAGAAAGACAAGGCTTCTACCAGCTCTGCTCCACCTGAAGCATCCTTTCAACCAGATGATTATGAACTTCATGATAATGATGTTGATCTGAACCCTCGATGTATAAAGGAGAGGGAAATGATAAATGTAGCTCACGATCTTTTTGATGCCTTGTTTGATAAGCTCCTGAAAATTCTTTTGTTTCTTGCATTATCTCTCGAGTAAAGAGGTTAAAATATACATTTCTCTTCCAATGGGTGTCATTCTTATTTCACAAAGGGGAGAAGTTTTTAATGCTGAGGGGGCTTAATTTTTGCTTGGAGGGGCATAATTTTTGCTTGTTGTTGTTGTTGTTGTTGTTGTTATGTATTTACTGTATTTCTGTTGTGCTGCTACTGTGCTGATGCTATTCTATATTGTTCGTAAGAGGGAGTAATTTTGCTACTTATCTCTCTATGCCAGTGAAGCTGGTTATCTATAAAGGACTTATGATCTTGTTGCAAAGAGATGACATTGGAAGCTGTTGCAACAAACTGGAAAGACTGCTGATATGATATGATTAATCTTTTTGTATACCAGTAGTTTATCTTTTAACTTTCTTATATTTGTTTTGAACTTATTGAATCACAAGTTATGTGTTAAGACTATTGGTCGCCACGTGGAGATTATGGTTTTATTGGAAAAGTAGTTTACATCTTTTTGAACTACTTATCTTATATGGCTTTTTATATCGTAACTCATTTTATCTGTTTGTGACAACAAGAATGACAAAAGGGAGAGATTGTTAGCATCATGATGAATTGTCATCAGTTGTCATAAAATGAGTTAATGATCCAATGTGGTTCACATTCTGATTTGGAGAACCACAATCTGTTAAGATTTGTTGTTATAACACGAAAATCAAATCAGTTATAACAGAGCCCTTAATCTGTTAGTTGCGATTTATTATGATCCATTCTCTTATCCACAACTGAACGAGAAGTTGTTGGAGTTCGCTACAGATTCTGAGGGCAATATAGCCTACATGGTTCATGAGAAGAATGTGGAAGTTTATGAGGATCAAGACGTTCGAATGCTAAAAGTTTTTAGGATTTGAGAGTCTTATAAATCATCTATTTATATATATGTCAAAGTAGAAAGTATAATTATCTCTTCTAACTTTGTTTTATGTAGTGAACTATGTGTTTCCTCATTTGCTTATCGAGTTATAAAGCTCTAAGGGGACTTTGGTGCTAGTGAGAGGGGGAACCTCATTCTTGCAAATGGGAGACTTGTGTGTAAGATCCAAAGAAGTGTATAGAGATGCTATTTGGAGCTCAGTGACTGAGTCACTAAAAGAGTCTTGTAAATCGTACATGTTCATAGTGGATTTAGCATCTGGGCATGGCCCCTCAGACGTAGGTCGTGGATCGAACTGTGTGAACAATCTCCTGGTCTTGTACTTTTCTTTACTACTTTTATTTACATTTTAGTACTGTTTAATTCCCTGTTACAACACACTAAGTTTTCTGTTCTAACATGCATTGGTTCAATAATTTTGCAAATGACTCTATTACTTTCCCTCAGTGCCTCATAATTGATTCATATCAGTTCCTTCCATCTAAACCCATGACTTCATGTCATATCATTGTATAGACTTGCAATAGCTTGCACAATTATAGGAAAACAGTTCATGACAACAACATGAATTGGAAACACTTGATTTTATTATTTAAATAGGATCCAAATGAACCTTATAACTGTCCCAAAATAGTTCGTACGAAAACACCAAGTTCAGTTCATCATTTACCCATTAAACTCATCTCTAAACATCAATTGAAGAGATAACAATAACATGAATAACTCATTGATGTTTAGGACAACAATAACAACTGCTATTAGCATCAAATGAGGTTCTAATGAGTCTACTAAACACCCTTTAACAACCCAGAATTGATATCTATCTCAGTCTATCATGAAAACACCATCCATACACCTATAGCTTAAAGCGAAGTGAAAGGAATGATTGAGAAGACTCACCAAAACACTAAGATTCGTTACAACTGAATATATCACCTCTACAAGGACTTTAATGGCTGCGCCCCCTCTCCTTCAAGAAATCTCGTCTCCTTAAACTCATTCTCTCTCTCTTTCTCTCTCTATCGTTCATTATGGGATGATGATGGCGGCGTTAATGGCGGAAAGAGAAGGGCGGAGGCAACGACAATGGGGTGGAAAGTAATGACAGTGAGGAGGTGAGAATAAGAGATGATATTTATCATCTCATTAATTAACAATGCTTCTTATTTAAGTAATCTCCATCCATCTCATGCTTCACTTTCCATCGATCATCATGTAACGTTGCATTTTTCGAGAACCATCTAAAGGTTCTAAGCTTAAAGTTACACTGACGCCAATTTTTTACACACTTTCCCATTTTTCTGATTTTTAATATATATTTATATATTTAACTTATATAAAAATATATATTTACCTATATCTTCACGCCTACAATATTGTTGTGGACGCCAAGGAGCACACTCGGGAGTGCGCACTACTGTACAACCCACGCGCTACTTACGACCCCGCGTGTCACTAGGCGCCCACAAATTTATTATTTATTTTCAATATATATGCCTATAATTTTGTTGTGCGTGCCAATGAGTACACCCGGTGTGCACACTACCCCACGACTCATGTGCGTCACTCTGGACTCACACGCTTTATTAGGTGTCCCGTAATTTGTCAAATATTCAATTATAGGCTAATTAATAATAATACATTCTATGTCAAAGTCTCTCAGGTGAGATGGTAAAAATATCACTTGCCAAAAAGGCAAGACATCGTATGATCGTGGTTCGATTCCCACTAAAGTAAAATAATAATAATACATTTCATACAAACACTAGATGACATACAAATCTACAGACATTATAATTAAGATAAGTCGGGCTTAACCAGGAGCCTAACTTAAATTAATTAGAGTTCTTATTAATGCTAATCGCCTATTTAATATAACCGGTGGTTACATTAGTTGTTAGTTGTTAATGTTAGGCAGTTAAGATTGTTAGTGTAACAGTGTTAGAAAAGACAAAAACATTTAACAAGAAAATTATATTTTAATTTATTAAATAAGTTAACTTTAGGGCCAACTTTGTTCTCACTTGGCAACTCAATGTATTGCGTTCCAGTGGAAAGATTGAAATTCGAATCGATTTCTCAGTTTTCAATTTCTAATACTATGCAACCCTAGACTACCTACTTTATAGTTTTAACTCCACAAGCATTTCTTTCTCATCTGAACCAGACCAGACTCGTTTGGTGTTTTCCCTTTGATCTCGTCGTTCTCGAGAGCCTTGCGATTCGTGTTTCTTATACTCTGCCTTATTACTTGCTCCAGCCTTAGACGAGTTGTGTATTCGCGTTCCTTTGAAACCACTCTTCTTCCTTCTTTACCACCATTACTAGTGCTACGAGTCAACAAACTACTCAAATCTAGGTATACATTTATTTTTTCTTTCTTTATATTTCAATCTCTCCACGTAGACGTGTCTCTGATTTATTTCTTTATCTTTTTTACTTCATTGATCGAACTCATGACATCCATAAAGTTTGCTTTTGACAAATGATGTCGTATATATATGCTCATATAAACCAAATATGCTTAGGAAGATGTCTTTAACTTCTTTTTTTATAGGAAAGATACTATTCATTCTAAAAAACAAAACAACCAAATAAACAAAACTAGGGATGCTTTGTTTTCTTTGTATTTTGTTTTTTTATTCGAGCTTCATCAACTTTCAGTTTTGTCAATGGCTCAATGCTTGCTCAACTTTCTAAAGTTGAAATATTATTTACATAATTCGTAGGTCTAAAATGGGAGACTAAATACTCTATATATTTATCCCTTTTATTAAATTGATTTTGTTATTTTGAATCAGGTGAAATATGAGTGATAATCCACAGTCTAACCTTAATGAGGATTTTCCTTTCCAAGGTACTGCAATTCCTGTTCCTGCAGAATCACTTTACGAGAAAGTTGATTGATGGCAAGTGGAAAGCAAAAAGGGAACTAGTTTCGAGTGGTACAAGAAAGTTCACATCACTGGCCAGTGTAGAATCACTTTACGAGAAAGTTGATTGACAACAAATGGAAAGCTGATTGTAATTACTGTAAGAGAAGACTTGGAGGGGATTCAAAGAATAGGTCAACACATTTACATAGTAACTTTTCACGATGTCCATTAAGAAAAGGAAGAGACATGGAATTATAAGGTGGAGACTAATGGAAAAGTTTCACCAACAAATTATGTGTTCGATCAAGACAGAACTACCACAACAAAAGACATAATGAAGATTTTTAAGCATGAGAGATAAAAAATAATGAAGTTGCTTGATCAAAATAAGAGTCTCTTGGCAGTTACTACTGATATGTGAACTTCTGAGGTCAGAAAAAGGATATATAGTTATCATTGGACATTACATTGATGATCAATGGAATGTGAGAAGTCAAATTATCAGGTGTTAATAGTTATTTTTAGTTATTTTTTTCATTTTAAATTTTAATAAAAACTTTTCTCCAACTATACTTTATAATGTCTATAAATAGGTTCATTTATATGCCATGTCCACATATTGTCGAAGTATTGTATGGCATACTTGTTTATTGTTTGATGGATTGAAATCTAGATAATAAGTTGTCTACTGTGACTTTGGATAATTGTACAACTAATGATTTACTTGCAAAACTAGTTGTAAGTTTTCAAGTAGCAATATTTCGATGGATGGAAAGTTGTTGAACATGCGTTATTGCGCTTACATTTTAAATATAATTGTTAAATATGGCTTTGAAGTGATTAAGGACACCATTAAGAATGTTCGTAATAGTGTCGTTTATTGGGATGCAACACCTGTGGCGACCCCAAATCCCAAAGAAACCCTGGGCACCGCCATGTCACAGGACACGTCACTAAGCTTTGACACGTCAAGAACATTAATCAATGACAGCATGCGTCTCGTCTGTTTGTTTAAATGTTTTTTAAGAGACCTAACTTAAACAGTTATTAATCTAGTTTAACAATTATTTTATAGCGGAAGTCTTACATTAGATGGAAATAAGTAAAGGAAAGTGATTTCATTTATATATAACAACAACCTATTGTAGAAAACCCAAAATAGAGTACGGACGAGCGATGAACGCGTCAATAAAATAATTACCTAAACCAACTATTTGCAAAATAGTGGCAAACAGTCGATCCCACTAAGATTGGTAGTCTTTCTAAGGTAAGAAAATAACAAGAAGGGAAATCAGGGGTTTGATAATGATTGTGAGAACTAAGAAGAATTAGAGAATGAAAATAGTTTTAGGAAAAGTGAATTCAATAGAGAGAAGTAACCTAGGCTATCAACTTCTCGAACTTTGTCAACAACCTATGTAATTTATCAGTTTTCGATTCATGCAAATATATGAAATTCAGTTATAACCTAGTGTAGCTATAGCACGTTGACGCACTGGGTTCATCGCACTTCCTAGTCTTGGTAGTCAAGGTAAGACCATTAACTACTTCTCTAACGAAACCCATAACCGTAAACTCATGCGAATTGGGTTTAATGTGTTGATCACATAGGGGTTTATGAAAGAACTACACTGAGACAACCAGATTGCTAGTGTTTCCGATTTAACCTATATTCCTAAGGCATTTGACCGGTCTCGAAAAGGACTAACCAATCAGTAGGGTCAACTGTTACTTGGATAAGTCTATCACATAAGGACGAATGCATCGACTAAGTAACTAAGGGTAATCAACCTAATATGTATGTGATGGCCCTTACACACAATCAAATCTAACCCTAGATGAAGTTCAATGCCAAAGGAAATAAGTCATAATAGAAAATCAATGAAAAATAGATTAAATAAACATCATGATGAATTCCAAAGTTGAAGACTCCATTCGATACACCTTTGGCCTAGATCAAGATGATTAGCCAGACATTGTCAACCAAAAATCAAGATTTTCTATGTATTCTATAGTAAACAAGAGATTAAGAAATATGGAACAACTTAACTACTATTTATATGAAACATCTAATGTCATGACCAGAAAAATCTAACTCGTGTCACATGTTATTTTAGGTCGTACGTGGGACCATTTGCCATGATATGCATGTCCGGTTCTTAATTATCGACACGGATGTATGTTATTTTGGTCTGGTGTTTTGCATTACGTATATATTACCTTAATGTGTTTCCAATTGTCCAAATGTGTGAGGACGTGTATGTTGAACACATTTGAGTTATGAACGATTTTGCCAAGGAAAATGCATCATACGGGCACCGGGAGAATAATTTTGGGTGTTTAGCTGTCCGGGGGACAATTTAAATTAAAAAATGACAAAATGCAATTAAATATAATAATTAACCTATAGGGGAACGTGTCCTAATCAATCGTATTGCCATTTACATGCGACAGTGTGAGTTGTGTTGCAGGTCAAGTACGGGAACGTCGATAAAAATCAAATTTTGCGTTAAACAAGGATAAGGTCAAAGGACTAAGTGAATACGGATTCACCTAATTGAAACACAATAGTGGCTGGATGGTGTGATTATGAGCCATTGAATGGGCCTAGGAGTGTGTTTGTTGGGTCAAGATGAGGGAGGCGGATAAAAGGAGGTGTTAGTTGATTTTCATTAACTTTTCTCTCTCCTCTCTCAACAAAACAAAAAATCTCCAAGGGTTTTATGGATTTTTGTGGCAATTTCGACAACCAAGGATCGATCTATAATGCGTATTAAGGTGAAGTCTCGAATCCCAGTTCAATTCTCGCCATTTTGATAGAAAGTTTACGTGTTTTCGTTGCTATTTTCGAACACCAAGTTGGTGCACTGATTTTCTAGGTTTCCATTGTGGTTTTTGATGGTATTGAATGATCATTGATGGTGTTGCTATAGTAGTTGAGGTTGTTGATGAAAAAGTTATGGATTTGATGAATTTTTTATGATTTTCAGTTTAAATTGGGAGTGTGGAATGTAGACGTGTTTGACATGGTTTGGCGATGATTTTGATAGTGTTCGAGGTCCTTATGAGGCTGGGATAGGCTCAAAACACGAGGGCGCAAGCTTGGGCTCGAAAACTCAAGAAATTCAGAACCAATAGGCGGAGTCGCTAAGGGCGCCGTAAGGAACAATTCCTCACGGCATGGGCCACAGTGCTCAGGGCAATGGCTCACTACCCTGGTCACGCCATGGAGGGCTCTTTGGGGAATTTTCCCCTCGGCGCCAAGCATGCAATACTGAATTTCGTTTATAACTTTTAGAAACTTCAAGGCTTCACTCAGGTATTCCAATGGGTTGAAATGTGACCTAATACCTGGTTAATCGATCCAATTATAAAATTATGGAAAATTTGGGTAAGACTTTGGGTTAATTGATTTAGGTATAAACACGACTCTAATAACCAAATTGAACTTAAATGAATGCTAGGAAGGGTAATTCACTGACGAGCATCAGGAATCGAGTTGGTGGTGAGTTGGTGTATTTAAGTGCTTGTTTAGATCGAATATAGGTAAGTAAACCAGCTAGAAAATATACAGTTATTTCAATTGAGATTTAATTTGTTATTTTACTGCTTTGTATCTATCTTTGAATTTCCATTATGATTGTGTTTTTCAAGGGAAAGTGAGTCAACGATGATCCTCAGAAAGAGTGGCCATATGAGGTAATATGTCAGAGCGATGACCTCGAGATGCACTGCACTAATTACTGATTCTATATTGGGTGTGAGTTCTTAGCTAGATTACCAGGAAGTCTCACATCTCATGGATTTAGGGCTTGTTGGATGTACCACATCCTAGAATCTGAGTCTTGTTAGGTTTTTTCCTCGCCTTAACACCTTTTTGGTCGAGACTACTTGTGCTTCTCTATTTTGAATCCTGGATACTAATATTTCGATTGACCTTGATTCACTTACAATCTTTATTTATTCATGCGTTCTTTATACCTTTATTTCTATCTATATGAATATAGAAAACTTTACTTATTTTGAAATGTTGTTTAGATCATATTGATGTTACTTACCCATACTTGTCATTCTCATGTTTGACTGAGTGCAGATCCGTAGTCGAGCAGGGGCAAGGCTCTACTATTGGGTGATTTGTTATGAGGACATTGGAGCGGTTCTCCCCTTTTGCATTGATATAGGTCATTTATACTTTTGGTATTATATATGTATATATATATCGTTTTTTATCACATTGGGTATATGGGATTTTTTGAGATCTTAGGACATGTATACGATATTACTTACTTTCCTTTGATATGATATACTCGTTGGATGTATACATATGCAGGTTTCCACACTCTAGCTTGTCCTGATGGGTGTCTTAAAGTTTGTTCATATAGTTGAGGTTTTAATCGCTTCTGCTATATTTTGATAACTCACTAATTTGAATAAATCATTTAAATTGTTATAATGATGCATAATTTGATGGTAAATGGAAAGTAAGGTTGACTAGGCTTGCGTTGACTTCGCGAGGTGGACTCGAGGGTCCACGTAAGTTTAGGCCAGACGGGGCCTAGTTTAAGGTTGTGGAATTGGGGCCGTCACAGTTGGTATCAAAGCCTAAAGTTTTTAAAACCTGACTATTTATTACTCACAACCAGATAAAACACAAACCAATTATTAGTTAGGATAATGGTTGAACTTAGAGTGGAACCCTATGATTATATGTTAAGTCTTATTTGGGAAGTGAGAAGAGTTGGAAAAATTAGAACTGAATTATATGAGCTATTTGATGTATTGTACACTACTACTATCGATAGCTATATTCTGATCGAGAGCTCACTTTCGTTGCGAATTGCAATCACCGATCAGCCTGAGACCCACGATAGCGATTCAGGAGAGGTTCAGGTGAGATGGATGCTTGGTGGCATAATGTGGTGGCTACCAAGGGCAAGCTCAAGGACTGGGCTAAGATTTAGAAATGGTTCAATCAAAAGTATTTCCCGCCTCAGTTATGAACATTAAGAGGTGGGTAGCTTCTAGCATTGTTGTGAAGACATTTGCTAGTGTTTTGAGTATGACGGGAAGAGTTGAAACTAGGATGGAAGATGTAGTTGTGGTATGAGAGTTCCCAAACATTTTTTCCTATAGAGCTACCAAGTTTACCACCGTCCAGGGAGATCGACTTCATCATTGATTTGGTCTCGTGGACCAAACCTATATTTATTCTGTCGTACCGCATGGCTCTGAAAGAGCTAGAGGAGCTGAAATCACAGCTTGATGAGTGGCTAGAGTTTAGTTTCATTTACCCGAGCATGCCACCTTGGGGCACACTGGTCTCGTTTATGAAGAAAAATGACGACAGGCTGAGAATAGGTATCCTACTGACAGCTTTACAGGGTTATTGTGAAAAACAAGTATCCATTTCCTCACATTGATGAATTGTTCGACTAGCTAACATGAGCACAATGGTTCTCAAATATTTATTTCATATATGGGTACCATCAGTTGAGGATTAGAGCAGAGGACAAGGAGAAGACTACTTTTCGCCCTTGATACAGGCATTACCTACTTACAGTCATGCCTTTTGGGCTGATTAACGCCTTAGCGATGTTTATGGATCTCATGCATCGAGTGTTGAGGGAATAGTTGGATAGGTTTGTCATTGTGATCATCGACAACATCCTTATCTACTCCAGGACTCGTGAGGATCACGAGGAGCATCTCAAGACAATTTTGCAGATACTAAGGGAGCACAGTTTTGTTTGTCAAGTTTAGTAAGTGTGAGTTTTGGTTTACAGTGGTTAGACTTCTTGGTCACATTTCGGGCCTAATGGAGTGTTAGTAGACCCTGCGAAAATTAGAGCAGTGATTGATTGACCTACACCGAGATTAGTGATAGATATCCGTAGTTTTCTTAGCTTGACAAGTTATTATAGGCCTTTTGTTCAGGACTTCTCGAAAATTGCAGCACCTATTACGCAATTGACGATGAAGGATATCAAATTTCAGTGGAATGGCAATTATGAGCAAGCGTTTCTGACGTTGAAGGAACGTTTGACTACCGCACTTATTTTGGTTTTATATGAGTTAGGGAACAATTTTAAGATGAACACCGATGCTTCTAAGGTCGGTTTGGACTGCGTTTTGATGTAGGATGGTAGAATGATTGCCTACACATCTCGACAATTGAAGATTCATGATAAGAACTACGCTGCATATGACTTATAGTTGGCGACATTGGTCTTTGCACTGAAGATTTGGCGCCATTATCTCTACGGGGAGAGATCTGTATTGTTCACCGACCACACGAGTTTGAAGTAACTCTTCACTTTGAAAGAAATGAATATACGACAGAGGTGTTGGCATGAGTTCCTCAAATATTATGATTTCTCTTTGGAGTACCACTCAGGGAAGGCTAATGTTGTTATAGACGTATTGAGCTGCAAAAGGGCAGACTCAAAGATTGTTACTTGCCACATGACATACAAGTATGGGTTACTCGAGGCAGTCGAGTTGATGTACTTTATTGAGATCCAAACCTGCACCAAAGTGGTAATTTGTAGGCAGATGAGGACTCAGACAGTGTCGATTTAGAGTGTACTTTAAGGTCAACAAGCAAATGAGTAGTACCAGAGGTTTCTGGAGTTTGCTTAGAGTTTGGATCATCCAAATTAGACTTAGTCAGCAGACTCATGCCTATGATTTAGACGGCGACTATGCTATCAGTGGTTGGGTTATATGATGAGATATTTCATGGGGCTCCCCGCTTACGTTTTACAGTTTGTCCGAGAAGGACCTAGATGTATGCTGATGTGCGTCATTTTCTCTAGTGAACAGGGATGAAAACGAGTTTTTTTATTACGTTCTAGCGTGTGAGATATGCCAACGAGTTAAGGCTGAGCATCACAGACCCAACGGGTTATTACAACCACTTCCCATTCCTAGGTGGAAGTGGGAGCATATTGCTATGGATTTTGTAAGTTGGTTATCTCAATCTCAGCGCGAACATGATAACATCTAGGTGATTGCGGACAGGTTGACGAAGTCTGCACACTTTTTATCGATCACAACCACCATCGGGTGGATAGGCTGGTGAGTTTGTATGAGCGAGAGATTGTTCGACTGCATGGTGTTTCGTTATCAATTATGTCTAACAGAGGGCCATAATTTACATTACATATTTGGCAGAGCATACAGGCACAACTTTGCACGCGGTTAGATCTTAGTACCGTGTATCATCCACAAACTGACAGACACTAAGAGAAACTGATTTAGATTATTTAGGATATGTTGAGGAAATGAGTCTTGGAGTACAGTGGATCATGGGAGAAGTATCTTCATCTGTATGAGTTTTCCTACAATAATAATTATTAGGGCAGTATTGGTATGGCACCATTTCTGTCGACCATACAGATCTCCATCTTGTCGGGCGGAGCCCGAGGATGTGGCAACTATTGGGCTAGAGATTGTAGTGGATCACATAAAGAAGATACAACTGATCAAGTTGAGACTGAAAGGTGCACAAAAGAAGCAAAAGAAGTATTACGACATGTATCACGACAAGTGTCACTAGGGGTTTGGGATTAGAGGTAAGCTTGTGTCGAGGTTCATTGGTCCATTTAGAGTGGTGAAATGGATAGGCAAGTTGCGTATGAGCTTGAGTTGCCACCTCAGGTGTTTGGGATCCACCTTGTGTTTCACATATCGATGCTTTAACTGGATAGGTTGAGAGAAGGTAGACGACCGACTATGTACTTAAGCCAGATAGACTTGAGGGAGGACATTACCTATGACAAGCAACCTATTAAGATTTTGGACCGTAGGGTGAGGACGTGTATGTTGAATGCGTTTAAGTTGTGAACGGTTTATCTAGGAAAATGTGTCAATACGAGCATCGAGCGAACGATTTTTGGGTGTTTGGTTGTCTAGGGAACAATTTAAATTAAAAAAAACTGACAAAATACAATTAAATATAATAATTAGTCAATATGGGAACGTGTCCCAACCGATCATATCATAATTTACATGCTATAGTGTTAGTTATGTTGTAGGTCAGGTACGAGAACATTAGTGGAAATCAAATTGTGTGTTAAACCGGGATAAGGTCAAAGGAGCAAGTCAATATGAAGTCACCCAATTGAGTCATAATAGTGAGTAGATGTTGTGATTATGATCCATTGGATGAACCTAGGGGTTTGTGTGTTAGGTCAAGATGAGAGAGGAGGTATAAAATGGGGGTGTTAATTGATTTTCATCAACTTTTTTCTCTCATCTCTCAACAAAACGAAAATCTCCTTTGTGGGTTTTGTGGAGATTTTGAAAGCTGAAGATCGATCTACGACGCATATTAAGGTGAGATCTCAGATCCCCATTCAATACATATCGCTTTGATAGAAATTTTACTTGTTTTTGTCATGATTTTCGAGCATTAGGTCAGTGCTATAATTTTCTGGGCTTCCATTTGGTTTTTTGGAGGTATTGAATGATTATTGAAGGTGTTGCTATTGTGGTTGAGGTTGTTGATGAAAAAGTTATTGATTTGGTGAATTTTCAATGATTTTCAATTTAAATTAGGAGCGTGGATTGTGGACGTGTTTGACATGGTTTGGCGATGATTCCTGATAGTGTTTGAGGTCCCTATGACGCTTGGATAGGCTCGGAACACGACGAAGCGAGCAGGGGCTCGATAACCCCAGAAATTCAGAACCAGTAGGAGGCACCACCAGGGGCGTCGTGAGGAACATTTCCGTACGGCGCTGGCGACGATGCCCAGGGTGGTGGCTCACTACCTTGGTCGCGTCAAGGTGGGTGCTTTGGGGAATTGTTCTCCACGGCACCAAGCCTGCAATATGGGAATTTTTCTGTAATTTTTGGAAACTTCGGGGTTTCGCTTGGGTATTCCAATAGGTTGAAATGTGATGCGATATCTAGGTAATCAATTCAATTATGAAATTATCGAAATTTTGGGTAAAACTTTCAGTTAATTAATTGAGGTATAAACATGATTCTAATAACCAAATTGAACTTAAATGAATACTAGGAAGGGTAATTAACTGACGAGCATTGGGAATCGAGTTGGTGGCGTGTCGATGCGTTTGAGTACGTGTTTAGATCGAATATAGGTAAGTAAACCAGATTGGGAATTTATAGTTATTTCAATTGTGCTTTAATTTATTATTGTTATTGCTCTGTATTTATCTTTGGATTTCCATTCTGACTGAGTTGTCTAAGGGCAAGTGAGTCAACGGTGATCCTTGGAAGGAGTGATCATCTGAGGTAATATGCCAGAGCCATGACCTCGGGATGCATTGCACTGTTTATTGGATCTGTATGGGGTGTATGTTCTTAGCTGGATTACCAAGAAGTCTCACATCTCATGGATTTAGAGCTTGTTGGATGTACCATGTCCTAGAATCTGAGTCTTGTTAGGTTTTTCCTCACCTCAATGACCTTTTGGTCGAGACTACTTGCGCCTCTCTATTTTGAATCCTAGACATACATATTTCGATTGACCTGGATTCACTTACAATTTTTATTTATTCATGCGTTACATATATTTTTCTTTATATATGCATGAATATAAACTGTTTTACTTGTTTCAAAATGTTGTTTAGATCCTATTGGCGTTACTTACATGGACTCATCATTCTTGTGTTTGACTGAGTGCAGAGCCGCAATCGAGCAGGGGCATAACTCCACTATTAGGTGATTTACTGTGAGGACATTGGAGCGATTCTCCCTCTCGCACTGATGTAGGTCATTTCTACATTTATTATTACATATATATATATATATATCATTTTTTATCACATTGGATATATGAGATTTTGTGAGAGATCTTGGGACATGTATGCGATATTATTTACTTTCTTTCAACTTTATATACTGGTTGGATGTATACATATGTAATTTTTCGAGTTTCTATGTTAGATGTCGTGAAAGACGTTTCCCCTTATTGAAGCCCACGACATGGCTGGTGGCATGCAAAATAGTGAGCTTCTAGTTCAGATGCTGTAGCCTGTCTTTGGAAATCTTGTACTAGTAGCGTCACCCAAGGCCAAATATTCTTGACTGATTTGCAATGCGATTTTAGACCACTTAGAGGCCTAATTGGAAGAAGCTTGTGAGACATAAAATTGTTTAGCTTGAAGTCTTCTTTCCAACTGAAGAAGTGACGAGTTATTTAGATTTGAAATGTGGAAGTTTTACAAAAAAATGTGGAAGTTATGGCCTTTATACTGAAGTATGGTAATTAAAAAACTTGACCAAACTTGGCCAACGTGGTGTCGCGCAATCCCGAACTTTGCACTTTCTTCCCCGAGTATCATAGTTGCTTCATATTCATGTTCTAGGCTCATAATACCTGAAATCTACAAAAATAAGAGTTTATCACCACAAATGAGATAATTGGAGTTTGCTAATACCTCAATTCCTACACTAAATAATGCATTATTAGACATTTAACAAACACCCCAAACTTAAAGCTTTGTGCATCCCAAGCAAAGGAGTGAATGATAACACACATACTCCTAATATTTAGACTCCAAATACTACACTTACTAACAATAGAAACTAATTTAACTATAATGACTAACATACACCTAATTATTCCTATACCTGATTCCAAGTCAAGTGGAGTTACCTTTTGGTCTAAAGGCCACTAAATCAACCATTCCCTTAAGGAAGTTCAGAGTTAAAATTTGTCAAGAAACAGAGTCCAAACACTGATAGAAACCACACTTTCAAGAACTAGACTCAATCAAGCCAAAAGCCTTTAACTACTCAAGATTGTTTTCTAGGTCATTACACTCAAGCACACAAGTGTACGATTTCTTTAAAAATAATAGTACATCAACATTCAAAGGGTACCTTATGCGAGAAATGCAACCACACTCTCCACTATTGTATACTTAACACCAAAGGGAAACAATCATGTTTTAAGTTGGACATTTTAAGATTCAACACATTAGAGTAACTCACTTAATCTAGGTATAAGCACTAAGTCAAATCATTTTATTATATGAATTTTTCATAAACTTTTGCTTTAATTCATTTATGTACTTTTTTCTCTAAAAATTCTTATGTAATCCAGTCCCTGCTCCATTTCTTGTGGACATCGTCTTTCTTACTTTTTCCCACCATAAGATTCCCTGCTCCATTTCTTGTGGAAACTTTAGGACTCTCTAAATTTTTTTTAAGAAAACTCTTGTTGTCCTTTCTCACTTTCACTATGACTAAGCAAGTCATCTAATGTAGGTTAAAGTATTATCAGTCCTAATTATTCCCCTAAAGTGGTTTAATCATTTGAATTTCGCGTCGAGTGGGCTACACCCTTGTTCTAGCACCCTAGAGATCTAACTACTTGTAAAATAAGATCGTCTGCGCTCTTTGGTATCTAGCACAAAGCTTAAACCTCATACTAGCTCCTTAATATGTAACCTCAACAATTCTGGGCAACGCTCCATATTGAGTGTATCTCCTAAGATTTAAAGAAGTTCAAGTCTCAAAAGCACTCAATAAAGTTTCGGGCAACTCTACATGTGACATATGATAATATATAAGTTCTAATGCAAGACACAAACATAAATGAAAATATGTCAACCAAACAAGTAATAAACAATTTGAATACATGCATGAAAGTGTATCAACTCCTAATGAAATGGGATATAGAAACATGAATAGAAAATAAATGGAAGATACGAGAAATGCGAGAATAAAAGATTCAAAACACCATTACTATCCTCCAACCACATAAAACTAAATAAAATTAAAAAATTTAAACGATATTACTTGTGGTCTTTTGCAAAAAAATCCATCCAACATAATCCACAAACCCTAAAGTACCTCCAAACTTATCATGAACCTTGTACTTAAGGTTCAAAACAACTCAAGGAATCCACACAACAAGAAAAGGAAAGAGTGCTGAAAAAGAACATGGATGAATGGATAAGAAAATGATACAAACTAACGCAATGTTCCTTTTTTTTTTAACATAGCAATAAAAGTATCTAAAAACTAGTGAATAAACAAAAGCTCTTATGTCTAGGTGACTAAGGAAACAATAAAAAAATAGTCATAATAAGTAGATAAGTTAACTTAAATGATCCCAACAAAATCTTGCAAGCTCAAAGTCTTTCAACTAAGGGTAAAATCAACAAGATAGTAGAATGGAGTCTAGGGTTTTAGGTCTACTTAAAGACCTGCCACTATTGCGGAGTTGGTTTTTAAAAATCCCAACCAAGTCTTAAAACTCCTAAATCCAAAAAATCAGTCAACTTCCTAAAAATGCTCAAATTATGTTAAAAGATTAGTCCAGAGTCAAACCAAACAAAATTTTGGGTGCTCTCATGCCTCTAATGTTCTTGCATCAACCATAGCGCTTGAAAAGTCTAAGAAACGAAAGTTGGTATTTTATTAAAACTAAAACAAATAAAAAAATAAACTAAACTAAATGTAAGAAATAAAAAAAATTAAAGCTGGGCAACCACCCAACGAGTGTTTTTCTTTGAGTCTTTCACTAGACTTTTCGTGATTCATCATGTGATGCCCTCTTTTTTTGAGATGTCAACAACAAATGGCGCATCGACAGTTTTGGGCAATGAAATAGGCATGCCCTCCTTCATAATCGGGAGCTCATTTAGGACTACTAATACAAAAGATTCCATCGCATCATGATCATCTGACACAAAGGTGTCAGCAGTGTAGAAAATCTGTGATTGCTCCTTTACTTCCACCTCTTTTTAAACTCAAGAAATATGCATAGGAGGGTGTTGGGAAATGTGCCCTAGGTCAATCCATTAATAGGCTTTATGAATACATTTTAGTTCATAAAATAGAGGATTTCATTTGCTGTTTATTATAATTGATTTGCATGTTTACATTATAATTGATCCATGGGTATTTAAAGAAATATCCTAAATGGCCCTAGTCGATTATTATACTGGGAACTATAATGAATTAAGACTAGTGTGAGTCTTAATTGATGATCATACGATGTTCATACGTATAGAAATACGAATCAAGATCATGAGTACTTGTTAGGGAACAAAGTACTGGACCGACCCGCTATGAGAACATCACATGGATTAAGTCATAGTTGTTTCTCATGATAGGTATATTTTTCAGTCCTCTGACTTGAGATTACCAGAGACTTCAACTTTAGGAATACAGTGATTTGACGCAATCAAACGTTGTCTTTAACCGGACGATTATAAAGGTTGTGATTGATTACTATGTGAATAATGTGGTGAAGTTGTGTAATCGAGATAGAATTTGTCCCTCTCATATAAAGAGAGATATCCAGTGGATCCCTCAATGTGTAAGACTGTTAAAAGGCCTAGTCTAAGTGAATTGATATTGATCAATGTCACTTAGATGTTTTTAGTCTACCTAGAAATCGAGACTAGTACGATTGAACATGTTGGATGACAATTCCATGCCTTATGTTTGATCAAAAGGATGTCGTGTGACAAAAGGATGTTATATACACTATTGATTAGGTTGTATCGATTTGATATTCGTACAACTTGGGTAGTCATAATGTCTTGCTAGAGGCCGCTTATGACTTGTATACCAAAATGTATTTTGGTACACTGCCAACGTTGTATGAGCCTATTGGGTCGCACACTGAAAATGGTTTTGCGAGATTTTAAAATGGTTCAGAAAAACGAATTTTATATGATAAAATTCATGACAGAAACGTCCTTGTAATGTATTACACTTATACTTCTTTAAGTAGGGGTATATGTGTAATTTACTTAACCGTCTATATACAAGGGTTGTATAAATAGACACTTTGAGTTAGAATACAAGTACAAGAAAGATTTAAAAAGGGCTGAAACTCTATTTTCATTTTAAGAAACGACGTAGAGGTTTTTGGTATGCTCTGGATTGTTTTGGAGAGAAACAAAAAGGTTTGGTATTCTCTCGAAGCTAGCACTTCAAATCTCGGCCGCCATTCATATGTGGACTGCTGATAGAGGGCGTTCGTCGTTGGCAGCGCCTTAGAGATCGATTAATCTTCAGAAAGGTAAATTGTGATTGAGGTGTGATTAAGTTTTCATAGTTTAAACGTGTTTTAATGGAATCAGATTTGGATCCTATTGGGGTTTTTCTCAAAATTGTTTTGTAATCTCCGCTGCGCATGAAGCCCAAAACCCAATAGAGGGTTTGTGGTTTCACCAACACTAGAGGTTGATTTTCCTTGTTATCTATTTGTGGTTACTTTGGCCTTACAGAAATGACTTTAAGTTTCATCTCATTTTTCTTCTCTTTATTTTTTCCAATGATAATGTCTAGCTCACTTCTCCTTCAAGTTTTTCCGCTGTTTCACTGCAATAGTCCTCAACCATTGTAACCGCATTCACCTCAACACTCTTTAATTGAATTGCACTCATGGTCTCCGCTGATATTTTTTAGAGAATTGACTTTATGTCTTCTTCAGCTTCTTGATCCTTTTGTTCAATCTATTGGTCCAATTCTTGCTCAGTGTGGTCCATATCTTCCACAGTCTCCAAACAAAAATTTATTATATCCCTTGAAGGTACATTCGGCAATGAACTATATATGTTAGCTTGTGGTGATGAATGACTCCAGTAGTCAAAGGGACATACATTAGTGCTTTAAGAAAGCCAGACGGAGATCATGTCTTTCTCAATGTCTGCAATGGTTCTTCGTTCCTGTCGGTGAATCTATGAACTTGGCCTAGACATATAGAAGTCAGGTTGTGGCAATGCATAGCTAGAACCGCGATGATTTCCGTACATCGGATGGAAAGGACAAGCATATGTGGGATGAAAGTATTCCCCACAAAAACCACAAACCTCGACCTGTTGCATGAAAGATTGCAAGTTAGAAAATTAATGTCCATTATATGATAGTATGAGTCTTCGAATTGACCATAATTATGGTCAAGGAATTACCTGCAAAAATGTTAGGAACAAGGGACTAGATACAAAAATAAATAAAAGAAATTCAAAGAAAGAAAAATCAATCCTCGGCAACAGCGCTAAATATTGATGCACGCTGAACATGTCAATAAAATAATTATCTAAACCAACTATTTGTAGAATAGTGGCACAAGGTCGATTCCACAAAGATTGAAGTCTTTCAATGGTAAGAAAGTAACAAGAAAGGAAATCGGGGATTTGAGAATGATTGAAAGAACTAAGAAGAACTAGTGAGTGAAAGTAGTTTTAGGAGAAATGAATTCAATAGAGAGAAGCAACCTATGCTTTCAGCTTCTCGAACTTTCTCAACAACCTATGTAATTTATTAGTCTTTGGTTCATGCAAATATATGAAATTTAGTTATGACTTAATGTAGCAATAGACCAGACGACACACTCTAGTCTTCGCACTTCCTAGTCTCGGTAGTCAAGGTACGACCATTAACTACTTCTCAAACCAAAAACACAACCCTAGCTCACGCGAATTGCGATTAATGTGTTGATCGTATAGGGGTTTGTAAAGGAACTACACCTAGACAACCGATCGCTAGTGCTCCCGATTTAGCTTAGATTCCTAAAGCACTTGACCGGTCCTGTAAGGGACTAACCAATCGATAGGGTCAATTGTTACTTGGATGAGTCTATTACATAAGGGCGGATGCTTCAACTTAATAATTAAAGGTAATCAACCGAAAATGTATGTAAGGGCCCTTACACAATCAAATCTAACCCTATATAAGTTCAATGCCAAAGGAAATAATCCATAACAGAAAATCAATGAAAAATAAATTAAATAAACATCATGATGAATTCCAAAGTTGAAAACTTCGTTCGATCCACCTCCGGCCTAGATCAAGATGATTAGCTGGTCATTGTCAACTAAAAACCAAGTTTTTCTATGTATTCCATGGTAATTAAGAGACTAAAAAACGTAGAATAACTTAACTATTGTTTATATGAAACTCTTAAACTGGGTTTCAACCTAAAATATTCAATAAAAAGGTAATTTTTTAAGTTTCCTTGTCAGACACCGCGAAGAACGTTTCCCCTTATTGAAGTCCATGGCGTGGCTGGCAGCGTGCAAAAATTGTGAGCTTTTGGTCTGGACGCTGTGACCCACTCTTTGGAAATTTTGTACAGGCGGTGTCACCCAAGGCCAAATATTTTTGGACTAATTTGCAACACGATTTTGAACCTTTTAGAGGACGAATTGGAAGAAGCTTGTGTTCAGCTTAGAGTCTACTTTCCAACAAAAGAAACGACGAGTCATTTAGATTTGAAATCAGGATGTTATGGCCTTTATACTAAAGCGGGTCATTAAGAAACTTGACCAAACTTGACCAACTTGGTGTTGCGCAATCCCGAACTTTACATTTTTTTTCTTGAATGCATTATTTCCTTCATATTTATGTTCTAGGCTTGAAATATCTAAAATCCGCAAAAGTGAGAGTTTATCACTACAAATGAGATAATTTGAGTCCACAATACCTAAATTACTATACTAAATAATGCATAATTAGATACTTAACAAGTACCATGTATACTAAGGCAACATAATAATCAAAAATGTGTATATGCATGTACAAGTATCTTTCAAGTCCCCTGAAACCCAAAATAAAGCAAAATACTAAAATGAAACACCTCGAGTATGTGCTGAACAACCAACAAGTTTAGAGATAGTAGGCTAGCACCTCCTTGCCCCCTACTCGTAGAAAGATCTGCACTCAATCATCCAAACAAATATGATGACAAGTCTAGTAAGTAAAATCCCAGAAAAATCCACAAGTTATTCAACATAAACAATAAAAATGATTATAAGACATGCTAGTAAGGCATCTGGCAACAAAAGATATCCAAGCATCAATAATAGTCACAATAATACAATACAATAGGAAAACATAAACCGAGCATGAGAAATAATCAAGCCAAATCAAAAGAGATAACAGTAAAAACAATAATCTATTAATAGATAATGAGAACTACAATTAAACTCGCGAATGTATATTGCGATCCTGTGACTAATCCCAATTTGAGTTAACAGGAGAACGTCGAGCCATACATCCTTAATGCCCTCCTGACGCCGTGAATATATTCCATTGTCATCAACATGTGAGAATATATCTCACGTGCATGAGACTTAGCCACACCAATTGCCATGCAACGTAACTGGAAGTAGATAAACCTAAGCACCACCAGTAGTGATGCATGCATATGAAACTATACACACATATAAGGGAGAAATGAAAAAAAATTGAAACTAAGTTATGTAAAGCATTCTCGTAGGTTTTATGCACCTTAATTAATCGCTCGCACTTCCCCGAACCCACGAATTCAACCCCGAATCGCTCTCGGTACCTAGGCTACGATACCTCAGTCCCTTGACGTAAATTATATGTTTTTAAAGGGTTTCTAGGTTTTTTAGATATATGTTTAGACGAATTTTCTCAAAAAATTCTTAATAAATTACTCTGCACCATCTATAGCACGCTAAGTAGGTTTTATAGCGTGCTATGGAGACTACATAGCGCGAGATACTTGTTCTTCGTGAAAAACATTGCCCTGCCTAGAACAAGTAGTGCCAATACTTGCATTGAGTGGCAGAATTACATCTTTGGAATTTTGCTCCTCGATGCCCATGGCCATCTAATTTCCCCTTCGACCTTATCCTCGACTCATGGGGATAACAATTCACTAAAATTTGCTAGAGAACAACACAAATCCATCAATTATAAGATCATTCAGGCGTTCATCTCAAATGGACAAGAAAACTTATTTTAATGAAAATCAAGTTTACGAACTCAATTTGTTTTTGTATTTGACATATAAAACATGGGAAAAACCTTTCAAAACAGTGATTAACCTTAAAAGTTCTTTTTTTGAGTAAAAAACTCCAATTTGAGCATGTTTGTTACCAAATTTGATGAACCTAAACTAGGAATGATGGGAATTAGTTACCTTGATGAAGAACTCTTCAATCACACCTTCCTTGTCCCTGGATTCACAAATTTCAGTTCCAAAAAAACTCCAAGAGCTCAGATTTTTCAAGTAGTGTGCATGAAAGACTCCTCCACTCATCAAGGCTACATTTATATGTATGCTTTTGATAAAATGTGCATCATTATCTCTAGGAAAATCCTAAGGTTCTTAGTCATGCTTTCCAAATCAAAATTACACAAACCTTCACACAAGTCTTGCCTAGAATCCTTAAGCTAGGATCATCTAGAAGGTTATCTAAGGGTCAACAATAAATCTGGCAAACTACAAGCCTTTATTAATCTAATTTAGACCAATGTGAACTTAGACAAGTAGTCGATTGATAGCTTATAATTAAGACCTATAATTTAATCTAATATGACTACTTGGTGCCCCACGCCTCAACATGCATCTCGAGGCACACCTATAGTTGATATCCCAAGTTATTAACATTCAACTATGATTCCATTATACACATTTTTATTATGCTATGGAAATCTATTTGTGTCTAATTGCATTAGTAACTACATTCTAGTGTGCCTGTATACTGATTACCCAATGCCCGCATAGACACACATCCCAAAGTGAAATACCGGTCATTCAAATTCACTCGATACAACAATGTATTCACAAACATGCAATGCAATATGATAAATAACAATTTTAAACAGCGCAATATTGTCAAACATCACTCACAAAATAACATTTTTCCACGGTTCTCGTGTCCGAGTCAATTGGGTTTGTCACGACCCCAGTTCCTAGCCAAACTTGACCCCTGCCCGGCCTAGACCTATGTGGACCCTCGAGTCAACCCTCATGGAGTCAACACTAGCCTAGTCAGCCTTCATATCCATTATCCATTAATTAAGCAGAGGATTATAACAATTTACGTTAAGTTATTCGAATATTTGTGAGTTATTAAAGATTATGCGGAAGCGCATTAACCTCAAACACATTGAACAACTCTAAATCAATAAGTTAGGCCAACCTAAGTGTGGACCCCTGCATATATATACAACCAACATGTTTAAAATGTAAAGGAGAGTGAAATGAATTATATACATGTCCTAGTACTTCTCACAAACCCAAATGTATCCCATGTGACAAAACAAGTATATAAGTAATACAAAAGTTGCAGAAAACCTATAAAAAATGCAAGAAGGAAGGTCGCTCCAATGTCCTCAAAGTAAGTCACCATGTACTGGCACCTTTCCCCTACTTGACTGTGGATCTACATGCAGCCAATCACAAGAATGACGAGCCCAAGTAAGTAACGCCAGTAGGATGTAAACAAGATTTCAAATAAATAAAGCAATCTATATTTATGCTGATAGAAAGAAATTTATAAGAACGCATGAATAATGAATGACTTTAAATGAATCAATAACAATGATAAATGAGTGTCCCAAAATCAAAATAGAGAGGCGTCAAGTAGTCCTAACCAACACGGTCATTGAGTCACAACAAACCTAGCAGACTCGTGTAATAGGACGTAACAAAACCTAGAAGCCCTAAATCCACGCAGATGAGAGACTTCGCAGTATTCAGGCTAAGAACTCTCACCCCATATAGAATTAAACAAACCAATGGAGTGCACCCGAGGTCATGGCTCCGGAATATCACCTAGATATCTGGTCCTTCGAAGAACCACTATTGACTCCCTTGGCCTTTGGACAACTCAACAAAAATGGAATTCCAAGAATAGATATAGAGAGATAATAATAATAAATTAAAGATTAATTGAAATAACAGTGCATTTCTTAGTTGGTTTACTTACCTGTATCCAAACTACATGCACTCTTGACTCCGACATGCCACCAATTCAATCTTCATACACTCGTTAGTGAATTACGCTCCCTAATAGTCATTTTGATCTTCGTACACTCGTTAGTGTTTATACCCATATAAATATCCCTACAGTTTTACAAAATTTTAAAAAAGAATTCCTAAAAAGGGGCGACATCGTGGGTAGCGCCATGGGATTCATTCCCATACGACACCCTTCAAAGCATGGCTCCAGGGCAGACCACTGCCTCAATGCTGTTGACGGCACCATGGAGAGCAATTCCCTATGGCGCCTGGCATGACGTGACCAAAATAGAGGTCTCCCCTTTGTCTTGATGCCGTGACTGGCACCGTGGGATTTACTCTTCATGGCGCCCTTGGCTGCGCATATGTTGAACCCCGGCTCCCGTCGCCATGTTTCGATCCTATCCCATCCTCATTGGGACCTTAATTAACACCGAATACCAACTTCAAACCATGTTAAAAATGTTCAATAAGCCATTTTTAGAATTAACCCAAAAATCCTAAAAAATGATCAAAAACTCATAAAGTCCTCTTACAACCTCAACAACCAACTAAAACCACAATCAATACCATATACTTGGTCACTTAAACTACCAACAACATTACATGAAAACCCAAAAAATCAGTGACCAAAGTGGTGCTCACAAATTTTGACGAAAACTCAAAAAATTTTGCTCAAAAAGACGAGAATTGAACGGTGAAACGAGATCTAAGCTTGGTTCACATCGTCGAACGATCATGAATATTCAATCATTACTAGAAATCTTGAAACCCTAGCCAAATTTTTGGATTTGTGCTTAAGGAGAGAGAAAAGCTGATGGAAGTGCTTCAAAAATACCTTTTTAGACCCTTTTGACTCATCAAGTTTCATTTCCCATCACTAGGCTCATCCAAAGGTCCCAAATCACTCCATCCACCAACACTTTTGACACAAATGGTGACTTGGTCTCTTGGTCTTATCTATTCAAAGTACAATAATTGGTTACCTCGGGTATTTCGACGCCGACCTGCAACATGACTCGCACCGTCGTATGCAAATAAAAATACTATCAACTAAAATCCATTCCCAAATTAATTATTTATCATAATTAATTTTATTTATGTCAGTGTTTTATCAAAATTATCCCTCCTGGACCTCAGTATACCTATATCCAGTTCACCCGGTACTCGTTTTGGCACATTTCCCTAGGCAAACACTGTCCGTAACTCAAACGTGTACACGAATACTTCCTTACATGTTTGGACAACTGGATTCACATTCAGGTATAAAATACATGATATAGACATCAAACAAAAATAATATACCTCAGAGTCGACGCCCGAGAAATAGACAAGTATACCATGGCGACTGGGTCCTACGGTACGACCCTGAAATGACATGTGGTACAAGTTAGATTTTAGGGTCCTTACAAGGTTTAACACGTAGGCTCGAATTACAGCCCGTTAATTCATGAGATTAACATTAGTTTCTGTTTAATTAATTTAGGTCGTTACTACACTAAAAAGGAATGAGAAATTTAAGGACATTGTGTGTCAGCTAAAATGGGTTTCATAAAACGATTGGAATTAGATCGTACAAATAGGTAAAATTTTACTTATTCAATGCTTAGTGCATCAATTGGATATAAGGAAGCTTTCAAGTGTTTCAAAAAATGAGATCTCCTTTACACTTGTTGTCCATTTGATGAAGAATCGGAAAGGGCTAAGGAAATCTATGATAGATTGAAGTTGTTCTACAATGTGACTGAGTTATTCTTAGGAAGAAAACATCCTACAGAAAATTTTTGTTTCCCTAAGATTTTTCAAATTAAAATAGCTCTGAACAAATGAATTTGTTGTGAGATTTAATATATTGAGTTAATGACATCAAGAATAAAGATAAAATTTGAGAAATATTGAGAGAAAAGTCATGTTGTGATGGGTGTGGTAGTATTCTTTGATCCTAGATTCAAGCTTATGTTTTTGGAGATGTATTTTTCTATCTTATATGGCGAGGATAAAACAAAGGATGAAATTGAAAAAATGTAAAATATTTTGTTATGATTTGGTGGGAGAATATTCTTCTAAAACAAAGTTGAATGTACCTAGTGATGACTTGATGGAAGATTTTATCACACCAAATGAATGATAAGATGATGTGGAATTCATTATTAATTTTTAAAAGTTTGTTTCTTCTCAGGTGTGTCAAATGGATAATGTGAGATTAGAGTTAAACGATTATTTGCAAGAGAATGTGCTAAGAATGATAAATGAGTTTGACATTTTAAGTTGGTGGATAAATGCTTTAAAATATCCTACTTTGAAAAAATGCAAGAGACATTTTTGCAATTTCGGTATCCACTATGGCTACTAATTCATCATTTAGCACAAGGGGCAGATTTATTAGCCCACACGTAGTAAGCTTCTGCCAACTACAATAGAAGCATTGATTTGCACTCAAAGTTGGATATAAGGTATACTAATGTCAATATCATCACTATTATTTATAGTAAGTTTATTTTTTATCTAACAATTACTTGTTTATTTGTTTCAGATGTTTTTCCTTTGCCAAAAAAGATCCACTTACGCCATAATTACTAAAGAGGAGGACGAACAAGATAATGTAATTGAACTTACAAAAATGTAATTAATTCTCTTTTTGTTAACTTTATTATTTTTATGCAATATATTTACACATAAAGTCTCATTTATGCAATTTTTTAATCATGAAAGGAGAAAAAATCATGTGAAGTAGCTAGCACTGGTGGAGCGAATTCAAAATGACATGTTGGAAGAAACGAAGAATCAAGGTTTGTTATTTGTTTGAATATTTTTATTTGAATTTTATTTAAGGCTGATGTTGCGCATTGATGGGAAGTTTATGAACTTTTTGTTTGTGATCTTATGATATAAAACTTGTTGCAAACAATTATTGTTTGGACTTTGGATGAGAACCTTGGTAGATAATTTCATACTCATTCATTATACTTGTATGAACAATGTATTAAGATGATAAAGATTTTACAATCACAAGATCTAATATTAGTACATAAAACAAATGGAATTCAATATGTAAACATAAAATTTAATTTTATTGATGTTTCTTGTTGCTTGGTTGTCTATTTTGATGGTGTAGGTAATTGACAGGTTAATGGGAACAATCTCTAGTGGGAGACTTTATGTGACGACCCGTTCCTTTATCTAGGGCACCACACTGCCTAATCCCATCATTAAGCCCTAACCACAACCACATATGACTTAAAAAATGTATTAGTCAACTTTTTTGTATTATCTATCTCTTTATTTGTGTTTAGGATAAGTATTAGTTATTACTTGCTATTCGTGATTTTTAGAGTTAATTAAAACTTTTTAATAGCTTATTAAATTAACAGAAGTGTTAAATAGTTTAGCAGAAGCAGTTAAAATAAAGGCAATGGGCTTTTTAAATAAAGGCAATGGCTAAAAGGCCCAACTACCCCTCCATATAAGAGCATTTTTACTGACCCATACCCTATTGACCCTACTCACCCATACCTCACTCACCTTTTTCTGAAATCGCACTTATCAATAACCCAAATCTAATGAAATCTGAGCAAAACCACATAGATTCAACGATGTGGTGCATTCATCATGTCTTTTAGTGTAGATTTCAAGGTTTTTTTGGGTTTTTTTCTTTTGAGTCGTTTTGTTTGTGAATTTGTTTTGGGCTTAGGGCTTCGATTTGAGGCTTGAATCTTGCATTGTGAGTACAAAGTTTTGATGGGATAAAAAATATTAAGTGATTCTGAGCAAAACCCACTATTGTTTTACCATTTTCATGTATTATTCGAAAGCTTTGAAGTTTTTTTGTTCATTCTGGTTGGTCGCGGGCTCGGACTTAGAGGGCCGACACCTCTTAAGAGCTGTCAAATGAACAGAGTGGACACCTCTTCTGAGGTGTCGGATACACTGGGCTGACACCTCTAAAGATGTTTCTGCTAGATCCCTCCATCGTCCATTAAGACCGAGTTATCCTCATATTATTGGTTAGAGTCGACCGAAACCTCTAAAGAGGTATCGACCTTCTATGCCAAAACCTCTAAAGAGATGTCAGCCCTATGTGTCTGACACCACTAAAGAGGTGTTGGTTTTGTTTATCTGAAACACGCGGGGGATACTTCTTTAAAAGCGAGGTATGGGTAATGGGGTGAGCAAAGGCATTTTCGGGATTTTAAGAATAAAAGTGGGGTAAACTAAGTAAAAAGTGGGGTACATGAAATAAATAATAAAAATTGGGTCCGTTTTAGCCAAAACTGGGGTCCGTTTAGCCGTTGCCTAAAATAAGTCCTAAGTGTGGAAACCAACAAATAATGATCACATGAATATATAGCAGAGATGGCGAATAGATAGTGTAATAAACATGTGTCGTGTTGAGGAACTATCCCTCAACCCAAATATATACAACCCAAAAAAAATATCAAGACATATACACCAAAATATCAAGAAACCTACAAAATGATGAAGTAGAAACACACCAAAGGCTCAGAGGTAATCGTCGATCTTCTCCTTGCCTGGCATGTTGCTCAACGGTGAGTACAATAAGTAAAGTAAATCCTGAATCCACTTGTCCACATTTCCAAATACAATGGAAAAGTATCTAAAAGCATATAAATAGTGAAGGAATGTTGAAACAACAATATGTGAGAAGATACCATAAATAAACAAAGTGAAACTAACACTACACTAAGTAGCAATGATCTAGGTCCAGTCGGCCGTGAGTTACATCACATCAGCCTTTAATTCACTATCGGGGCGTGAGCTCTCTCATAAGTGCCCAATTTATACGTCTTTGCCGACTACCTCGAGTCGCATTACCTCGTGTGCCGTGCAAACTAGTTATGAGTGTCGACATCCCTAGAGTCCAATGACCCCATGTGCCACGCATCTCTATATCATAAAATGGATCCTAGACATAAGAACTACTTTAACAAGTAAAAAAGAACTCAGACTCGGGTTCCAAGGCACGGTAAGTGCGAGCACAATGTAGACAAGACATGAGTACAATATCATCAAACCAACTCATAATAGATCTACACTAATAGCATGTTATTTATATTTTTGTTGGGAAATGTGCCCTAGGTCAATCCATTAACAGTCTTTATGAATACATTTTAGTTAATAAAATAGAGGATTTCATTTGTTGTTTATTATAATTGATTTGCATGTTTACATTATAATAAGATCCATGGGTATTTACAGAAATATCCTAAATGTCCCTAGTCGATTATTATACTGGGAACTATAATGAATTAAGACTAGTGTGAGTCTTGATTAATGATCATACGATGATCATACGTATAGGAATACGAATCAAGATCATGAGTACTTGTTAGGGAACAAAGTACGGGACTGACTCGCTATGAGAACATCACATGGATTAAGTCATAGTTGTTTCTCATGATAGGTATATTTTTCAATCCTCTGACTTGAGATTACCAGAGACTTCAACATTAGGAATACAGTGATTTGACGCAATCAAACGTTGTCTTTAACTGGACTATTATAAAGGTTGTGATTGGTTACTGTGTGAATAATGTGGTGAAGTTGTGTAATCGAGATAGAATTTGTCCCTCTCATATAAAGAGAGATATTCAGTGGATCCCTCGATGTGTTAGACTGTTAAAAGGCCTAGTCTAAGTGAATTGATATTGATCAATGTCACTTAGATGTTTTCAGTCTACCTAAAAATCGAGACTAGTACGATTGAACATGTTGGATGACAATTTCATGCTTTATGTTTGATCAAAAGGATATCGTGTGACAAAATGATGTTATATACACTATTGATTTGGTTGTATCGATTTGATATTCGTACAACTTGGATAGTCATAATGTCTTGCTAGAGGCCGTTTATGACTTGTATACCAAAATGTGTTTTGGTACACTGCCAACGTTGTATGAGCCTATTGGGTCGCACACTAAGAATGGTTTTGCGAGATTTTAGGATGGTTCAGAAAAAGGAATTTTATATGATAAAATTCATGACAGAAACGTCCTTGTAGTGTATTACACTTATACTTCTTTATGTAAGGGTATAAGTGTAATTTACTTAACCGTCTATATACAAGGGTTGTATAAATAGACGCTTTGAGTTAGAATACAAGTACGAAAGATTAAAAGAAAAAAAAAACTCTATTTTCGTTTTAAGAAACAACTTAGAGTTTTTGGTATGCTCTGGATCGTTTTGGAGAGAAACAAAAGGTTTGGTAATCTCTCGAAGCTAGCACTTCAAATCTTGGCCGCCGTTCATGTGTGGACTGCTGATAGAAGGCGTTCGTCGTTGGCAGCGCCTTAGAGATCGATTAACCTCTAGAAAGGTACATTGCGACTGAGGTACGATTAAGTTTTCATAGTTTAAACATGTTTTAATGGAATCAGATTCGGATCCTGTTAAGGTTTTTCTCAAAATTGTTTTGTAATCTCCGCTGCGCATGAACCCCAAAACCCAACAATTTTATCATCATTCATAATATAAAGAATATAATGGCACGAAAATTGGAATCAGCGAATTCATTCAAATAATAAAAATGCGACAAAATAGTACTCAACAAGTGAGCAAAACACACAAGTTATGACATCAAAATTAAAATAGTAAAATCAGTCAAATAGACAATAAGAAATATTGTAATTTGGAATTAAATGGAGAGAAATGCCCGAACATGTTTACTTACATAAATCATAAGCAATCTTAAGGTATTTCGCTTTACTAACACCCCAAATCTCACGTACGACTCCTTGGTACTCTTGCCTAAGCTCCTGAAGTTAATTAGGGCGATTTAAGACTTATTTGAATCGTTAAATATCGATCAAAATCATTGTGAGCAAACCAAAGTTTTATTTTAAAAACATTTAAAAATTTAGGGTATGGCTTTGTGTGTACAATTCACAATGCCATGCACGACGCCACCTATTTTTGATCCGTGACACACCTTCCTCGCCTCGAATCCTCGCTCCCCTTCGCTAAGGGTTCGATTCACACTCCATTGTATCAAAACAACATGCACTCTGATTACATTGGGATCAAACCAAGATTAAACATGCATTCCCATGAAAATCAAAATTTTGTTGAAAAACACATACAACTTCAAATTGTCATTACTTGGCATATTCAAATCCAAATTTCAAACTTCTTTATAGAAAATTTAAAGGGTTTTTACAAGGAATTTGAATATATAAACCATTTTCGAAGACTCTAATGTTTACCCTTTAATAACAGTGCAAAACCAAAATAGAATTCAAACCCAGATTTTGTTAAAAACCTTAAATTTGGAAATGTAAGCCTAGTGTAGTATCCCCTAACTCGATTAGGGCCATATCCAGCCTAAAACCCTAATTAAGCCCTTGTACACTAGCCAGACTTAACTAAAGCCAGAACCTTTTCACCAACACCTAATAAAGCAACCTGTATATCTCAATAATTGATTAATAACTAAAACAAAACACAACGAAAATTAAACTTTTTCTATAAAACTCAAGATATACAAAATCAAAAGAAACCTTAGTATTAAAAACCATATTCCCAACCCTGTTTATTAGAAAAAGGGATTCAGTACAATATAAGTACAACAGGGAATATTAATACATCGAAGAGTATATTATAAACTCCTACTCTTCTCCATTCCTGAGTCAAAGTGCCTGACGGTAACCTGAAATGTTAATTGGAAAATGAGCGCTCCAACTTGTTCAATAGGTGATGCTCATAAACCCATCAATTATCAACTAATATCAATGAATAAATGAATAGTAATATGAATCCAAAACATATCTAGTTAGGCATAGGAAATGATATAAATTATAAATAATAGAATGCAAGTTCAAGGTAAATTGCAGTCATACTAATGATTTGATCATCAAACAAAACCAATAAATAACAGAGTTACCTGAGTTAGCATTCTTTAGCTCACTTGATAAGATTTAGTATAAATAACTTTTCTCAAGCTTTGTCGACAAATTCAAAAATTTGAGGAGAGTAAAAGAGATTCTTGTTATTTCTTAGTGGATTGGAAGGTGTACTGATCATGAAACACAACCAATAAGGTGAGCATCTCCATCTTCTTCCGATTCCCTTTCATTTAAGCTAAGATTTGGGGTTTTGATGAAAAATGGGATAAGAACCATAGCTCATTGATTTTGAGGATTGATAAGGTGTTATTGGAGTCTATGTTATGAATTAAGCATGTATGTTGTGGTTGTTTTGATGGTTTTTTAAAAATTTATGAAATTATCAGAAAATTTGGAGAATTTGATGATTATGATGAATTATGATAAATTGTTATGTTGTTGATATATTTAGATATTTGGGAATGTCATATGGTAGTTTTGAAAGCCCTTGGGAGGAGGGAATAGGCTCAGAACATGGCGATGAAGGGGAGGGGGTTCAAAAACCCCCAAAAACACACTATCAAATTGACGCCACCCACGGCGCGCTAGGCATCAATGTTGCCTAGATTTGCATCGTGAAGGGTGTCGCAGGATTTGTACCTATGGCGCCCCCTGCGACGTAGGAGAAAGAGGAATAAAAAAATAAAATTGGACAATTTTGTCCAATTTTCCTCAAACTTTTATGGCCTATTCTTGGGGATCTCCCCTAGTCTTGATATGAACAAACCTCTAAAACCCTAAAACTTATGAAATGATTCCCCAAAATTTTACTGATTATAGTACAATAGTCAAAAGGGATGACGGGGATCAAGTCGAGATATTTTTTAGTCATGTTAGACTCTGTAACTTAAATTGAAATAAAACTATAAAATAAGTTCACAAGACTCTAACCCAACCAAAATTAATCCAAATGAATACAAGGGATATAGGAGACTAGTGACGGGTGTTTGGTGAACGACTTTTGTGACGTGTGGATACCGCGAGAGACGATTTTTGTGACGTTTAAGTAAAACTAGTTGAGGGATGCATAGTGATTCATTGTCTACGATTCTTTCTTGTTTCTCGATTATGAGCTTCTCATTGGAATTCCATTCCTTATTTTCTTGGGTTGAGTGTCTAAGGGCATCCCAGGAGGTACTCTTAGGTCTGGTGCTAGACGACCAAGCGTGACCTTACCTCGCATACTGGATTGTAGATCATTGGATGTAGGTGAGGTATTCGGGGCACCATTGATGCCCCAACTCCATACTGAACTGAGTTGTCAACTTGCAGAGTCTCAGTTCTAAGAAGTCAAGATGTGGCAGCCACTCTCGATGGATAAGACCACTTAGTTGCCTTCTTTTGATTCCTAAGCACTCATTTACCTTTCAGTCTATTATCATGCACTTTCCATATTTATCTGTCTTTTTAAATTCCTGCATAATTCCTAGACTGCTTTTAAATTATTCATGAATTAGAGTTTAGATCCTTCTCGTTATTACTTTCTATTGTACTTTACTATTCGTCTTATTTGTAACGGTGGGTATAGATCTGTAGATAAGTAAGGATAAGGGGTCGGTGACTGGTGACTTCTTCTAAAGACTCTCAAAGATGTTTTTCCTCTTTATACTCGTAGGCTCTGCATTTTTGTACTATGATTTTTGTATTTATGACGCTTTTGATGAAACATGGATATTTTGGATTTTGAGATATAGACTCATGTGTTATCACTATTTCTTATCATTTATCACCAGAAATTCATGACTATCTATGTATTTGCAGGGCCTACATTGACTTCACGAGGGCTGACTCGGGGAACTATGTAGGTCTAGGCCGAACGGGGCCCAATATATCAGAACTAGGGCCATCACAATTAGTATCAGAGACCAAGGTTTAAACCATAGCTCTTGATTAACCCACAACCAATATAAGACACAAATCAATAATAGAGTTAGGACACGGTTGGAACTTAGAGTGGAACCCTATGATTGTGACTTAGAGTCTTTGTTGGGTAGTGAGGAGAGTTTTGGAAACTAAAATTTAATCCTATCTGTGATATTTGACGTATGGTACTATACTATATCGGTAGCTATTAACTGATTCAAGGATTTGCTATCTCTTGCAGATCGTGATGACGGATCAGCCTGGGCCTAGTGATGACAGTAGGGCTGTAGGTCCTCAATTTGTGAGTGCCGAGAAGTTTTGGACCTTGACACAGAGAATCACATCCTAGGATTAGCGATTGGAGGAGATCCTAAGGATACTTATGAAATCGACCATGGGTACACCATCACCATTCTCATCGATAGTGCCTGTTGATCAGGTGACAGATACACCGATAGTACAGGCTATTTCCGTGGCTACCACTATTGCAGCCATACTAGAGATTATAGTCTTACCATCGGTATAGGTTAAGATAATACCCCTACACCTCCCGTATAGACATATCCAATTTTGTCTACACCGATAGAGATGGGCATTAGGGTGACTGTAGAGTCTAGGTAATTACGTGAGTTTTAGAGGCATAACCCTATGGAGTGTTATGAAAGTACAAACTTGGAGGCTACAGAGAAGTTCATGGAGAGCCATGAAAAGATATATGGCGTTATTACTACTGAAGAGCGTATGAGAGCCTTTATTTCTTCAAAATTTCTTCAAGATGCAGTTTAACTTGAAGTACTTTCCACCTACTGTGCTAGGGGAGAAGAGGAATGAGTTCATGACTTTGAGTAAATTTGCTAATGAGTTTGTCATGCAGTACATGGGACAACACTTGCAGTTACTTCAATATGTAGGAGGAGTAGCAGACAATGATGCATACCAGACTTATTACTTCACAGAGGGATTACTGTATGAGATCAAAGGATTCGTGGTGACCACTAAGCCCAATACTTTACATACGGCTTTAAGAGGGGTTTAACTAGAGAAACATATTTATGTACACAACCATAGGAGGTTAGACCTATTCGGCCAGAGGTACAATTAGAGCACCAATCTAAGAGGGATAGGATGAGGAACAAACACAAACGTTAGGACTTTAGGGATGGTTGGGCTTAGAGTGTCAGATCAGTTGCACCATCACCACAACCTGCTTAGACAGAGTATGTTCCACCTGTACTAGTGTCGAGTTATGTCAGTCAACTGCCACATACTACACGACGAACACTGCAGCCACAAATGCAGTACACTAAGAACAGGGATAGGGGTAGAGGTAGTGAAGAAACTTGTCACAAAGGTCTCGACAGGCATACAATTAAAAATCTGGCAGGGACAAACTTAGAGATCAAAATAGGGACATGGATAGGGACAAGGATAGAGGATTCCATCGGGACTAGGACTAGACATGGCATGTTTTAAGTGCGGTCAGACACAGCATTTTCAGGATAGGTATCCACAATTGGGCAGATCATAGCCGCAGCAGCAGAGGGAGAGAGTCCATGTTGTTGCTGAGTTAGATCAGGGAGCTTCTTGTAACCTTGTCAAGGGTATGATCTTGATTTGCAGTACATTGATGCATAATATGATTGATTCTGGTTTGACTATTTTATTTATTTCTGGACGCATGATATATACATTAGGGTTGAGACCCGTTAGACTTAGGAGACCCTTGATCCTTTGCACGACAACTGGGACTAGTTATAGTTTCACATGATTTGTGATGGTTGCATAGTCGAGATTGAGGGGCACCAATTAACAATAGATTTGCGAGTGATAAAGTTTCTTGCATTTGATGCTTTGCTTGGTATGGATTGGTTGGCCACCTATCATGCTCACATTGATTGCTACGACAAGTTTGTTATGATTTGTCTTTCAGATGGTACTGAGTTCAGTTTTCAAGTGACAGGGGGTTTATTTTCGATTACCAGTGGAATGATAGCTACGAGGAGAGAGATTGGGATGCATGCTAGTGTTATGCATACGACAGAGAGGTCGGATATCATTTTTGGGGACGTTCAGATAGTGTACAAGTTAATAAATGTAATTTTGAAAGATTTACAAGGACCACTGCCTCATATAGAGATTAACTTCATCATTGACTTAGTCCCGGGGACCAAACCCATTTCCATAACACCCTATATGACGGCTCTCTGAGAGTTAGAGGAACTGTGGACCCAGTTGGATGAGTTGTTGGAGTTAGGGTTTATTCACTGGAGCATGTTGCCATATGTATTGTTTGTGAAAAAGAAAGATAGCTTGAGATTTTGTATTGATTATCAACAGTTGAACCGAATTACTGTGAAGAATAAGTACCCATTTCCTTATATTGTTGATCTATTCAACCGGCTGACATGAGCATAATGGTTCACCAAGATTGACCTAAGGTTTGGCTATCACAAGCTCTAAATTAGAGCTGAAGATAAGGATAAGACTAGGTTCAATACAAGATACAACCATTACCAGTTTACAGTTATGTCGTTTAGGTTGATGAACACACTTGTTACGTTTATGGATCTCATGCACAGAATACTAAGGGCATACATGGATAAATTCGTGATTATGTTCATTAATGATATTCTCATCTACTCCAAGAATGGTGAGGATCATTAGGGACATCTCTGGGTAGTTCTACAGACTTTAAGGAAATACCAATTGTACGCTAAGTTCAGTAAGTCCGAATTTTGATTTTCAGAGGTCAGATTTTTTAGACTAGTAGTCGGAGCTAGCGGAGTGTCAGTGGACCCTGCTAAGATTAGAGAAGTAGTCGATTGGCCTACACCGACTACAATTAGCAAGATCCATAATTTTTTGGGATTAGTTGGCTACTACCACCGTTTTGTGCATGGTGTTTCTAAAGTTGTTACACCTATGACCCGACTAACTAAGAAGAATGTGAACCTTGATTGGCATGAGAGTTGCAAGTAGGCATTATTGACTTTGATGGAGAAACCGACAACTGCACCAGTTTTGGTATTGCAGGAGTTTGCGAAATATTGGGTTGTTTATACTGATGTAACGAAGATTGGCCTGGGTTGTGTATTGATGCAGGACGATAGAGTGATTGCTTACACATCTAGAAAACTTAATATTCATGAGAAGAATTATCTGATGCATGATTTAATGTTGGTCGTTTTAGTATTTTCTTTAAAGATTTGGTGACATTACTTGTATAGTGTGAAATTCGCCTTATTCACTGACCACAAGAGTTTTAAGTATCTATTATCCCAAAAGGAATTGAACTTGAGGCTGAGACGTTGGTTGGAGTTCTTAAAGGATTATGAGTTTTCACTTTTGTATCATCCAAGGAAGGCCAACACTGTGGTAAATTCTTTGAGTAGGAGAGGGTAAAATGCAAGGGTAATAGTGTGCCATATGACTCACGAGTATACGTTACTCAAGGCACCCAAGATGATAAGTTCAGCTGATATTTCAGGTACTACCGGGACATTTATGGCCAGATGAGGACTCATATTGTTTTAGAATGTTCTTGAGGGACAGCAGGCCAATGAGCATTATCAGTGGTTTAGTGCATGGCTGAGAGTCCAGGTTATCTAGACTAGAGTCAGTCGACAGACTCATGTTTGAGATTTCGAGGGTGACTATGGATTCCTTCGCACTAAGTACTTCAAGAGGTTCACTGTTTGCGTTTTTCTGTTCATCCAAGCCAAGCCAAGATGTACATAGACATGCAACGTCTCTTTTGATGGTCGGTTATGAAGGCCAATGTCTCAAACTTTATTAGTGTGTGTGAGATATGCTAGCAAGTTAAAGCTGAGCATAGGAGACTTGAAGGTTTGCTGCAACCACTTCCCATTCCCCAATGGAAGTGGAGGATTTTGTCAGTAGGTTACTTCGATCTCTTTGCGGACATGACAATATCTGGATAACTGTGAATAGGTTGACTAAGTCTGCACATTTTATATCGAATTCCATTACACATATAGTAAACATATTGAGCAATCTCTGGAAGCGAGGGATAGTTATATTGCGCGGAGAACCATTGACGATAGTGTCAGACAGAGGACCGCAATTCACTTCATTCTTGTGGTAGAGCATACAGGTACAGTTTGGCACCAAACTTGACATGAGTACAACGTACCATCCATAGATAGACAGATAGTTCGGGAGACTGATTTAGGTGCTGGAGGATATGCTCATGATGTGTATACTGGAGTACAGAGGATCTTAGGAAGAGTATCTTCACTTGTTTCAGTTAGCTTACAAAAATAGTTTCCAAGACAGTATCTAGATGACACCATTTAAGGCATTTTATGGTAGGCCTTGTAGATTATCGTCGTGTTAGGCAGAGCCTGAGGATGAAATGATTATTTGGTCTGAGATTGTTGTGGATCACACTGAGAAGGTATAACAAATTCGTAACCTACTTAAAAGTGCTCATGAGAGACAGAAAAAATACTATGACAAGTAACATGACGTGTTAGAATATGACGAAGGAGCCTATGTCTATTTAAAGGTCTCGGCTCCGAAGGGTCACAAAAGGTTTGAAATCAAAGGAAAACTTGCGCTGAGGTTCATTGGTCCATTCAGAATTAAGAAGTGAGTCAGTAAGGTTGCTTATGAGTTGGAGTTGCCACCTCAGCTCGCTGTGATTCATCCTATGTTTCATATTTCTATGCTCTGACTTGGCAAGTCGAGAGAAGGCCAGCAACAAATAATAGATCTGAGTTAGATAGACGTTTGAGATGATTTAACTTACGAGGAGCAACCGATTTAGATTATGGATTGAAAGGTGAACGTATTGAGAAATAAGGAAATACTTTCAGTTCTCGTTAAATTGCAACATCACGGGGACGAGGAAGTGGCCTGGGAGTTAGAGCCATATATGCATGAGCACTTTCCGTACTTATTTTGATTCCAATAAGTTTACATTTTTAGTTTAAGTTTAGTTTAATTTCGAGAATGAAATTCTAATAAGTTAGGAAGGTTGTAACGACCCTCAATTTTGAACTGTACCACGTGTCACATTTCATGACTGTGACCTAGACCCGTCGTGACTTGGCGAACTTGTTCAAGCCTTGGGGGTCGATACCGAGGTATATTCTATTTTTCTGTAATGATTATATTATTTATTTATACCCGAATGTGAAATCCAATTATCCAAATGCATTCTTTTATTTTCTTTAGGATGCCGAATTTACGGGTAAGATTTCACCTAGGAAAACATGTTGATTCGGGTACTTGGCGAATTACAAGGATAAAAAGTTTAGGAAATGATTTTTATAAGTAAACAAAGAAATTATGAAAAATTAATAATAAGTGTTAAACCTAGCTGAGACTTGTTGAATCGAAGATTTGATTATGGCGCGACTCGTGGTGCGAACAATGACGCGAAACACCAACAACAACAATAACAACATAGTCTAAATCCCAAATTAATTGGGGTCGCATACATGGATCAAACTCTTCCATTCTGCTTGATTTTGTGCAATTTACGGTGAGCATTCCAAACCATTCAAATACCTCATAATTAATGCATCCCAAGTTAACTTCAGTCTACCCCCACCTTGTTGGTGATCTTGATCGAGTTCCATTCCACACATTATATATGTTTTTAGTAAAAAAACTTTATATAATTTTTTATTAAGAACATTAAAAAATGGAGAATTTTATGCGAGGGATGCAGGGAGAGAACAATCACTGTCCTCGGTTTGCTCTGCGTGGCAGAGCAAGGTTTTGCTTTATGCACTACCACACGGGGAGTAAAATGCAAGGAATTTTTACCCCATCGGGGCGGAGCTTTGTGGGGAACAAGGACTCCCCGTCTCACTTGCAACCCTAACAACACTTGAGATATTCGAGCAACTTTTTCTCAAGCTTTGTTAACAAATTCGAAAATTTTAGGAGAGAAAGAGAGATTCTTGTGATTTCTTGGAGGATTGAGAGGTGTATTGTTCATCAAACACAACCAATAAGGTGAGCAATTTCATCTTCTTCCAATTTCTTTTCATTTAATCTAATATTTGGGGGTTTTAATGAAAAACGAGATTAGAACCATAGCTCACAGATTTTGAGGCTTGATAAGGTGTTATTGTAGTTTATGTAATCAATTAAGAGTGTATGTTGTGGTTGTTTTGATGGTTTTGTAGAAATTTATGAAATTGTTGGAAAATTTGTGGAATTTGTTGATTATGGTGAATTATGATAAATTGTTGTGTTGTTGATATATTTGGATGTTTGGGAATGTCATATGGTACTTTTGAAATCCCTTAGGAGGAGGAACAGGCTGGAACACAGCAACGAAATTGGGGGAGGAGGTTTGAAAACCCGCAAAAACACACTGTCAAACTGGAGCCACCCACAATGCACTGGCAACAGCGTTGCCCAGATTGGTGCCATGAGGGGCCCCGCGGGATTTGTACCCATGGCGCCCCTTGCGGCGCAGGAGGTAGAGGAATATGAAAAATATTTAAAATTGGACGATTTTGTCTAATCTTCCTCGGACTTTTGGGGCCTCTTAGGGATCTCCACTAGTCCAGATATGAACAAATACCTCTAAATCTACCTAAAACTTATGAAATGGATCCTTGATTAGTGACTATAGTATGATAGTCAGAAGGGGTGATAGGGATCGAGTCGGGATATTTTCGAGTCATGTTAGATTCTATAACTTAAATTGAAATAAAACTATAAAATAAGTTTACAAGACTCGAACAAAACCAAAATTGACCCAAATGAATACCAGGGATATAAGAGACTGGTGATGGGTGTTTAGAGATCGAATTTGGTGATGTGTAGGAACTGCGAGATATGATATTTGCGGTGTTCGAGGTAAGTAAAACTAGTTAAGGGATGCATAGTAATTTATTTTCTATGATTCTTTCTTATTTTTTTATTATCAGCTTTTTGTTGTAATTCCATTCCAAGGCCTAAGTGTGTCAGGAAGGTACTCTTGGGTCTGGTGCTACATGACCAAATGTGACCTTACCTGCGGGTTTGGTGCTAGTCGAAACAAACGTAAGTTACCCCGAGTACTGGTTTATAGGTCACTGGATGTGGGTGATGTATTCGAGACACCGTTGATGCACCTACGCCATACCGAACTGAGTTCTCGACTTGTAGAGTCGCTGTTCTAGGAAGTCGAGATGTAGCGCCCGTTCTCGATGGATTGGACCACTTAGTTGCCTTCTTTTGATTCCTAGGCACTCATTATCATTGCTATTAATCTTTCGGTCTATTTATCATGCACTTTCCATATTTATCTTTTTTTTTAAATTCTCACGTGATTCCTAGACTTCTTTTAAATTATTCATGAATTATTGTTTAGATCCTTCTGGTTATTACTTTTTACTTTACTGTGCTCACCGTCTTGTTTGTGATGGTGGGTGCAGATCCGCAGACTAGCAAAGGTCAGCTAGTGATTGGTGACTTCCTCTGAAGAATTTCAGAGTTGTTTCTCCTCTTGTATACTCATAGGTTTTGCATTTTTGTACTGTTATTATGTATTTATGACGTTTTTAATGACACATGGGTGTTTCGGGTTTTGAAAGACATAAACTCATGTATTATCGCTTTCTTATCGCTTATCGCTAGATATGCATGATTATCTATATATTTGCAGGGTTTCACACCGTCGGTTGTCCTGACTCGATTTTTCTAAGTTATTTAAAATTGCTAAAGTTTATTTCTGATGCTTAATCATTAAAACTTGCATAACTTAATAACTCAACTCTAAAACACTAAACTAATGAGAATATATCGATTGGATGTTGATTAGGCATGCATTGACTTTGTAAGGGTTGATTAAGGGTTCACGTGGTTCTAGGCCATGTGGGGCCCAGTTTGCGGGAGCTGGGGCCGTTACATGGTATATATAGTACTAGGCATACGTTACATACCTCAGTCCTGATCCGCCATGTCGCACATTTTTGAACATTTTCATATTTGAAAATAGTCAAGTCATAGCATGTTGCCTCATTCCTAAGTCCATAAACTAAGTGCACCAAATATAACTAATTTATGATGCATAATTGATAAGAATACGAATCCAACTTACATGTGTCGAATGTTTCAAATATTACTCGACTATACTTTTACACGAATCAAAAACGTTCTTTTCGTTGTTCGAGCACTTAAAATAAACCAATTATCATAACTTTTTAAGTTATTTTCAATGGCCTCAAACCCTTTCTTGGTTTAATTTTTTTTTTTTGAATTTTGTCCATGGTGTCCTGGGCCTGGCGGTGCCAGCCACGACATCAGTTGGGCAGTTTCCTGCCCAGTTGACGTCGTGGGTAGTGCCGTGGGGTTCGCTTCTCATGGTGCCCCCAAACGGGGTTTCTTCTCCTCCCACGCAATCCACGTTGATTCTCAATCGACTTTCACAGTCAACAAACTAGTCCAAGAATGCCCAAGAGGAAACTTATATCAAATATCCACTTTCAAAAATGATAATCATCATCACGACCATATTGAAACCACATACAATAATGAAATTTTATGATTGAATATCACCACTCCCTTCATACCCACTGTTCACCGAATTCCTTATCAAAATCCTATTACCAGCCCCTTCTATACGTGAACAAAATGAAAAAAGAGAGAGCTCACCAACTCCATGGAAAAACAACAACGTGATGGGAATGATGATAACGACGACAACGTCGACGATCGAGATGGAGATGATGAAAACGGCCAGGATGGTGACAGCGAAGGAGAGTGACGCAGAGAAGTGATGGCGGTGTTATAGAACGAGAGAGAAACCGTAGCTTGTGAGGAAGAAGCAACGGTGATGAGTTGGTGATTATCATCAACGCATCCTTAATATATAAGTAACCCACCAGCCACCTCTATTTCTACTCCATCATTAAACCCTCGCATTTCTCGAGGCCAATCCAAGGGTCATTTACTTAAATTAACACCCTTAAAGTGGTACGAATTTGTAACACACCTTCCTATTTTCTGAATTTTCAATATATATTTATATATAAATTAAATAAATAATTATATATAGCCAATGTTTTCACACCTACAATCCCTTTGAGCACGCCAACGAGCACCCTCGGACGTGTTCACTACTGTACAACTCACGCATGTCACCCATAACCCTGCGTATCACTAAGCACCCATAATTTATTATTTATTTTCATTTCAATATATATATATATATATAAACAATAGATATAAATATATACATCTATACGCCTATAATTTAGTTGTGCGCGGCAACGAGTACACACGGGCATGCACACTACCTCACGACTCATGTGTGTTATCCTTGACCGACGCATGTTATTAGGCGTCCTAAACATCATCAATTATCGACTAATTATTCAAATTATTTCTATAAATACTAATACACGCCATACAAATGCCAAAAAATCACGCCATCACATTCGCACGTTATTCGAGACAACTAGGCTTAACCTCAAGTCTAACTCGAGTTAACTAAGATTCAGATTAACGCTAATTACTTACTTAAGGTGATGGGTCGTTACACTTAGAGACTCAAATGTAGCTTTAATTTGATGAAAACTAACCTTGAAAAGACTTCATTTAAACAAAAGCCCTTTGTAAAACAAGCTCAATATTGCATCAAATAAACGCACGTGTGTAGATTATGTTACCTCGGGTTGTAGTGTTATGCTAGCACTTGAACTCTCTCCTAGGTATTGAATTGGGAGTCTTCTCCTCTAATATAGAGGAAACCATCAAGTTCAAGCTCTGAATTTTGTTTATGAGTATGCATGTTTGAGTTTGAAAAAAGAAAAAAATCCTATTTATATGCCTCTATTGGATGGCTTAATTGTGGTCCACTCATCTCTTATTCCATTCACATCTCTATGTACATCTAGTGGTTTGCATGCACTCCTACTCCACTAACTCAAATAAGAAAACATGCAATTCTCACAAAAATGGCTCATTAGGATGTGTTGTGGCATGTATCACGAGGCACATCAATGTGTAGGGTATTTTAATTAAAACCTTAGGCTTTTATAATTGATTTACATTTAAACAACATGCTATAAATTTAATGAATTGGTCACATTAATGTATAATTTATTTAATTGACTCACCAATCACTCTCTACTCGGTCTTACGCTTGCACGCATCTTGAGGCATGTCCCAGCTCGGATCTCGACACCTATAATCAAGTAGAAAATGATTTAATAATCTACACACGTACAAAAGTACTACGAACTCATCACACAAACATAAAATATACCTTGACCATTTGCCTAGGCCAATGCGCGTATCTAAATGAGGATCCCACGCCATGGGTTGATGATCCTAATTACAGATAAAATGGGATTAAAAATTTAGGTCGCGACATTTAGGCTCTTTCTTTTGATGTTTCTCGTTGTTTCATTTAGTTTTGGCCTTTTAATCATGCTATTCTTGGGAGGCGTTGTAGCATCTGAGGGAAGCCTTGTGCTATGTAGCTTTGGAAGCACTTGATAGATTGATGACGATGATTGTTGGCTGCTACAAAGGAATAAAAGTAGTTATTTTTGCTTTGTCTTTTGTTTTGCTTGTTGTCGATGATATCAAACTCTTTTTTAAAGGAATTCTTTTGACAAGAATTACATAAACATCTATTTTGGGAAGCTTTAAATGAGTTCGAAATTCTGTATCTACAATATATTTGATCTATTTTTTAGACATTAGGCAAAAGATCCCCTGTAGGGATGGGGAACGGGGGTCAAAATTTCTTCAATGGAGAATCTCAAGTGGGGACTTCCCGCCCGATCATATAAGTGAGGATGGGGATTGCATTCCCCGCACCACTTGCATCCCTATGTACAATCATGCAGGTGTGTAATTTGGTCATCCATATTTCACAATACTTTCCTTGAAGGACACTTGTTGAGAAAATATGTCTCGTTAAAAATTATATATGAAGACCACAAGGGATTCAAATTAAAAAAGAAGAAAACACGTCTTGTAAAAATAGAAAATAAAAAAGAAAAAGACCAGATATATCAAATTTGCAAATAGATACTTTGCTACCTAGAAATATAAGCTTATAAAAAGTTTAGTTTAGAATCTTGTAGAAATCAATACTGTTACTTCTAATTTTTGGGTAAACTATAGCAAGCACTACTTGGAGTAAATGAATTTTCTCCAATAAGCTTGGATCACTTGAGAGCTTTTGAACTTCTCTTGAATTTTTCAAATTGAATTTTTTTTTTTCTTTTTCATTTTGTATCTGATGCAATTCCAAAAGGGAAAAAAAATTTGCTTCACAAGGTAACTTATTTTTAGATATTCTTAAGAACTTAAACTACCTTCAACTATGAGGTTGTTTTGAGTCATGTTGTAGAGAAATATCAAGTAAACCATCAAATTGGGTTCGATGTGGATGCAAAAAATTGAATGCTGCAGGAAATATGAAAATCATTAGAAATTGAAAAGAGTGCAAATTTTTTCAAAAAAAAGAGTTCCAACATAAATGAAAACTCAAAATTTAGACCAGTTGTTATTCTTACCTTTAATGTTTAAATTGTGTTCAAAGCTTGTCTCCACTTTGCATTTATTGATCCTTGTTCAGTCTCAGGAACACCTAGAAAATAAGATTCCAAAGTCATAGAAAGCTCATTAGAAAGAACTTTTAAGTAGTAAAACAACAAGAAATTGAGAACATGAGAATTTGCATATGTAGTGTTCTTGTGGAAGTGCAATATTTTATGAAGTAGAAACTGAGACACGAGAACACTCCTATCAATTATCACAACTACCTTAAATTACCAATAATTTCAACAATTTCATAAATTACAAACAACAAACAATGTACCCACTGAATTTCAAAATACAACCTTCTTGCGTTATGCGGAGCAGTAACAATAATCAATTATAGAGGTTTTAGGACAACTTTTAGGGGCAAAGTAGTAGTTGATGTTGTTGATTATTTAAATAGAAAATAGAAACAAATTACTCTGAATTGGTGAAGACATGATGTGTGATATTAGAAATATTTAATTTGAAAGAGCTATTTAAAATTTTTATAGTACCTTCAAAAAAGCATACTTGAAATCAACAATCAGCAACAAGTGATAGCAAATCCTTGTACACAATATTTTTGGTTCCTTTGTTGTTGTCAAGACCATATGAAGGTGTTATTAAAATTCTTATTCCTTTAGCTGTAGTTGCTCGAGATAACACAACATAGAGTTGGCCATGCTAGAAAACAGGCTCCCTCAGATAAATGCCCACAAAAGAAAGAGTTTGTCCCTGTGCCTTATTTATGGTCATTGCAAAGCATAGCCGAATTGGGAATTGCCTCATTTGTAATTTCCGAATGAAATTTCAGCATCAATGACATTCTTTTCAAATCTTTGACATATTAATCGAGTTCCATTACAGAGGCCTTCTGATGGGTTTATATTGTGCAACAATATAATGGGACAATTTACCTGCAAAATCAACTCATGATGTAGGAAGCCATTCAAGGATAAAGAGTTTAAGAACTCAAGAGTAGTTGAACGATTGGGTTCCCCAATTGCTTCATCAAAGATGTAGTATCTAACAACTTTGCCAGGAAATCAATGTATAAGCAATGAGTTAACATGATCAACAAAATCATTCTTTGTTGTTAGAACACGCATATAAATCACATCCAATTGTTGAGCATACTCATTTAAATCATGATAAACATTCTTAACTAACTCATCAAGCGACGTATCAGCATCACGGTAGGGTACAATCATCGACAATGGTATACTTATTGAATTATCTTCATATGTTTCCTCTGTTCCATTACCAACTCTAACTAAGAACACTCAAAATAATGGATCAAGCCTTGATCGCATATTAACAACCAATTTGATATTTGTAAATAGAGGCCAAATATATGATGCTACAAGTGTTGAATCAATAATTTGTTGCTTGTCACCTTTTGGAACAATGGGAAGAACTTGCCTAAAATCATCACCCAAAACAATGACTTTACCTCCAAAAGGTGCATTGCAATCACTGATGTCTTTAAGCATGTCATTCACTGCTTCAACACTTTGCTTATTAGTCATGCTTCAACACTATGCTTATTAGACATAGGAGCTTCATCCCAAATGATCAATTTTGTAGCTATTAATAATTTTGCTGGCGTTGATTGCTTACTGACATTATAAGTGATTTGATCATCTGTAATTATTGGTATTATAAACCTTGAGTGTGCAGTTCGACCTCCAGGCAATATTGATGCTGCAACACCTGGTGATGCAGTGGCTAAAGCAATCATGTTCTTTGATCTAACGGTGGCCAACAATGCTCTATACAAATAAGTCTTTCCTGTACCTCTAGGGCCATCTATAAAGAACAATCCTAATTCATTACCAATAACTTCACGAATAATTGAATCATATGCATGTTTTTTAGCATTGTTCAACTTTGTAACATTTGCCAAATCTTCTTCATCCACTGGTATTTCCAATTCTTTATCAATTTCATGAGTGGTGCCTTGGTCCTCTTCAAAAATAAGTGGTTCATCAACTGAAGAAAACTCAACAATAGACTTGCTCATTGACTCCAACAATGTACTAATATGTTGCAAGACTTTTCGTTCTACAATAAAAGGAGAAATGACGAAGCACGCACTCCATTGACTTCTTTAAGCTCATCGAATGATGTACAACCCTTAATATGATTTAGTAGCAATCGCAAGTAGTACCTATCACCTTCCACTGGATTTTCCATAACAAGCCTTCCTACAAGAGTACCTCTTTTTCTTCGTGTCCATGATCGTGCACCATGATTCCAAACGTAACGTTCTAGAAACTCTCTATAAAGGAGATTACAAGCAAGTGCATCAAAAGCATTCATCTTAAAATATTCAGTTAACATAGTTTGGTACGAAGTACTGTTTTCTGCAATATCTTCTAACGAAGCATTTTTCTTAAAGAAAACCATTTTTTCCCTTCTTAATGAAGTTGCAATGAAATCACAGTAGGATAAATCTTGTTTAAATGCAATTTATAATTGCGCCACATTGCCTCTGGAACTAAGACCCACCGTGCTAGCTATTTCATCCACTGCAATTGTATCTTGAGAATCTCTATGTTGCAATGCAACTTGATCATAACCCTTATAAATGTATTTGTACACATACTTCACAGCTTTGATGGTGGAACATATTTCCACATTAAGGTAGCAATCAAACTTTGCATGCAAATATGGTTTGTAAGGAACTACCCATTGATTATCTAAGTATTTGTCTCTCAAAATTACTCGTTTTCCATCATTTCTCCTTCGATACTTTGGGTATGAATCTTTCCCTTGTGAAGTATGGTCACAAAAAGCCTTAGAGAAATGATTTTTGCATCCACTTGTTTCAGTCATGCAAACATTTTTTGGATTTAAGGTACCACAAGGACCATGCATCATGTGCTTTACGAGAGTTTCATATAAATGAGGATACAATGTGCGATCTGGAATTTCTGCACATACAAATCGATCGAAACCACTTGGATCAAGAATCTTTGCAGTAGATTGATATACGACAAGGAAATGAGCATGCGGCAAGCCTCATTTTTGGAACTCTATAACGTACTTATGTAGAAACTGGACCACATGTACCTTTCTTGATAATCTCATCTTTAAGACATTCCAATTTCGATTTGAAAATCCAAGCCACAAGATCAGGTCTGTTTTGGGCATCGTCATTAAAACAAAGTTTTCTTTGAATTTCAGGCCAATAGGGATTACAAGTCATTGTTAAGAAAATATTAAGCTTCCCGAAACGATGAACAACGGCCATTGCATCCATATATCTTTTTCGCATATCCCTTGGGCCACCAATAAATGAAGCTGGAAGAATTATTCTGTGACCAATATTTGAAGCTTGGTTTTCATGACTGTCAATGGAGTTGATAATCTCTTGGTATAATTCTGCACGTATTTCACGTTGTCGAGAACGAATAAATTCCAACCTTGAAGTCTCCAATTTCACATACATATCGACAACATATTGTTGCAAAAGTCGACTAGAGTGTAAGAGTATGCAATTCTCTACATTCCTAATCTGAAGTTTGTAGCAATAGTATTCTTGACAAGACACCGAGTTCTTCACTTTTCCCAATCGAAGAACTGGATTTATTAAGACAATTGAGTGTAAGATAAATGTTGAGAATTAAAGATATAAACACAAAATGCAATGTAATCAAAAAGGAAATTAACCTTCTTCCTCATTTTGTATTAATTCATCACAGTAACTGAAGAGGAAGGATGAGGCGTAAGATATACATTTGGTACCTGTTGATTTGTAGCAATACCTCTTTTTGGAATACCTTGATACCAACCAACATCACCACACAAAAATAACAATGGATATTGAAGAGGATCATAGCAGCCGTAATAATAATGAATTCTTTGTGAGGCACCCATATGATTATACAGAACGATATTTGCGTTTTAGTTGGTTGCACACTAAAGTTCTCATCAACCCAAACAACAACGACTTTTGAAACTTTAGGGACATTAAAAACTCTTTGGTCGAGGTTCACAGTTGAAACAATGCGCACAACATGATGTTCCAAAGCACGAAAGATAGTAGCATAAGGGTTAAGAGCAAGCAAATGAATCAATTTTTGCAAAATTATTTCATTCATTCTATCTGAGCATTGCATACTATTTTGCACTACGTAATCTGTATCATAAAAATATAATTGCAGAAAAGAATGATGTTTTTCGTTAGGTAGCAAATTATTTATATGATGATAAATTTGTCCTTGCACTCTAAATGTCTAAATGCCCCTATAATTTGTGCTTAGATTTTTATCACATTTGACTCCAAAAGAAGTAAATGCGAAATCGTTATTATAAGTCCGCACATACAGCCCAAATTCAATTGTTTCTTCAGTGCTTGAGGTGAACAATGTAAATAATTCAATTGAGACTACATTATTAGCCAATAATATGGTGCCATTTGAACAACAAAAGGTGTTCGACTCACAATAGAAGCATTTGGCATTGCAGTATTGGCAAAATGATGGTTCAGTTAAAACATCAGCACGACCCACAACATCTTCATACCACATAACTCGACAACTTGCAACCATCCTTCGCCTATACTGCGCTCGTCGCTTATTTAACATTCTATCTTAATCACCAGTTGTAGACTGAAGCTTCTCATCAACAAAAAGTCCTCTTTCCATGAGAAATTCCTAAATGTCATTGTCACGTCCAAGACCATCATCACTTCTCTCTAACTCGAGGTCACGAGTAACATTGTTGGCAACAATTTCATGATTCAAACTGTGTTGTAGCACTTAATGTATAAGATCGTCAGGAAACAATAAGTATTAATTATTTAGTAATGATTATTGCTCCTTTTTTTGTTATAATAGTTTCAAAATATTTTATTTTTTTGTGGATAAAAATGAAGAATATACACCACAAATAGAATTTAATGCTATGAGTAACGTCAATCAAAATGCAATCCATCAATTTCAATATTAATTATTTAAATTAATTTGATGTTATCAAGATGTGTCTATTCTAAGAAATCAACATCGAGATAACTTTTATAAACGTATATATCAATTTAAGAGAGACATAAGCTTGAATGTATAGATAAACAAAAAAAAACAATTCTATAGAAACCAATATGATGAAAGACATTTGCGTACAGTATCTGCACAGTTAGAGAGAAACGTAGAACTATTGCTTGAGCATTACACATGAGCTGTAAACAAAGACGGTTTGAAGAACAAATGAAATGAATATATATATATATATATATATATATATATATATATATATATTTAGAGATGCTATTTCTAACTAAGGCCAACAACAAGAAAACAAAATGAGAATTGAAAGGAAATCATGTCGTCACACCTTCAAGTAATTTAGAAGGCATTGACTAAAAATCCCATACAGTTTCGTCAGTGTTAAAGCTTTCATCATCAGACAATGGAAGACGTTCGGAGCAACTATTCATATTCCTATTCCTATACAACTCCCTCCTGCGAGCCTTAGCCCTCTCCCTATCCTCTTCTAACATATCTTTACGCTTTCTCTGAGCAACCACCCTTCGTCGAGCATTCACAACATCCCTTGTCATATTGAAACAAAAAAAAGGCTAAAAAGACAAGCCAAAAATAAGATCAGTCCTCTTACAAAGATCACATATATAAAGGGTGACACTAAAAACCAACTGATAAATGGATAGATCATTATGAGGGAATAAAAAATATTAGTAGACAGACATTCGTAAGGACTTGGATGCAATGTATCTATACCAAGTTATGAAATATAGAAGATCTAATCGAAACTCAATAAGAAAGCAGTCCTCTAAGACAAGCAACAACAAAGCACACAAATAACAAAACGTACAAGAATTAGTCAATATAGACATAAGGTAATTATATGGATTACATGATGTGACAACAAATGCAAGGCATCCTCCACTTATGAATTCTCCAACAAGATGAATAGGTCTATTTGGCCAAATAGAAACACGTCAAAACATTTCCAAATTACCAAAACACACTACCAATTGCTTCTAGATTTTTTCAAAAAAATAGAGAGTAGGTGTTATCTCTTTTCCTTAGTTTTAATAAATTGAAAGATCAGTGCATACAAAGAAGTGATAAAAATAAGAAAGAGTTTCTAATTCAATCTATAGTATAACTTAGATCCCAAACAGAGAATCCAAAAGAAAAAAACCATTTCTTGGTTATACAAGTCAAAGTAAGTCACTATCCATATTAACTTTGTATTCGAACACTAAAGCATCTCATAAAAAGAACACCAAATACTTTAAAATCAACATACTATCCTCAATAGATATGATATTCCACAAATCCAAACAAATATATCAACAAATTACCTTAATAAGTTAACTTCGGATCCCCTTTTTCATGACTAATCAAACCAATTCTTGAAATTCTATAAAATCACAACAAAAAAAAGTGAAAATAGAGGTTCAGAATTAGTCACAACCATAAACTGAAGTAGTATCTACTTCACAATAAATCTGTCAATTTAAAATTTCCTTTAAGCTTGATATATTCATATAAGCTGATGAGACTCTTCTTCCAAGATGAAGTTTAGTATCAAATCAACAAGATACTAATGTTGGTACTTATTATGCATCGCGTCCACCATCTACTCTTCGTTCGGTCTCAAACCCTCTTCAACCCTCTTCGTTCAATCTCAAACCCTGGCCAACACATATCACACCTCTTCGTTCGACCCTAACAAACCCTCTTCTCTCTTTTTTTTCCATCTCCTCTACTCTCTTTCGTCTCTCTCTCTTTCCATATCAGTATCAGTATCTCTTTCCATATCAATATCAGTATCGTCGAATCTAGTAACAGTAATTTTGGTTCATAAGGCACATTTATAGTATTTGGATATATATTTTATATACCTTTGTTGTTTAAGAGGTTTCGATCAAATGACAAAGTAAGAAACAAATGTTTGTTAGATCATAGTATTAGATCCCACCAACATTCCTAGTTATTTTAAAATCTTAGTTATTTATACTATATTCAGGCTCGATCCAGACAGGGATATTTTGGGGGTTTTTGTTAGAAAGCTAAAGTGGCCTCATATTTTTTAGTTTTAGTTAAGGGAGTTCTAAAAATTGGGTTGTCTTTATCCATAATTAGGGTGCCTTTAGCTTGTCTCTTAGAATAATTACCTAAAATGACAAAAATAGGAGATTTCTCAATATTTCAAGACTAAAAATTATACGGGGTGGTAGAGTGTCTTATACTATGCATGTGTGACGGCCCCAGTTCTCACAAACTGGGCCACACCTGCCCTAAACATACATGGACCCCCAAGTAAATCCTTACGAAGCTAACGCAGGCCTTGCTAGCCTCTAATTACTATACATTTTGATTAAAATAAAGTTTTAGGATTGAGTTATTAAGTTATCTAGGTTTTAAAAGTTATGCAGCGGAAATAAACTTAAGCAAATTTAAATAACTTCGAAAAGTAGAATTGGGATAACCTCTAGTGTGCATATGTGTATATAGCATGCATATCAAATACTAACACCCTATTTGCTTCAATAATTAGCTTATAATTCTACCTTGGCTTGCCAAAAACAAGTCACATCTCTGCCAATACTTTGTTTGATTGTACACCCATTGTTGTAGCTAAGACAAATTGTTTACCTATTATGCCCCTTCCCACAAAAGCAAAGAAGCGCAATGCAATCAAATTTGCTCTCCAACTGAAACTTCCAATTTGACAACAACTTCAAATCAACGAACAATTGATTAAGCAGCAACACATTCATACCTATTACACAATTGAAACTCAAAACAAAAACAAAAAATCTTGAAAACAACTATCATATTTAAAACCCCCAAAATCTGTTGCCTTAACACAATGAGCTTGTTGGTGTCGATTGGAACCTCAAATTCATCGACAAAAACTGGTTCATCAATCACCCTTGTCGTTGTGTGTTGGTACATGTCACTCAACCATGAATGGTGGGATGGAGTAACTCTTGATCTAGAGGAGCAGCTCTTGGGAGATGATGAAGATAAGGTTGAAAATCGAAGATGAAGCTGATGAAGTGCGATGGAGGAGTTCTTGAGAGATCGATGCTATGGGGCAAAAAATCGACAACGAAGATGGGTAGACGATGAGTCGATGAAGACAAGATGGGAAAAGAGAGAAAAGATAGGGCGATGATGGTGATGGGTAAAGTTGTCTTTTTGGTTGATTTAAGTTGGGCGTATCTAATGACGGGGAGGTGTTTTTTTGGTAAGAATGAGATTAAGTACTTAGGTAATACCAAGTGTTGGCTAAGATGTGAAGCAAGCATAACTCTTATCCTTAAGCCCAGCTTTAGCTAATCTAATACTCCAATCAAACACTTTGTAAGTGTGCAGTAGAAGTAATAAACATGCATCAATACATCTCACAATCCCAAAATAACCCAAGTGTTTCAAAACATCAACTATAAGTATTACAAAAAATAAAAGAAACCTACAAGTATACAAAAGGAGAAGTCGTTCTGAGAGTCCTCAGAGGAAATCACCAATCATCTACTCCTTTCCTTTGCTTTTCTGCGGATCTGCACTCACCATTACAAACTAGACGGTGAGTATAGTGAAGTAGAAAGTAATAACCAATAGAATCTAAACAATAATTCAGCGAATCCAATAATAATAGTCCACAAATCATGCGGGAAATGAAATGAAAAGGAAAGCAGTAAATGCATGATAGACAATCTAAATAAATGGACGACGAAAACACGAGTGACGTAATGGAAAAGATAGAAGCCTAGGTGGCCTCAACACTCTTCAAATTGTGGGTTTACGACCTCTTCAAAATAGCTTGAAGTGACTCCAAACATTCTCAAATCGTGGGCCCTAGGCCACTTCTAACGGCTTAAGCGATCATCCTCAAACTGTGGGCTTAACGTTACTTCCCTTAGCTTAAAGTCAAACAGTAGGCACTTAGCCACTTCCAACAGCTTGAATTTAAGACGGTGGGCCTCTGACCACTTCCAACTGCCTTACGGTAACTTTTGAAGTGCAGACTAACTTGAGTCACTTCAAATGGCTCATTTCCCAACTCCAACCACTCGACACATAGGAATGGATTCCAGGAAAAACCGTAATTCGAATATAGAAAAGAATAATAGAAAATGAATTATTATGAATTATGAGATCGATCTCGACTGAGTCTTCTTAAGAATATTTATTCTATTATTTCACATTAATTCACCCAATTAAAGAATAAAATCAATATAGCCAAACGTTCATAATTTTAGAGCTTAATAGACTCACCGAACTTTGAACTTCCTTTCTTTGATTTCCTGCATTAGTGACACAACCACAAAAATTCGGCAAGCACACTTGATACCTTTGTCAACCTAACCAAGAACAAAGGAAAAATAAGAGAATTGAGGAGAGAGAGTCGAGAAAGGGGAGGTGCTGAAGAATAAGAGTTTTCTACTCTTATCTTCTCTCTTTTTCTTGTTTAGAAAGCAATGTCCCATCACCATGTGCTTGTTAAGTGTTATTGTACCCTTCTAGCTCCACCAATAAGTGACACACGTATTTTGTTTATTTAACTTTTTCTTTAAAGAATAATTAATTTAATTATTAATTAACTAGAACAAACTATAGTCCATTATTTACATTTAATTCTATAGTTTAATTATTAATTAACTAGGTACTCTTTTAATATAAATATATGACCTAAGTTATTAACTAGTACTTAAAGCCCCACGTTGTAAACTAAACAATCCAATATTCCCTCTCGTTCGCAAATGAAGGCCATACTCACTCGTGCTGTGGAAGATAACATTATAAAATTTGCACAAAAAGTATATATACATATATAAATAACACACTTCATGATCCATAAACAAAACATTTTTGGGTTGTTAGAACATTCGGGTTTCTTCACATCGAAAGGGGTCGCGTGTTCGAGTCCATGTAAAGACAATGAAACCATTTCTTGGTAGTCTCTCCCGATCAATGGGTTTAGTAGGACGGACATGACCCTATGAAATTAGTCGTACCCAAAGAATAACTGTTAGCTCCTCAATATTTTGACCCATGTAAGCTAGGCTGGGCAGCTAGAGAACCTAGTGTTATCCAAGTTTTGGAAGATTCGGATGTTTCGTAGATTGTTGGTTCAGGACATAGTCGCTAGGAGGATGCATGTTGGGGCATCGTGTGCGTATGCTGCCAAAGCGCATAGCAGAGGCACGCACGCGCGCATTTGCCTAATGCGCCTATGTGCGGTGATGGATAACGTGCGATACGTTGAGGCATACTTGCATATGATGGGAGCAGCGTGCACGTGCGTGTACGGGAGTAGCGTATTCACTTATGGACACAAGCAGTGTGTATGCGCATAGCCGCGCGCATACGCATTTGGGAGCAGTGTCCATGTGCATTGCCGTGCATACAGGAGTAGCACACGTGCGTAGACGCACTAGCGGGATGCTGCATGCATACTCATAGAGTATATGTGCGTCTACGTGCGTACTCGCATGAATTTGGAGGCTTTTGCGCATATGGGGCAGATGCGTGCGTAGTAGTGCATAGAGGATCATGCATACGCGCATATGAGATCAATATTACGGTTGGTACGACTTGGAAAAGCTTGGCACAACTAGAGTAAAGCTTGGCCCGGCTAATGCAATTAGTGACTTTGTCAGAATTGGGCACACACAACTTAACTTGGTCAATTGACCAAGTCAAGGCAATATGACTGGTCTCACTTATGGATGTTTCCTATTGGAGGGCCAAGAACGACTTAACATTTACTATAGGAGGGGGACCTATTCTGGTGGTGGTATGGGCAAGAAGGCAAGGATGTCCCTAGAGAAGGCTTTGGGCATGCACGCCAAGACCATGCCTAAGAACCATAGTGCAACCACCTCCGTGCCGGTAGGAACTGGGCTTAGGCGGGCTCCAGCACATACCCAATTGCGTGTAGGCTTAGTTAGGCACCACCAAACACGACCTTGTCCCTAAAAGCAAGGAGCTTTCAAAGGCTTGGATGGACTAAGTCAAGCATCCATCATGGCAGTCTCTAGGCGGTTATGCAACTACCTTGGTAATGGCTCAGAGCATGACAAAGGCACGTTGAACCAAGTCCCTATCACATGGAGAATGTGCTTATTGACCAGGTGGTTATGGCAGATACAAAACCAGGTGGCAGTAAATGAGGCAAGTAGTTAGGTAAATGCTTGGCTGTATGGAAGTGTGGTGTGGTTTACTTATTCTTTGATGCATGCAAACTAGGACATGCGTACATTCGGTTATGTAACTACTTCAAGATGTTTTCTATAAAGCCAACCTCTTATGCATGGGGAAGCATAAGGTAGTAGAGTTGTAACCCATCATGTAAAGATCAATAAAGCTCCCATTTATGAATGTTGCTTGTTGGTGTGAGTTTTGATGGAGTGTTAAACTAAGATGGCCGTTAGGCACCACGAAGTGGCATTAAGTGAGAAAATTTTCCTTAAGGTAAAACTCTCATTAGTGTCCCCATGAAAAATGGTATCAGAGCTTCGTTTGGCGACGAAGGCGACCCGAGAAGCTGTGGATCTAAGTGAGAGGGCACCTCTTTTGGAACAGCTCATGGCAACACTCAGTGTGCAAAGGGAGGAAGCTTATAGCACTTCCTTGGCAAAGCAATTTGGAGGCCTTGAAACACTGATTGCTTCGTTGGTGGCTAGAGAAAAATCTCATGTTGGGATGATTACTAGTTGAGAGGCTCGTTTTGATGAGCTAGTAGCTGTTTTTCGTGCAGTTAGCAAGTTTACCACCGACACAACATAGACAATTGTTGTAGAGGTAAGTCTTCTTGAGAAGGCTATTAGTAGAACCTCAGAGGCTACTGAGATGACAAAGTTACCTAAGCCCAATGTTCTTGGACCAAAGAAGTTCTCTAATAAGCGTAGTGCCAAAGAACTAGAGAATTTTCTTTAGACATGGAGAAGTACTTTGCTACGGTGCGAACATCAGATGATCAAAAGGTCACTCTGACCTCAATGTACTTGGAGAGAGATGCAAAGCTCTGGTGGAGGACTAGAGTTGGTGATGATGCTATTGCTAGGAGGTCAAAGATCATCGAGTAGGATGTGCATAAACGGGAATTAAAGGATTAATTCCTTCCTACTAATGCAGCTTGGCAAGCGATTGAGGCCTTATGCAAGCTAAAATAGACAAGTTTTGTTCGGGAGTGCTTGAAGGAGTTTTGCTCCTTGTTTCTATACATCAAGAACATGATAAAAGGAGGATAATCTCTTCAATTTCACAATTGGCTTTCAAATGTGGGCTCAAGCCAAGTTGAGGAGGTAAGGTGTGAAGGACTTGCGTAGTGCGATTGCTGCTGCTGATAGTCTTGTCAATTTCAAGACTAGTTATTCGCATTCGAAAGGGAAGAACAAGGAGAAGAAGCCCTAAAAGGAGTACTCATAGAAGGTCGAAAAGAAGTCGTTTCCTTCGAAGAAGTTGAACTCAAAACCAACACCCAATGCAGATGCACAACCCTCATCAAGTTCCTCAAAGGGTTGTTTCATTTAATATGGGCCTCATTGAGATTAGGAGTGTCTAAAGAAGGAGAAAATTTCTGCCTTGATTGCAGAAAATACCGGTGAGACTCGGATGAATCCATTAAAGTTGTTGAATGCCATTCAACAAGCAAGGCCTATAAAATAAGAGGGATTGCTCTTTGCAGAGGCGATAGTGAACCAACACAAAGGTCTTTGCTATGGTGGACTCAGGGACGACACACCCCTTTGTGGAAGATCACATGGTGAGTATGTTGGATCTTACACTTGCTGATAATTCCAATCGCATGAAGGCTGTTCAGAGGCAAAACAAATTCAAGGTACGACCTTTAATGTTGGCATCAAGGTTAGATCTTGGGAGGGGAACATCAACCTAATGGTTGTTCCCCAAGATGATTTTGATGTCATTTTAGGGAACAATTTTTCTCTATTCAGAGAGTATTGCCTTAATGTCTTTTCTAAGGGGATTGTTCATCATGAACAAGTCCCATCCTTGCTTGGTACCTGCTATTGGTGATGATACAGGGAAAGAAGATGGCAAACAGACCTATTTATCGGTGATTCAAATAAAAAATGAGATGAGGAAAGAATAACCAACTTTCTTGGCAACATTTATGGAGTTGAAGCCAAGATTTGCAGTGGAGGTCCCTAATGTGGTGGCTGGTGTACCGGAGGAGTTCGAAGATTTCATGCTTCTAGAGTTGCAAAAGCAAATGCCACCACAAAGAATAATTGATCATGTTATTGAGCTTATACCATGCTCAAAGCCACTAACCCAGGCTCTTTATTGAATGGCTCCTAATGTGTTAGAGGAGTTGAGAAAGAAGTTGGAGGAGTTGTTGGATCCAGGGTTCATTTAGCTATTCAAGATACCTTTTTAGAGCAGCTGTCCTATTCCAGATGAAACATGATGAATCCCTTCAATATGCTTCAACTACAGGGCTTTGAACAAACTTAAAGTGAAGAACAATTACCCAATTCCTTTAGTGGCGGATATGTTCGATTGCTTGTCAAATGCTTCATACTTTACCAAGTTGGACTTACGATGAGGGTACTATAAAGTTTGCATTGTTGCTGGAGATGAACCTAAAACGACCATTGTAGCATTTCCTAACCTAATTAGGGCAATACTCAGCTTGAAACCCTAATTAAGCCTCGGTAAACCAGATCAGACATAATTAGATGTGGCGGCCCCAAATCCAAAGGTTAACTGAGGCCCGCCACTTTGCCAGACATGTCACCAGGTCATGCCACATCACCTGCACGCCTGTCCATGATGTCCCACGACATTGGCTTAACTTTTTTCTGTTAGTCTAACTAAACAATTATTCAAGTGTTTTATGCAAAATTTGCATTAAACCAGTTAATTTAGACTACATTCATGTTCCTTAGTCCTTTTTCAACAATTATGTTAATGATTTCTCATATTTTTCGAACTAAGTCTTAATGTATTTCAATTCGCAAGTGTTTCAATAGCAGAAGTCTTAAAATTAACATGCGGGGAACGATTACCATAAATTTGCAATGAATTAAAAAATCCTAGTAATGGACAAACCCATCAAAAGGATACCATGTATATGAAAGGCAACAAAATGTACAATGATGATCAATATACATGTATTAGTGCATACTAAGTCTCTGAAAGTCCCAAAAACAATAGTAGTATATAAACAAGACACCTACAAGTCTGTTGGAAGGGAGCTCTCTGAGATCAGAGGTAGTCGTCAAGCTTAGTCTTTCCACGGCTCGTAGGAGGATTTGCACTCGACCATTCATGCAAGAAAATTGATGACAACGAGTCTAATAAGTAAAACCCAGAATAACCATAATTCACATTTAATAATGGAAATAAATAAATAAAGTGGCAACAAATCATGTCAGTCAAAAGCAATACAATAGAAAGGATAAGAAATAACATGATGAGGAGTCGCTGAGAATCAACAATAATAGGCGCGAGTGTGGTATATATTTTGTCGAACTCTGGGAGTAATAACACTGGATCGATGTGAATCTGGTGACGAGGAACACCAGTCATCGCACCAAGATCAATGAGGTATACTGTTTGTTGGGAGTCTAAAACTCCGGGCCAACAACCTTTAATGAGAGGAATCTATGTTGGTGGCAAGGCATCATGAGCACACACTCTCAAATCACCGATTCGTGGAGTAATCTCTTACGTGAAGTCTAGAGTAGACCAACACCATTGCAATAATCGTGTTATTACCTATAAGAATGTTGGAAGTGGTCGTATTGCCCTGTCGACCATATGCTGACATACGCGGGAGTGGAGTGGTCAAATAGTACCAAACTTGTATTAGTAGGGCAGTAAAACTAATTTCAATACAAAATAAATGGCAAGTATTTTTTTGGTGGGGTTTACTTACCTCAATGCGATGAAAACTTTGTCCTAACCACTCGCTCATAACATAGAATACTCGTTCGATGGTTCCCTAAACTCCCTTTGGTCCTGAATATCCTACATATCAAATTTCAAGTCATTATGAGTTGTTTAGGGTGGGCTAAGGTCCTAATGAAAAATTCAGCTCATATGATGAGCTGCTGGAAACAACCAGTAGAAAAAGGGTGGAACACGTTCAATAATATGGGGAGTGCACTTTTGTTTCTTACAGGAGTCCTAACATGCAAAGCGATCCCCTACGTGTCCAGTAGAGTTCCCAGTTGGGAATTCTGCTTTCCATCACCCCATTCCTCGACTCATGGGGAACAAAACATCAATAACAACAACAAATTGCATAGATTTATCATCTGATTATCATCACATCATCATATATCAACACCACCATTAAAAACATCAACATGAGTTAAAATCCAACTCAAACTTTGAAAACCCATTAAAAACATCAACACCACCATTAAAAACACCAACATCAACACCACCATTAAAAACATCAACACCACCATTAAAAACATCAACATCATCCCCATTCAAACTTTGAAAACCCATTTTACTAAAAATCATAGTTGAAATCATCTTTTTGTGTTTAAAGACTTCAATGAACCTCAATAGAAACAACAATTCCAACCTAATACCAAAGCCCTAAAACTTCTTTGCATTTTAAGACGCAAACATGCACCATTAAAGAAGAAAGAGAGATAGAACCATTACCTAGGCTTGGATCTACGAGACTAGCTGAAATCCTCTCTTAGAATCACAAATTTTTCAGCCCTTCCTTCTCATCTTCTCCTTTTGCAGAATTTTCTTTCTTTTGTTGTATGCATAAATGAACAAAAATGTCTAAGTCCCCTAGTTATACTAAGTTACTTTTCCATCAACTTGATGTGTATCTCGAGGTCTATTCTAGGTACCTCATTAAATCCAGCCAGGTTGTGTTTATTTGTGTCACTCTTAGTGTCACTTTAGTCATTTATTCTTGACTTAGACTATGCACACATATAAACCTTTACTTAGCCAAATTCATATCATGGGTTCATTATATAATCACATTTGCTTAGCTTATGTTCACTAGTGTTTTACACTCTAAGGTAACACTAAGTTTCCCTTACTCGCATACCCAGTGCCTTCGTGCATCTTGAGGCACCTCTGGTGCATTCTCAACATATTTGTATGTTTATTCGATTTAAGTCATCTGTTCCATATTATTAAGATTAGAATGTCATTACATGCCATAACTAAACCCATCTAATTTATTTTGTACCCGTACCCACATTCGTATGTATCATGAGGTGTTACTGTTCGTATTCATAACTAGCGTAAGATGCGAAAATCAACGGTACACATGACGTTATGCTACATTTCATAGAATAGTAACCATATAATCAAACAACAAGCAAATATAATATAATAATTATACCTCGGTAGATGTGCCCAATACTAATTCGCGACGTCCACTTGGGTCTGAGTTAGGTCCTAGTTGGAAATTAGACAATTAATTGATGATTAAATTAGGCGGGCTGTTACAAATCTTCCTAAATAAAAGGGATTTGGTCTCGAAATCCAACTCAAACTTAGAGTACTAACTATGGAAAAGTTGGGGATATCCCTCATGCATAATATACTCTCTCTGAGGTGCGTCCCTCGTTCTGATGATGCTGCTAATGGACGAGAACCAAAGGAATCTGCTTAGTCTCAAGGACCTGAACTCTACGGTCTACTATCTCAACGGGTGCTCCTCGTATGTCACATCTGACCTAACCTCAATTTGTGTAACATCTACCATCGGTCTTGGCCTTGATCTTGCTATCCTCAACAAGGATAGAAGAAAAATGTTGTGAACTAGTAACAACAGTCTCGGTAGCCTCAACTAATAAGCCGCCTCCCAACTCGTTTGACTATCTAATATGGCCCTATAAACCACAGTGCAAGTTTCCCTTTGATACCAAACCTTTGGTAACCTTTTGTAGGAGAAACTTTCAAGTACACCCAGTCGTCTACCTTATAGCTCAACCCATCGCGGTACTTATTCGCGTATTACGCCTGTCTATTCTGAGAAACTTTCAGTCACTCACAAATCAACCAATATATCGTCTACAACAACCTCAGGCTCAAAGACAGTTGTGTCTTCGGGCTTTGCCCAACAAGCTGCTGATCTGTAGGGTCTCCCATACAACGCCCCAAATGGTGGCATCCCAATACTAGCTTGGAAACTGTTGTTGTAGGCAAACTCACAAAGTGGCAAGTACTCCTCCCATGATCCCCTGAACTGAAGTACACAAACTCTGAGCATGTAGTTGAGCATCTAAATAGTTCACTCTGACTGCCCATTGGTGTGTGGGTTGTAAGCTGTGCTAAAATTAAGTATGGTCCCATACATTTCCTACATAGCCTGCCGTAGTTAGGACATCATCTAACTATCTTTGTCCAAAACTATTGATACCGGCTCACCGTGTCGCTCGAATAGTTTACACAATTGTGGAAAAGAGTATCTCATGGAAATTAGAATAAAAAGAGCTGATTTCGTCAATCTATCTACAAAAACCCATACAACATCATGGTTGCATTGAGTCCATTGTAATCTACTAACGAAATCCATGGTGATCTGTTCTCACTTCAACTGAGGGATCGGTAGCGGTTGCAAAAGTTATCCAAGTCTTCGGTGTTCTGCCTTAACTTGTTGGCAAACCTCACATCCACTTACATACAGGCCAACAAGTGCCTTCATCCCAAACCGCCAGAATAAACATTTCATATCTTTGTACATCTTGTTCCGACCAGGGTGAACTGTGTATCTGGATCTGTGAACCTCCTGAAGAATGCCATCTCGCAACTTTGCTACTGTTAGAATTCACAGTCTACCTCGGTGTCGTAAACATCCATCAACTAACTCTCTCCAATCTGGGAAGTCAAGACTTTATGCCATGTCTCTGAACCTTTGATATAACACATCAGCTCACTGGCTATCTAAGACTCATAGAATGGAAACTGTCGTAATTTTCATATGTCTGTAAATGTGTGCCTCAACTATCTCTGGAAGCACTAACACATTCATGGTGACTACCACCTCAAGTATAGCATACTGGTGAGTCATATGGCAAACCACTGTATCAATGTGGGGTTCTCTCCTACTAAGGGCATCCGCTACGACGTTTCCATTCCTGGGTTGTTACTCGATAAAGAAGTCGTTGTCCTTTGTCAACTCTAACCACCGTCGCTGTCACATATTCAAATCCTTTTGAGTGAAGAGATACTTCAAAGTCTTGTAATCTGTATAAAATCCTTTTGAGTGAAAAGATACTTCAAAGTGAAGACATAATCTTTCACTAAAGAGATTATGTCTCCAAGTCTTCAGTGCAAACACCATCGATGTAAGCTCCAGATCATGCACTAGGTAGTTCATCTCATGTGTCCTCAACTGAAGCGACAAATAGGCAATAACTCTATAATCCTGCATCAGAACACAACCCAGTCTGGTGCTACATGCATCCGTGCTACTGTCAACTCCCTACCTGGCTCTGGCAACACTAATAACTGTATATTAGTCAATCTCTTCTTCAACTCTAAGAAAGCTTCCTCGCACTTGCTAAACCACACAAACTTGACATCCTTCTTGGTCAATCTGGTCATCGGCACTGAAATCCTAAAAAAATCCTTTATAAAGCGTTAGTAGTAGCCTGCCTAACCCAAGAAGCTCCTCATGTTTGTCCTACACTCTAGTGTGCGCTAATCGATGATCGTAAGGACCTTACTCGAGTCCACGTTATACCCTTGTCATTGATCACGTAGCCTAAAAACTTCACCTCGGATAGCCAAAACTCGCACTTGCTTAACTTGGGGTACAATTGACGCTCTCTCAGAGTTTTTGGTATCTCTCTAAGATGTCTGTCTTCATCCTCATGGGTTTGGGAATAGATTAAAATGTCATCGATGAAGACTATCATGAATCGATCCAAGAACAATACAGAGACTCGGTGCATCAGGTCCATGTAAAATCTCGGTGCATACGTGAGTCTGAATGTCATCACTGTAAACTGGAATAACTCGTAATGCGTGCTGAATGCCGTATTGGATACATCCTCATCTTTGATCCTCAACTAGTGATAACTTGACCTGAGATCAATCTTGGAGAATAGTTGTGCTTCGGCCAACATATTAAATAGGTCGTTGAACCTAGGCAATGGGTATCTATTCCTGACTGTCACTTGATGCGATTTTTGGTAGTCAATACACACGCACATGGTGCTCTCATTTTTCTTCACAAATAAGACTGGTGCTCCGAAGGAGACATACTCAGATGTATGAACCCCTTCTCTAATAAGTCCTCAAGTTAAGCCTTCAACTCATCCAATTCCATTCGCGACATGCGGTAAGGCCTGCTCGCTATCGGCTGACTATCAGGTACCAATTCTATCAAGAACTAGATTGGTCTAGGTGGCGGAAATCCAAATAAATCTTTAGGGAAGACGTCGGGAAACTAATAGACAACCGGAACATCCTCTAATATGACAACTGGCCTCTCAATTTGCCCTACTGTCCCCAATAAGGTCTCCATCTCCCGTATGGTTGCTAATCTACTTCGAGTGATCGGAAATGCGGTCGCAACTTCGGTGAACGTGAACTTTAGAATCCCTAGCATCTGAAAGGTAACGGTTTTACCAACACAATTTAAACTAGCTTGGTAAGCCGATAACCAATCCATATCTAGGAGTGCATCGAACTCTAGATATTTCAAAACTCGTAAATCTAAAGGTAGTTGGTAACCGCCAACGTCGACTGGATAGTTCCTACAAACTCGATTAGAGTAAATTTTATCCCCAGTGTTCGTGCTAAGGATAAGGTGTGTTCCTATGACTTATGGTAACAAACTCAACTCTGCGACCATCCGTCCCTAAATAAACGACAAGGTAGACCCAGAATCAATCAGTGTATGCATGGAACGTTCGTAAATAACAAACATACCCTTAATAGGTTGTCACGATGCATCTCGGTTGGGCTCAGCAGCTACATTTGCTTGCTCCTTGATCTGCATTAGCAGTGCCACCTTTTTGGTGCACTGGTTCTAGTAGTGTCCCCTCTGCCTCCTTTTGCCCGCATCGGTAGTAAACGATGTGATGTCTGCTCCCAAGCTCTGTCCCTACTGACTTCTAGCTCATTGATCCTGGCCTTATTCACTGTTCCTCTGACCCTAACCATTCTACTGCTCACCTTATCTATGGCCCTACAAGCCCCTATCTGGCCTCGGTGGCCCAGTCCCTGAGTTTGTGCCTGTGGCTACTAAACTGCCATGGCCTATTGCAGTGATTTGGGTGGAATTGCATAAGCCATAACTGCCTTCCCGTCATCATGCCTGTGCCTTTATCCCCTCTTATCTCATTGTGGGCGGTTCCTCTTGCCCTTTTAGTAGGACCTAACTTGGCTATCCGACCCATCCATTCACATGGGAGTGGGGGCTACTCTATCCCTAATAAGATAACTCTAATGGGCTAACGCCCGCTCATATATTTCCTGAAGTGTCCTCACCCCTGTCGACACTACTGATCAGTCGATGTTTGGTCAGAGTCAACGAATGAAGTAGTGAACCTGCTGTCTCTCTATTCTAACAATATCGAATGCAAACTGTAACAAGTATCAAAATCTCTCCATGCACTGAATCATTGTTCGACTGCCCTGGACTAGTGATAAGAACTCATCTCACAGTCTCAGTTGATTCTCTTGAAGGATATATTGATCATAGAACACCTGCTGAAAGTCTGCCCTACTGGTCTACTCTCCGTGAGCAGCAGTGTGTGGTCCACTATACGGCGACGTCTCCTCTAAACATGTATCTGAATATCCAAGCCTGCATGTTGTCATGAACACTTAGTAATCCATGAAGTCTCTAGTGCGCAACAACCCATTTCCTAGATACTTCTTGGTCTCCACCTCCATAGAAAACCAGGGTGAAATAATGAGAACTCTTTAATTAGCTTAGTCTCCATTGTCAAGGCCGTCTCAAACGTCGTCAACTACACTAGCGTAAGTGGTGGTGCTTCTGCTAGTGTCACAACTGGCATGATGATCAGTGTCTCTGTGGGTGTAACCGTTTCTGCAGGAATCTCAACCCTATCGACTGCTATCATTGTGTTTTGACTGGCCTTGGCAACAGGTGTCTCAGCAGGAGTGGTGGTGGTGGTAGCAACGAGCGTAGTACCGGCCTACGTAGCTACAACTTGTGATTGAAATAACATCAATATCTTTTCGAGCTCCGCGCTATGCAAGGCGACCTTGTCGCGTTGCGTTTGATCCGGTCGACTTTCGATGGGTCGCTTGTTTGAACCCGTCAGTAACAGTAGTAGATGGGTCTGGTGGTCCGTCCATCTTAAACTTGTACGGATGTGCTGCAATCAATGTCATATACGTGTATATATACATATTACAGTAAAAACATACACTTATAAAATGCCCTAAACTACCCGCCGCACTACACTTTCCAACTAAGGTTGTAAGTCAAGTCATCGGGTTTTATTTAAGTCTTATTCGGTTTCATTAGCCTTTCTTTAGGTTTCTTTGAACCTTTTTTTTGGTACTGATTGTGTCGTAAATTTCGAGTGATAGAGTAAACCCTGCTTCCTGCTTCATGCCTTGGGCTCCATAAACCTAGGCTCTGATACCAACTATGTCGGCCCCAAATCCCAAGGCTAACAGACCCCGCCACGTCACCAGACACGCCACCAAGTCATGCCACATCACCTGCATGCCTATCCATGACGGCCATTGACATCTACGTAACCTTTCTTGTTAGTCTAACTAACCAATTATTCAAGTGTTTTATGCCAAATTTGCATTTAATCAGTTAATTTAGACTACTTTCATGTTCCTTAGTCAATTTTCAACAGTTATTTTAATGATTTCTCATATTTTTCTGACTAAGTGTTTATGTGTTTCAATTCACAAATGTTTTGATGGCGGAAGTCATAAAATTAACATGCGGGGAATGATTACCATAAATTTGCAATCAATTAACAAACCCTAGTACTGGAAAAAACCCATCAAAAGGATACCATATATGTGAAAGGCGACAAAATGTAAAATGATGATCAATATACATGAATCAATGCGTACGAAGTCTCCCAAATGTCCAAAAAATAACAGTAGTATATAAATAAAACACTTACCAGTTTGCTGGAAGGGAGTTCTTTGAGATCAGAGGTAGTCGCCAAGTTTCGTCTTCCTGCGACTCGTAGAAGGACCTGCACTAGGCCATCCATAGAAGAAAATTGATTACAACGAGTTCAGTCAATAAAGCGACTTTAAATCATGCCAGTCAACAACAATACAATAGAAAGGACAGGAAATAGCATGATGAGGAGGTGCTGAGAATCAACAATAACGGACGTGAGTGTGGCATATGTTTTGTCGAACTCTGGACTACTATCCATGGACCGAGAGAATCTAGTGATGAGGAACTTCCGCTAGCGCACCAAGATCAACGATGTATACTCTTGGTCGGGAGTCTAAAACTCTTGGTCAACGGCCTATAATGAGAGGAATATTTGTCAAAGGCGAGCCATCTCGGGCACGCACTCTCAAATCATCGACCCACGAAGTAATCAATCGCACAAAGTAAGAACAACACCATTGCAACAATCAAGTCATTATCCATAAGAGTGCCAGAAGGGGGTCCCATAGACCATATAGTGATACACGTGGGAGTGGAGTGGTCAAATAGTACCAAACTGGTATTACAAGAGTAGCAAAACCGATTTCAAAACAAAATAAAGGCCAAGTGTTTTCTGGTGGGGTTTACTTACCTCAATGTGATGAAAACTCGATCCTAATCACTCGCTCGTACCTTGGAATACCTGTCAATGGTTCCCTAAGCTCACCTAGGTCTCAAATATCCTACCTATCAAATTTCAAGTCATTATGAGTTTTTTTGTGTAGTTTCAGGTCCTAATGAAAATTTTAGCTCATATGATGAGCTACTAGAAAAAACTAGCAGAAAAGGGGTGGAGCGCGCTTCTGTTCTTTACAAGAGTCCTACCAGAACATGAAGCACACTCCCCTATATGTCCAACAAAATTTCCATCTAGGAATTCTGCTCTCCATCACCCCATAACCTTTCCCCCTAGTTGTCGACCCCATTCCTCGACTCATGGGAGAACAAAACATCAACAACAACAACAACAAATTGCATAGATTTATCATCAAATTATCATCACATCATCATACATCAACACCACCATTAAGAATATCAACATGCGATCCACATTCAAACTTTGAATACCCATTTTACTAAAAATCAGAGTTGAAATCATATTTTTATGTTTCAAAGACCTTAGTGAACCTCAATAGAAACAACAAGTCCGTACTAATAGTAAAGCCCTAAAACTCCTTTCCATTTCAAGATACAAACATGCACCATTAAAGAAGAATAAGAGCTAGAACCATTACCTAGTCTTGGATCTAAGAGACCAGTTGCAATCCACTCCTAGAATCACAAATTTTTTAGCCCTCCCTTCTCCTCTTTCTCCTTTTACTAAATTCTCTTTCTTGTGTTGTATGCATAGATGAACAAAAATGTCTAAGTCCCATATTTATACTAAGTAAATTTTCCATAAAATATATGTGTATCTCGAGGTCTATTCTAGGTACCTTATTAATTCTAGCCAGGTTGTGTCTATTTGTGTCCCTTTTAGTGTCACTTTAGTCATTTATTCTTGACTTAGACTATGCATAAATATAAATCATTACTTAGCTTAATTCATATCATAGGCTCATTATATAATCGCATTAGCTTAGCGTATGATTCATTAGTATTTTACACTATAAGGCTAGACTAAGTTTCGCATACTCTCACACCCGGTGCCTTTACGCATCTCAAGGCACCTTTAGTGCATTATTGACTATTTGTGTATTATTCGACTTAAGTCAATTGTTCCATATTATTAAGCTTAGAATGTCATTACTTGCCATAACTAAGTCCATCTAATTTATTTCATACCTGTACCCGCATTAACACGCATCTCGAGGCATTACTCGTTGTATTCACAACTAGTGTAAAACACGGAAATCAACGATACATATGGCGTTATGCTACATTTAATAGAATAACAACCATATAATCAAACAACAAGCAAATATAGTATAATAATTATACCTCGGCAGGCATGCCCTAGACTAATATGCGACGTTCACATGGGTCTAAGCTTGGTCCTAGTATGAAATTAGACAATTAATTGATAATTAAATTAGGTGGGTCGTCATATTAGAACCAATAGCCTTTCTCCCCTTCCTGATAACAACCTGTATATCTTGATAATCGAAAAAAAAATTAAATCAAAACATAGTAGGAATTAAAACTTTTTCAATAAATGCAAGATATGTAAAGCTGGCATAAAACCTTGGTATTAAATTCATATCCCAACTCTGATTATTACAAAATCATAATTCAACACAATATATACAATAATAGGGAATTTCATTACATTACAGAGAAGATATTAGACTCCTATTCTTCTCCCTTTTCGAGTCGAAGCGCATGTCCATAACCTGGAATTGTTAAGGTGGGTGAGCTCCTATATGCTCAATAAGTGGCTATCATAAGATCCATCAATTATCAATTTAATGTCAAAGAACAATGTATAACAACATGTATCCAAATATATCTACTAGAGCATTTGAAATAATATAAACAATAAATAAACGAATGCAAGTTCATTGGTCAATTGCAACTGTACCCATGATTTATATTTTCAGTTTGGAATTTGGATAAGAGAGTTATCATCAAGGGTTACGGTTCAGCAAAATCATACGTTGAATGGACATGTGATTTTGTGGTATATCTAGCATGATGTAGCAACTCGCTCTAATTGGAAAGCATTAATCGAAATACTTCATGTTACTTAGGGCTTAGTATTGGTTGATCCCTCTAACACAACATCCAAACCATAGTCCAAGACATTCCGTTGAACAATTTCCTGAGTTCATTTTTCAGTCTAAAAGCATTTGGTAAAGCAAGTCAAATCTTGGTGCATTGCCCCATTCCTAGTCCATAACACTATGTGCTCTAATAATACTACTTTACATTGCATAATTGATAAAAATACGAGTCCCACATACCTGTGTTTAGCTTTCCTAAGTTTTACTCTAGGTTTCCTAGTTTTCTGGGGTTCCATCGTGTTTCACAATACCCGAGAACCTACGTCACACCAATTGGTATCAATTCGGGTCAATGTATACTACTTCAAACCCCTAAACCAAACCTAAAGCCTACATTTAGCAACCTAACCTAAATCATTTTTTACATTATTCATATTGGTCAGAGCGCTGCCTAGCTACTCTCATATCTTCCTGCCCAGATCGGCCAACGCGTTGGGCTAGTGCATAGCGCGCTCATCGATTGAACAATGCAACTCTAACGAGTTTCGACTTCACCAAATCTGACCCAAATGACGTCCAAACACCCTGCAACCTCAGAGAGGACCTCTAATGAGGACTTGTAACATATTTCATCATTCACCATAACCACTGATCAATAACACCAACCTAATCGAAACCACAACTAAAACACAATAACGACAATCACAATGATAACATTAACAACAGCTCACCTCATCTGGTCTCGACTCCCTAGAGCTCTCCATCGCATGAGCAAGCTCTCTCCTTCTCCTCCCTCTCCTATCGGCTCGCTACTCTCTTTCACTCTCTCTCACTCTCTCGTTCTCTCGTTTTATCGAGAACGAGAGGCGGTGACGGTTATTATTAAATAACTCGCCTCGAGATACACATCACGTCATCTTGAGGTTTACTTAATATTATCCTTATAATTTATAAATTATATTATATATATATATATTTATATTTCACTTAATAGAGAAAAAAAAAAATATATATATATATATATATATAAATCCTTTTTTAGCCACCATTAACTGATCCTCGAGCGTGCTACCGAACTCACCCAGCTTGCACACATACTCGTGACTGACGCGTGTCCACTCGTGACCTCGCATGTCACCTTATACTTGCCAATTTATTCCTTATTTCCATTTCAATATATATTTATATATAAACAACAATATATATAATAAATATATATACGCCTATAATTACTCATTACACGCCAACGAACACCCTCGGGCGTATAAGCTACCCCACGTCCCATGTGCACCACCATGGCCCACACTCGATATTAGGAATTCCATAATTGATCATTTTATTCATTTATAGGCTCATTAACCTTTATTTCCATACATAATTAGTATTACAATCCATACAAACATAATACATTACTCAAATATATGCATATGCTAATCATAACCAACTAGGCTTAATCATGAGCCTAACTCGAATTAATTAGGATTTGAATTAATAATAATCACGTGCTTAAGGTAACGGGTGGTTACAGACATGGTGGCGAGGTATGGTTCATTTGAGTATCTTGTTATGCCTTTCAGTCTTACAAATGTCCCTGCCATATTTTTTCATTTGATGAATGATGCATTGAAGGAATTTATCGATCGATTTGTAGTTGTTTACTTGGATGATATTAATGTATATAGTCAGAACCTCTAAGATCATGTTGATCACTTGAGGAAGGTTCTGACTACTTTAAGGACTAATCAACCATTTGTAAAGAAGGAAAAGTGTTAGTTTGCAAGACAAACCATCCCTTTTCTTGGCCATATTGTATGTCAGGGGAAACTACTAATGGATTTGGAGAAGGTTCTTGCAATTGTTGAGTGGCCCAACTTGGCAAAAGTCCCAAAAATTTGATCCTTCCTTGGCTTAGCGAATTATTATCGATGGTTCGTGGAAAGTTGCTAGAGGAAGGTGGTGTGCGGACAGATCTTTTGAAGATAGATCATGCATGGTCATGAACAAAAAAGTATGACCACCCGGCGATGGAGAAATTGAGGTAGGTCATTGCCTCTAAAGTAGTGCGAACCCTACCAAACTTCGAATTCCCTTTCGAAGTTCATACCGACGCATTAGATAGGATTTTAGGGCTGGTGCTTGTCAGGAGGGATACCTCATTGCCTTTGAGAGTATGAAGCTAAAGGATACTAAACATCGATATCCAACTCATGAGAAGGTGATGCTTGTTGTGGTGCATGCCCTCAAAATTCGGAGGCACTACTTGCATGGGACAAGTTTCATTGTACGCACAAACAATATGGCAATCATTTACTTCATGACCCTGAAAAACTCTCCCAAAAGCAGGCAAGGTAGCTGGACTTCTTGACGGAGTATGACGTGCAGTTCGAACACAAGCTTGGAAGGCTTAATTCAGTCCCTGATGTTCTCAATCGGAAGTTGGAAGTTAAGGTGGTCTTAGCAATGGCGCTGCTTGAAACTTAATTCTTGCGTCAGATAAAGAAGGAGATGAGCAAGGATTCAATTTGTGTGAAACTTGTAAAGCTATTGCCTGAAGGTGTTATTCAGAGATTATGGTGTGAAGATGGGGTCTTTTTTACTAAAAGAGGACACCCATATGTTCCTAGTACAGGCACAATGAGGTGAGAACTCTTGAAGGAGACTCATGATGTTCTGTGGGCAGGACATTTAGGCACAAAACATACCTTTGTCGTCATGTCTCGTTTATTCTTTTGGCCAAAGATGGAAGAGGATGTTGATCTATATGTGCAGACTTGTCTTGTATGCCAGCAAGACAAGACGGAGAGGTGGAAGGCAACAGGCTTGTTGGAGCCTCTACTTATACCAGACAAACTGTTAAGAAAAATTTCCATGGATTTCATCACTGGTTTTCCTAAGATGCAGGGGATGACAACCGTCATGGTGTTGGTGGATCGATTCTCGAAGTGTGCTACGTTCATTGCTGCTCTAAAGAATTGTGATGCAGATATATTTGCAGAGTTGTTTTTGAAACATGTGGTGAAATATTGGGAATTCCGGAGGACATCATAAGTGATCGTAATACAAGGTTTAGATGGTGGTTTTGGACTACCCTCCTCAACTTGCTAGGGTCTGAGTTGAAGTTCTCAACAGCTAATCATCCTCAAACGGATGGACAGATAGAGAGGATCAATGCCTTATTGGAGGACTACCTCAGACACTATGTGTGATGACCCTCACCTGAGCTAGGGTCGGGTCGCGTAGCCCACACTCCCTCCTAAGCTCAATAAGCGAATCGAGCCAAGCAAGCGGTCTGGCTCGCCTAATACAACCTACAGAATAATACAAAGAGATTATGTGGACTAAGATTGTAGAAATAAATAAGATAAGGTCCATATGAGTAACTATGAAACTATAAATGGGTTCTAATTCAATAAACTAAATAAGGTCAACCAAAAGAAACTTTCAAGTGAATCAACTAAAGGAAAGTATGGTTCAAGCAACCTAAAAGACCATTTAAATACGACCCAAGTTTAATAGATCCAAAATCAAATATATAGATAGTAACAATGCAAGGCTCACATCAACAAAGAAGGCTTTGAGCTACTGCCTCTCCCTTGTCTAGTTCTAGCACCATTGCGGGTTTTCCTGAGATGTAAGTGGGGTGAGTTATTTGCATCCTTACTTGGATCATAAGCTTCTATTTTAAATAAGATATCGTTAATTTTAACCATCTTAACAGAGCTTCAGGTGTTAGAGTTACTTATTTGAAATGTGACCTCATCACTATTTCATTTTGCGTGCATAGTGTGACGTCTCACTGCCCTTTCCAGACTCACAACTCTTGTTTAAGTATTTTATTTGCTACTCTACCATTAAGTATAGGCGCATCACGCCATGTACTTTTTGATCGAAGCTTATTCTTTCTCGCCATAGTCATTGCAGACATCTTTCAAGCATGTGTGAACTCTCCCAAAGAGTTCGCCTCGATTTTCTTACATCGATCATTGTCATTCACCTTTCCATTTTATGGAACAAAAGTTCCTTATCTGGAAGCCATCAAAGACAATTAAACTAAAAGGGGGAAAGACATTCCACCATATATCTAACGATATAATTATATATACAAAGTGGCAGATAATCAATATAAGTATTTCATCATATTTCTTTTATCCCATCCCATCCTAGGATTTATCATTTATGTACGTTAAGTCAAATTTGAACCAATGTTCCATACCATTGATTCGTCTAACTTAAATTTGACTTTTAAACATAAAGGTTCTATAAACTTAGGTTTTACGAACCTAATGATTCCTTAGGTTCTAATACCTATGCTCTGATACCAACTGTGACGACCTACACCTGAGCTAGGGTCAAGTCACCCAGCCCAGACCACCTCCCAAGCCCAATAACTGAATCAAGCCCAAGCAAGCGGTCTGGCTCACCTAAAACAACCTACAAAATAGTACAACGAGATCATATGAACTAAGAGTGCGGAAATAAATGAGATAAAAGTCCATATGAGTAACTGTGAAACTATAAATGAGTTCTTATTCAATAAACTAAATAAGGTCAACCAAAAGAAAACTCTTAATTGAATCTGAAGGTCACCCAAGAGGGGGGGTGAATTGGGTTACCGAGTAGTTATTGCCTTTTTAAAAACTTTATGCACAAATAATAATGATAATGCATACACCAATGATAAATATTAATGCTATGCAATCAAGAAGGGGGTAGAAGAGATGAAAATAAGACACGTGATTTATAGTGGTTCGATCCAATCAATCTACATCTACTACCTAACCTCACCGGTTAGGATTTTCAAACCCCACTTATATTATCGATAAGTGTTACACCCTAAGCCAACTAGCTGAGTGAATGACTAGCCTCAACTAGGTCTTTTTACACGATACCTTATCGCAATAAGGTCTTATACAACCACCTAGCCGCAACTAGGATTTTTCCACCTAGACCCAACTAGGACTTTTCCCACCTAGTCGCAACTAGGATATATGCCTAGCCTCAACTAGGTCTTCCCTTTCGACTTAGATCCCACTAAGTCTTACAATCAAGATTTGATTAATATAATGAAATTACACTTTACAAAGTAAAGTGGTATCAAGTTCAAATACAAGCAAGCCTCCTAGAGCCTAACCACTCTTATGCATGCAAGTATGAAAACAATTGAGAAATGCAATTTTAAAACTGATTTTATGCAAGACTCAAATATGAAACCGTTTTAAATAGATTGATAAGAACAAAACCGGTTTCAAATCCAAAGAACAAGAAGTTTGATAAAAATCAAGTTTAAGCACAAACTCTTGTTCAAATCGGTCCAAGGGTTTAATGAATCAAGTTTAAGTGTAAAACCCAATACAAGTGTGTTTAACAACACAACAAGTAATTTCCCAAATCAATCACACAAGAATATATAATTTAAGTACAAGAAAAGCTAGGGAATGGACTTTCTTACAACCCCAAGAAGATGACTTGAAAATCAGTTCTGGAGAGGTTGTTGTACTCCTTAGAGTGCCTCATGAGTGCTGGTTTTGATGTTGAATGAACAGCCTCTAAGTGTAAATTGAAAACCCCAAGCTCCTTCTCTTGAAAAATTTAAGTACAAATGTTTTTCTTTGATTTCAAAACCTAATTTATGTGCCTTGTGTGTTTGAGAGTGTTGTATATATTTATAGACCAGTATATGACCGTTGTGTGCATCCAAGGGCCGAGATTTGATCAAAAATTCGAATTAAAGTGAATTTTTTAGCTTTATAAAAAAGCTGTCAGAACTGCAATTAGCGCGCTAATTTTATGACCTAGCGCGCTAACTCTGCACATAGCGCGCTAATAACAGTATTAGCGCGCTAACTGCAGGGACCTCAGAATAATTAATTCTGTCCCTTGTGTTAGCGACCCTTTAATACGTCCTAGACCCAATAAACCCTCATATAACATATAATACATGTTTGTTATGGGTCATATGGCCTATTTGGATGGTCTAGATATTTTCACAAATCCCGAAAATGAAAAATCTCGGTTTCATGATTTGTGAGGGACTTTTCTGCAAATATACAGTTTTCTTTTCAAAGACCTTTCAAAAACAAGTTTTTTTTTTCAAAAGCTTTCACAATGATTTTCAAAGTACGATATTAACATACACATATAGTTTAACATAGTTTAGACTTATAGGACCGAAATCTTCAAGTAATCACTTGACATTTGAAAATCCATTTTAAAATCACGATATGCATGAACTAATGCAATAGGCTTGCTTAAGTGAACTTGAATACCTTACATCAATTTTACAACTCGTGGCCTTGATCTTTTGCCTTCATTCCTTTATGTATGTCGAGTCTTGAACTTGAATGGCTTGAATGCTCGAATGTCAATGATGTGATGTTTCGCAACCTTTGACGAAACTGAAATACACTTGATAAACTTATTAGTATATTTTCACCTTGTTTGTTTCCATCAAAATCTCGGTCGGAGTTAGAGTGACCAACCACTTAGTCCAACAGAATCAACTAAAGGAAAGTAGGGTTCAAGCTACCCAAAAGACCTTATTTAAATACAACCCAAGTTTAATAGATTCAAAATCGAATATATAGATAGTAACAATACAAGGCTCACATCAAAAGAGAAGGCTTCAAGCTACCTCTCCCTTGTCTCGCTCTAGCGCCGTTGTGAGTTACCCTGAGATGTAAATGGGATGAGCTAAAAGAACCAATGGAGCTCAGTAATGTGGAAAACCAGCTCAACCATCAAATATGCAAGTAATACCTAATTAGCATGCAAAGTCTAGCATATATTTAAAAGAAAGCATGGATTCATTGAATAGTATCATGGTAGAAGAATTTCATAAACGATAAGCATATAATGAACCAACAAGCAAGAACATGGATATAAGGTTCGTAAACAATAAGTAAATAGGATTCTATCCTTTCATGGCGTATAAGACATATTCTTGAGAGTCTTCAAGTTATAACAACGCTAAACATTCATATCATTGAAAGCTTATTTTAGAATTCAACAATACATAACATAATTCTCCATAAATAGCATGCAAGACATATATAATGATTCATTATCCACGGCAAGAAGGAAATTGAAAATCATACAAAAATTCAAAGCTTTCATGCAAAGGGGGGTTTCACGAGAGTATATTCCATAATATAGAGTAATACGTATAAGTCGTCGTTCCATTCAAATGCATAGTAGATATTGGCAAGAATCCGATGACCGATTCTCGTGCTCTCGAGGTGATGAAAACTACTAGCTAGCACATAAGCCTTATGTGCCCTCTCGTTTATCCCATCAAATATACAGTAGATTCGTCCAAACCATCACCGATGCAAATCCACATGTCTCAAGAGTATAAGAGAAGGAATTCCAACTCATGTCCCTACAAGACACACTTATGAATTCGATTAGTCAAGTAAAGCCCTCAGTGTTGAATTCCACAAACATCCTGGGGCATTGACTGCCTTCAGTGGTACAACATAAATTGTTTAATAAATGGTGTATAGTAAAGATAAGGCTGACTAGGCTTGCGTTGACTGCGTGAGGGTTGACTTGGGGTCCATGTAAGTCTAGGTCGGGCGGAGTCCAGTTTTAGGTTTGTGGAACTTGGCCCATCATAGTTGTATACATCCTGGGCATTCATATAGAATTACTTGCTAATAAGGCTTAGGAGAACTCCACAAACATCATGTGCCATGAATAGCAATAGATGAGAAAAGTAGTGCATTCACATTCCATAGATACACATATTCAAGCCAATACCATGATGCAAATAATAAATTCCAAGTCTTTAATTCAAATCGTGAATCCTAAATATAACTAGTAATCATGCTATATTTGATAATTGAGCAAGCTCCCCACAGACCTAGACTCGCCGAGAATCCTAATCTCGATCTTCTCACGCTCAGGGCTCGATGTGAGCCTTCGCGCATAACTTATTTGATCTCTTTGACTTCTCAAAACTCCATTCTCACCATTCCAAGCTCTCTTCCCTTAATCTCCCATCTCTTTACAAATAGTGTAAAACATTAAATGGTGGCTAGGTTTACTCAACCTCTCCTTTTATAGGCTTGGGTTAGGTTAGGTTGTATACAACTATGACGGCCCCAGTTCTACAAACCTAAAACTGGACCTCGCCCGACCTAGACTTACATAGACCTCGAGTCAATCCTCGTGCAGTCAACGCAAGCCTAGTCAACCTTATCTTACCATACACCATTTATTAACTAATTTATGTGAGAGTTATTAATATTAGTGAGTTATTCAAAGATAAACATAAGCATTTAAAATCTCCAACTAATAAAAACAATCTCAAGACATTAGTTAGAACAACCTAAAGTGTAGAAACGCTACATATGTATACCATAAACCATATGTCCTATCACAGGAGAGTAATAATCAAGTATCTATGCCTAAGATCTCTTATATACCCATATCCCAATGTAAAACATACATATACAGTAATAAATAATATAAAACCTACATCGATAACAAAGGATGAATAGCTCCAATATCCTGAAATGAAGTCACCAAGCTGAGGATATTTTCACTTGCTCGACTGTGGTTCTGCATCTAGTCAAACACAAGAATGACGAGTCCTAGGTAAGTAACTCTAAGCAAAATATTTACAAAATTTTGAAAGAAAATAAACAGTCTATATTCATCCTAATAGAAAGAAAACTACAAGGAATACATGCATAAATAAAGACTGAAAATAAATCTGAATCAATCGAAGATGAGTGTCTAGGAAAGTAATAGAAATGCGTAAGTAGTCCTGACCAAAAGAAAGTCGTTGAGTCATGGGAATATTACCTCTAAGACTCAAAGTTTATGATGTGGTACATTCACACCATTCTAAAATCCACATGGATGCAGAGTTTCCTGATACTCTAGCGAAGAACTCCCACCCCGTAGAAAACCACAAACAATATCGTGCATCCCGAGTTCCTGGCTCTGGAATATTACCTCAAATAACGCGTCTTCCCAAAGATCACGTTGACTCAATTGCCCTTGGACCACTCAATCAGAATAGAGTTCCAAACCTAGAATAGAGCAATAACAATAACAAATTAAAGCACAAAGAAATAACTGTAAATTTCTCCACTGGTTACTTACCTGTGTCCAATGCTACTACGCACTCACGCACCTCCAATTTGTCCCTTACGAATTTCTAATGTGACTATCATTGCCTTATAAATCTTGTTGACCAATTAATTACCAAATCCATTAATTATCCCATTTTCCATAATTTTATTCATTTATGTATTTGGGTCAATTATCCGAGTATTGGCTCATATTTGAACCCATTTAGATACCCAAGAGATCTCCAAAGTTTTCGAAAAGAAATAAAAAATTGGTCTGATGAACAATGTTTTGTCGTGAGTGGCGCCATGGGACCAAATTCCTAGCGGCGTCACTTAAAATATGAAATTTCAAACTCTCTGTCTCACACATCGTAACTGATGTCGCGAGGCGAAATGCTTTGTGACGTCAGTTATTGTTTATGAATTCGGCTTTTTGATACCCCCTCTCGCTTCGCCGCGTTTTAAGCCTATACTTAACTTATAGAGATGCTTATTTACACCAATTCCAACATTAAAATCATTCAAAATAGTCCTCTGTAACCCGATGTCGAAATTAACTCAAAAATCACCAAAAATACCAATTTAATGCAAACACCCTAAACAATCGCATGGTTGTGCTTCACACTGATCAAACTATCCATATAAACCTTCAAAACAATTAGAAAATTCAATTTCCAAATTGGTGTCTGAAAATACCATGATAAAACCACACTATATACCCGTTGAATTGACAAGAGCCTCGAGATGAATAAGAATATCACCTTGGTCCTCGCGTTAGGTCGTGTCTTAGCGTCGTTTCGAGCTCGAGTCCGATCGTAAACGAACCCTAATCCTCGTTTCATTTTTCAGTTGAATGAGAAAAATGAAAACAACGATGAGAGAGAAAAGATTGCGGTTGTATACATATATATTTTTTCAATGCGTATCCCGAGTCACATCCAACCATTCTCTTTCCCTCCAGCCACTCCACCTTGACTCATAACTAACATAACTATGTGACACACTTTGGGACTTCTCCCTACACACACCTCTTAACATAAGTGTCCTCAATGTTTTTTGGACCCGGTCTGAACCATGATTCGCACCGCCGTGTGCCCACGAACCTACTAAGGTACCAAACACATTTAATTATTATATTTTAATGTATTTTATTAGTGTTTTAATTAAATTTGTCCACCGAACAACTAAATACCTGATCACAGTTCTCCTTGGCGCTTACAAAACACATTTCTTCGAGCCGAACCAGTTTCTCTGCATCAATGCTCACCATCAAACGTCCTTACACGTTTAGGACATTGGAATTCAAATTTGGGTAAATAGAACAATAATACAAACACTGTACAAAAACAACATAACTCGGTGTCAACAACCAAGAATTGTTCATACGTATCACGGTAAAGGCTCGTGTATGACCTAAAATGACATGTGACACGTGTTAGCTTTTAGAGTCGTTACAGTCTTCCCAACTTATCGGAATTTCATCCACGAAATTAAAATGAGACTAAAGGAAAGACTTACCAAATTAAAAAAGGTAGGGACAGTACTCACGTATATACGACTCGAGTTTCCACGTCAGCTCCTCGTCTCCTTGGTGCTGCCATTTGACAAGGACTGATGGGACCTCTTTCTTCCTCAAAATCTTCACCTTGTGGTCCAAAATTTGAATAGATTGCTCGTCATAAGTGATATCCTCCTTCAAGTCCATCAGGCTCAAGTCCACCATCAGTTGTCTACCCTAATTTGACTTATCTAGTCGAAGCATCGACACAAGAAATACTGGGTGGATCCCAGATTACTATGGTTGCAACTCCAACTCGTAAGCATCTATGCCTATCCGCTTGCCAATTTTGAATGGACAAATAAACCTCGGCGCAAGCTTCCCTCTAATCTCAAACCACTTATGACCCTTCATCGGAGATACTTTCAAATAAACATAATCTCTGACCTGATATTCTAACTCCCCGTGATACATGTCGTAGTGATTCTTCTGCCTATCTTGCGTACCCTTCAACCTTAATCTGATCAGACGTATATTCTCTATGTGACCTACTACAATCTCAGGCCTAATCACTGCCACTTCTTCGGGCTCTGCCCAACAAGTTGGAGATCTGCCCGATCTCCCATATAATGCCTCAAACGATGCCATACTAATATAGGCCTGATAACTATTATCGTAGGCAAACTCATATAAGTGAAGATACTCCTCCCATGATCCACCATACTCCAACACACACATCCTCAACATATCCTCAAGAATTCGGATCAGTCTCTCTGACTGTCCATCAGTCTATAGATGATAGGCAGTATTAAGATCCAACCACGTGTCGAATTGTGCCTATATGCTTTGCCAGATGTGAGATGCAAACCGTGGCCCTCTGTTAGACACAATCAATAGTGGAACACCATGCAGTCGAACTATCTCTTTCCCATACAAACTCATAACCTATCCACTTGATTTGTGGTCGAAATCGGTATAAAATGTGCACACTTTGTCAACCTGTCCATAATCACCCATATGTTATCATGTCCGTGCTGAGATCAAAGTAACCCACTGACGAAATCTATGGCAATATGCTCCCATTTCCACTTAGGAATGGGAAGTAGCTATAATAAACCATCGGGTCTGCGATGCTCAGCCTTAACTTGCTGACAAATATCACACCCTTTAACATAATCAGAAATATCGGTCTTCATCCCTGACCACCAGAAAAGATGATGCACATCTGCATATATCTTGGTCCTGCTTGGATGAACTGTAAAACGTAAGCGGTGTGCTTATAAAAGTATCTCATCACGTAGATTAACCACTGATGGAATCCATAGTTGCCCTCTAAATCTCAAGCATGAGTCTGTCAACTGATTCCAATTTGGATGATTTGGATTATGAGCAAACTCTAAAAATCTTTCGTATTGCTCATCCCTCTGCTGACCATAGAGCACACTCTGAATAGAGATAGTTTGAACCCTCATCTTCTAGCAAATCAACACCTTGGTATCGGTCGAAATATAAACAAAATACATCACTTCGACCACCTCGAGTAACCCATACTCATGTGTCATGTGGCAAGTAACAATCTTTGAGTTAACCCCTCTGCGACTCAATGCATCTGCAACAACATTAGCCTTCCCTGAGTGATACTCCAAGGAGAAATCATTATACTTGAGGAACTCAAGCCAATGTTTATGTAGTGGTCCCAAAATCTGAGGCCCGACACGTCATGTGTTGCAGGTCCCTAACCTTGCCTAGAACCAGCTTAGTTGTGTCCTACGCGCACCATGAGCATCTGTCAACCCGAAATTCCGTAAACTTTTATATCATTGTTAAATTTTACATTATGAAGTTAGCTTATGGACTCATTTTCATCGGTTTTTCCTCAAAACATTTAGCGGAAGACTTGAATAAGTAAATCAGTAATATATCAAATGTAAATTATGTGAAGAGCATTATTTGTAGTGCGGAAAACCCATTCAAGTATCACCAATATATATATATATATATATGTATCGGCCATGTTCCATCAAGATATTAAAATGGACCTCAACAGGTCATATACATATCCAAATATCGATCATGTTCAAAAACCAAATATAAAAATGAAATAAGTAAACAAACGTACGAGTAGGGAATATGATGTAAATCACAAGAAGTCCTCTAACTTGTCCTTCCTTTTGCTCGTAATGGGGTCTGCATTCAACCATCACCCCAAAATAGATGACGAGTCCAAAATGAGTAAACTCAAGGAACTTTACCGAGTAAATAATATAAATAAATGCTATAATCAAAATACAATTAAAAAAACATGTGGAAGAAAAGAATCAGGCAACTGGGAAGGACCCTCGCATATATATCTAATAGCAGTGAATCAAAACACGTGCACAATCTAGGTCAGACTAGCACCATACTTCAAACTATCACTCAGGCACCACCACTGAGTAAACTCAAACTGAGTGAAATCCTTGAGTTCGCTCGGCAGCTGGCGTAGACCACAACGCACTGACATGCGTATTAGAAAAATCAGAAGTTAGGTTGACAATCCACCGACATACCCCTAAAACACATGCTATGGCTTAGTGTACCACAATGCCAACGCAATAGAATAAACTCGGCAGGAGTAAACTCAACTGACCGTAAATAAATACTAGAAATGAGTTTAAATAAACAACAATACATGAATTCAAATATTCAAGCAGTAAATACTCAAAGTGAATTTCAGTTGGGATACTACACACCTCAAACCGCACTCCACTAACGCTAATGCAACTCGTTGTTAACTGCTTATCAAATCAAAACTTGATTTCCTAATAAACCTGATCAATCCCTAAACCTCATAAATCCTCATTCCATACCAAATCATCATAAAAAAATACCCATTAAACCTTTCTTATGGGTTATCTACCTTGGTAAGCCACCAGTAGGTCAAATTATTTTAAAATTTTAGTTTTTTGTCACTATTCTGGATGCCGTGAACAATTTCTTATGGCACACTCCTCATGACGCCCATGACAGTGAACCCTGATACTAGCGCCGTGACTTACACCGTTACGCTTCCACCCCCACGATGTGATATAAATCGTGGGGTGGAAGGGGCCTCTAATCTGGACACCGCAGTTAGCGTTGTGGGCTTCAACCCACCATGGCGCCCCTGGCGGCATCAGAACCAAAGTCACCTCCAAGGGTTCTTGGACCCCTTCAACTCGTCGTTATGTTTCACGCTCATCCCAAACACTCATCAAACACTTAAACAACCATAAACTACCAAAACCCATCATCAAAACTTGTCTGAGACGAAAAACTCAAGTTTTCTTAGCCAAAACCCTAAATCCATTTGAAAATCATATCAAACAACCACAACAACACTAAACCAACAGGTGTGATAAATAGAGAATGGGCAGGAGAATTCAGATCTAACCTTTATATTCGATTTCCACTTGATCTAGCACTCCAAACCACCTTCCAAAGTTCAACAAACCCTAGCCTTCTCTTCCAATTTTTGGACTTGAGAGAATGAGGAGAGAGAAAAGGTAGTAAGATGAGATTTTCTTTACTTTTTATACCAAAAACTTTATCTAATGTGCTGATCAAATCTCTAAACCATTTTGTGGGGTCAAGATGAATTCAATTAGTCTACCAAATGTGACTTGTTTAAGTGACTTAAACCCTTATCCTCATCTTCCTACAACAAACCAACTTATTCCGGATGTTCCGACACCCGGTCCCGAACTATTCTACGTAACCAAACTCATACACTTGCGTCACTAACATATATTTAGAATTTTATATTAATTATTTAATGCATTTTATCATTTATTGTGTGTATAGTGTACCAAACATTTACCTCCTCGGTATTCACGTGTACACGCTACCTGAGGTGAATATCCATCACACTATCTTGCTCGGCAATAATCAATATAAACACATATATTGCGATGCAAATAAAATAATTTGAACAAATACATCACAAAAACAACATAAAACACACAAAATGGAATGTATACCTAATTCGGAAGTGCTCCGACCTAGATGTGGGGTCCACGAGCATTCTGAAATTTCGTTCATGTTGTTATCCATGTCTGCAATAATGTCATAAATAATGACAATTAATAATTTGGTCATTACAGTTTTTCCTAACTAGTTGAAATTTCGTTCTGAAATTTAAATCAAGCAAAATTCTTACCAAAAAATAGCCGAGGGTATCGTTGCCGCATAGTAGACTCGATGTCCCAGGTAAGCCCCTTAATCCTATGATGCTGCCATCGCACTAGTACCTTCAGGATCTCCTTGTTTAGTAGAGTCTATATCCTGCAATCTATAATCTCCATTGGCTGCTCCTCATAGGTCACATCAGGCCAAACTTAATCTGTCTTACATCAACCTAGATGAACCCCCACTAACTATGGTGGCAACTCTAATCTGTACGCCAGAATTTCGATGCGTACCTCGACAATGAATGGTCCAATGATTCTTGGTGCTAGTTTCCCCTTGATGCTAAACCTCTGATGACCTTTCCAAGGCAAAACCTTCAGATTCACAAATTCACCAATCTCATAGCTCAGACCTCGAGATACTTATTGCAATAACCCTCAAATTTAATTTATGCCACATGTCGTGTTTCAGGATCGTAACATAGTTGTCGTGACTTGTCATACTGTCTAAGCCTCGGGAGTCGACAATGAGGTATATTTTTTTTGTGATGTTTGTACTATTATTTATACCCGAATGTAAATGTTGTAAGTCCTAATGCTTGATTTTGTTTTGTTTATCGCACCGAATTTGTGTGTTAGGTTTTGCCTAGGAAAACTAGGAAATTTTGGACAAATGGGTATAATTTGTGTAATGGCCATATTATTAATTGTCGTTATTTATGACGTCATTACGGATGTGGACGACTGCTCGGACACTCATGGACTGCATAGCTAGGTCGGAGTACGCCCGGATTAGGAATACAGTTTGTTTTGTATGCTGTTTGTTATGTTTTGCGATGTAATTGTTCAAATTAGTTTATTTGCATTGCAATGTTGTGTGTTTATATTGTTTTATACCGAACGAGATAGTGTGACAGGTATTTGCCTCGGGTAGCATGTAGACGTGGGTACCAGGGAGGCAAATGATTAGTGCACTAGGCCAATGTGAATCACATAGTGCACAAATCAAAGAAAGAAGACATGACAAAACAATTTATGAATTGAAGATACAAAGGAATTGAACCTAGGCAAAGGAAATCAAACCATGAAAAATGGAGAAAATAGGGTGAGTGCGAGCGAACGGAGAAAATAGGTTGAAGATACAAGGGAATTGAACCTAGAGAAAAAAAATCAAAACATCAAAAATGGAGAAAATAGGGTGAGCGCGAGCAAACGAAGAAAACAGAGCAAGTGCAAGCAAAAGGAGACTAATAGAGAGAGAGAGAGAGCAAAAAGAGACCAATAGAGAGAGAGAGAGAGAGAGAGAGAGAGAGAGAGAGATGGGGTGATGCAATTCACAAATACGAGATTTGGGGATGTATGTAAAATAACATAAAAATAAGAACAAAAAAGGCTTTTTGCTTACCACTCAAAAATTGAAGATTCATGCTTTTATATAGTTGATTGATGTATATATATACATATAAGTATGCTCATCAATTCAATGCATTAGAACCTTTCTCTGATACCATTGTTGGGTATCAGGGATCAAGCGCAGCAGAATTTTTCAAAACCTTTTTGAATATCTTGAACGAGGATCCTATTGATTCTATTAAACTGATATATTAAGAAAGAAAAACTATACCTTAACATGAACAACTCCATGTCTGCCTTGTTTGGTGTTAATCAATTCCTTCAAGACACTGCCAGAGACGAGCGTCCACTATCAGAAATCCATACACGAATGGACGATTACGATCCACAGTGCTAGCGCCAAGAATTCTAGGGCAACCACAAAAACTCTCTAGAAAAATCTCTCTACCACAATTGTGACCCAGATGTCCTCTTTATAGTACAATAAGTCGAGTTGTAAAAGAACTTCATCTCATATTCACGTTACAAATAGAGTCTTAGATAAAATCCATCTCTAAAAAGAATAGAGTCATAGATAATCTAGCATTACTAATTCAACAAGAATTGTAATTTATTTAAGATTCAAATAAGAATTAATGTCATACTATAATTCCAATTACCATCCTATTCAAAATAGGATTTACTAAGAGACAATTTTTAGTCACATTAGAAATGTAGGAGTGTTTTGAATCCTAGACAAACTATGATACCAAATGAGAATCTTCAAAATAAATTTTATCAAATAAAATTAAACAACCTAGACAATATTAAATCTTACAAACCCATTCTTTGTGTGCAACCCAATAGATTCATATAACGTATGCAGTGAACCAAAACTTTTTTCGGCACACAAATCATAAGTAGCCTCTAGCAAGACATTATGACTACCCCAAGTTGGATGAAGATCAATAAATCTATACAACCTAATAGACATTGTATATCTTATCCTTTGGTCACGCGATATCTTTTTATTGAACATAATACATGGAATGTCACTCTTATAGTTAAATCTACTAGTCTCGATCTCCGAGTGGACTAAAATTGTCAATTGACATTGATCCAATGAATTCACTAGACATGACCATTCATTAGCCTTACTTCTCAAGGGGCCCAATGTTGGACTAAGTGGTTAGTCACTCTAACTCCGACTGAGATTTTGATGGAAACAAACAAGGTAAAAATGTACTAATTAATATCAAGTGTATTTCAATTTTTGTTAAAGGATGCAAAACAACACATCGCGGATATTCAAGTCATACAAGTTCAAGACTCGGCATTCATGAAAGAACGAAGACGAAAGATCGAACTACAATTTGTAATTTTGATGTAAGATATTCAAATTCTTTCACTCAAGCCAAATGCATTAGTTCATGCATATCAAGTTTCTTAAAACCAATTTTCAAAAGTCATGAGGTAACTTGGAGTTTCAAAATGAAATTTTAACACATGACTAGGTCTATGAGCTTAAACAATGTGAGATTGTGTGTTAATGATCATTTGTATATTGGAGATCATTGTTGAAGTTTTCGAAACTGAAAAACTTGTTTTTGAAAGGTTTTTGAAAGGAAAAACTGCAAATTTGCAGAAAAGTCCCTCGCAAGTTATGAAATCGTGATTTTCCGTTTTCGGGGAGTGTGAAAATATCCGGACCACCCAATTAGGCTTAATGACCCATAACAAATGTGTATAACATGTTATACAAGGGTTGGTTGGGTCCCGGACGTGTTTAAGGGTCACTAACACAAAGGGGTAAAATATTTATTTTGAGCTCCCTGCAGTTAGCGCACTAATACTGCCATTAGCGCGCTAAATTCAGAGTTAGGGCGCTAGGTCTCAGAATTAGCGCGCTAATTGCCCACCTGACAGCTTTTTTAAAAAAGCTAAAAAAAGAACTTTAATTTGAATTCTTGATGAATTCTGGACCCTTGGATCTCTAGAACGGTCATAAACTGTCAAAATGGGATACCTAACACTATAAAAACACCAAGAACATGGTTTTCTCACAACAAGGAAAAAACACACTCAAAAGCTCAAAATATTCAAAAAGGAGAACTTTGATTTTTGTGAAGGAGACAAAGGAGATTCTTGGGGCGGTCCACTAGCACTACAATCCAGCACTTTGAAGCATTCAAAGGAGTACAAGAATCTCTTCAAAACTGATCTCTTTTGTCATCTTCTTGGTTGTAAGCAAGTCCTTGTTCTAGATTCTTTTCTTGAGCTTAATCTACATAGTTTAGTGTGTTTTGAAAGAAAATCAGTTTGTTGTGTGTTTGAACACCATCATCTTGGGTTTTGCACTTAAACTTATTTTATCAAACCCTAAGATTGTTTTGAACAAGAGTTTTACACTTAAACTTGATTTTTGTCAAACTATTGTTCTTTGCTTTGAAATCGGTTTTGCACAAATACATTGATTTCTAAAACGATTTCATATTTGGAATTTGCAACAAAATCAGTGACACACTTTGCATTTTCCATTCATTCCCATACTTGCATGCATTAGAGTTGTTAGGCTCTAGGAGACTTGCTAGTGTTTGAATTTGATACCATTTTATCTTGTAAAGTGTACTTCATTCTTTTCAGCAAATTGTTGTAATTGTATGTGTGTACGACTTAGTTGAATCTAAGTCAAAGGGGAAGACCTAGTTGAGGCTAGGCACAAACTCTAGTTGCGGCTAGATAGGAAGTCCTAATTGTAATTAGGCATTTTAGGCTTGTATGCTTAGGTTGTACACTTATTTGGAATATAAGTGAGGGTTTAAAAATCCTAACCGGAGAGGTTAGGTAGTGGATGTAGATCATTAGATTGAACCACTATAAATCGTGTGTCGCTTTCCATCTCTTCTATCCCATTCACTTGCATAGCATAGACATTCGTTGTTATTTATGCATAAAAATTTTAAAAAGGCAATAACCTCTCCACACACCCAATTCACCCCCCCTCTTGGGTGTGGTTTCAATTGGTATCAGAGCGGGTTATTGCTCAAAGCATTACTAACGTATCTTTGAGAGTTTTTGTGCAAGGATGCAAAGTCTAGATCCGACTCGCCTTAGGGAAGGTAACTCCTCGAGTAGGCCTCCGTATTTTGATGGAACCAATTACGCTCATTGGAAAGTGAGAATGAAGTTTTACATAAGAGTGCAAAATAGATTCCTATGGGACGCAATTGATGTTGGGAAATGTGCCCTAGGTCAATCCATTAACAGTCTTTATGAATACATTTTAGTTATTAAAATAGAGGATTTCATTTGCTGTTTATTATAATTGAATTGCATGTTTATATTATAATAAGATCTATGGGTATTTACAGAAATATCCTAAATGTCTCTAGTCGACTATTATACTGGGAACTATAATGAATTAAGACTAATGTGAGTCTTGATTGATGATCATACGATGATCATACGTATAGGAATACGAATCAAGATCATGAATACTAGTTAGGGAACAAAGTACTGGACCGACTCGCTATGAGAACATCACATGGATTAAGTCATAGTTGTTTCTCATGATAGGTATATTTTTCAGTCCTCTGACTTGAGATTACCAGACACTTCAATATTAGGAATACAGTGATTTGACGCAATCAAACGTTGTCTTTAACCGGACGATTATAAAGGTTGTGATTGGTTACTATGTGAATAATGTGGTGAAGTTGTGTAATCGAGATAGAATTTGTCCCTTTCATATAAAGAGAGATATCCAGTGGATCCCTCGATGTGTTAGACTGTTAAAAGGCCTAGTCTAAGTGAATTGATATTGATCAATGTCACTTAGATGTTTTTTCGATCTACCTAGAAATCGAGACTAGTACGATTGAACATGTTGGATGACAATTCCATGCCTTATGTTTGATCAAAAGGATATCGTGTGACAAAAGGATGTTATATACACTATTGATTAGGTTGTATCGATTTGATATTCGTACAACTTGGATAGTCATAATGTCTTGCTAGAGGCCGCTTATGACTTGTATACCAAAATGTGTTTTGGTACACTGCCAACGTTGTATGATCCTATTGGGTCGCACACTAAGAATGGTTTTGCTAGATTTTAAGATGGTTCAGAAAAATAAATTTTATATGATAAAATTCATGACAGAAACGTCCTTGTAGTTTATTACACTTATACTTCTTTATGTAAGGGTATATGTGTAATTTACTTAACCGTATATATACAAGGGTTGTATAAATAGACACTTTGAGTTAGAATACAAGTACGAAAGATTAAAAGAAAAAAAAACTCTATTTTCGTTTTAAGAAACAACTTAGAGTTTTTGGTATGCTCTGGATCGTTTTGGAGAGAAACAAAAGGTTTGGTAATCTCTCGAAGCTAGCACTTCAAATCTTGATCGCCGTTCGTGTGTGGACTGCTGATAGAGGGCGTTCGTCGTTGGCAGCGCCTTAGAGATCGATTAACCTCTAGAAAAGTACATTGCGACTGAGGTATGATTAAGTTTTCATAGTTTAAACATGTTTTAATGGAATCAGATTCGGATCCTGTTGGGGTTTTTCTCAAAATTGTTTTGTAATCTCCACTGCGCATGAACCCCAAAACCCAACAATTGAAAGTGGCTACACTCCACCAGACAAGCCGTTGAAAGAATACACCGCCGAGGAGATCAAGAGTGAGCTCTCAAATGATCAAGCCATGAATCACCTATTTTGTGCATTAAGCGAAAATGAGTTCAACTGAGTGAGTGCTTGTCAAACGGCCAAGGAAGTATGGGAAAAGCTTGAGGTCCACTATGAAGGTACCATGCAAGTAAAGAAGACAAAGTTGAGGATTCTTGAGGAACACTATGAGACCTTCCGAGTTGGATCCGATGAAGATATCGCCACCGCCATCACACGGTTCACTAAGTTATTAAATGAGATCAAGAATCTTGGAAAGCATTATGATCAAGAGACATCGGTATACAAATTCCTTAGAGGTTTGCCTAAGGAATGGGATGCCAAGAAGTATGCTATCCAATCGGCACAAAATCTTGGAGACTACGCATTCGATGCATTGTGTGGAGAGTTAACGGTCCATGAATTCGAACTCAAAGACCGAGCAAGATTGGAAGCATTAAGTGGAGGTCCAAAGAGTTCAAGAAAAGAGATCGCCTTGAAGGCAAATAGCTCCCCTAGTGCATCTGTAGAGATCATTGAAGATGAAAAATCTTGTGATGACAATGATCTTGAGGAGGAAGTAGCCATGCTTTCAAGAAAGCTCAACAAGGCCATATACAAGCGAGACAAGTATAAGAAGAAGTTTCGAAGTGGAAGCAAGGGAAAAAAGTCAACGAAACCATATGCTTTGGTTGTGGAAAACCGGGTCACATCAAGGCGGATTGCAAATCTAAGGTGTTTGACAAGAAGAAAGGAAAGAAGAGCTTCAAGGCAACTTGGGATGACTCGTCATCATCAAGTTCGAAATCCGAATCGGAGAGTGAAAAGGCAATACTTTGTCTTATGGCACAAGGCGAGGTAAATTCTAACCCTTTTAACTTTGATGATATTGATGATTTGGATAATGCTCCAAATCTTGATGAACTTAGGAAAGAGTTGGAAAAAGAGGTCAGAAAGACCAAACAACTCAAAAAGAGCCTAACCATAGCAATTAGTGAGATAGAGTCACAAAATGAGACCATTAATGATCTCCAAAATGACTTAAATGAAGTCATAGAGGAAAGAGATGCCTTACTCAAGGAAGTAGAGGACTTGACTAGCACGGTGCATAAGTTCACCAATGGCAAAGAAATGTTTGACATGATGTTGGGAGCACAACGACGTGCACTCAACAAAAGGGGCATAGGTTATGGAGCAAACTTGTTAAGTTATAAGAAATTACTAAATGATGATTGTAGATGTTCAAAGTGCTATAGGTCTCATGTGGTGGGTAAATGTGCCTTACAAAAGGCCAAAATGGGTATACTAGTATGGGTAGCTAAAAATGTTTATGACACTAACTTTCTCGGACCCAAAGGTGTTTGGGTACCAAAATCTAGTGTGTTTCCCATTGTGTAGGATGCAAGAAAGAGCACCCCATGGTACCTAGATAGCGGGTGCTCAAGACACATGACCGGAGATACACATCAATTCATTGAGCTAAAACGGCATGACGGTGGAAAGGTTACATTTGGAGACAACAACAAAGGAAGAGTTATTGGTCTCAGAACCGTCAGTAACCATTCACTTTCTATCTCTAATGTTTATCTTGTTGATGGTTTGAAACATAACTTTCTTAGTGTTAGCCAATTGTGTGACAAAGGATTTCATGTTATGTTTGAATCATCGAAATGCATTGTTAGGAATGAGAAGCATGAAACTTTGTTTATTGCATATAGAGATAAGAATGTTTATGCCATCAACTTTGATGAGATGAATATGCAAAATGTTTCATGCTTGAGTGCACAAAGTGATTGTGATGCATGGTTGTGGCACCGTAGACGAGGACATTCTAGCATGGAAAATTTGTCAAAATTGACTAAGCATGATTTAGTTAAAGGCCTACCCAAATGCACCTTTAAGAAAGATAAGGAATGTGAACCTTGTATCCTTGGTAAACAAGTGAAATCGTCATTTAAGACAAAAGTAACAAGTAATGTGACTCGAGCCTTAGAACTTATCCATATGGATTTATTCGGACCTACCCAAACACAAAGTTTAGGAGGTAAATCATATTGCTTTGTCATTGTTGATGACTTTACAAGGTATACATGGGTGTATTTTCTATCTCAAAAGCATGAAGTGTTTGATGTGTTTGTAAAGTTTTGTGCTTTAGTAGAGAATGAAAATGGATACAAAATCACCATCATTAGAAGTGATAGAGGTGGTGAGTTTGTAAATAGGAACTTGGAAGATTTTTGTGATAAACAAGGTTATACACACCAATTATCCTCTCCTAGAACACCCCAACCAAATGGAGTTGTTGAAAGAAAAAATAGAACACTCCAAGAGATGTGTAGGACTATGCTAAATGAGTAGAACATAGCTAAGCACTTTTGGACCGAAGCCATTAACATTGCATGCTATGTTATAAATAGAGTAAATGTCCGAAAGCAAGTGAAAAAGACTCCTTATGAACTATGGAAAGGCCGAAAACCCAACATAAGTTACTTTAAGGTGTTCGGTTGCACTTGTTATGTTCTAAATGATAGGGATCAATTAGACAAATTTGACCCAAAGTTTAAAGTATGCATTTTTCTAGGGTACTCCACATATAGCAAAGCATATAGGGTGTTTAATAGATCAACCAAAACCATAGAAGAATCTATTCATGTGAAATTTGATGAAGTAGATCCCAAAGTTAAGATAATGCAAAATCTTAAAAAATTGAGGATTGACGATGAAGATGATGACACTCTAGGACAAACCTCAAATAGTCAAGAGCTTGAGGTAAACAAGGAATCCGAAACAAGTGTGCCTAAGAATTCAAGACTCCTCATTAGCCATTCTTCTCAACAAATCATAGGTGATCCAAACAAATGAATAATCACTAGGTCAACATTGCATAGAGATGGACACTTAGCTTTTGTATCACAAACCGAGCCCACCAAGATAGATGATGCCTTAGGAGATGAGTTTTGGGTAATGGTTATGCAAGAAGAGCTAAGCCACTTTGTTAGGAACAAAGTATGGACACTAGTACCTAGACCTAAAGACCACACAATCATAGGCACCAAATGGGTTTTGAGAAACAAAAAGAATGAAAAAGGTGAAATTGTAAGAAACAAGGCTAGGTTTGTTGCACAAGGCTACAATCAAGAAGAAGGAATTGATTATGAGGAAGCCTTTGCACCCGTAGCAAGACTAGAAGCAATTCGCATGTTACTTGCTTATGCTTGCTACAACGGGTTTCTATTATACCAAATAGATGTTAAAAGCGCATTTCTAAATGGGTTCATCCATGAAGAATTATATGTAGAACAACCACCGGGATTTGAAGATCATGAACATCCAAGCCATGTCTATCATCTTCAAAAAGCCTTGTATGGACTAAGACAAGCCCCTAGAGCTTGGCATGATAGACTTAGTGCATTTTTACTTGAGAAAGGATTCAAGAAAGGAACACTAGATCCCACTTTGTTCATTTTGATCAAAAAATATGATATGCTACTTGTTCAAATCTATGTTGATGATATCATTTTCGGGTCATCCAACACACGTTTATGTGATGAATTCTCATCATTGATGACAAATGAATTTGAAATGAGCATGATGGTTGAATTAACATACTTTCTAGGCTTGCAAATAAAGCAATGTAAACATGACATCTTTATAAATCAAGCAAAGTATGTGAGGGACATGTTGAAGAAGTTCAAATTTGAAAATCTAAAAGCATGTGACACTCCTAGTAGTTCTACTATCAAAATGGACAAAGACCAACTAGGAAAATCCATAGATCCTAAACTTTATCGTGGAATGATACGTAGCCTCCTATACTTGACGGCTAGTAAACCCGACATTATGTTTAGTGTGTGCTTATGTGTTAGATTTCAATCCGATCCTAAAGAGTCCCACTTAAAATGTGTAAAGCGCATATTTCGATATTTGAGTGGAACACAAGACTTAGGATTGTGGTTCAACAAAACCAAGAGTTTTGAACTCCGAAGCTTTGTTGATTCTGATTATGCGGGAAGTCTAGTTGATAGGAAAAGCACTTTCGGATTTTGCCATTTGCTAGGAAACTCACTTATCTCATGATTTAGCAAAAAGCAAAATTCCGTAGCTTTATCTACGGCGGAAGCCAAATATGTGGCTGCCGGGAGTTGTTATGCTCAAGTTTTATACATGAAACAACAACTTGAGGATTATCAAATCCTAGTTGAGTGTGCTGAAATTTATTGTGATAACACAAGTGCAATAAACATATCGAAAAATCCGGTGTTACACTCTCGAACAAAACATATTGAGATTAGGCACCATTTTCTTCGTGATCATGTTCAAAAGGGCGATGTTAAACTCGTCCATGTGCCCACAGAGGACCAACTAGCCGATATCTTCACTAAGCCTTTGCCTAGAGATCAATTTTCTAAGATTCGGCGTGAGTTAGGCATGGTTTGAGAAGCGGACCTTCCACACATGTTTTAGTTGTTCTAAACCTCTTTATATGGTGTTTTTGAAGTGTCCAAGAAGTTTGAGGTCAATCGGAGATGTAAGTCAAAAATCCAAAAATTTCATGTCCAAAATTTCTAGAGAGAAATTAGCGCGCTAATAAGGGTAATTAGCGCGCTAATAGGTGAGTGACCAAAAATTTCTAGATGGAAATCAGCGCGCTAATTCCAGCCATTAGCGCGCTAATTATGTACTGGCCCAGAATACGAATCGACCCATTAGCGCGCTAATTCTGCCATTAGCGCACTAATGTCGTTTGGCCAGATATGTATAAATTAATTTTTTACCCTAAAACACCACATTTTCCATCGTCTCCTCTTATCTCTCCTCTCCTCTCATCGTCTCCACCACGATCTCGCGTCATTCAGGTAACATCCTCACCTCTCTTTGTCAATTTCTTCAATTTCGTTGTTTTCTCCACCACGTACTCTCCATTTTTCCCCAATGTCGACTCGTCGTACCTCCGCCCGTCCCTCTTCCCGTCCGGCCGCCACCACCAATCCCCGTCTAACCGCCCCCACCACGTCTCGTCCTACCCAACCCACATCCTCTCGTCGTCCATCACGACGTCGTGTCATTCAACCATCTTCTTCCTCAAACAGTGAGTCTGAATCCTCCCACCCCACCCTCTCGGGCAAATGCCACACAACGTGAGGGACGTGCCAAGTCCGTACATGAGTCCACGTCCGTTCTTGAGTCGGTGGCTCCACGGCTAACGGATGCCAAAATCCTAAGGCCCGCCATTGTCGATTTTGCCTTCTTTGATAGGGCTCATCTCCCAATTCGGGAGATTTTCGATACGGCGGGATGGACCACTTTTTGTGCCCACAACGCCAACTACAACCCCCCTTGGTTCGAGTCTTCTATTCCAATCTTCAAACAACGAACCATTTTGTTCTTCGTTCGTCCGTGGGTGCCCGATCTATTGAGATTACGCCTGAAAATCTCGCCCAACGACTTCAACTTCCATTGCACCCTCCTACCACTACGGTAGTGTGCAAATTTCTTAGTTGGCCTTTTGATCGTCTCGAAGTACTTAATTCCTTTCTTCGGCCAAAAAGAACTTTAACTGTATATCCGACTGGTATAACGGATATCGACTTTAAACTAATGCCCCACCTCCTTCATAAAGTCCTTCACAAAGTTATTCTTCCTCGAGGTGGGAGTAAAAACTATGTCACTCTCCTTGACATGTTTGTCCTTGGGCATCTATTTCGAGCCATTCCTCTCAGCTTGCTCCATATTATCATTGGCTATATGACAAACACGTGCAGCTCGAGTCGTCATCTTCCTTATGCCCACATTATCACATCCTACTTGGAGTCCGCCCAAGTGGATCTTGCATTAGGAGGTCGTCCCCTCACTGTTTATGACACCATCGACATGGCCACTCTAAAGGCCATGAAGTATCGCTACATGTGCGACAAGCAGCGGTGGACACGGGAAGATGCAATCCCGAACGGTCAGTATTACGGTGGCTATGAGTCTCCATTGCCTACGGACCCTCCAGTTGCTCCGTTTGATGCGCCCGACTACTTGGAGTATAGATACAGTTTTGGAGATCATGACAATGCTGACGATGAAGGCTTTGTTGGCGATGATGACTATGATGGCGATGAGGAAGTTCATCACGACTCCGCAGTTCCACCCCGCCGTCGCAGCAATACGAGACAGCACCGCCTCCACCTCCCTCTACGTTTGGCGGTTTCACGCCTCCACCGCATATGTCCCCCTCGTCGGCGTACGTCTCTACACAGCTGGGATACCTGCACACCTACATGACTCAGACCTTCGCTACCGTCGAGGCGAGTATTTAGCATCAGAATGATAGGCTTCGTCGTATTTAGGGTCAGCTGCTCCTAGCTTACACTACGCGTACTGACCGTGCCTCCAGCTCTGCACGTCTACCATCGTCCTCGAGGAGGAGTGTTTAGACTTCTTATAGGCATTAGGTTCTATTTGGTCGTTTTTTTTTGGTGTATAGCGACATTATATGTAGGTGAGCACTAGGCTCCAAACTGTTAGACTTTGATGTTCTACATATTTCTCTTTTGCTCATGTTTAAGCCACAACTATGTTCACATTGCTTTATGCTATCTATATCATGATTTTTTTGCGTATCTCTAAATTTTTATATGGTTTTTTCTTACTTTACTATGATTTATCATATCTGATTGTGTACCGCTTTCGTCTATTGTCTTTTGATACGCATAGAGTAAGGGGGAGCGTATATGTTCTTGTATTGATTCTATTATGCATCATTGTATTCTATAAACGGGTGAGTTTGGTCCCACTTTTTAATGTTATCAAACGGGGGAGAAATGTGGTTGAACTTGAAAATGTTGATGTGTTTGAACTTGCACAAATGAAATGTATAATCTTGAATGCAATACACACTTAGATTATGTTTTACACTTTTAAAGTTCACATTGTTTGTTATCATCAAAATGGGGGAGATTGTTGGACTAAGTGGTTAGTCACTCTAACTCTGACTGGGATTTTGATGGAAACAAACAAAGTGAAAATGTACTAATTAATATCAAGTGTATTTCAGTTTTTGTTAAAGGATGCAAAACAACACATCACGGGTATTCAAGTCATACAAGTTCAAGACTCGGCATTCATGAAAGAACGAAGACGAAAGATCGAACTATAATTTGTAATTTTGATGTAAAGTATTCAAATTCTTTCACTCAAGCCAAATGCATTAGTCATGCATATCAAGTTTCTTAAAACCAATTTTCAAAAGTCATGAGGTAACTTGGAGTTTCAAAATGAAATTTTAACACATGACTAGGTTTATGAGCTTAAACAATGTGAGATTGTGTGTTAATGATCATTTGCATATTGGAGATCATTGTTGAAGTTTTCGAAACTGAAAAACTTGTTTTTGAAAGGTTTTTGAAAGGAAAAACTGTAAATTTGCAGAAAAGTCCCTCGCAAGTTATGAAATCGTGATGTTCCATTTTCGGGGTGTGTGAAAATATTCGGACCACCCAATTAGGCTTAATGACCCATAACAAACATGTATAACATGTTATATAAGGGTTGGTTGGGTCCCGGACGTGTTTAAGGGTCGCTAACATAAAGGGATAAAATATTTATTTTTAGCTCCCTGCAGTTAGCGCGCTAATACTGCCATTAGCGCGCTAAGTGCAGAGTTAGCGCGCTAGGTCTCAGAATTAGCGCGCTAATTGCCCACCTGACAGCTTTTTTAAAAAAGCTGAAAAATGAAATTTAATTTGAATTCTTGATGAATTCTGGACCCTTGAATCTCTAGAACGGTCATAAACTGTCAACATGGGATACCTAACACTATAAAAACACCAAGAACATGGTTTTCTCACAACAAGGAAAAAACACACTCAAAATCTCAAAATATTCAAATAGGAGAACTTTGATTTTTGTGAAGGAGACAAAGGAGATTCTTGGGGCTGTCCACTAGCACTACAATCCAACACTTTGAAGCATTCAAAGGAGTACAAGAATCTCTTCAAAACTGATCTTTTTTGTCATCTTCTTGGTTGTAAGCAAGTCCTTGTTCTAGATTCTTTTCTTGAGCTTAATCTACATAGTTTTGTGTGTTTTGAAAAAAAAATCAGTTTGTTGTGTGTTTAAACACCATTATCTTGGGTTTTGCACTTAAACTTATTTTATCAAACCCTAAGATTGTTTTGAACAAGAGTTTTGCACTTAAACTTGATTTTTGTCAAACTATTGTTCTTTGCTTTGAAATCGATTTTGCACAAATACATTGATTTCTAAAACGATTTCATATTTGGAATTTGCAACAAAATCAATGACACACTTTGCATTTTCCATTCATTCTCATACTTGCATGCATTAGAGTTGTTAGGCTCTAGGAGGTTTACTAGTGTTTGAATTTGATACCACTTTATCTTGTAAAGTGTACTTCATTCTTTTCAGCAAATTGTTGTAATTGTATGAGTGTACGACTTAGTGGAATCTAAGTCAAAGGGGAAGACCTAGTTGAGGCTAGGCACAAACTCTAGTTGCGGCTAGATAGGAAGCCCTAATTGTAATTAGGCATTCTAGGCTTGTATGCTTAGGTTGTAACACTTATTTGGAATATAAGTTAGTGTTTAAAAATTTTAACCGGGGAGGTTAGGTAGTGGATGTAGATCATTAGATCGAACCACTATAAATCGTGTGTCGCTTTCCATCTCTTCTATTCCATTCACTTGCATAGCATAGACATTCGTTGTTATTTGTGCATAAAAATTTTAAAAAGGCAATAACCTCTCGACACACCCAATTCACCCCCCTCTTGGGTGTGGTTTCACCCAATAGATATCTCTCTAAAAGAGATAGACAAATTTCATCTTATCACACAACATCCACACATTAGTCAGACAATGACCAATTACAACCTTCATAATTATCCGATTAAGGATGACATTCAATTGTGTCAAATCATTGTGATCCTAATATTGGAGTCTTTGGTGATCTCAAGTCAAAGGACTAAACGATATAACTATCATGTGAAGCGCTTATGACATTGACCATGTAGCATTCTCACAGCAGGTCGGTCTTGTATTTGTTCCCAACAAATAATCATGATCTTGATCCGTATCCGTATATGTATAATCATCACAAGACTATCAATCAAGACTCATACTAGTCTTAATTTATTATTGTTCCGACAATAATAACTAACTAGGGATGTTTAGAATAATATAATAATTATTCGTGGATACTATTATAAAAGAAACATGCATCAACTTATAATAGTTAAACTACATTTACAGAATTGGCCTAGGGCACATTCCCTAACACCAACGATTCTTGGTTAAAGTGGAACCTAACCTGATTTGGTAAGAGAAGATTGAAGGATATATAATGTTGAAGAATAAACAGAGGAATGATTGTTACATAACCTAAGCCAATAATGACTTAATTCTTAAAATTCGGAGTCCTAAAAATAGGATGAACCCATGAAAAAATGAATTACTCAACTTGTGTTAAAAGAAGTTGCTAACACAACAGGGAAAACGTTTGCTTTAATAGTTCTTCATAGCCTTTGGGACATACAAGGAGAAGTAACATATCCAAAAACTTAAGATTCAACATTGAAATTGCGATGTCACAAGAAATCATGAAAGTTGTTTGTGAAAGGTAACTTGTAACATTTCAATAAAGTGAAAGCTACTGTAAAAGCTTGAACCACCAAACTAGATGGTTTGGGGAAGGATATAGGATCTGACCAATAATAAGTTGACAATTAAAATTGGGGATCCTAGGTTAGGATCGAATCACAATAAGTTCATACTGTGTAACACAAACAAAATGATAACTTGGATGGATGAGGAAATGCCTTAAGTTAGCTATAAAACATGAATCTCTAAGTAGGGATGAAATCTTCTAAACTTGACATTGTTAGGAATTGGTAAACAAAGAATGCAACTGGGACTTAGGGGCTTGATAGCTCAGTATAAGTCTAAAAGTAGAAATCCTTACTGAATGGCAAAACAAAACTTGAAATGCAACCTAAATGAGAAAACGATGGGTGTATAGAGATGGTCAAGTTTTGCGGGCGTCAACAAGTGGTAATAACGCACGAACACTCAAGGTTAACTCCTAAACAAGTAACAAAAGCACAAGTAGTTATATGGCATGAATGGCTTACCTGAACATGGGAAACATATGAGTTGTGTAAAAGAGTTGTAATTAGGTTGCTTAAGCACTAATTGCGAATGAACAAATGTACTTTGAAGGATACTTGATGAATCAAGAGTGAGAGATTGATCTACGTTGGAAATAAAATCATTCGGTAAATGATATTTACAATATAAAAATCTAAAACCATAACCAAATGTGTTGTTGAATTATACTCAAGAATTACACCGATAAGAGAAAAAGTTTGAAAATGTACCTCATAGATGAAGTCGCCTTAATTATTTCCATGAGAAATTAGTGTAATATTCTTACTTTCAAGAATCACTGAATTTAGAGAAAATGAAGTACATTATGAAGGGCTTTGTGCTAAGTGTAAGTAATGGAACCATAAGCTATGTATAAATATAAGTGTGGGTACCCTTGCATAAAAACTTTAAATGAACGTGCACGCTTTTCGCTCATTTAATTGTTGAGTGCGCCATCGTGTACAAGCCAAATAGAGTATCCAACAAATAAATGAAAAACATAACAATAGTAACACACACAAATGACAATTGAATTGTTAAGGGTGTTCTGAAAATAAAACTTGCTAAGGGTGAATTTTGAACTCGAAATAAACAGATCGTAATGAGATTACGATTCCTTAATGACAATACAGGGGTAATAGGTTGTATAATTCTCAACAACATGAATGTCAGACTTAAAACATGAAAGTTAAATCACCCTTATATCTAAGTAGGAAAAAGTTTAAAATAAGCTATAAAAGCTACAAGTCAACTCAGAATAGGTGACAAAAGGTACTTGTGGTCCAAATGTGAACGTAAATGAACTAAAGAATTTGAAATGGTCACCCAATATCGTGAGAATTGATAGGTACGAGGAAAAGATGCAATAAGTCTTCAAAAATTCGAGTGATTGTGATAGGAAAATTTAGTATGAAACAAAGATGACGATATAATAAATCGCATACGAATGAGAATTGAATCTCGTTTAGGGTTGGCAATGATGTCAAATATTCCATAGAGTTACAAAGGTGGAAAATTGTTGCGTAAGTTAACGATTAAATGTGACAAAGGAGTTGCAAAACGAACTATTAGTACAAAGTTGACTCGAATTATGAACCTATGAGAATGAACGTCGACAAATGTATGATGGACAATAATGATAACTATTATCCTTGAAAGCAATGGTAGAAGTGATGATCCCAATTCCATAACCCTAAAATTGGACTTCGTCAGGCCTAGACTTACGTAGATCCCGAGTCAATCCTTGCGTAATCAACGCAAGCCTAGTCATCCTTACTTTACCTTTCATTATTTATTAAACAATTTAAATGAGAGTTATAAATATTAGTGAGTTATTCAAAGATAAGCGGAATCATCAAAATCTCCAACTAATAAAAACAACCTCAAAGTCATTAGTTAGAACCGCCTAGAATGTGGAAAGTCAACATATGTATACCATCCACCGTATGTTAAGTCACAAGAGAGTAATAACCATGTATACATGCCCAAGATCTCTCATAACCCTTATCCCAATGTTTTAAAACATATATATATATATATATATATACAGTAATACAAAATATTCCAAACCTACGTTGGTAACAAAGGGTGAATAGATCCAATATCCTCAAAGTAAATCACCAAGTTGAGGAGCCTTTCCCTTCGTCGACTGAGGAGATGCACTCAATCAAACACAAGAATGACGAGTTCAGGTAAGTAATGCTAAGCAGGATGTTTACAACACTTCAAAATAAATAAGCAAACTATATCCATGCCGATAAAAAGAAAGGTAAAGGGAATGCATGAATAAATAAAGGCTGTAAATAACATGAATCAATTCGAAGATGAGTGTTCAGGAAAACAACAGAAAGGTGCAAGTAGTCCTGACAAAAGGGTTGTTGAGTCATGGGAATACCACCTCCGAGACTTGGAGTGTAGGACGTGGTACAATCACACCATCATAAAATCCACGCGAATGCAAGGTTCCCGATAATCAAGCGAAAAACTCTCACCTCGTATAGGACCACAAACAATATCGTGCATTTCGAGCTCCTGACTCTGGTATACTACATCAAATAACTCGCACTCCCAAGGACCACGTTGACTCACTTGCCCTTAGACTACTTAATCATAATAGAATTCCAAACCAGAAATAGAGCAATAACAACAACAAATTAAAGCTCAAAGAAATAACTGTAAATTTTTCCACTTGTTTACTTACCTGTATCCCACGCTATTAAGCACTCACACAACTTCAATCCATCCTTTACGAATCTCCCGTGTGACTAGCACGATCCTACAATTCCTAGTTGATCAAATTATTGTAAAATCCACTAACTATTTTACAAATTACCCCATTTTCCATAATTTAAATCATTTATGAGAAAAATAAAAAAAATTGGTCTAATGAACAGTGTTAAGCTGCAAGTAAGGTCGTGGGATCAAAAGCCTGGTGGTGTCACTTAAAACGTGAAATTTCAACACTGATTGTTCCAAACGCTGTGAGTGGCATCGTGAGGAGATTTGCTTCATGGTGTCACTTAAAGCGCTAAATTACAGACTCTCTATCTAGGACATCGTAACTGACATCGTGGCCTTATGCCTTCAGAACATCCCTCACAACGTTGATTATTGAACTTAAATCCGAGGTTTTTTGACATTCCGTCTTGTTTCGCCACATTCCAAGCCTATCACAAACTTATTGGGATGCCTGTTTATACTTAGAACCACATTCATATCAACCTAAACTGTCACAAATACCTGGTGTGGAAATTAACTCAAAAACCAACAATAATTCACCATAAATCCAAATTCGATCCAAACAACTGCATGGTTATGCTCCATACCAATCAAACTATCCATATAAACCTTCAAAACGTTAAGAAAACAAAAATTCCAAAATGGTGTTCGAAAATGCCATGACGAAAACACATAATATACCCGCCAAAACGTAGAAAACCTTATGATAAGTAGGAATATTACCTTGGTTCTCGTGTTTGGTCGCGTCTTGTCTTTGTTTTGGGCTAGAATCCGATTGGAATCCAACCGTCAATCTCGTTCTCTTTTTTGAACAAAAGAAGAATTGAAAACACAATCCAAGAGAGAGGAAACAAAACTTTATATTTATCTCTTTAATCTCACTGTACGCTCGTATCCTGAGGCGCATTTGAGGGTTCTCCTTCCATCCAACCACTTCTCCTTGACACTCACTTGACACACATATTGACACAATTAGGACATTCTCTCCCATGTACTTTCTTCAATACATCCTTTCTCAGCATTTTCGGACCCAGTCCGCAACACGACTTGCACCGCCGTGTGCTCAAGAACCTAAAAAGGTATCGAGCATGTCACCCAAATTTTAATTATTATATTTAAATGTATTTTTTCAATGTTTTTAATTCGATTTGTCCCTCGAATAGCTAATTACTTGTTAACTGTTCGCTTCGACGCCCGTAAAACATGTTTATTCGATCTGAACCTGTTTCACTACATCAATGCTCACACTTAAATGCCTTCACATGTTTGGGACATTAGAATTTATATTCGGGTAAATAGAAAATAATATAAACACTGAACAAAAATAACGTACCTCAGTGACGACGACCGAGAATTTTACACACGTATCAAGGCAAGGGACCCACGTACGACCTAAAATGACACGTGGCACAAGTTAGATTTTAGGGTCATTGCATTAGATCTACACATTTGTAGCCTCCATAGATAAGCTACAATGACATGATGAGTTGTGTTAATATATGTAACTGAGATGGTTACATAGATGGTGTGTTGGTGTCCATGTTATAACGAATGACTATCATTGTTTCCTGCTACCAGGTGGTGGTATGATTTTATTGCATGATGAGCATAGATACTTTTCTCTTCGACATAGATGGGCACTATATCACACCTCAGTATTGTTTTGTTTTACTTGTTGATTGGTTGACTCAGGTGCACATTGCAAATTCGGTGGTGATTAAAGGGGAATACCCCAAAAACGCATGAGGACATGAAAAATTGGTAAGTAAATAAGTATGATGACTCTATTGATGATCTATGTGAGATACGCCTAGTGAGTCTTGGTTTGTGAGACAGAAATGAAAATGATGAGTTGTTAGAATCAAGAGTAAGACTTGGATTACGCATGGGGTAGTGGTAGAATACTTAGAGGAGAATGCCTCTATTAAATAATGAGTTGTAAAAGAAACCATTATGGATGGAAAAACTGGACTATGGTGTACTTTATTCCTAATTTCGATGATGATTCTTTAAAATTGGAGATATTGTAACGACTCATAAATTCAACACACTTGCATCGAGAGAAAAATTGTAATTTACCATAATATTTGTACTTTGTGTGCATATTATGCGTGTATTATATTTTGATTTATTTTATTTAATAAATAATTGCTTAGAGTAAATGAAAACAACTATAATAAAAAAGGAGATTGGGCCTAAGGCCCACAAAGGAATTTTAGACAGTTTTTTAGGTTGTATACAGCATAGAAATTGAACCCTAGCCTATAAAAGGATGTGAGAAGAAAACTTTAGCCACCTTATTTTCTATAAAGCCAAACACAAATGAGGTGAGGGAAATGGGAAAGAAAAAATTTGTGTTGATGGAGTGATTCATGGTGGTTGTGGGTGCATAAAAGTCAAAAAAGACTCCTTAGAAGGCAACAACTCCACCACCAGCACTAGTGAAGGGCGCTGGTGAAGGGCAATGGTATGGGCCGCTACTAGAGAAAAAGTAGGGGCCTCCTAGTGGAGGCCACACCTAAACCCTTGCCCCACCAGAACTCTTAAGCATTCTACCCAATAGGGTGGAGGAGCAAACGCTCCCCCATAGTGCGTACGAGGTATGTCTACAAGTACCTCCCTAGTACGTGCACAAGGCGCCCTTGCCTGGACCAAAACTAGGGGGATTTGGCCCCTAGACTTAAAAAAAAAAAAACATAAAATATAAACATAAATAAAAAATAAATATAATATATATACATATATGTATACATGTGTAAAATAAACTGAAATAAAAAAGAAACAGATCCTAACCTTTAAACGGGGCATGTTACCGTGTCCCTTTGAAGAAGTGTTGGGTGGTCCCACCCCTCGACCCTCTACCAGGCTACGAAGGACCCACCAGACCCACATTAGTGGAACCCCAAAGTGCATTTTAAAATGGAAAATTGAATTAAGAAGTAGAGTTGTCTATTTATGTGATGTGTTTGAACTTGTCTAGATTCTCAAAGTGGTTCACATCAAGCCCCGAGAAAGCAAGGAGCGTGTAACAACCTAATTATTAATTAGTTGTTAGTTATGTCATGTGTGCAAACGTGGCGGATAGCTTAGACGCCCGTAGACCTCACATATAGTCCAAGCCGAGCCTAGTTTTATGTAAATAGTGATTTTGTGTAATCTTGTGCATTATTTGCAATGTTTATATGTAATTATGTTAGATTGCATCGTAATGTGTGTATTTATATTATTATTGACCGTGCAAGACAGTGTGACGGGTATTCGCCTCGATTAGCATATAGATGCAGGTACCGGGTAAGCGAATGACAATATATTAGGTCGGGTAGTAATACACATGTCAAAATGAATAAAATGTGATTGATAATTAATAATAAATGTCGTAGAGTCGTGTGGCCGCGATAGACGCAAGTTGTCGTGCGGGACCGCGTGCGAGAATATCCGAGGGTTCGTTTAGTCATGATAAGCAAATGTGAGGGGACAAGTTACCCATGAGAGTCACATTTTGCTGGACTTGTTTACCCCTTGAAGGCCCTTGGATGAGATAGGGAGATAACCACACACACGAGATGAAATTTGAGTATAAATAGTGACTTTTCTCACCGACCATCACATTTTCTCTCTCCTCCATTGGATAAATCCAAAAATTGAAGTGTTAGCAAGGGTTTTGTGAGATTTTAGAGCCCATTTAGAGCATCAAATGACAAGTGTTCGACGATTCGAGGTGAGATCCTCACTCTACTCTCCATTATCTATGTGTCGGTTATAGAAGAACGGGTTTTGACGAAGATTTCAAGGATGGGTGTCGAGCACACTAGTTTTGGATGTGTTGCTATAGTTTTTATGTTTCTATTAGAGCAACAAATGAGGTTGTGTTGAGTTTGTTGTTGTTGTTGTTGTTGATTTCTTAAGGAAAATAGGGATTTTATTAAATTTTATCTGGGTTTTGGTTTCGAATGAGTTCCGTTGAGGTTTGATGAAGGATTAGGGTTGGTATATGGATATATGAGGTATTAAGACGAGTTCAGACCGCAACGATGAGTTGGGTGGCTCGAAATACCCAATATTGCTTATCTTATTTAGACACTGCCAGGGACACCATGGGGAGGAAAACCAACCAGCATTACCCGTGGCATCAAAACCAGTGAGCCACCCCACACCCACATTTTATGTCATGCATGGGAGTGAGTTCGTGGTGGCGTGAGCTATGGCTCACGGGGGTGCCACCCACGGCGTCCAAGACAGAAAATTAAAATAAAAATTTTAAAATGAATTTTTTGATTTGGTTTAATAGGGAATTTATTTAAGGATTATTACTTATATAATGGGCATTTAAAAAGGTGAAATTTATGGGTAAATGGGATTTTGGAAAATTTTGAGTTTGGGGAATTAATTAGTATTTTTTGGGTGTCAAGCATTTGGATTAACTGACTGGTGATTTGACACGCATTGGGAGGCGTGTAGGGATGGTGGTGAACTAGTTGGAGTGCGGTTTGAGGTACGTAGTATCCGAACTGAAATTATTTGGGCATTTACTTATTTTTGGCATTTGAATTCGGTACTGTTATTCCATTATTTTATTTCCTATTGTGGTGTCAATGTGGACAGATGTTGAGGCTCTTCTTCCATGTCATTCCTGTGTGTATGTCGACTAGACCATAACGTGTGTGCCAAAGATCTCGGTGGATAATTTGACCAAAGATCTCGTCAGGGCACGTGTCGGTGCGTCGTAAGTAATACGCCGACCACCGAGTGGGTCCAGAGACTGGCCTTGCTTTAGTGCTACTTGTCGTTAGTATTCTGTGGAAGAGTTCGAAGTATGGTGCTAGTCTGACCCTAAGCTCTAGGCACACATTCTGAGTTTCACTTTTATTTAAATCATGCAATGAGCACAGTTGTTTGTTTTATTTTCGCATGTTTATTTTATAGATTATTTAAATTCCAGTATTTACTTTCATGATTTTGCATTTAGTTTCCTTGGGATTACTCACTCTGGACTCGTCATCTGCCTTTTGTGATGGCTTGAGTCCAAATCCTAATACAAATCATGGCAAGGGGAAGCTAGCTGACTCATACCGGACTCATACATTTGTATTATATGTACTTTTTATTTTTACTTTGGTTTGGGATTGTGAGATACCTTGGTAGACTTGTATTTTGTTATCATGTCATCTTTTAAGGGCCTTTGACAACCATATGATAATATATGGGTTTTCCACAATTGGTTTATAATTAAATGACATGACTTTGATGCTTTCAATTTAATGTCATGTTTCAGTAATAAGTGAAACTGTAAATTGTAGATAAATGAGGGATAAATGATGATTTGGAGTTGATGATGGTTGTGGGAAACAATTGGCCTTGACATGGCTAGTTATGGGCCCACGTGGCCCTCATGGTGGTTCATTGGAGAAATGGGTCGTTATAAAGCAAGAATAGATGTCGCGACGAGTTTAAGTAAGTGGGGAGCTTTCTCAATTATCAAATACGGCTTGATATTAGTTATAATAGGATTCACATTTGAATCGAAACTTGGGGATGAATTGTGTCATCTTATTTACTTAAATCTAATTATCTATGGAATGTTTGTGTAATAGCCCGATTTTACTGATGCCATTATTTAAGTTATTTTCGTACTTGGACACTAGCTACGGCCTACGTGGACGATTCAGATAGGTTAGGGCTTGTTTGACTTGGGGTGACTAGTTATTTTGTTTCTTGGTTGCATAATTACGATGTAACTTATTTGTTAATTTATATTGCTTCGCATGTGTGTGTTTAGATTGATAAATTGTGCGAGATGGTGTGACAGGTATTTGCCTCCAAAAGTGTGTCCACAGGAGTACTGAACAAGCAAATTACGGGTACACTAAGTTTAGGAAATGATTTGTATAAACAAACAAAGTAGATGTGACAAAATAATAAATTGGTGGGTACTTAGTGACATACAAGGTCGTGGGCTACACGCGTGGATTGAACAATAATATGCATGCCTGATTGTGCTCGTCTGCGCGTAGAAAAAAATTATAGGCGCAAAAATATAATTTATATATATATATATTAAAAATCAAAAATGGGTAAGTGAGTATCGATTCTTGTCATTTTAGGAGTGTTACCTTAGACACTACCCATTTCATCAACCTTAAGACTTCACGGTGCGTATCTCAAGGAATTTTGATATATATTGACTTGGATAAGACTAACTTTTCTCACCATTTCTTATAAATCGATAGAGAGAGGAGAGAAGGAGATCAAAGAAATGAAAGATCATGTGGAGCTCGAGAGAGAGAAGGAAGAGGTAATAATGAATGTAAGTTGTTGTTGTTGGTTGTTGTGTCATTGTTGTTGTGGTTCTTCTGGTGATAAGGGGAGGAGGAGCTCAGACGAACTGCGAAGCAATTCATTAGAGGAAGCCGGCGCAGGGGAGTGATCTCCCTTGCCTGAATTAAACTAGAGGTTGGGTTGTCCAACCCCAGCTCAATAAAATAAAATAGATTCGAGAACGAAACAGTGCAAAAGCTTTATTTTGTCTTGATTGGGAAAGAAATGGGTTAGCCCCTGAACTGGGCCGGTTCGGCTCGGTTGAGCTAAACTCTGTCCAATCCGGTTCAAGCAAACCCTACCCAAATAAAAAATAAATAAAATAAAAATAAATAAAATAAAAAATTTAGAAATTGCAAAAAGAATTCCAGAAAAATAGGAAAAATCAAGAATAATAATATTTGACCCAAATAAATAGAAATTTAGAATTTAAATGGAAAGTGATGTATTTAGAATTCTTGCAAGACTTTATACTGAGGTTTTAACCTTGTAAAACGTGAAATGGTCATATTGAACTAAAAATTAGCAAATTGGTTTTCGGATTTGAGTGATTCGAGTGACTTGGTTGAGGGTTTTAGAGTCATCATATGACTCGAAGAACACTTATTAACTAAAAAAAATGTGCAAAAGCTAAAACTTGTAATAAAATTCTAATTTTTGTAGTCACAATATAAAATTAATTAATTTGATACTAAATTACTTAAAAGGTTTATTCGGATAATATGGACTTGGAGACAGTAGTTAGGTGTCGGGCACGCATCTCGAGACATGAGCAAGATCGGATTGGGGTATTTTAGGGATTGTAGTGCCACTTTTAAGGTGTGTAAAACCCTTGAGAATGCTTCACAAGACTTGGATTGTTTTATTTATATTTTGCAGTTGTTGAATGCTTTTATTCCTTGATTTGATGTTGAGCATTGTTCGATCATGTCATACAACCAGTTGAGTTAGTTCACCAGGGTTTTTAAAGTGTTATTGAAAGGGATGGACTGATTTACTTGTTAAGTAATATACTGGGATAATTTTGGGGAAGTGGTTGAGAATGTCTTATTAGCACATGATAATGCGTCACGGGTCTATGTCAGCCATCGAAAATTTACTGTATAATCAGTTGAGTTGTTGACCTAATCGATTGAGTAAGTTCATCGGGGGTTTTGCAGGCTAATCGATCAAGTAGGTTCACCAAGAGTTAGCTGTTATAACTGGTCGAGTGTTATACCAGAGTTTGCTATGTATAACTGGTTAAGTAGTTCATCGGGGTTTGTTATTATGTGTCATAGACTAGAGTTGGTGGTATTTAGGCATCTTAGAGGTACATAGGTACACTGAGGGTACCGTAGTTACTTTGTATGCTTAGAACATCATTCTTAAATTGCATGTTCACTTTTTTATTTATCTGTGGTTTACCTTCTCGCCTATTTACCTAGTTATTGTTCTCTTTTTTGTCATGCTCTACATTCATGTAAGTGTCTCTTTTTGTTGCCACATGTAATACTTGCATGTCTCATATTCTTTATTTGATTTCCTACTAAATATTGTGTGGAATTCCATAGGGGTTTTACTCACCTGGACTCATCATTGTTTTTTGTTGGATGACTTAGTGCAAATTCTTTTACGAGCAGAGGCAAGGAGATCCGTGGCGACGTTCTTGGAATTGCCAGCTATCGAGGACATAATCGTAGGTGTTTATATTTTGACGTTTTGATTTCTTTTGGGTATTAGGGGACTTGAGAAACTTGTACATGTATATACTTTACTTTTGAGTTACCATGTTGCCATATATATAGTGTACATTATGCCGGGTTTTCCACAGTAAGATTGACACTTTATATTACTTGAAATTAAGCTCATAAATGGCACAAGTTTATCTTTACAGTAAGACTTTTGCTACAAATTATTGGTTATCTACTTGCAATACTATAAAATATAACTAGAAGACCTATTAGACAACTGATAATGTTGAGATGTCTCGGAATGTGCACGAAAGAAATGATAGACACCTTTAGTTCTGGCCAGAGCACTGAAGTTAGTCTTACAATCATGACAATTTGAGTAACTCCATTGAAGTTTATGATTGTTCTCAGACTGTGAAGTTGATGGGGACTAACACCGCCATCTCATCTGTAATAAGGACAAATGAGAAGGACAAGCTGAATTAGAGCCTGCAACTACACCAAAAGATGTCAACATATAACGACACAATTTTCTGTTGTTGAGTATTTTCGGCCATGAATGCCATCTCAGGTCTACGGGAATGCCACATTGGCAAAAAATATTATTTTCGACTGATTGATTTCATAAATGTGATGGTAATTATTATTATTTGACTTATTTCATCGCATGTGTGAGTTTATATCGATGTTATAGGGCGAGATAGTGTGATGGGTAGTCGCTACAAATAATTGTAGAAGTTGACTACGACAGTTCAAGAGGCCAGGTGCCAGGAACTGGAACGCTTGAGGAAAACAAATAATTGGTGTTAGAATGGATAAGGCTAGGAGACTAAGTCAATAATTTGAGTCACAAGGATGGACTTTTAGACCAAATCAAGGCCACAAGATGGACCTAGTGGTGTGAGCATCACTTGAGATCAAGATTTTAGTATAAATAGTTGTTTCGATAAGATTTTCACTACTTTCTCTCTCTTCACTCAAAAATCTGAAATTTAGTGGAGAAACTTGAGGGGTTTTGGTGATTTGAAGAGGATTGAAGCTAGGAATCGAGAATCCAAGTTAAGATTTGTAATCTTCTCATTGTTCTTCATCTTTTGGTCGTGATTTCGTGGGTTTTGGTGAATGTTTCGAAGGGTGACCAAGCACATTGGTTTTTTGGGATGAGTTTTGGCTTAACTTATGGTTTTGAGCTTTAATTTAAAGGATGTGTTGACGTTGTTGTTATTGTTGAAGAAAAATGAACTTTATCGAAGTTTTGACGAGAAATCACCAGGTTTATCGAATCTATCAAGGTTTAGTGAGGTTTGAAGGCACTCTACAATTTTTTTTGGAGAACCATAAGGGTTGAAGTGGGTTCGGACTGCGACGACAAAGTCAAGAGGTTCTGAAAAATGACCTAATTAGATATAGCTGAGACGTCGCAAGCTGCGCCGTAGAGTAATTCTCCACAATGCCACCTAGGCTTGAGGTCCATGGGATCACTTCCTTGGATGCTTCAAGTCATGTCGTAGGTATTAACCTACAGCGGTGCCAACCATGGCGTGAAGGGCAGTGCCCCACTACCCTGGGCGTCGTAAGCGTTTGCTCACAACGCGCCACCCACGGCGTCATGAACAATAATTTGAAAAAACTAAAAATAATGTAAAGATAAATAATAAACATTTTAAATCTTGAGGTTGGAGATTTTAATGATTCATTAGGACATAATGGACTTGGGATACCATAGTCGGGTATCAGCACGTATTCCAAGGTGAGAAATGGACTTGGACTAAGGATTATATTTGAGTATTGGAGTGCAGTTTGAGGTGCGTAAAACCTTTGAGAATGCTTCACTTTACTCATGGCGTAGTTTTAATCGATTTTCATTTCGTATTTATGTGTGTCTGTTGGTGCGCATACATGTGTTTCACTCCATAAGCTTTAATTGCGTATATATATATATATATTGGTGTTGGCAAAATTCCTTGCATGAGTCGTCTTGGGACTGGGCTCAGGGAGACGGCAGAAAGATATACTTGCGACCGTCGGAAGGGATTAGGGTGGTTCTTGATAGGTAAGAACATCGAAGGGATCATGCTATTCACTGAAGTTGTGGCTTAGTCACTGGATTATTGAATAGTATATATGCGTGGATTCATATCTTGTTTTATCGATGTTCTGGTTGGGGTAAGTCAGGGAGTTTAGCATGATTATTTAGTTGGTAATTTATTTACTGCTTAACGTCGAGTCAGTTTACTTAATTACCGTTGCTTTTGAAGTATTTTAGTGATGCTTTATATTTCTTGTTGATGATTTTGGTGTGATGTACGCTACCTACAGCCTTGGGAATGTAATTGTATGTCTCGTAGAATTATTAGTTTTATTTCATGAATATTGTGTAGACTTCTCTTGGGAGTTTATCCATAGGACTTGTCATTGTATTTGTTGGATGACTGAATACAAATCCTTTGTCGATCTAGAGCAAGGGCAAGGAAGTACTAAACGGCTTTTCTGAGTTTATTGCTACTTCTGCTCGTGTTTTTGAGACTACTATATGTATTTATATATTATTTTTTGCTGGGTTTTTAGGGACTGTAGAACACCAAATACATGTATATAAATTTATGTTTATATTTGCTGAGTTTTCCACATTAGGATTGATGCTCTAAATGACATAAATTTTACTTTTATTTTCATGCTATTAGATGCTCCACTAAATTTTTGTTTATTGAATTTAAAAATTTGATGATTGAGGAATAAGTGGTGTGTAGTGCCCGTGGGACACAGTACGATGATGACATGGCAAGGCTGTGGGCCCAAGACACATGATGTGGTGAGTCTCAGGATTTCGCGCCGCTATAATTTGCTATTAGAGCAAGGTCGATGTACCTCGGGGAGAAGATAAGGAAGGAGCATAAAACTTAATAAGTAAACTTTTAATGTAGACACCAGAAGATCTTGACTTAAAATCCTAGTTGGGAAGCAAATTTGAGTCGAGTAGTGTTATGGTTATATACGTATTATGTGTTTTAAGTGTATACTGTAACGACCAAGTTCTACAATGTGTATTACCTATATATACTCGTGTCTATGTCACAGGACGATGACGTCGAGTTACGAGTAGAGTTCTCTTAGGAAAATGTGTTGAAATGGGTACCGGGTAGACGAAATAAGGGACACGAGTGTGGGAACAATTTTTCATGAATGACCAAAATAAAATATGATAATTGATTAACATGGGAAAATTGTTCGGGTCGTTAGTATTTTTCATTCGCACGCGACGGTGCAAGTGTTGAGGCATGTGCCCTAGGTCAATCTATAAACATTATTTATCTTATAATTTTAGTTAAAAAAATATAGGTTTTTCATTTACTATATTATTATAAGTGATTGCATGTTTACCTTATAATAAGATCCATGGGTATTTGTTGAAATATCCTAAATATCCCTAGTCAGTCATTATACTAGGAACTATAATGAATTAAGATTAGTGTGAGTATTGATTGATGGTCATGTAATGATAATGCGTATAGGGATATGAATCAAGATCATGAGTATTTGTTAGGGAACATGGTACTGGACCGACCTGCTATGAGAACACCACATGGATTAAGTCATAGGTGTTACTATTTATAGGTATATCATTTAGTTATTTGACTTGAGTTTACCATAGACTTTAATATTATGAGCATGGTAATTTGACACAATTAAACGTTGCCTTTAACCGGACAATTATAAAGATTGTGATTGGTTATCATGTGAACAATATGTGAAGGTGTGTAATCAAGATAGAATTTGTCCTTTTCATAAAGAGAAAGATGTCAGTGGATCCCTCGAAATGTTAGATTGTTAAATGACCAAGTCTAAGTAAATTAATATGATCAATGTCACTTGGTTGTTTTCATTCTACCTAAAGATCGAGACTAGTACGATTGAACATTAAGGGTGACTTTTCCATGCCTTGTGTTTAATCAAAGGATATCACACGAAAAAAGGATATGATATGTTATTCATTAGGTTATATCAATTTTGATACTCATGCTACTTGGGAAGTCATAATGCCTTGCTAGAGACCGCGTATTACTTGTGTACTGAAAATGGTTTTTGGTTCACTACCAACGTCGCATGAACCTATTGGGTTGCACATAAAGAATTGCTTTGCGCAATTTCAATCTATCCAGAGTAATGAGTTTTATATGATAAAATTTATGACATGAAAACCTTTATGATTTGTTATATGATAACTTATTAATACAGGTATATGTGTAATTTGCTTAAACTGCCTAAATACAATAGTTGTATTACGAATAGGATTTTAAGTGAGGGTTTATCTACACATATAAATAAAGGTCATACCCTAAAAATAGATAAGAATTTTGTTTTACTATTTTCTAATTTTCTAGATTTTGGGAGAGAAAGGAAAAATGTTTTTCTATCTTACTTGGGGCTAGCACTCCAATTTGCGTTCATCGTTTGTGTGTGGATTTCTGATAGAGGACACGCGCTTGAATGTCTAGGAGATCGAACAATCAGAGAAGGAAATCACAAATTAAGGTATGATTTACTTTTGTAGATCTTGTTTAATAGAACTTATTTTGTGATCCTGTTAGGATTTTCATAAATTGCTTTGAAGTTTTCACAACATATGAACCCCAAAAATGCAACAGCATGTCGTGGCGCAGGTCGAGTGTCAGCATACTTGGGAAAAAACAAATTATTGTGGTTTGAAATGATAAGCACAAAAACTTAGTGTCCCAAGTATGTCAAAAAGGTGGTTGGATGGCCTAAATAGGGGCTCTACGATGGTCCTAGGGATGCACAGTTGATAAGTGATGAAATAGGGGGTACAAAAACCTAATTTGAGGATAGGTTTGACTCATTTTTCCACCACCAACACACAAATTCGAGATTTGAGAGAAGAGAAGAGAGGTTTTGGATGAAAACTAGAAGGTTTGGGTGCCTAATCATTGATCAACGACGCTCAAGGTAACATCTCGATAGATCTATCGATTCCTGTTAATTTGAGCTATTAATTTGAGAGTTTTGTTAAATTTGGTGACATCTAAGGGGTGTCGATTTGTTGGTGAAACTTGGTGTTTTGGTATGGTGTATGGTAGTATTAGAAACACTGAAGGGGATGGAGTAGGCTCGGAACGCAACGACAAAGCTGAGGGTTTTGAAATTCCCCAGCATCGTCTACCAGCCCGTGTGGCTTTGTAACGACCATACAATTTAATTGGTGACACATATCGTGTGTTTACAAGACCGTGACATACTCATCGTGATTTGTCATATTACTCAAGCCTCGAGAGTCGATAATGAGGTATATTTTATTTTTCTGTGATGTTTCTATTATTTATACCCAAATGAGAACACTGTATGTTCTGGTGCGTGGTTTTCGTTTATTAATCGCTACGAATTTCTGTGTAAGATTCGGCTAGAAAAAATAGAAATTTTAGGGTATAATACTGATAATTAAACATCGAAAAATGGTAATTTGTGAGTTACCAAAAAATAATAAATAATTAAATAAAATATGGGAGCGAGTTTATGTCCAGGAATGTATGTGGTGCGAGTCGAGAGTTGAAACAGGTTGGGAAACACGTGTTTTGAACGAGAAACGGAATGATTTTAAGGTTGAAGTCACTTATTGGAGTTATCTAATGGTATTAGAGTTAGTGGGTAGGATGAAAGGGAGACATGAGATGTGCCTCGAGATTCGTGCGTGCGATGAGATGAATGGAAAGTATAAATATCAACTTTTCTCTCTCCTCTCAATCCATTTCCATTTTCGTTGAAGGAGAGAATGGACGAGGGAGAGGGGTTTCGATGGATTTTGAGTACATTGTGATGTCGTGGATCGATCGAATACGCGTAAAAAGGTAGGATTCCTACTCCTTGCATGTTTGTGCATGTTTTGGCGTTAATTTTATGGGTTTTCGTCGTGACGATGTCAGAAGAATTTTCAGAAAAATGTTGGGAAATGAATTTGTTGATAGTTTTTGGATCAATGGAAGGTATTATTGTGGAATTTGTGGTTGGTTTATGGATTTGAAGTTGTTCGGAATTTTTGGGAATTTTTAAAGAAATTCGTGTTATTTTCGAATCGAGGTGTTTTGTCAGGGTTTCGACACAAAACGAGTTAAGTTTTAAGTTGTTATGGATGTCCCTAAGGGTTTGGGATAGACTCGGAATGCGACGACACGAACCGGGGTTTCAAAAAACCCCGAAATAGGTGTTATGCTGAACACACCGTTAGGGACGCTGTGAGAGGTTATTCCCACAATGCCACTCACGACGTCTCGAGGAGAGGGAAAAAACGAAAATAAAAGAAGACGTCGTGAAGACGTCGCCATGACCAAATGAGGTCATGGCGTTACTCACATACGAGTTGGGCAGACAGCCTCATCTCCACGCCATAGAGACGCCACCCAAGCTATTAAACACCACGGCGTCCCAATGACGTGACACTGTTCACAGAGACCAATTTTTTAAAAAATTTTAAAAAATTTTGGGGATCTCTCGTGTATCCAATTGGGTCCAAATACAACTCAATACCCCGAAATCAACCCAATTACACTAATTAAATTAATATGAAAAATTGGATAAATTAGAATGATATTAATAGGATTTGCAAATTTTTGGTGAATTGACAAATTTTGAGAATTTAAGTGAACCGACTTAGAGTACTCGTAAGGATCGAGGTTTACATTGTGAGGTACGTTATCGTACAAATGTAAGCCAGATAAGAAGTATGCATTAATTCATTATCCATTTATTGTCAATTATATTTGAATTGAGCCTTTGTTGGAATTCTATTCTTATTTTCTTAGTTGAGTGTCTTGGTGTAAGTGAGTTGCGAAGGTACTTTTGGGTCCATATGAGTAGGTAAGCTCGAACACTTCTGTGGTTATGTTGTTCACTATTGTAACTATAAATGTGGTTTATACCCTGAGTACCGGGTGGTTTGGACGCTGCGGTGTCTTTAGATTGTTGGTCACAATTGTAACTATAAATGTGGTGTTGCGGTACTGCATTGATTTTGACTACTTATGGGCCTTTTTTGATTCTGTAGACAATCAAATTCCGTTGCTCAATTTATCAGTTTTTTTTATCATGATATTTGTTACATTATCTACTTTTAAATACCTTATGATATTTGGACTATTTACCTGAGAAATCTTGAATTATAGTTTAGTTTCTTCTGGTATTACATTCTCTTTTTCAAGCACCCACTGTCTAGTTTGTGACGGTGGTGCAAATAGAGCAGAGATGAGTGAGGGGAAGAAGTTGATGCTACGTGATATCCTCTAAAGACTCTAGGAGCGATCCTTTCCTTTACTCACTTTTGGTTGTGATTGTGTATTATATGTTTTGTTAAACACTGCGACATCACTACAAAAATAGAGCCCATTAGCAACAAGCCAATCTGTCACTAATTGCCACTTTTTTAGTCGCAAAAGAGGTTTGAGAGAGAATAGCGTACTCTGCCGCTATTCTCTTTGTCGCAATTTTGGATTAGCGACAGACTGACATGTCTGTCGCTAATTAACGACAACCATGTTGTTGCAAATTTGAAGCTAACCAATTTTGGCGACTTGTGTGCAGAGAGCAATATAGCGACAGACCAGCGACAACATGGTCTGTGGCTAATCTCTAAAGTAACAAAAGTAAAAGTAAAACAGTAAAACAATAAAACAAATAGTAAAACAGTAAAACAATATAACAATAAATAAAATGAAACAGTAATAAAACTGTACGAAAATAAATAAAAGTAAAATTGTATTCAAAACAGTAAGAATGTAATAAAAGTAAACCCAGCTAAGTGTGAATTATAACACAAAAAGTTGACAAAAAAATATAATCATCATATATCTCCACAACAAAAACTAACTCGCAACAAAATAAATGCAACTAAGTGTGAATTATAACATACGAAAGTTAGAAAAAAAATATAATCATCACATGTATCCATAACAAAAACTAACCTACAACAAAATATATCATTCAGTTGGCGCCGGCATGAACCTATTCATGAACTCTTCATTATCATCCAAAAGTTGCCTATCCTCTTGAGGCACTAGTATATGTGGATTGGCACAATATCCTCCTCGGCGGTCGTCTTAATGATCAGTGGATGATGAATGAAGACCCGCTCTTTGCAGTGATGCATCGCCCATCAAGTGTCGTGTGTCGACAACGTAAGCATCCTCATGAAGATCGTCAAGATGATGAGAAGAAGGATCCGTAGATGGTGGCGGTGGTGGCGGCTCAGTCGATGATGGTGTAATGCCAAAACGCTCAAACACCAATGCCTCCATGCGTGCATAACGTTCTCGCAACTCCTGATTTTCCTGTCGGCACGCCGTTATATCTCTCAGTATCTCCTCTTGCACTCTCTCGAAGTCCCTACCCAACGTCTCATTCTCATGAGGTCCATAAGTCGGCATGCCGTGGGATGAACTTGCCCCTAAAGTGATGTAACCCTGCGATCCTAATTCATATACCCGACCCTTTACCGGCTTAACGACTTGAAGGTAAATTGAATTTTTGTCAATATGAGTCTCTTGAGTCTGAGCCAGCTCCTCCATCCTCCGAGTGATATTAGCCTGCATAAATTTAGTTAAACAAGTTATAGTATGAACTTTATTATCTTATTACAAAACAACAACAACAACAACATATAGTCCTAATCCCAAATTAAGCGGGGTTGGCTACATGGACCAGACTCTTGCATTGAGCTTGATTTAGTGCACGCAATACATGAGACCTTAAAACATTGATATTTTAAACATTACACCCTCTAATTAAGGACTAACACTACAATCACCAAGTATTCACTACTAGTACTACCATTTAAGTCCAATACACAACCCCCTATGTTTTCACTGCAAAGACAATATTTTTCTTCTACTGGTATTGACAATGAAGATATATAAACTAGAGCACAATTACTGAAAGAGAATGAAACCAAAATCACACCCCCAAATATGGGGAAAACAACAACTTTTTGGATCTCAACACCACAAATCAACAAATCAAACCAAAATATGTTGCAGATCATCCAAGAAAGTTCTTCTAATCACACACATCACACAAACTTAAAAAGCTAACTGTATTGTGCCAAAAAGAAAAATTGCATCATATATATATATATAAGTGCTAATGACTATCTATGATTTGTTCAAATATGGAAATTAAAAGGCGTGAGTACACAAATTGCTCAGGTGACATTCATATACAATGGTGCTACTTGCATAATTTTGCCTACTTTTTTGTCCATAAGGAAGCATGCATCCTGCAATTGTTTCTAACTTCATTGTGTACCAAGTTTTGTCCCTTGAAGTCCTCCAAAGCTCTTAGACTTCTGCATGTATCAAAGTTTCATGTTCTCGTTACTAGAACCTTTGTTTTAGCCCTCCTGATCAAGGGCTAGAGAGTTTTTGATCTTGTGTAATCATGTTGAATGAATTTTAATACATAAAAGTGATTAATCTATGAAGAGCAAAAGAGAATATTAATTGAGAATAAGTGTACGTAAGATAGCAAGGCACAATCTTAAATGAAGGTTTACACTTGTTTCCAAAGGCTGAGCTAGTATTATAATACATCCAGACAACATACAAAAATTAATTTAACCATAAAAATGCAACACTAAAGTAATCTCTAGAAAGCCATCTACTTGTATTTAAATTAACAACTACAGATTGCAAAATTGCAGTGATTGGCATTCAGATATAGCATGATGTTCAAAAGAAACCTAGCTAGTTAGTCACAGTAAAAAAAGCAAGCATCAAGGACTTTCAAAACTTTGTAGAAGATAACACAATCACTGTCCATGCAAAGTAATTGAAATAAATGGAAAGGCTTACATCTACACAACCTAGTAATGAAGCAACAGATGAAGAAACTAAAACATTCAAAAAATTGATATAAAATGATTAAGTGCAAGCTTACAAAAGACATCACAACTATTGTCCATGCAAAGTAATCCAAATAAATGGAAATGCTTACATCTACAAAACCTAGTTTTGAAGCAACAAATAAAGAAACTAAAATGTTCCAAAGCTTGCACTGTAAAATCACAAAGTGCAAGCTTACATCTACACCAATCACCAATTGTATGGAGTAAATCCACATATATACAGCATGTACAAAGTAAAGATAACTAGTGCATAAATCCACATATATATAGACATGTACAAAGTAAAGATAACTACAAATAATCACTTAACTAATCAAAGGAAACTAGAAAACAAAAAATGTGGCTAACTAAGATAACCACACTAATCAACATAACTACAGACAACTAATTAAGATTTGAAATCAAAACTGCCACCGTTCTTGTGGTCCTCATACAGGTAATACATCAATACTACTAGAAAGTTCCTAGTGCATGGAAATAGAGTGTAGATATACAACTTCCGGCATCTCTTTTAATTGATGCAGTTGACTGGCACTGAAGTTATCCAATAAACATTTGAACATTTAATTGCCCGTGCATATTGTTCAAGCTTCTTGAATTCTCTAAAGTACGCTCGTCCCTCAGTTCTTAAATTCTTGGTTGAGAGATATCCCACAATAATCCATAAAACTTCCATAAACCACTCACGTAACTTTAAAAAAACCTATAATTTTGGTAAGGAAATCAGGACACTATTGTAATTGCCATCATGGACCAATAATTGATAACCATCAACAAGAAAATACTGCAAATTGTGGGACTATATCTTTGAGTGATTTGCTTCACTGCAACTTTATTAGGTAGGTGATGGTGAGACCTTAGAAGTAAGAGTAAGCTTATAAAGTTTTAGGTTTGGAGAACTGGAGCTTTGCCCAACTAATCCAAGACAGAGGCAGGTAAGACCACACGGCAAATAACAAGAGCTTATATCTACATAACCTAGTTTTAAAGCAACAAATAAAGAAACTAAAATGTTCCAAAGCTTGCACTTTAAAATGACAAAGTACAAGCTTACATCTACACCAATCACCAATTGTATTGAGTAAAACGCTTTCCTATTGTAATGCAGTACCAAGAGCTACTGCTCATTCTTTTACAAAATTTGGATAACTAAAATATGGCATTAACCCTTAAGCTTCATTATTGTTCATGAGGACAATATTAATTATTTGGTGATTAATGAATGATACAAGTCCATCATACATTTGTAAGGCAAAAATGCACAATTTCTAGGACATAACTATAATATGAAGATTTTTCATTACTTTTCTTTATAGTGCCTCCATTTGTAGTTCACACTTCATTAGAGGCTTGTTTCATTTAAATATTTAACTTTTTCTCACCAAAAATGCAGCTTTTGAAGCAATTTAGGCAAAGGAAGTTTCTAAATGATTTGATAGCAAAGTATACCCTCCATGAAACAAAAATAAAGGGATCACTTGGAGTCAACTCATATAGAAGCCAAAAGTGTTGTTTTCTTATAAAAAAAAGTTGAAAATGGTAAACACTACACAACAACAACAACATAGCCTATTATCTTATTACAAAAGACGTGTATATATTAAATTGTTGTAATGTTATAGAAGTAATACTTACATCAACCCTCTCTAATCTTTGATCGACGAACGTATGGCCATCGTGAGTGATGGTGTGGAGGTATCGAAAATCCTCTGGGTATGTGGGGTCCCGTTCCAACCTAATCGCCTATATACATACAAGTCAATAATTAATAATGGTTAGTAATTTACCAATCTCAAAAGTTAAATAAAACGCAATAATTAATTTGATATATATAACTTATAACTTACTAGAGTTCTCTTATGTTCCGTTGCTGATATAGATCCACAATTGTACAGTGAAATACTAGTCCCTGGGTCTCCCTTCTCAGCCATTCTATTTGCGCTCATTTTTGCTGATTTTTCCTTGAAGTCGTCACTTTCCTGCATCTTCTTGTAGTTCTGAAACACCTCATCTGTCAAATAGGCAAGAGCATGCCTCCTGTAGACCGTCTTGTAAACATTGTCATTGTAACGCTTCGCAACCTTCCTAAGCCAAGCATAGTATACCCTCCAAGACAGACGCTCATCCCAAGTGAACCAAACCTATCAAATTTGTAAATATAAATAAGACCCGAATGTCAACATGAATGAAACTTTAATTAGTTTTTCCATTCGAACATTTAATTTGATTGATGTTAAGTTACAAGTACCTCCCATCTACGACAGTATACGATTCGTTGCTCTTATGGAATGAAATCCCATTTCCATGCGTCCTTCAGATACCTCGTCTTCATTGCGTTTGTGGCCTTCTGGGAAGCTACAGACGAGGGATCAAGCCTATATTTTTTGCATATATAAAGTTTTTAATTAGTCAAGCATTTTAAATGAAAAACAAAAGTTCTAATTATTAACTTAGATTCATTGTTCAGAAACATACAAGCCATAGTTGTCAAAGGTGAGATGAATCAATGGACCACCATTTGGTGTTAAAGTATGAGTGGGGTTCAAACGTAGCCACTCCAGAATTTCCTCATTCTCAGGTGGCAACTCCTTAGGGATAAGAGGCTCGGGTGTTCTCCTATTGTTGCGACGACGTCTCCTCGTCAGAGGTGGGTGGAGATGGTCGTGTGGCGATCCAAAAGCGTGTTGTGATGATGACGGTCCGATAGGTGGTGAACGGACATGGTCATGTGGTGATGAAGTAAAATGTCGTGATGGGGATGGTCTAGTAGGAGGTGAACGAACATACTCATGCGACAATGAAGTAAGGTGACGCGATGAGGAGGGTCCAGTAGGAAGATAGACATGATCATGCGGCGATGAAGTAGCATGGCGCGATAAAGGTCTAGTAGAATGTGTATGGAGACGATGACTCGGTGGCGATGGAGTGGTGTGGTGCGATGAGGGTCCAGTAGGAGATGGGTAACCCTGCGATGATGTAGTGTGTGGTAAGGGTCCAGTGGTGTATTGGGGAGGGAGTATGTGACCCGAAGGTAATTGAGTGGTGTGGTAATGTGGTAAGGGTGTGGAAGTGTACTGAGGAGGGTAAGAACTACCCGTAGGTGATGATATAAAATGCATTGGTCTAATGGTCTGGTGAGGATAAAAGTAACCTGGGGGTGAAGGACTGGAGTGGTGTGATGATGAGGGTCTCTGCACAACTCGGTGAAAACAACTTTGAGGTGATGAGGCGTCATGGGTGGATGAGTCGGGTGATGTCATGTTGCCATGGTCACCTCTACCTCCATCCTTCGCATGAGGAAGCATACCACGAGACGACATGCTGGAAACTACCAATCACAAAAAACAAATGTAGTTAGTTTATTATCACTCTACTTCGCAAATTATAGTTTTAAATTAATTGTTGCATTTAATACATTCCAAGCAACAATATATTTCTAAACACTCACAATAATTAGTCTAACTCATCTTCGCTACCACTGTTTGATGATGAAGCGAATTCATCATCTTCATTATTGCCACCTTCACCTTCAACCTTCAACATCATCATTCATCTCAAATTCATCATTGTCCGAGACAATTTCACCGTTGGGATCGGCAGCCCCCGCTTGTAATGGGTCCAAGTCAACTTCAACAGTGTGGGCATCGTTATTTTGATCTACTTGAAAGGCATCATCAGTGACAACCCTATCTTTGACAACACTGGTTTCATCAGTGAACTTTGGTTAAAGCTTGCATACAGCTAACCAATCGCCTCAACCCCTTCTCGTCATTGATGGATAAGAAAGATAGTACACTTTGACATGCTTGCATCACTAAAATAAGTGGCTCGTATTTATTAAATCGACGATTTTTGTGAACTTCGATCAATTTCAGCTTAGCATGGACTCGGGTACCAACTTGCGTACTATTGCCTTGTGTTGGATCGAACCACTCACATTTGAACAACACCGTTTGAAGTGACCCATCATCATATTCAATCTGAATCACTTCTTGAAGTTGCCCATAATAATCGCACCCCTCGGCTTTGACGCATACACCACTGTTTTTTGATCCCTTAATTCCCCTATAAGTCGTAGTGTGGAATTTATATCCATTCACAAGGTATCCAAAGTAAGTGACGCACAAACGAGAGGATCCGCACTATATTTGACGAAGCGTGTCACTTACATTATTTTCTCGAGCCTACCAATTAAATTGTTCAAAAAGAAAAGTATTGAACATAAGAAAGTAAGTCTAATAACATTACAAAAGTATTTGCAAGGTTTATTGAATTTACGTACATATTGCAAGAACCACCTCGCAAATTATTGTTCAAGCCTATCCTCAATATCTTGATTAGTAATATGAGGCTCTTGTTGTCGTATATTAGACAAGAAGATGTTGCAAAATAAGAATATTCAACATGGTGATTGAAACATATGTATAGACTTTGTGTCGAATACACATTATCAAAACATAAATATATGCATACCTGATATACGAGGATATTTTCGGACAATTTAGTAAAACATATTGATGACCTGCATCATACTCCTATTCAGTGAGGAACCGTTTCTTACATTTACTGATCGGTCGTCCGGGATATGTTAAAATCGAGAACGTACCATCATAATTATAAGACGGACCTACTCCACCGTCATATTACATTGGACACGTTGATGTGAAGTGTTGATATGTTTCTCAAAGTAGAAGGAACAAAAGGAAGTTACTTCCTCAACTAAATAAGCATTACTCATAGACCCTTCTATCTTTTCCTTATTCCTAACGTTATTCTTCAAATGTTTAAGATACCTGAATAAAGAAATAAGAAAAATTGATATTTTTTAGCAGGACAATGTAATTAACTAATTATTAAATTGCAATATTAGAAAAAGGTTACCTCTCAAAGGGATACATCCAACGAAATTGTATGGGCCCAGCAAGAAGTACCTCGTATGCCAAATGTATTGGAAGATGCTCCATTGAGTCAAAAAAACTGGGTAGAACGATTTGCTCCAACTTGCACAAGATTTTTGGAATGTTGGAGTGCAACAACTCAATCTGGGACACATTAAGACTCTTAGCAATTAATTCTCCAAAAATAAACGTAACTCGTTGATTGCAAGCCATACATGTTCTTCTAGAAGTTCGCAAAAGGCAATGGGAGTCAATCTCTGCATGAAGACATGACAATCATGACTTTTCATTCCAAACATCCTCAGTTTGTTGAAATCCACACATCGACCAATATTCGAAGCATATCCATTCGGAAAACCGCAAACCTTGTATCCAATCACACAGAACTTCCTTCTTACGTTTATCCAATGCATAACACGCTTTAGGGTATGTGTTGGAAGTGGGGTCATATTTGAGGGAAGGTCGATTGCAAATTTCTTTAACATCTAGCATCGACTTCGAGTTATCCTCACTCTTCCTAGGAACACTAATAATAGTATTAAAAATATTGTCAAACACATTTTTCTCAATATGCATGACATCTAAATTATGTCTAATGAGATTTGTTTTCCAATACGGCAGATCCCAAAATATGCTTCGTTTCTTCCACCATGATTTCTTAGAAATCTCTTTGTTCATTTCATGGGATCCAACGTCTGTTACTTTCATCAAGCCCAACATTTCAATTTCGTGTAAAATTTGTTCCCTTGACTTGATAGGTGGTGGTCCTTTTCGACATGTTTGCCCTCGTCGAAAGTTGGTCTAATCATTTCGTAATCTATCACCTCGTAGTAGAAAGCAACGATGACAATCGAATTAAGAATTTTTGCCTCCATGTTTCAATTGGAATGCATCAGTATCATCTAAACAATACGGACATGCTTGCTTGCCATGTGTGCTCCAACCAGACAACGTACTATACGTAGGGAAGTCGCTCACAGTCCACATATAGGCAGCTCGCATTTGGAAGTTTGATCTCGTTGAAATGTCATAGGTAAGCATGCCATCATACCGCAATTCTTGCAACTCCTTTACTAACGGTTCTAGAAAGATGTCAATTTGATTTTTAGGATTATTTGGACCAGGAATGATGATCGTTAAGAACATAAACTCTTTCTTCATGCACACCGACGGAGGTAGATTGTAAGGCGTTAAAATAACAGGCCAAGACGAGTATTGTTTTCCAGACTGTCCAAAAGTTTGGAAACCATCCGTACACAATCCCAAGCGAACATTACGAACTTCAGCGCTAAAATCGACATTAACACTATTAAAATGTGTCCATGCCATAGAATCAGAACAATGTTGCATTACAATGCCGTCTTAGACATGCTCCTCGTGCCACCGCGTGTGTCTTGCCGTCGCTTCGGACGCGAACAAACGTTGCAGTCGAGGTGCTATGGGGAAGTGATACATTTTTTTGCGAGATCGCAAATTGTTGCTCCCTCCCTCACGATGTAGTTCCTCATCATACCTTGACTCCCCGCAAAACTTACAAGTCATCAACTCTAAATCTTCACCCAATAAATCATGTAAAAGACACACAACAATCAATTTGTTTAACCGGTAGGCCCAACCCTTGCATAAATCATTTCGTGCTATAAAAACTATCGACCAAATACTTGTTAGCTGGCAGTAAGTCTTTACAACATTGTAGAATCCCATCGTACGCCCTTTTCCAATATGTGATGCTCTGATTTCAGCGTTAGAAGTCGTGCCATTGCTGACAATTTGGTCATGGTTTCACACCCTTACCACATAGGCTCACTTGCGGCTTCGATCATTTCATACAACTTCTGTGACTGCGGATTTGGAAGTTCTTCTATGAGAGTCCAATTAAAACTCGAACCCGCCAAGTCATGCACCATCTCGTGATACGATGTAAAATTTTTGACTTCATGTGTATCTTCATCGTCATCGTCTCCCATCGCATTACTAGGTTCTTCGTCATTATTAGGTGCTTCGTGTACATCCCTACGAGCGTGAACATGTTCTTCCTCTCCAAGTTCTGTCCAACATTGATATCCTTCATTGATATCCTTGAACGAAACCTCTATGAACTAAATGACATTCTACGATCTTGGTGTCATAGTAAGCATGATTACGACACTTGATTTGGTTGCACGGATACCGAATCTTCCCCTCAGTTAAGAATGTCCTGCAGTGCGTCTCTGCGAATGCAATGAACTCGCTTACGCCGTTCACGAACTCACGCCCGGTACGACCATTTTTGATACAACTATACATCCATTCTCGATTAATAGATGACATTGCAATTGATCCTAAATTTATGAGCGTATCAGTGGATAATTTGGAATTTCAAGTGATAATTTTTTATACTCTTATATATAATTAATTTGTTAAAACATTTGGTCGAGTTGTGGTTTCAATCTGAGGGATTGTTATTGATCGAAATATTTATCTAATCCTAAAGAACACAAGAATAAACAATAAGTAATTAGTTAAGAAATCAATTTAAACGTACAATGCCACTCTAGCAATTGTACATGTAATTGTACACTATATATAGACCAATTAACAACACACGCATTCTTATAAAAGACGAGCTAAATACTAATTAAGATTTAAATATTTGAATCATAATTACAACTATAATTAATTAAGCAATCCAAACTAATTCAATATATTTAATTTCATCAATTCAATTCAATTCAATTCAAGCAATATACAAATATATACCACTTTTATTTTGAAACAAAAACAACAAAATAAAGGAAAATGTAAAATAGTCAAAATACGTAGAAAAATATAAAATCAACAACAAAAACAAAAAATACAAATCGGACAAAAAATTAACTACACAACCAAATCAACAACATTATTCTTGCAAAAAAAATAAATAAATACCACAAATCCAACTGACAGTTTGATGTAAAACGAGCGAGGTGTCCGCATGCAAATCCAATTCTCTATTCTCTCAGACCATCAACGGAATCACAAAATCCAGTAAAGCACTCCAAGAGAACAACAAAGATCAACTAAATTCTACTGCGTAATTCTACCTTGAATTATACCAAATTATTCCAGAAAACCACAATAGCATCAATAACCAAAAAAATCCAAAAAACTTGAATTAAAGACTTAGTTCTGTAAGTAGGTTAGCTAGGTTAAGCTCGCATGAAGGTATTGTTTTTTTTCACATTTCAATTCAACATTTGCAATGAATCTTACAGCAAATTACAAAACAAGTTTGGCATAATAAGAGATGAACTCAAGGTACTTTCACATTCTATTTAAAAATCCGAAGTACTTCGGCGATCATTGACTGTTGGACCGAAAGTACCTTGTTCCAATTATTGCAATGAACTGTTGAACTTTGTCGCGCTGTCCTCTGTTCAATTTATGTTGTTAATCAAATAAAGCTTCGTCAGTACACATCTAAGAATGATGAGCATTATAGTCGTCTTCGTTACTAACAATAGTCTCATACAAAGCTCTTAAAACCAAACAAAATACAACTCCTTTTCTATGTACGAATGTTTGATTTAATTCATTGAAGCTCCCACGCATCAAAAACATAGCTAACAACCAAGAAAAACTTTGTAAAATAGTGTGATTGGTGATCTAACATTCAGATCTTCTGCCTCTATTTGCTTGAAAATCAAAACTTTGAGTTTCTTTTATATTTATTTCTTTTAACTTGAAAAATATTTCTATTATTGTGACTCAATGAATTTTAGATATGCATTCGAAATTTTGATATAACCTTAGAATTTTAGCATTTTGATCTGCCCTTAAAGGCAAGTGGTGTTGACATGCCAAATGTCTACATCTTATCTTGTAATTGTACTCATATAGTTCCCATGTAAAAAGAAAAATTAATTGATGTGTTAGAAATTATAACATTAATTAATAACTTTCTGTATATGTCTAATAGTCCAATCTAGAGGTGTAACTATGAACTTTTTGAGTATTTCTTTATCCATTTGAAGAAATGTAATCCATCAGGGTTTCTTTGAAAGAGACCATAAGTTGCAGTTGTAGAAGAAACGATGTTTATCTGCACTCCAAGAGAGGCTTCGAGGATAGTTATAAAAAGAAACCAAAGAATGCAGAGAGAGGAGAGAAAGAAAAGAGAGAATTACTACTTAAAAGACAAGATTCCAACAGAGAGAGAATTTATGGTAAGCAATTCATCAAGAGCACAAATATACAATCATTTCCTCTTACATGAGTTAAATTTACTTGATGAAATTTTCATGAATTGGACCACTTGCCTACCTGCTGTGTTTAATTTCGAATTTCAATCAACCGATACATTCTCAAACACCTCTTCCAATTAATTAATTTGCAGATCGCGCACGCGAAATGGCTTTTAAGACCTCTACTATTTCTCTTGCTCTCACCTTTTTTGGGGTCCTTGCCTTCATATTTGGTGTTGTTGCTGAAAACAAGAAGGTACGTCCCCTCTTCATTTCCATGCTTTCTACAATATCATCAGTTCCTAATGTTTTCTTAATTTTGTGTCTAACTACCTAAATTAATATTCTTTTCTTTATTTGTTTGTTACTCATTATTATTATTATTATTATTATTATTATTATTATTATTATTATTATTATTATTATTATTATTATTATATGGCAGCCTACTTCTGGATCACCCATTGCAGCAGGAAAGGGTGTAGTCATTTGCAAATTCCCATCATATCCTTCAGTTGCTTTGGGTGTCCTATCAATTATATCTCTTGCCATCTCCACTCTTCTTGGCCTCTTCTCTGTCTTCTATTCTTACGGTGGTAAACATGTTCCCAAAGGCCTTTCGTGAATTTTCCAGAGAAAGTGCAGTGGATCAACTTGTGGAGATCATTAAGGTACTCTCTCTCTCTCTTTATATATATATATAGTTCTATGATGATTTTTTTATTTTGACTTTAGTGGGGAGGCGAACCCATGACCTCCCTAAACCATGCCTTTCGACAAGTAATGCCTCATCCATCTCACGAGAGATGCTTTGGCTATTACTACAATGATTTTGGTTCCCATGTCTATGTTTATGCAATTTAGGATGTTTATTCACATCAGATTAAAATTTCTCTTAAGAACACACAATTGGATCTTGTTCTATTTTGTTGTTTTTGTTTATGTTGGTTATTGTTGTTCTTTGGTTTGGTGTAAATTTTAGAACTGAAGTGCTAGTAGTGTTAATGTTTTGAATTGGTGAAGTATGGAATTTGGTGAAAATGTTTTGTTTCTAGGGTTGGTTTACTTAGAATTAGCAGATGTATGGCATTGAAATTTGTTTGCATATTTAGTTATTTTCTAGAATTAAATTTAGGATTCCTTTGCTGCATTGGTGTTTGTTTTAACTTAACGGGTAATAGTGTGCTTAAACTTTTGATTCTAACTTTGGTATTGGCAATCATACCATATATAATGTGTGCTTTGGGATCAGTTTTGAATTTTTGACCGACTGAGTAGAAGCCTATGTTGTTGTAAAAATAGACCGGATAGAGCAAGACCACGACAAATAATTTGGGATAATAAAAGTGAAGAAAAATGGACACAGAGATTTTTACGTGGAAAACCCCCAAACAAATTAGGGTAAAAACCACGGGCAAGGATAGAAGAATTTACTATGAGAAAAATAGTAGGTGTTACACTATCTCTCTATTTATAAAGGAGAAACACTGAAAATATCTCTCTTTATAATAGGAGAAACACTCACTCTCTATTTGCTCACAACAGAGCACACTTGCACATTGCACTGCTATCTTGTGCTCTGAGCTTCTGCTTACTCTTCATTTTGTTCTAACGCGTTGGGCCTATTTATAGGCAACCAAAGACGCGTCAAAGACGCGTTGGTCAAAGACGCGTTTAGTGCATTTTCCTTGCATGTGGGTCCCACGCGTGTGGGGCCCACATGTTTCTTCACTGATCTCCCACTTGAAGATTTGATTGAGAATTAATCGATCTTCACACCATTCTTTCTTCCTTGCTATTTCCATGTTGCTTACATTTCGTCAAGCCGCATGAGGATCGACACCGAGATAAATTTGTCGCATTGATCGTCTTCGTCGAAAATCTGCTAGGTTGTCTCGTAGTATGAATTTTTTCGCATGTCCACGGTTCCTTCTTCCACTTTCTCACGAACGAAGTGATACTGAACTCGTATATGCTTTGTTTTTGAATGAAAGGCTAGATTCCTTGCGAGATGCAAGGCACTCTGATTGTCACAATACAAAGTAATTTTCTCTTGTTTGTGCCCGAGTTCCTCCAACACCATCTTCAACCATATCGCTTCTTTACTAGCTTGTGTAGTCGCGACATATTCTCGCTTCGTTGTTGACGTAGCCACAACCGATCGTAGCTTTGAAACCCGACTTCATCGTCCCGCCAAGAAGTGTGAACACATATCCAGTGGTGGATTTGCTTTTATCGAGATCTCCTGCATAATCAGAATCAACATATCCACCGACAATAAAGTCGATCCTCCGTAACATAATGCAACATTTGAGGTACCCTTGATGTATCGTAGGATCCTCTTTTACGCATTCCAATGCTCTCTCGCCAGATTCGCCATGTACCGACTAACTACTCCCACCGCTTGTGCAATGTCTGGTCGTGTACAAATCATCGCGAACATTAAGCTTCCCACTGCTGATGCATACGGCTTTCGAGGCATTTCCATCCTCTCTTCTTCACTGCTAGGACTCATATTTGAGGATAACTTGAAATTAATAGAAAGTGGGGTAGAAATTGGCTTACAGTCTTGCATGTTGAAACGACGCAAGATCTTCTTCAAATAATTTTTCTGAGAAAGCCAAATCTTTCTATTATTTCTGTCTCGATGAATTTGCATCCCTAGAATCTTGTTTGCTGGTCCCAAATCCTTCATCTCGAACTCCCTAGCCAACTGAGCCTTCAATTCTTGAATACGATCTTTGTTGGGGCCTGATACCAACATGTCGTCTACATACAACAGCAAAACAATGAAATCATTGTTACCAAATCTCTTGCAATATGCGCAAGGGTCTGCATTTAGTCTGTTGTAACCAAGGTTCATTATGAAGGAATCAAATCTCTTGTACCAACACCTCGGCGCCTGCTTTAGACCGTACAGAGATTTGTTCAACCGACAAACCAAGTTCTCCTTTCCTTATTCTTCAAATCCTTCTGGTTGGAGCATATAAATCTCTTCTTCAAGATCTCCATGAAGAAAAGCTGTCTTAACATCTAGCTGCTCTAGATGTAGATCAAAAGTAGCACACATCGCTAGAACTACTCGAACTGTTGTAAGTCGAACCACAGGGGAAAATATCTCATTGAAATCAATGCCTTCTTTCTGAGCATATCCTTTCACCACCACTCTTGCACGATACCGCTCCACTTGATCATCATTTGTTTCGTTTGATCTTGTAAACCCATTTGTTGCCAATGGGCTTCCTGCCTCCTGGTAATGGCACTAGCTCCCATGTTTTATTTTTATGGAGAGCTTCAATTTCTTCCTGCATTGCTGCCGTCCACTGAGATGCTTCCGAGCCATGCATTACCTCTTGAAGAGTTGATGGTTCTCCTTCCTCGGTTAGAAGACAGTATGCAACATTGCTTTCCATAATATATTTTGAGTGCCAGTCTGGTGCGTTTCTCGTGCGAGATGATCTACGAGGTTCTGGAACTTCAGGTTCACCTGGTTCATTCTCCTCATGTTCTGGTACAGCTTCAGAAGAATCCTTTCGTTTAGATTCACATTCCACCTGTACTGTTGTAGTTTCTGAAATGCTATCATCTTTCTCTATTTGTTGTACCTTATCTTCTGTAAAGAGAACATCTCTGCTGACTACAACCTTGTGGGTAGTGGAATCCCACAGCGATACCCCTTTACTCCGTCAAGATACCCCAAGAATAAGCATTTCCTGGATTTTGGATCTAGCTTTGTAGTTTCTTGGGCATTGTACATAGCGTACTCGGACTTCCAAATACATGGAGGTTTGAATAGTCAACCGGTTTACCATCCACATTTCCATCGGTGTCCTCAACTCAATTGCCGTTGATGGAGCCCGATTTATCACGTAACAAAGCGGTGTTGATCGTCAAATTCACCCAAAATTTTTTTCTAAGCCTCGCGTACACTCAACATAGCTCTTGTTCTTTCTAGTAGAGTTCGTTCATTTGCTCGCCACTCCATTTTCCGAGGAGTGTATGCTTGTAGTGAACTGTCTTTTGATGCCTTCCCGTTTGCAAAAGCTATCGAACTCATTGCCAAGTATATTCTCCTCCATTATCGGTCCTCAAACACTTGATCTTCTTCCTGCATTCAAGTTCAACCCGCGCTTTGAACACTTTGAAGATTCCGAACACATCCGCCTTCCTCTTGATTGGATACACCCAACATCTCCTGGAGTAATCATCAATGAAGGACACAAAATAATTTGCTCCTCCTATTGATGTGACCGGTGCTTGCCATACATCGAGTGGACCAATTCTAGAATAGCCTTACTTCTAGAATTTGATGTGTTAAACTTCAACCGATGTTGTTTGCTTGTTACACAATGCTCACAAAAGGGTAGTGACACCTTTGTGAGGCCTCGGAAGTAGCTTCTTCTCAACAAGGATTTTCATTCCTTGTTCGGACATGTGTCCAAGTTTCGGTGCCGATCATTGCAGATCTCTCACTTGAACAACTTGAAGCAACCGATGCTTCGCTTTCCGAAGAGTCTCTCCCATGAGCAGTACAAGTTTTGCAAAGAACCTTTTCTCCCTTCATAAGTACAAGCGCTCCTCGATCGATTTTCATGATCCCTTTCTTGACTTTGATTTCACGGTCAAGATCATCAAATTGTCCCAAAGATAGCAGATTCTTTGAGGCCTTCCACATGTCGCACTTCTTGGATAGTGCGAACAAGCATCGTCATACATCTTCAACATGATGGTTCCGATGCCAATGACCTTTAGAGCATGGTCATTACAACCTGCATACGTATCCTCCTAAACTAGGTTCATAGTGATGGAACCATTCTCTTCGAGAGGTCATGTGATACGTCGCACCTGAGTCGATAATCCAGACATCAGAGAATCTTTTCCTGCTTTTAGATGTTGTTGCCGCGTCACAACACAATGCAGCTCCATCATTTGAAGTGCTAGCCACATTTCCTTGAGGATCGGAGTTTTTCAAACTCCAACAGCTCTTTCTTCAAATGACCCTTCTTGCCACAAGCTTGTAGCATTTAAAATTCTTCTTGCTTTTTGACTTTGATCTACCATGATTGTGACTCCCACTGGGGCCACGTTCGTTGATCTTCCTCTCATCACGATTAGGGCCTCCACTTGTTGTGAATCGGCTCGCTCGTCTTCTTTGTTCTTGCGCCGATTTTCTTCTTCTAGAACAAGAAATTTGCAACATCATCGAAGGCTAAACAATCGTTAAGAGATTATTTGTCGATTGATGATGAGTTGATCATACGAATCCGGTAGACTTTGAAGCGAAGTTCAAGACGTTTCTTGCGATTCTATTTTATAACTCAATGATGTGAGTTGAGAAAATAGTGTATTCATCGCATTGATGTGCTCCGTCATCGAAGTAGACTCCGCCATCCGTAGAGTGTATAATTTCCTCTTCGAAAAATTTTGTTGTGGAGTGACTTGGCCTCGTACAATTTTCCAAGGTGATCCCGCATCTCCTTGGCGCTTTCTTCTCTTCAATGCTTGACAATACTCCATCGCCTAGTGACAGATGAAGATTTGCAATAGCATTCTCGTCCATCTCGTTCCATTTGGCGTTGTCTTCGAAATCACCGGCCTTTCGCCGATGGCCGCCAAACAATTATCCTTTCTCAGATAGCCTTCATCTTTAATTTTCCACAGTGAGAAATTACTCCCGTTGAATTTCTCAATCTTGAACTTTGTCGCCATTGCTTCTATCACAAATTATCTCAATTAGGCTCTGATACCACTTGTTGTAAAAATAGACCGGATAGAGCAAGACCACGACAAATAATTTGGGATAATAAAAGTGAAGAAAAATGGACACAGAGATTTTTACGTGGAAAACCCCCAAACAAATTAGGGTAAAAACCACGGGCAAGGATAGAAGAATTTACTATGAGAAAAATAGTAGGTGTTACACTATCTCTCTATTTATAAAGGAGAAACACTGAAAATATCTCTCTTTATAATAGGAGAAACACTCACTATCTATTTGCTCACAACAAAGCACACTTGCACATTGCACTGCTATCTTGTGCTCTGAGCTTCTGCTTACTCTTCATTTTGTTCTAACGCGTTGGGCCTATTTATAGGCAACCAAAGACGCGTCAAAGACGCGTTGGTCAAAGACGCGTTTAGTGCATTTTCCTTGCATGTGGGTCCCACGTGTGGGGCCCACATGTTTCTTCACATATGTTGTGTTAAAGTACCGTGTTGGAAAAACTAGCATGATCAGATGGATGTACATATGAACCACTGCTCTTTTTGACTAAGACTAACTGTAGGTTTCAAACTTAGGCCAAATCCCTTTGAAACAAGAACATAACAAGTGTCTTTCTGAGCATTTAAGAGGTTTTCTCATCCATTCTGTTGTGGTTTTCTAGCGGCAAACAATGGAATTCTTAGTAGGTTGGCTTTCATGGGATTACTATTTGGATAGCATTTCTCATCTTAGTACTGAATATTGCTTTGCTTATGAGTTTGTGTCCAATGCATGAGAGTGCTTTGCTTTATGCTCATGAGAAGTACTATATATTTCTTTTTGAAGATGATCATAACTAGAGCAGAACATTTTCTAATGATTGTTTGATTGATGATTAACAAGAAATAAAACATATAAGATAGACAGTGATGATTCAAAGCTTAAGACATTTCCTGCATCCATGACGATACCATTGAAATGATTATTAGCTCATCACACAGTCTTTTTTTAAGTGTTAGTACTCCTATCGTGATATAATTAGTTAAGCATCAGATACCGTCCCTAATCATTCACAAAAGACTCCTTATCCAAACACCTTTCCTTTCTTTTTTGGATCTTTTAAGTGAGCTCTTATATTCTTGTATCCTGCACACACAATAATCACTTCCAATGCTTGGGATTTTGAAGAATAGCACCAAAATGACCAAATTAATGCGTCTATGTATAGAGGAGTGACGAGGTATAACATTGCAAATAGACACCATCAACATGGAAGGTGGCAAACCATCAACATGGAAGGTGGCAAACCAAAATTGGAAGGGTTGCTGGGAACATTTAGTAAGTTCACATTATTTGCCGCTAATTAATTTTTTTTCTTTAATATAATATTGTTGGCTTAATCAAGATGTATGGAGAGAAACAATTGGAATCCATACCTTAATTATATATAGTGAATCTCTAGCCCTGCTTTGAGTGAGTTAATTAATTGATGAAGTATATGCACTTTTTTCTCCTCATTCTGCACTTACCTTTGTAGTGTTATGTCTGACTATGAAGAGTCACTTTTATGATCCTTCTTCTGTTCATGTACATTAACATGATCGAGGTAAAAATACCTTTTCTAGAGATAATGTTTGTGCTAGAAGATGAATACGAGCCATGACTAAATTGAAACAATGTGTTGATCCAAATCTCACTTTCTACCGCAAAGATTCTTTTTTCAAGGTATCTCAACTGTCCAATGTTCTTTCTATTAAATGAGACTGCTAGCAAAACGATTTTATTTCAATAATCAATGGGCGCTAGAGGGACTATAAGGTACATTGCCCCGAAACTGGTGTTGAGGACATTCGGGAAAGTCTCTCACAAGTCAAATGTGTATAGCTATGGAATGATGGTGCTTGAAATTGTTGGACAAAGAAGGAATGTTGATGCAGGAGCGGATGATACTAGTGAAATATATTTCCCATATTGGATATACAAGAGACTTGAGCAGTTGGAGGAGTTTGGATTATGTGGAGCTACAACTGAAGATGAGAAGGAATTATCAAGAAAGATGACTATTGTAGGTTTGTGGCGTATACATGATGATCCATTGCACAGGCCTTCAATGAACAAGGTATTGGATATGTTGGAAGGAAGAATTAAGGATTTGGAAATTCCACCAAGGCCTACTTTTTCTTCATCAGTTTCCCCACCTCACCAAGAAACTTGTTCTACCATCTCAATATCTCAGTGATGTTTATCTGTGAGTAATCTTTCTTATTGTATGATCTTATTTATCATCTTGATCACAATTTATACTTTTGTAGGATTGTCATCACTTCTATTTGATCTTCAAGGTATCATTATTCACTTGCTATATAATTCAATCACTATGTTGTATGGATTTGAATGCTTACTAATATTTGATTTATTTTTCAAGTCACTTTTTACTTTTTGTGTCTATCAACCTCTCCACAACCGAATCTACCGACATGTAAAATAGATAACAACTATCAAATCCTCAAATCAATGCAAGAACAAATTGGACAAGCAAAATTAAGAAACCCTAATCAATCAAAGTCATCAATAACTAAAACAATCAATCATTCAATCCAACAACACGAAAAAATTATTGAATTACAAGCCAAATCAAAACCTCTAAAATCAAATATTTCTAAGAAGTCATCGCAAGAGCTGAAAAATTGAAAGGTAGAAATCTAGGATTTCTAAGAAGTCATCCATACCTCAATCAAACAGAACAACTATGCAAGGGCGAGAGGGACAAATGACAGAGGTGAGATCCATCAGAGAGAGAAATGGCAGAGGCGAGATCCATCAGAGGGAGAAATCGCGGAGGCATCGCAATGCATATGATCCTTAGCCACTGTCATGATGAAGAGAGGAGATTTATCACAATCAAATCAAATTGAGGACAGAGGGAGGGAGTTTGAGACTGATAAATTTAACGAACCTCAATTTCTTTGAGTTTCTTCTCCTCTGGTTTGATGCTCTCCTTCGTTTCTTCTCCTCTGGTTTGACGAACCTTAGTTTCCTCTTCGGTCTTAGGTTTTGGTATTGGCGAAACTAACTCGACTTAAATATAGCGAGCTATTAGCGACAACCCAAAGTTTGTCGCTAAGCTCTCGCTATACAGTCGCAAATGTTCAACCGCTCGACACGTGTTTAATGTGGTTTGTCGCTAAGTTGTCGCAAACGAAATTGCGACAAATTAGCAACAATCACCTACGCGAGAAACACTCCCGCCATAATGTTAGAGAAAAATTAGTGACAAGCTATGCTTGTCGCTAAACTTAGTCGCTAATCTCTCTCTAAGCTGTCTCTATCCCGCACACACCACGTTTGTCACTAATCCCTCTCTGAATAGCGAGAAATTAATGGTTGTCACAAAAAACTGTCGCTATTCGCCATTTTTTTGTAGTGCATGTACTTGGGGATTGAGAGATTAGGGATATCATGTATGATTGCTTTGTATAGCTTTGATCACCAGACATGCATGTATTTATCTATTTCTTAGGGTTTCCATATGATTAGGTAGTCTATTATTCCTGATTTCCATTATATAGTTATAGTTGATTATAATGATTTTTGCTATGAATTTTTTGATAACTTTATAATCCTATAACTTTCACATTAAATTGATAATGAAATGATGTACTTGAGGAGTTGAGGATGACTAGGTTGCGTTGACTTCGCGAGTAAGGACTTGGGGGTCCACGTAGATCTAAGCTGGGCATAATCCATTTTTATGGGGAACTGGGGTCACCACAGGCATCGCCAGGGGCGCTGTAGGTGTTAAACCCACGGCGGCGCCTACGACATGACCTGGGCAAGCTTGTTGCCAGTGTCGTGCTGTGGGAGGCACTTTGGCATTTTGAATGCACGGTGCTACCCTCGGCGCTACGACTAAATATTTGAAAAAAAATTATTCATTTTTGAAAACTTTATTACTTTTCTCGAGTATCGAAATGGGTACAAATGAAACTGAATACTCAAGGAATCGACCTAATTATGTGGAATGGTGAACATTATTAAAATGAGAAATTTTGAGAAAATTAAATGAAAATTCAAATATAAACGAAAACAAGACTCTAAAACAACTGAATTATATCCAAGTAAATACCAAAAATATAGCAGACTAGTGACGAGTGTACGAGATAGGTTCAGTGATGTCTGGGACCCACGAGTGCGAAGTTTCGCATGGTATTTGTGAGTAAGACCAGTTTAGTCTTTATTATGATTTTTATTTTGCAATTACTTGCTATTATCCTTGTTGAGTAGTATTTCTTTGTGAAATATGATTCTTGAATTTCGTTTGTGATATATGTAATTGGTGGATTATTAGCTTTGGTTTTACTTGTATTTCAAAATGTGTGGTTTTAGGTCTAAGTGGGCATATGACGTTCACGGGTGCAGTGAACTTCTGTGTGATTTTTCTCTACCTTGACTACATAGATATTTGGACTTGACTAAACACGAAGTTTAAGGTTGGGAGTCAAACTAGTAGTTAGGCTGTGTGTCCACTACTGAGGGAGTGTGACTCTTTCTAAAATGGCTAGTGGTTTGTTTTAGTTCAGGATTTGTCTTGGAAATTAAGTTGCATACTGTATGTTGCAACTAATTAGACTTAGAACACTAAGATGCCTTTTTGCTTTGTGCTCTCGACACACATTTATCGTTGATATCTCAGTGATTTACTTATAATGCAGTTTTTTTATTATCTTTGTGATATTCTTGCATGATACTTGATTGGCCGGTTATGTGACATTTAAAATTTTGTTAAGACTCTTTTTGGTTGTTACTATTACTCTCATTGTACTAACCTTCTTTTTTATGACGGTGGGTGCAAACTTGTCGTTTAGCAGGTCAAACAGAGGCAAGGGACCAGTAATAGGCAATTGACGTTGAGGGCATCGAAGAGACCTCCTCTTGCTTACTAAGTAGATTCTTTATATTATATATATATATATGTTTTTGGCACATGGGGTATACATTGGGATTGACTGATAAACCAGGACATTTATATGATATGATTTACTCTCCTTTTATTGAATATACATATTGACTGTATATATGTATGTGAGATTTCCGCACTCTAGGTTGTCCTGACGGGTGTCTTGGAGTTGATTCAGTTAGTTTGAGGTTTAAAATGTTTCATTTATACCCTGATAAATCACTAATTTGAAAAATTCACATAAATTATTATATTCCACTGCTAAATTAATGGATAATGGTTAAAAAGGCTTACTAGGCTTGCGTTGACTTCGCTAGGGTTGATTCGGGGTTAACGTAGGTCTCGGCCGGGCGGGGCTCTGTTTGGGTTATAAAACTGGGGTCATCACAGTTGGTATCAGAGACTAAAGTTTTGGAACTTTGCTTTTGAATAAATACAACTAGCATAAGACGTAAACCAGTTATGAGTTAGGAATGGTTGGAACTTATAATGGAACCCTACGATTCTGACTTAAGTCTTAGTTGGGAAGTGAAGAGATTTGGGGAATTAAATTTTGGTTATATAAGTTACTTGATGTATTGCACTATACTATATACTAGTAGAATTTCCCTGATTGAAAACCACTTTCATTGTAAAACATGATGACCGATTAGCCTAAGACTAGTAGCGGTAATGGAGTCTTCACTAGGAGATTTGAGGAGTTGTCATAGCAAGTGGAGTTACATGGATGAAAGTTGGAGGACATCCTCTGGATTCTAAGAGGACAGGCTAGGCCTTCATCCTTATCATCCACATTGGCAGTGCCCACTACACAGGAGGTGAGTATGCCCATAGTTTGGGACAGTCCTACAACTACCAATACCCCGATGGCACGGATTGCGACTGCATTAGCACCAGTGATAGTGAGGCCGATATTACTCGCATAGATTGAGCCAAGATCAAAACCGATAGCCGAGACTAGACATTCTTATGAGCATCATCCGGCTAACTACTACGGAGGCACAAATCTTGCGGCAATGGAGAAGTTCATGAAAAACCACGAGAAAATACATGATGTATTGTCCACTCCGGAGCACATGAGAGCTTCAATATCATTAACATCTATGTTTGGAGAGGTAAACGCTTAGTGGCATAGCATGGTGCCTACCAAGGGAAAGCTTGGTGACTGGAATGAGTTTAAAAGGCAGTTCAATGAGAAGTACTTCCCACATTCGATCAAGAATTTCAAAATGACTGAGTTCCAGATGATTAGGCAACACCCTTAGGATTCAGTCATTCAATATATGGATTGTTTTATGCAGTAGTTATAGTATGACAGCGGTATTGCAAATATTGATGCCGGTTTAGCATACTACTTCACGCACGACCTATTGGTAGATATTGGAGGCATGGTGGTGACCGCTAGACCAGAGACTTTGTAGAGGGCATATGATAGGAGTCAGGCTAGTAAGGCATACCCGAGCATGCGTATCGAGGAGGTTGTCATAGCCCTAGTATAAGAACAGGATGGTAAAAAGTGAGAAATGATGATGATGATGATTATAAGTATGATGACGTGGAGATAGTTACACCACCGACACGTTCAGTATCTATAGTGGTAGTTCCTCATGCTTCAGGGACTAAATTTTTGAGTCGACTATCTTAGGTAGTACAGGCAGTGTAGTAGCAGCCGTACAGTACCCAGAGCGGAGGTAGTATATCATAGGGGCTAAAATAGTGTAATCTTGCATGCAACAAGGACACATCACTACCTACTGTCCATAGTTTGAAGGTATGTGTAGCATCCCCTAACCCAATTAGGGCAATATTTGGCATGAAACCTTAATTAAGCCCCAATAAACCAGATCAGACCTAAATAGGTCAATAGCCTTATTGAATGTACAGTTTATATTTGTGACCGTTTTATGCATACCATGTTTGATTCTTGTTCTACGGTGTCATTTATTTCGGGTTGCATGGTTGATATATTAGATTTGAAACCTATTAGACTAAAGAGACCCTTGATCCTTATCACGGTTTCTAGGGATAAGATTTATCCGAATTTAGTATGTGTGGGTTGCTCAGTAGAGATAGGGCGTCATGTCTTACTTGCAGACCTGAGAGTGTTGGTGTTCTTGAAGTTTGATGCATTGTTGGGAATGGATTAGTTGACTACATATCATGCAAAGATTCATTGTTTCAACAAGAGAGTCATTTTTCAGATTCTTGAGTATCTAGAGTTTAGTTTTCAGGGGACTTCGACTAGGTTGCCACTTACCGGAGGCAGGATAGCTTCTAGTAGTAAGTTGGAGACCTTTGCTAGTATTTTGGGTACGACAGGGAAAGTCGAGATTAGGTTGAATGATTTACTTGAGTTTTTTGACATATTTCCACCGGAGCTATTAGGTTTACCACCGCCTAGAGAAATTGATTTCATTATCGATTTGGTTCCAGGTACCAAACCCATATCCATTCCATCGTACCGTATGGCTCCAAAAGAGTTGGAGAAGCTGAGTTCACAACTAGATGAGCTGTTGGAGTTGGTATTTATTTATCCTAGCATGCCGTCTTGGGGAACACCGGTCTTATTCGAGGAGAAGAAAGACGGTAGCCTTTGATTGTGTATCGATTATAGACAGTTGAATTGGGTGACAGTGAAGAACAAGTATCCACTTCCTCATATTGATGACTTATTCGATCAGCTGATAGGAGCACAATGGTTCTCAAAGATAGATTTGAGATATGGGTACCATCAGATGGGGATTTGAGAGGAGGATAGGGAGAAGACTGCTTTTCGCACTCGATATGGGCATTATAAGTTTAGAGTTATGCCTTTTGGACTAACTAATGTGCTAGCCATTGTTATGGACTTAATGCATCGAGTGTTGAGACTGTATTTGGATAGATTCATCATTATATTTATTAACAACATCCTGATATATTCTAAGACTCGTGAGGATCACGAGGAGCACCTTAGGACGATTTTGCAGCTACTAAGGGAACATAAACTGTATGCCAAGTTTAGTAAGTGTGAATTTTGGTTTGTAAAGGTCGAAATCTTTAAACACATTGTCGGGGCTAGCGGAGTATCAATAGACCCTTCTAAGGTCATAGTGGTTGTTGATTGCCATACACCGAGATCAGTGTCAGATATCTGTAGTTTTCTTAGATTGGCTGGATATTATCAGCATTTTATGAAAGTCTTCTTAAAGATTGCGGCTCCTATAATGCAGTTGACGAAGAAAGACATGTATATTCAGTGAAATGATCATTGTGAGCAGGCATTTTTGACATTGAAAGAACGTTTGACTACTGTACCAGTATTAGTGTTACCTGAGACAGGGAAGGGCTTTGAGGTGAACACCGATGCTTCTAAGGTCAGTTTGGGTTGTGTATTAATGCAGGACGGTAGAGTGATTGCCTATGCGTTCAAACAGATGAAAGTTCATAAAAAAATTACCCTACGTGTGATTTGGAGTTGGCTGCAGTAGTGTTTGCACTGAAGATTTGGCGTATTTATCTATATGGGGAGAGATTTGTGTTTTTTATTGACCATAAGAGTTTGAAATATCTATTTACTTAGAAGCACTTGAATATGAGATAGAGACATTGGCTTGAGTTCCTTAAGGATTATGACTTCTCTTTAGAGTATCACTCAGGGAAAGCTAATGTTGTCGCTGATGCATTGAGCTGTAAAGGGGTGAACTTGGAGACTGTTACTTGTCACATGACACATGAGTATGGGTTATTCGAGGCGATCGAAATGATGCATTCTATTGATATTCTGACCAATACCAGGGTATGGGCAAATGAGGACCCAAACTGTCTCTATTTAGAGTGTACTTGATGGTCAATAGAAGGACGAGCAATACTAGAAATTTCTTGGGTTTACTTAGAGTCCATATCATCCAGATCGGAGTCAGTCGACAGACTCATGCCTGAGATTTAGAGGGCGACTGTGGATTCCATCAGTGGTTGATCTACCGATGAGATATTTTATAAGGCACGCCACTCACGTTTTACGGTTCATCCGGGCAGAACTAAGATGTATACAGATGTTCGCCGTCTCTTTTGGTGTCCTGGGATAAAGATCGATGTTTTTTATTATATTAGAGGGTGTGACATTTGTCAATGAGTTAACGCTGAGCATCCCAAACACATTGGGTTATTAGAGCCACTTCCTCTTCCTAGGTGGAAATAAGAGCACATTGCTATAGAATTTGTCAGTGGTTTACCTCGATCTCAGCGTGGACATGATAGCATTTTGTGATTGTGAATAGGTTGACGAAGTCTGCGCACTTTATACCTATTTCAGCCATACATCAAGTAGATAGGCTAGCAATTTTATATGATAAAGAGATTATACGACTGCATGGTGTTCCATTATCAATTGTGTCTGATAAAGAGCCACAATTTACATCTCATATCTGGCAAATGATGCAGGCACAGTTCAGTATGTGGTTGGATCTCAGTATCGCCTATCATCCATAAACTGATGGACAGTTAGAGAGACTGATCCAAATTCTTGAGCATATGTTGAGGATGTGTGTGTTGGAGTATGGTGGATCATGGGATGAGTATTTTCATTTGTTTGAGTTTGCTTATAATAATAGTTACCAGGCCAGATTGGTATGGCACAATTTGAGGCATTGTATGGGAGGCCGTGCAGATCTTTATCTTGTTGGACGGAACTAGAGGATGTAGTAGTGATTGGGCCTGAGATTGTAGTGAATCACATTGAGAAGATACACCTAATTAGATTGAGACTAAATGGTGCGCAGGATAGGCAAAAGAAGTATTATGATCTGTATAACGGGGAGTTAGAATATCAGGTCAGAAATTACGTATATCTAATGGTATCTTCGATGAAGGATCACAAGAGGTTTGAGATGAGAGGGAAACTTGCGCCTAAATTTATTGGTCCATTTTGAGTTGGGAATCGGATAGGTAGAGTTGCGTATGAGTTGGAGTTACCATCTCAGTTATCATGGATCCACCCACTATTTCATTTGTTGATGCTTTGACTAGATAAATCGAAGGGGGTAGACGACTGATGGTGGACTTGAGTTAGATAGATTTGAAGAGGACATCACTTATGACGGGCAACCTATTCAGATTTTGAACCAAAAGGTGAAGGTTTTAAGGAATAAAGAATTTCCATTTGTTCTTGTCAAATGGCAGCACTACGGAAACGAGGAACTGACGTGGGAACTCGAGTCATATATACGCAAGTACTTTGCCTACCTCTTTTGAGTTAAGTAAGTCTTTCCCTTAATTTCGTTTTAATTTCAAGGACGAAATTCTTGTAAGTTGGGAAGACTGTAATGACCATAAAATCTAATTTGTGCCACGTGTCATTTTAGGTCGTACGTGGACCTCTTGCCGTGATACTGGTGAACAATTCTCGGTAGTTGACACCGAGGTATGTTATTTTTGGTTGGTGTTTTGTAGTATTATTTATTTACCCAAAATTAGATTCCAATGTTCAAATGTGTGAGAGCATTTGAGTGAGAGCATTGACGTGGAGAAATGGGTTCGGCTCATGGAAATGCAATTTTTGCGAGTCGCGGCAAACTATGGTCAGGTATTTAGTTGTCCAAGGGACAAATTGAATAGAAACATTAACAAAATACAATAACATATAATAATTAAACGTGATAAGACAAGTATGGCAAGAGACTTTGTTCATAAGAGATTGGTGTGTCATTGACAACGTTATGACATATTGGGTTTTGGTGTGACAAAGACCAGTGTTATGGGCGTTTTATGAAGATGGACTATTTTGTTGAGAGTTTGGCTCAATTTCGTGAAAAATCGGATTCAAAACGGGCAACGAAAGTTAAAAACTGTCAAAATAGAGATAATGGAAATTAATAAATAAAAAGAAATTAAGCTGCTTACAAGCAGCTAAAGGTTTATATATATATATATATATATATATATAAAGTTGATCGATTCGTTGTTTTCAATAGAAGCAAATATGCTTCAATGTTTCCAAAACCTTTGACTTCTTCTCTCACACGTAGAGCTATGTATGTCAGATTTTTATCCGATTTCTTTCCGCAAAACAATAGAGCATCGTGAGACGGTCAGTTTGAGCCAAGTTATCGCGATGGAAACGAGGGATTCAGCCTGGAATCTGGTAAAATCTCATTGTAGGGTATTTTTCCTCCAGTTAATTAGAAATCTTGTGATTTTTCGGTTTCTTTCACAGGGTTTTTGTAGGAATTGGTATCAATTATTGTGAATTGACGTATTAAGTTGATTTGCATCAATTTGGGATAAATTTCATCGACGTGGGATAGGGTTTTTATGATTCAAAGTTATGCAACTTAGTTGATAACAATTTTGAAGATATTTTTACAGATGATATTGATTTACATTGAGATTTTGGATGAATTAAATATTAGTTTTGATTACCCTAAACTCCACGGGCTGTGGAAATAGTTAAAAGTTGGTATCAAATGGTTTTGTGGTGTTTATTAGCGTGAATTGAGGATTTCACTATGAAAATATTGATTTGGAGAAGAGTTGATGGTTCAAAACAAATAAAGTTTGCATCGTCAACAGGCCATATAGGAAAATTCATAACTACTCTATTTTTTATTTGATTTGAGTGTTCTTGGAGTCTATGGAAAGTACGAAATGCATTCTACAAGTTTCTTTTTGGTCAGTATGACAAATATTGATGTTTTCAAGGTTAAAACGTTACCCCAAGTTAGCTAGATGAAGCTAGTTGAAGTTATAAATAATTATTTTTTGAACTAACTCCCGAGTGTACTTGGGTCATTGTTTTCACGATGTTTCGTGATTTGGTTTCACTTAGAGCTTAACCACAATATAATTAGGTATGCAGGGTAGTTATTGGAAGCGTGTGAGTTCGTAGTAACGTTGGACATAGGTAAGTAAACTAATTAAGAAATTTACAGTTATTTCTGTGAGCTTTAATTTCTTATTGTTATTGCTCTATCCTGTTTTGGAATTCTTTTCTATTGAGTGATCCATGGGCAAGTGAGTCAACGTGATCCTTTAAAGTGGTTGTTGAACTGGTGCATAAACTAGAGGCCAAGAACTTGGGATGCACGTTATTATTGTTTTGGGAACTTGATATAAACGAGCTGATCTCTTGGTTCCTATATACAGTGTGGGAATTACTTTACTAGATTGTTGAGGAATTCTACATTCGCATGGATTTAGGATTATGTGATAGATCACGTCTTAAACTCCGAGTTATATGGGGTATTTTATTCCTTGGCTCAAACGACCTTTGGTTGGGACTACTTGCGCCTTTCCTTTACATTCCTCGACACTCATTTTTGATTGATTCAGATTTATTTCCAGTCTTTATTTATTCATGCATTCCTTGTACTTTTATTTCTATCGATATGAATATAGAATGTTTATTTACTTTTGAAATACTGTAAACATCTTGCTTGGCGTTACTTATCTGGGACTCGTCATTCTTATGTTTGACTGAGTGCATTTCCATAGTCGAGCAAAGGAAAAACTCCTTAGCTTAGTAATTTGCTTTGATGATAGCAGAGTTGTTTTATCATTGGACTCGACATAGGTTTGACTTTGTATTACTATAATTATATGTTTTGAAATCAGGATTGGGGAAATGAGAGATCCTGGGCATGGATATGATGATATTCTCTCCTGTGATATGACTTTTGGTAATGACGTATGTATTTGTTGGGTTTTCACATTTATAGGTTATCCTAACTTATGTCTTGAGGTTGTTACATTAGTTGGAGATATTAAATACTTCCGCTTATCTCTGAATAACTCACTAATATTAATAGCTCTCACTTAAATTATTTAGTAAATGGGAAAAGGAAGATATTAAAAACTTAATCTTCACCTTCCTTGGATCCTAGTGCATGTCCATTACCTGAAATTGTTAAGGTGGGTGAGTCCTACATGCTCAATAAGAGACACCTTTAAAATCCATCAATTACCAATACATAAATGAATGCAAGTTCATTGGTCAATTGCAACTGTATCCATGGTTTGCATTTAAGATTTGAATTTTGGATTAGAGAGTCGTAAACTCTCGTCATCAAGGACAACGATCCATAGAACTCACATGATCGGACATGTGATTCTGTGTTGTCTCCAGGCCTGATGTATCGACTCGCTCAAATAGGTAAGCATCAATCAAAATAATTCAGGTCACTAGGGCGCGATGTTGATTAATCCCCTCCAACACATAGTTCCACCCCCACGTTGATACATCTCGTTAAAGCTCTTCCCAAATTTGCTTTTCAGTCATTAAACATTTGATAAAATCAACCAAATCACAGTACATTGCCCCATTCTGAGTCCATAACACTATGTGCTCTAATAATACCACTTTACATTGTATAATTGAAAAAATTTACAAGTTCCACTTACTTGTTCTGAGCTTTCCTAAGTTTATTCCAGGTTTTCAATAGCTTTCTAGGGTTCCACCACGTTTTCCAATTTCTGAACACCTATGTCATATCCATTGGTATTTATTCGAGTCTAATCTACACTCAATTAAACCCCTAAACCAAACCCAAAGCCTACGAAAACTAACTCAACCCACAAGTTTTCACTATTCACACTGGTTAGTGTGTTACCTGTAGTGGCCAATGTAACGACCCTTAAATTTAATTGGTGACACGTGTCATATTTTGAAGATCGTGAACTAACAATTATGACTTGTCATATTACTCAAGCCTTGGGATTCGAAACTGAGGTATATATTATTTTTCTTTGATGTTTGTACTATTATTTCTACCCAAATGTGAACTATGTATGTCCTAGTGCGTGATTTTGTTTTCTGTATCGTCACTGATTTGTGTGTGAGATTTGCCTAGGGAAAATGAAACTTTTAGTGTATAATATGAGGATTTAAACACTAGGAAATGATAATTAGTGAATTTTTGAAAAATGATAAATAATTAAATAAAATATGAGAGCAATGTTGTGTTCGGGAACGCACGACGTGCGAGTCGTGAAGTGAAACGGATCCAAGAATTTAGGTTCAGAGTGAGAATTGGCTAAGTATTAAGGTGACCCATTGGAGTTATGTATTGATGTTATAGTTGTTGGATGGATTGAAGGAGTGACACAAGATGTACCTCCAGATTCGTGTGTGGGGGTTGATGAAGTGAAAATATAAATATCCATCAACTTTTCTCTCCTCTATCTATTTTATTTTGATCCAAAGAGAGAAGTGTGAAACGTTGGATTTTTGGTGTTTTTGAGCTTAGAGCGACATCGAGGATCGACCAACTACGAGTAATAAAATAGGATCTCGACTCCTCTCTTGTTTGCCTACGAATTTGTACTAATTTTATGGGTTTTTGTCACGATGATTTCAAGCTAGATTTTCTAGAAATTTTGTAAATGAGTTTGGGTTGAAATTTTGTAAATGAGTTCGGGTTGTGATTTTGATGTCAAATGAATGATTTATTGGTGATTTATTTGTTTTTTTGAGCATTTGAAGTTGTGGGAATTTTTGGGAGTTTTTGGAGTGATTTTCGAATCAGGGCATTTGTCAAGGTTTCAACATAAAGAGAAGTGAGTTTGGTATAGTTTTGGACGTCCCTAAGGGTTTGGGATATGCTCAGAACACGGCGACGCGAGCTGGGGATCCGAAAAACCCAAGAAATAAGTGTAGAGTGTCACGCCGCGAGGGATGCCTTGGAGACTTTTCTCCTACAGCGTCAGTCACGGCGTGCAAACCAGAACAAGTTAGGAGAATGCATGCTTTAGATGACGTCGTGGGCCAAAACCCTCGCGACCTTATCTACGGCATCCAAACCAGAGAAGTTCTACGAACCCAAGCTTTATGTGATGTTGTAGGATTTACCCTTGGCAGTGTCACTGGTAGCGTCTAGACATATAAGAACAAATTATTTTTAAATAATTTTTAAAACTTTTGGAAAACTTTAGGGGCTATCTACGGTCACGAAATGATTCTAATTGAACCCAATTTGGGTTAAATAATTGTTAGGCTTTGAGAATTTGAATTAAACAAGTTAAAGAGTTACGCGCGGATCAATGTTTTACTAGATTTGAGGTACATTTCGTACATTAGTAAGCCAGTAAAAAGGTACATAGTAATTCATTTTTCATTATTGTTGTTGTTATTGAATTGAGCTATTTGTTGGAATTTTAATCTTATATTCCTTGGTTGAGTGTCTTTGGCGTAAGTGCGCCGTGAATGTAGTCTTGGGTTCATATTAGCTGGGCTAACGTGAACACTTCTGCAAAAAGTGTAGTCAAACCACCTAATATTGAGTTTCACCCCGAGTACTAGATTGTTGTGGATTTGTTGTAGTTGTAGAAATGGTTGTAGATGGATGTGGTTGTGGTTTGTAGTGGATATGATGTGGTAATTGACCACTTCTTTTGACTATAAAGACACTCAAATATCGTTAAATCACTTGTCAGTCTATTTATCATGCAATTTGTATTATTTTCTGCCTTTTAATTGTGCATGATTTTCAGATTTCTTTATTGGTTACTCTTGAATTAAAGTTTATGTTCTTCTGGCTATACTTTTAATTTCTCACGCACTCACCGTCTAGTTTATGACAGTGGTGCAGGTAGAGCAAAAACAAGCATGGGAAAAAGTCGATGCTAGGTGATTTTCACTAAGGACTCTCGGAGCTGTTCTTTCCCTTACTCCATAGTAGGTTTTTGATATTTTGTTTGTGATTACTGTACATTATGTTTTGTAAAATACTAGGAGAAAATTGGTGATTGGGTGTTTACAGATATCATGTATTATCGTACCATTTAACTCTGATCACCATATATGCATGTATTTATCCATTTCCCAGGATTCGACAAGATAGGTTGTGTTTTCATGATTTTCCATTTACTGAGATAGTAGTTGATTATAGTTGATTTGCGCTGTGAATTTCCTAATAATTATGTAATATTATGACTTACACATTTAAAATGATAAATTGAGGATGAATATGAGGATTTGAGGCTAACTAAGATGTCTAAACTTCACGACTAAGAGCTCAAGGGTCCATGTAGGTCTAGGCCGGGCGGGATCCAGTTTTATAGGGAACTAGGGTTGTCACATTTGGTATCAGAGACCAAGGTTTAATACTTGACTCTTGATTAACCTTTCAACCAGCATTAAATACAAACTAACAAAAATTAGGAAATAGTTGGAACATAGAGTGGATCCCTATAATCCTAAATTGAAGTTTAGTTGGGAAGTGAGGTGAGTTTTGGAAATGTAAAACTTGATGCTATATGTTATATCTGTTGTGATGTATTATACTATAGTAGCTATTGACTGATTAGGGAATTCACTTTCTATTTCAGATTGCGAAGTCAGATCAAACAGAGCCGAGTGATGATAGTGGGGCTGCTGGTCCTCGAGTTATCAGTGTTGAGGATTTTCAGGCCTTGACACAGAGAGTCGCGTCCTAAGATCAGATGTTAGAGGAGATCTTGAGGATATTGAGGACACTAGTTGTTGCTATACCATCACCACCATCTACCTTATGAGCGCCTGCTACTCAGGAAATGGGTCCACCGATAGTTGCTACATCTACTACTCCTATGACGATTGCAACGATACTAATGACTATTGTGTTACCACCGATATAGGTTGAGGCAATACCTACATTGCCTCTTGTTCTAACTGATATATTGCTTGTTTCAACAATAGAAAGGGGCATTAAATCTATAGCTAAAGCTAGACAGTTGAGAGAGTTTAAGAGACATAACCCGAATGAGTTGTTTCGGGGTACAAATCTAGTGGCAGCTGAGATGTTTCTAAAGAGTCACGAGAAGGTCCACAACATCATTACTACTGAGAAGCCTATGCGAGTTTCCATTTTTTCATCAATGTTGTTAATGGAGGTTGATGACTAGTGGACTACATTAGTGTCTACCAGAGGGGTGCCTAAGGACTGGATAACGTTCAAGAACCAGTTCAATCTGAAGTATTTTCCTCCTACAGTGCTGAGATGAAGAGGAATAAGTTTTCCACTATTCGATAGTTTGCGGGTGAGTCTGTCATGGCGTCTATGGAACGCTATCTACAATTGCTACCCTATGCTGGAGGTTTAGCAGATAGAGATGTTGACGGTGTTTATTACTTCACGGAGGGTTTATTGCTTGAGATTGGAGGAGTTGTAGTCTCCATAGAGCCAGAGACATTTCAGAGAGCTTATGACCGGAGTTTGGCTAGGGAGAGCTACTTGCTCACACATCCAAATGAGGCAAGACATGTTAGATAGGAGATACGTTTTGAGGGCCGATAGGATAGGAAGAAAAAGAAGAATAGGCACCAGAGTAGTGGTTTTGTTGCACCACCACCATGACCTGTACAGACGACAGTTATTGCACCAGTACGTATATAAAGTTTTACTGGTCGACCACCACAGGCTACTCGATCTGCATATCAGCAGCAAAGAAAGTATTTTGATAGTAGGGATACTAGTAAAGGAAATGCACAGACACAGACCCAAACACAGACATAGAGATTTGGACAAGCACAGAATCAGAGGCCTGGTAAGACTTATTGACCTCCACAGGGACGTGGGCAGGGTCAGACACAAGGTCAGATATCACCAGGATCACGAGAGACACTTACTTGCCTCTAGTGCAGTCAGATTGGTCATTTACAACTTCAATGTCCTTCACTGACGAGAGTTTAGCCGCAACATCATCAACAACAATGAGAGAGAGTCCATGTTATTGTTGACCTAGACCAAGGAGCTTCCCATAAACTTGTTAAGGGTATACGTTTGATTTGTAGTACTTTGGTGCATACCATGTTTGATTCGGGCTCTACAGATTCATTTATTTCTGGACATATGGTAGATTCATTAGGGTTAAGACCCATTAGGCTTAGTAGAACCTTGATCCTTAGCACAGCTACTAGGGATAAGATATATCCAAACATGTTGTGTGTTCATTATTAAGTAGTTATAGACGGTCACGGTTTGCCTACGGATTTGAGAGTACTAGAGTTCCTATAGTTTGATGCATTGTTAGACATGGAATGGTTAGGAACTTATCATGCCCATGTTGACTTTTATGGGAAGGTTATCACGATTTCGTTAGCAGATGGTAAAGAGATTAGATTTCAGGGTACAACTGTGTTATTACCGATCACCAAGGGTAGGGAGGCCATTAGTAGTGAGATTGAGACATTTGCGAGTGTCATGAGCACTGCTGAAAGACTGGGGGTCAGTATATGAGATGTACTAGTAGTGTTCGAGTTCAAAGATGTTTTTCTTGAAGATTTACCAATATTACCACCACCGAGAGATAGACCTGAGATTAGGTTATCATCAGCTCAGGATTAGGGTTATAGACAGGGAGAAGACTGCATTCAGTACGAGATACAGCCATTATCAGTTTACGGTCACGCCATTTGGTTTGACTAACGCACTAGCTATGTTTACAGATCTTATGCACAGAGTACTAAGGACTTATCTGGATAAGTTTGTGATTGTGTTTATTGATGATGTCCTTACTCGTGAGGAACACGAGGGACATCTCTGGATAGTTATACAGACTTTGAGGGACCATAAGTTGTATGCCAAGTTCAGTAAGTGTGAGTTTTGGCTTTCAGAGGTCAAATTTTTAGGTCATGTTATTGGAGCTAGCGGTGTTTTTGTTGATCCCGTGAAGATTAGAGAAGTTATTGATTGGTCTACTCCAACTACAGTGAGAAAGATCCATAGTTTTCCAGGATTAGCTGGGTACTACCGTCGTTTTGTACTGGATTTTTCCAAAATTGCTACACTGATGACTCGACTGACTCAGAAGAATGTGAAGTTTGACTAGGATGGGAGTCGTGATCAGGAATTTTTTACTTTAAAGGAAAAGTTGACGACTGCGCCAGTACTTGCATTGCTTGAGACAAGGAGGGATTTGGTAGTTTACACTGATGTGTCGAAGGATGGGCTAGGTTGTGTTCTGATGCAGGAGGGCAAGGTTATTGTGTATGCATCTCGACAGCTAAAGGCTCATGAGAAGAATTATCCTACGCATGATTTAAAATTGGTTGTTGTGTTGTTTACGTTGAACATTTGGAGACATTACGTGTATGGTATGAGGTTTGATCTTGTCACTCATCACAAGAACTTGAAGTATTTATTATCTTAGAAGGAATTGAGTCTAAGACACATAAGTTTGTTAAAATTCCTTGAGAACTTGAAGTATTTATTATCTTAGAAGGAGTTGAATCTGAGACACATAAGTTGGTTAAAATTCCTTAAGGATTATGACTTTTCGCTTAAGTATCATCCTGGGAAGTCCAATGTAGTTGTTGATGCTTTGAGTAGGAGAGGATCTGATGTTGAAGTGATAGTTTGACACATGACTCACGAGTACGCATTACATGAGGCAGCCGAGATAATGAGTTCAATAGATATACCGGCTACTACCAAGACATAAATTTGTGATTAGATGGTGATGCATACTGCTTCATTTTAGGTGTTTCTTGAGGGACAACAGACTGATGAGTTATTCTAGAGGTTTAGTGAGATAATTGATAGTTCAGATTATTAAGGCTTGAGTCGGTCGACAGATGCATTTTTGAGGTATCAAGGGCGACTATGGATTCCATTGGTGGCTGATTTGTGCATTGAAATACTTCAAGAGGCTCACCATTCGTGTTTTTCTATTCATCTGGGTCGGACCAAGATGTATACTAATATACGACGTCCCTTTTGGTAGCCGGGGATGAAAGTCGATGTTTTAGAGTTTATACAAATGTGTGAAGGCTAAGCATAGGTGACATGAATGATTGTTGCAGCCTCTTACCATTCCATAGTGGAAGTAGGAGCACATTACTATGGATTTTCTCAATGGTTTGCCTTGATCTCCTCTCGGACATGACAAAATTTGGGTAATTGTGGACAAACTGATGAAATCTGCACATTTTATTTCAGTGTCCACTACACAGGGATAATAGATTGAGTATTCTCTACGAGCATGAGATAGTCAGATTACATAGCGTTCCGTTGTCGATTGTGTCAGACAGAAGATCGCAGTTCACTTCATTGTTATGCCAGAGCATGCACGCTCAGTTTGGCACCAGACAGGATTTGAGTACAGTGTACCATCCACAGATAGACGGACAGTCCGAGAAATTGATTCAAGTGTTAGAGGATATGCTCAAGATATGTGTACTGGAGTACGGAGGATATTGGGAAGAGTACCTTCATTTGTGTGAGTTTGCGTACAACAATAATTTCGAGGCTAGTATTGGTATGGCACCATTTAGGGCAGTATATGATAGACCTTGTAGATCACCATCATGTTAGGCAGAGCATGAGGATGCAGTGACAGTTGGATCTGAGATTATTATTGATCATACTAAGAATGTATGACAGATTCGTTAGAGATTGAAGGTGCTCACGAAAAACAGTGAAAATACTATGAAAAGTGTCACGACGAGTTACATTACGATGAGGGAGCCTATGTGTATTTAAAGGTTTTGCCTCTAAAGGGTCACAAGAGGTTCGAAATCAAGGAAAAGCTTGCGCCTATATGTATTGGTCCATTCAGGATTATGTAGAGAGTCGACAAGGTTGCGTATGAGTTGGAGTTACGGCCTCAGCTCGTTGGAGTTCACCCAGTTTTTCATATTTCTATGCTTCGACTAGACAAGTCAAATAAAATACGGCGACCGATGATAGACTTGAGTCAAATTGACTTGATGTCACTTGTGAGGAGTAGCCGATTCAGATTGTTGACAAGAAGGTCAAGATATAGAGGAATAAAGAGATACCTTCAATACTCGTTAGGTGGCACTACTACGGAGACGAGTTGACCTAGAGTTAGAGTCATATATGCGCGAGTATTTTCCTCATTTGTTTTAATTCTGGTAAGTCATTATTTTGAGTAATTATTAGTTTAAATTGAGGACGAAATTCTAATAACTTAGGAAGACTCTAATGACCCTCAAATTTAATTGGTGACACGTGTCGTGCTTTAAGGACCGTGACCTGACAATTGTGACTTGTCATATTACTCAAGTCTTGGGAGTCGAAACTAAAATATATTTTATTTTTCTTTGAAGTTTGTACTATTATTTATACCCGATTGTGAACTCTTTATGTCTTAGCACGTGATTTTATTTTCTATATCGTCCCGAATTTGTGTGTGAGATTCACGTAGAAAAAACGATAATTTTAGGGTATAATACGAAGATTTAAATATCGGGAAATGATAATTAGTGAATTATCATAAAATAATAAATAATTGATTAATATGCAAGAGCGATATTGTGTGCAGGAACGCACAATGTGCGAGTCGTGAAGCAATACAGGTTCGAGAATACGAGTTGAGAGCGAAAATTGGCTAGATATTAAGATGAAGTTACCTATTGGAGTTATGTATTGATGTTATAGTTCTTGACTAGATTAAGGAGAGACACAAGATGTGCCTCGAGATTCGTGTGTGGGGGTTGATTAAGTGGAAATATAAATGTCCATCAACTTTTCTCTCCTCTATCTATTTTATGTCGATTCAAAGAGAGAAGAGTGAAACGTTAGGATTTTTGTTGTTTCTGAGCTTGGAACGACGTCGGGGATCGACCAACTACGCGTAAAAAGGTAGGATCCCAACTCCTTGTGTTTGCTTACGAATTGGTACTAATTTTGTGGGTTTTTGTCATGATGATTTCGGGTGAGATTTTTGGGAAATTTTGTAAATGAGTTTGGGTGGTGATTTTGTAAGCAAATTAATGATCCATTGGTGATATGTTTGTTTGTTTGAGAATTTGAAGTTGTGGAAATTTTTGGTCGTTTTTGGAGTAATTTTCAAATCGGGGCATTTGTTGGGGTTTCAACAAAAGGTGAATTGAGTTTGGTATAATTTTGGACATCCTTAAGGGTTTGGGATAGGCTTAAAATGCGGCGACGCAAGTCGGGGTTTCGAAAAACCTCGAAAATGAGTGTAGAGTGTCACGTCGCGAGGGACGCCGTGGAGACTTTTCACCTACGACGTCAGCACGCCGTGCAAACCATAACTGGTTTGGAGAATTCACTCTTTAAATGACGTCGTGGGCCAAAATGATGGCGGCGTCATCTGCGACATCCAAACTAGAGGAGTTCTAGGAACCCACGTTTTATGTGACGCCATGGGATTTACCCTTGGCGGTATCACTGGTGGCGTCTGACAAAGTAAAACCATATGATTTTCAAATAATTTTTAAACTTTTAGGAAACTTTGGAGGGCTATCTAAGGTCACGGAACGACTCTAATTAAACCAAATTTGGATTAAATGATTGTTAGGCTTTGAGAATATGAATTAAACAAGTTAGAGAGTTACGCGAGGATCAACGTAATACGCCATTTGAGGTACGTTTTGTACGTTAGTAAGCAGTAAGAACATGCACAGTAATTCATTTTCCATTATTATTATTGTTATTGAATTGAGCTATTTGTTGAAATTTTATTCTTATATTCCTTGATTGAGTGTCTTTAGCATAAGTGTGTCGTGAAGTTACTCATGGGTTCATATTACCAGGGCTAACGTGAACACTTCTGCAAAAAATGTAGTGCAACCTCCTAATATTGAGTTTCACCCTCAGTACTGGAATGTTGTGAATTTGTTGTGGATGTGGAAATGGTTGTGTTTTGTTGTGGATATGATGTGGTATTTCACCACTTATGGGCCTCTTTTAACTCTATAGACTCTCAAATATCATTGAATCACTTGTTAGTCTGTTTATCATGCAATTTGTATTATTTTCTGCCTTTTAATACCGCATGATTCTTAGACTGCTTTATTGATTATTCTTGAATTATTGTTTATGTTCTTTTGACTATACTTTCAATTTTTCACATACTCAGCTTCTAGTTTGTGACGGTGGTGCAGAGAGAGCAGAGACGAGCATGGGAAAGGAGCCGATGCTATGTGATTTCCTCTGAGGGCTCTTGGAGCGGTTTTTTCCTTTACTCCATAGTAGGTTTTTGATCTTTTTTTATGCTTATTGTACATTATGTTTTTGTAAAACGCTAGGAGAAAATTAGGGATTGAGTGTTTATGGATATCATGTATTATCGTACCATTTAACTCTGATCACCAGATATGCATGTAGTTATCCATTTCCCAGATTGGTTGTGTTTTGCTGATTGTGAATTTCCTAATAATTATATAATCCTATAACTCGCATATTTAAGACTGACTAGGATGCATAAACATCGCGAGTAAGGGCTTGAGGGTGCACGTAGGTTTAAGCCGGGCGGGACCCAGTTATATGGGGAATTGGGGCCGTCATAAGCGCATTGCCCAGCTGCCCTCAACCTTACCCTATCCAGATCGACTAGCGTGCTAGGGCTAGTGCCCAACGCGCTGGTCGACTGAACTACTACAATTCCAGCCACCATCGACTTCACAAAAATTGACCCAAATGACTTCCAAACTTCCTCCAACCTCAGAGAGGGCGTCCATTGAGGAATTACGACATACATGCATGATCACAACATACCCCGTTATAAGATCAATCCAAACCGAATCCACCATCAACAACAACAGCAATACATCTAAAAACTCACCTTGAGTACCACCATCTCGACGTCCTCGGCTCCATGAGCTCTCCATCATTAGCTCTTTTTCTCTCCTTTTCCTCCCTCACCTCTCGGTTCTCTTATCATTCTCTCTCCCTCTCTCTCTCTCTTTCTTTCTTATGTTTTAACAAAAGAAGAGGCGGTGAAAATATAATAAAATAACTGCTTCAAGATACGCATCGTGTCATCTCGTGGACACTTCAATATTTATCCATATACCCCGCTACCTAATTGGCCAACAATACTTATCCATTTCGTTCCATAATGTTTATATTTTATATATATAACTTAATATATATATATATATGCAACCATTACTTGACCGTCGTTTCTCAATCCTTGTGCACGCCACTGAGTTCACTCAGTGTACACCCATAGTCGCGACTTCCGTAGGTCCACTCGTGACTTCGCATGTCACTCAATTCTCGTCATTCATTAATTATTATCATTTTAATATATATTTATATATATGCCTATAATTATGGCTATAAATATGTAATTCACACCAACGAGCACTCTCGGGTGTATACGATATCCCGCGTCTCATGTGTGTCCTCTTTGACCCACTCATGGTATTAGGCATTCCCTTACTTCTCCAATTTTTTATTTTATTTCCATCCATAAATACTAATACAATCCAAACGAACACAAACGACACTCAAATCCATACACGTTAATCATAACTAATTGAGCTTAACCACGAGCCTAATTCGAGTTACTTAGGATTCATATTCACACTAATTACATGCTTAAGGTACTGTGTCGTTACAGTCGCCCCAATTTAAAAAGTTAATTTCATTATCGAAATTAAAGGGAACATACTAATTACTAACAATTTCGAGGAGTAATTGAATTTACTCTTCCATTATTACTCTCATTCCTTAGTTATCTCCTCTTTTGCTTGTCTAATGTATGTTGTTACACCACCTTACCACTAGAACAAAGCTTTTTTCAACTTTACTTTAAGAATAAATGTAACTAAGTTATTGTTTCATTATTCTCTTTCCATTCATTGGATGTGAACATCACAACTCCATTATTTTAGCTAATTCTGAATCTACACAGCCCGTTCATAGATGAGATTTTCAAAAGATTCAAATCTTCATTTGAAAACTCCAATAACTTATTATATTTATCAAGTTTTCTCTTTCTCCATAGTGTTATAGCCAAACATTGACAAATCCACTCAATATCAATAGTATTGTGTCTCCTACTTCTATACATGCCACGACTGAACGACAAAGTCGACAATAATCGTCTCCTATCTATGTCTATTATCAATGAATAACAAGGTCAACATGTGTGTCTCCTACCTCCATTCCACCCATCAGTGAATGGCAAAGTCGACCACACAACATTTTTAACAATTTCTTTTTGATATTTACTTGAAACTTGTAGATTTCATTAATTTATGAACTACAACCTACAGTATTTCACTTCCTATTGTCCATATATTTCTAATGTTGTAGTTATACATTACTTAGTCTGCCTTATGTTCTTTGTGTAGTTCGTACTATCTCATTCTTTTCATACTAGTATCTCCAATCCTTATCCTTTTCCCTTATGGTAGGATAATATTGAGCATACACATTTTAAAGAAACTCACAGAGAGAAGTCTGTTCTTTCAGTAGTAAAACATGATCGACACAAGATCAAATCATATTCTTTAGAATTAGGATTAACACCTTAGTTTCTTCGTCAATACGAAAGAAATATATTGTATCGAGATTGAGAATAGTTTTCAACTATGTTCATAACTTCTTCCCTCATTGGAAGCATGTTTCTGACCTTTATCCAAAAATTTAATTATCATACCATCTCACATCTCTCATGCATATATTTTGCTTAATCTTTAAAGAATAATTCATATTCTCACTGACAAGAATTTGCAGACTCGGTTAATCTATCAGTTACAACTCAAATTTATCGTTGTGTTGACGTCTTAAGCACATTACATAGTATATCATTATGTTTCCTTTCTTTCTTCAGGTATAGGCAAGAACTTACCTAACTCCTTAGGTTTCATTATTCAGTTTCACTTTACTGAATAAATCTCATATCTTTTCATAATCTTAAAAATATACTTCATTATCTCAAGTAATTCATACTTTTCATCGTAAACTCTATTACAATATGACATTACCTATATAAACCATATAAATAGATTCCTGAGATTCTCGAAATGATCCTTGCCTAAAATACTACCTGAACTAGGTTTTCATTTTTGAATCCAATACGTCCAGCACAATCTCATTAGACAATCTAATCTGGACATTACCCATTACTTCAATCATAACACCTTGAGTAGTTCTAACTAAACTTCTTATCAATCTTATCACCCATTAATTAACCATAGAGTTCAACTTCGATTAGAACTCTAGAGAAAATAGACCTATAATTATCAATTCCAACAACTCAGTCGATGATGTGCCTGCAGGACTTCATTTCATCATCACTATTACATATCTCTCTCAAGAGATAGTATTGAGAAAGTTCCTATTATAATTACACCTCATTTCTTTTCCTCTATTCAAAGCATTGATAACATCAATCACTTTGTGTGGGTGATTCCTCAAAGTGAATTCATTATCTTCGTAGTTCTCGATTACTCATTTCATCTTTAATTTCTTTCACTCTAACCAAAATTATACTTTTCAAACTCTCTAAGCTTGAAGATTCCTCAAATCATATTTCACAACATCACTGGTTTCCATCCTACTCATATAATTTCAAGTGATTCTTCAAAGATTTTCTAATCTTAGTAATGACTAAAAGAAACCCTTCAAACCCTTTCACATAATACAATTGTACTTCAAACCCTATAGTGAATGAATGAACTTGCATAACATATCCAATTGAATGGATTCACCCTTAAACTTGGATTCCTATCCTGGTCTTATAACCTTTAGTCTCATCTTTAGGACTTATCCTTGCAATTCATTCAATTCTTTGTTTGAAATACATATTTTCAACTTTTCCTTATTAGTTGATGTCTTACAATTGTTTGATACTCTTACCAACACAATTATTTTATACTAGTTCGTCTTGAACTATATCATAGTACAAACGACAATATTGTCTTGTTGTGCAACAGACAACTACTTGGATAGAAGTATTAGGATAAACCTCTAACTTTTTCGGAATTCAAGTTTAATCAGGCAATTATTGTAGTTAAACTACATTTCAATTCTTTCTCGAGGCATCCCTTGTATCATTTATGACTTGCGTCCATTTCATTCTGGAGTTGATTGAATATACAACACAATGAAGTTATAACTCTTTGTATACCTTGTTTGTATCATTTAGTGATTCCAAAATAACACTACCTTCCTTATTCTATGTTGAATATAAGAAAATTCTCTAATTGTCTCTTTCTCTCTCTCTCAGTCAAATCCTTTGACTCAGAATTCATATTCAACACTTATCCTAGTAATTTATTGTTGAAACTTAGTACTTGCACTTACAATCTCTAGTATACAACAATTTATCATTAGAGTTCACATAACTCTGCAATAATGCTTATGTTTTTGCAAAGTTTTCAACTCTTTTTAATATATCATCATTGCCAACACAATGATCATCTTATTTCAATAGACTTTACAACTCTACACTTTTCATTCATAAACATAACATGAACTCTAGTGAGTTTCTACGGTTGTCACCATAATCCTTCACATTATCAAGCCATTGGTTGACATCATATTCCTCAATTCTAATCTTTACTCAATGATAACCAAATCTCAGTCAACTCTTGAGAACAATTGGTTTCATGTAATTAACCATATGAGTTGTTAATTATGGGAAATGAACATTTATTTGTGATTTAGTTTAATTTAACTTATCACTCAAATTAAGTTCTCAGACTCTTACAATTCCTATAATGCATCAATATAAAATGGAATTGATCATTGGTTGGATACTAAAAATCAAGTAATTGATGAATCTTTTTTAACTAAAATTGTGATAAGATTTCTTGCAACTCTGATAAACAAACTTCTTAAAACCTTTGCATCCCAATTTTATCAAGCTTGAATTTTCATTATAGGCCTACCACTAATTTACACAGTCCCAACTAACTGAATTTCAAGTGATAATTATATTTCTACGACTCACCATTCTTAAATAATTAAAATTTTCAAAACTTTTTATTAAAATTAGCAGTTACTATCAATCTCTTGACCTATTGCTTCCTTTATTCATTCTCAATATCATACCATATTCTTTGGATTCTCAACCCCTAAAGTCATTGATGACACATTCTCCTCAATTTTGATTGTACTAATCTAAAAGATCAGACTAGAACATCTCACTAGCTCATTGCCATGTTTTCTCAGCTTACAAAATTGATTACAATACATTGCTTGTCCATATCAAATGTTTTTGATGACAAGAGTGTCATGTCTTCTAATCTTCCTGCATCAATGCTCAAAAAGATTCTTATACAAGTTAACGTTAACATTTCTAAATCTGGCCCTCTAAATTTCGAGGCTTACATAATTAAAACTAACTCCCATAAAGTTTTCACTTGCAGTTTCAATTTGAAATTACAATAAAAATGATAGAAGTTCAACAGACAAGATAGAGTTGACCAATAATGTGGATTTTTTATAATCCTTCAAGACTTATCTCTTGCTGTAAATATTCACCTTTAGTGTAACTTCACCATTACAATCTTTTCTTAACCTCCCAATATTGATCTACACATGAATCTAGTAACCTCATGTTTTGTTTCACTATATGTGACTTTACCACAACCTCACTCTTTTCTTTTTATTGCTCTATTAGTGAGAGCGATTGTACCACAACAACACTAATAAACCTTTTTCACATATTACTTTATCTTCAGTATGTGTGGTTACATCACAACTATACTGACAGGCTTCTTCTCCTTATTCCAATATGGACTATCACCATATCTGGAAATCTATACTTCATAATCACTCACAAGTATGAATAATCTCATGGTTACCTAACCTCAACTAGATTATTCTTATCATTCACCTTTATTTCTCTCATTGAATGGCTTTTAATCTTATTTAACTTGTCTCAATACTAGTATTTCTTCTACCCAAAGTGAATAATCACCTTTGAGTTTCACTGACATTCATTCCATGTTCTATTCACCTTTAATGTCACTTCCTCTAACATGTATTTATGTTCGGGACCAATTATTTCTTCTACACTGACTATTACTAACCAAATAATATCAATGAGAACAAAGACCATTAGAGACAATTCAATTGAAAAGTTATATGTAAACATTTGCCTTTTCTATATCTATGCAACTAGGATTTAGGCTTCCACAAACCACAGTCCTCAATATTTTCTCAACTCATGAGACATTGATAGATACAAACCATCATATTATCGTTCCACTGTTTTCCTTTATCGCATCACTACATAAGTCCAAGTTCCCAAGAATCCACACCATCAATATTCTTTTGACTTTTCAAGTCATAGATGTGAGCTAAGACCTTCAGAATCATGTATAGGCAAGATATGATAGCTATATCTATCGCATAAATATAAATAAAGCTTAACAAATACATACTCAAATTTGTATCTTTCATTACCCCCAAAACATCGATAAAAACATTTATTTATTCTTAGGTTATCCCTAACTTGAGAACCAATCTCCAAGTCAGTCAACCTAAACATCCATTTAATATATAGGTATAAGTTCCAATTCCATACTATATCGTAATTATCATACAATTCGAAACCAATTTGAAAACAATAAACTCCATCTTAGATATTGAACTGTATCAAAGTTATTCCATTCCCTTATCAGTGGAATAATAATTTCATGCTTTACAAGCTAGGCTCTGATACCAACTGTAGCATTCTCTAACCCAAATACTCGTCCTGAAACTCTAATTAAGCCCTGATACACAAGATTGGACCTAATTACAGCTGGTAGGTTTTGTACTTGTTTCTGAAAACAACCTGTATATCTTGATAATCGATAAAAAATTAAAACAAAATGCAACAAAAATTAGAACTTTTTCGATAATAAACAAGATAAACAAAACCGATATAAACTTCATTATTAAGTTCTGATCCTAACCTGATTATTACAAAATCGTAATTCAATACATTATATATTAACAGGAAATCAATACATCACAGGGAAAATATTAAACTTCTAATCTTCTCCTTCCTTGGATCCTAGCGCATGTCTATTACCTGCAATTGTTAAGGTGGTGAGCTCCTACATGCTTAGTAAGTGACTCCCATAAAATCCATCAACTATCAATTAATATCAATGGATATATTTATAAATATAACAACATGAATCCAATGCATATATAAGGGAGCATCTGGAATAATATAAGCAATACATAAACGAATGCAAGTTCATTGGTCAATTGCAACTGTACCCGTGATTTGCATTTTTGAATTGGATTTTGGATAAGAGAGTTTTACACTCCTATCATTAAGGAAAACGATCCACAAAACTCACGCGCTGATCGGACGTGTAATTTTGTGGTATCTCTAGGCCTGATGTTGCGACCCGCTTAATTAGGCAAGCATTAATCAGAATAATTCAGGTCACTCGGGGCGTAGTGTTCGTTTATCCCCTCCAACAAATATTTCCACCCTTGTTGATACATCCCGTTAAGCCTCTTCCCAAATTCACTTTTCAGTCATAAAACATTTGATAAAAACAACCAAATCACGATATATTGACACATTCTCAGTCCATGACACTGCGTACTCTAATAATACTACTTTACATTGCGTAATTGATAAAAGATACGTGTCCCAATTTCCTGTTATTAGCTTTCCCAAGTTTATTTTGAGTTTTACTAGCTTTCACGGGTTTCATAATGTTTCCAAATGCTCGAACACCTGTGTCATACCCATTGGTATCAATTCAGGTCCAATGTATATTCACTTAAACCCCAAAACTAAACCCAAAGCCTACGAAAATTAACTCAACCCATAACAATTTTTCACTGTTCACATTGGTTAGCGCGCTGCCTATAGTGGCTAGCTCTCTACTTAACTTCTCTTAACCTTTACCTTGTCCAGATCGGCCAGGACGCTAGGGCCAATGCCCAGCGTACTAGTTGACTAAACCACTACAATTGCAACCACTACTGAGATCACAAAACTTGACCCAAATGACGTCCAAACTTTATGCAACCTCAGAGAGGGCTTCTAATGAGGACTTACGACACACATGCATGATCACAACACTAACCAATTATCACATCAATCTTAACTGAATCCACCATCAACAACAACAACAACATCACAACTAACAACTCACCTCGAGTACCACCATCTCGGCTTTCCTGACTCCACGAGCTCACCGTCACTAGCTGTCTTTCTCTTGTTCTCTTTCCTCTCCTCTTGGTGCTCTGGTCTCTCTCTCTCTCTCTTTCTTTCTTTCTTTTCTTGTGTTTTAATGAAAGAAGTGGCATTGAAAATATAATAAAATAACTACTTCAAGATACACATCACGTCATCTCGATGATCTGTCAATATTTATCAATTTACCCTACTACCCAGCGCATTGCCTAAAATGGATAGCGTGATGCCTAATTGACCAACCACACTTATCCATTTCATTCCATGCTATATATATCAATATATATACAAACCATACGTGGCCACCATTTCTTGATCCTTATGCACGCCATCGAGTCTTCTTAGTGTGCACCTTTACTATACACCATGTACTTGGCCACCCGTATTTGGCCACCCATACTTCGCATGTCACTGGTACTTGGTCATCCGTACTTCGCATGTCACTCAATTCCTGTCATTCATTAATTATTATCATTTTAATATATATTTATATACACCATAATATATATAAAATATATATGCCTATAATTACGCCTACAAATACATAATTCATGCCAATGAGTATTCTCGGGTGTATATGCTATCCCGCGACTAATGTGTGTTCTCCTTGACTCACACATGGTATTAGGCATTCCCTTATTTCTCCAATTATTCATTTTATTTTCATCCATAAATAATAATATAATCCATATGAAGACAATATGACACGCAAATCCGCATACATGCTAATCATAACTAATTAGGCTTAACCACGAGCTTAACTCGGGTTTATTAGGATTCAGATTAACACTAATTACGTGTTTAAGGTAATGGGTCATTACAGTATGCCACAGGACATTGCTCAACTGCACATATAGGATGGAGCCCATGTTGTTACAAATTCGGATCCAAAACCGACGCGAGACCTGATGGCGAGTAAGATTTATTTTAGTGTCGTAGCATGATTATAGTTTATGGGTCCATAATGTAGGTCTAACATGAGGAGGCTCTGGTGAGTTCGTGGGCAAAGATGACTCTATATGAGTCAGTGATCAGAAGTGACTTTATTTAAGTCAAGTTTTAGAATTGACTATGTGCATCTATTGAGTTAAGAAAAGACTTGATTAGTTTCGAGAGCATTATGTGTGAGTCTGTTCTTAGAGTGACTTTGTGTAAGTCAACCCTTTGAAGTATCATAGATATCAAGTTGTGTACGACGATGCTGTGTGAGTACACCTTCAAAGGGAGAAACCAAGCTATGTATGACGATTTTGAGTGAATTCATCCTTTGAAAGGATATCTAGCTATGTGCATTGACTCTGTGTGAGCTTATACTTTGATGTGGTGGGTAAGGCTGTATGCACTGGCTCTGTGTGAGTCTAAAGTTTCAAAGGAATGAATGGGTTATGTGCATAGACTCTTTGTGAGTTTGAGTAGGCTGTGTGCATTGACTCTCTATGGGTCCTTTCTTTGAAGTAACATACCGAGCTGTGCGTGTGAATTCTGTGTGAATCCCATATCTACCTAAGAAAATATGTGTGAATCAGTGAATTAAGGTTAGATGTTTACTTGTGTGTAATTCTGTGTGAATCCGGCATCTACCAAATACTCTAGGTGGGTCCATAAATTTAGGTAAGGTATCAAGTTGTATGTGCGATTTGTTGGGAAATGTGCCCTAGGTCAATCCATTAACAGTCTTTATGAATACATTTTAGTTAATAAAATAGAGGATTTCATTTGTTGTTTATTATAATTGATTTGCATGTTTACATTATAATAAGATCCATGGGTATTTACAGAAATATCCTAAATGTCCCTAGTCGATTATTATACTGGGAACTATAATGAATTAAGACTAGTGTGAGTTTTGATTGATGATCATACGATGATCATACGTATGGGAATACAAATCAAGATCATGAGTACTTGTTAGGGAACAAAGTACTGGACCGACCCGCTATGAGAACATCACATGGATTAAGTCATAGTTGTTTCTCATGATAGGTATATTTTTCGGTCCTCGACTTGAGATTACCGAGACTTCAACATTAGGAATACAAGTGATTTGACGCAATCAAACGTTGTCTTTAACCTAGGATGATTATAAAGGTTGTGATTGGTTCTTGTGTGAATAATGTGGTGAAGTTGTGTAATCGAGATAGAATTTGTCTCTCTCATATAAAGAGAGATATCCAGTGGATCCCTCGATGTGTTAGACTGTTAAAAGGCCTAGTCTAAGTGAATTGATATTGATCAATGTCACTTAGATGTTTTCAGTCTACCTAGAAATCGAGACTAGTACGATTGAACATGTTGGATGACAATTCCATGCCTTATGTTTGATCAAAAGGATATCGTGTGACAAAAGGATGTTATATACACTATTGATTAGGTTATATCAATTTGATATTCGTACAACTTGGGTAGTCATAATGTCTTGCTAGAGGCCGCTTATGACTTGTATACCAAAATGTGTTTTGGTACACTGCCAACGTTGTATGAGCCTATTGGGTCGCACACTGAGAATGGTTTTGCGAGATTTTAAGATGGTTTAGAAAAATGAATTTTATATGATAAAATTCATGACAGAAACGTCCTTGTAGTGTATTACACTTATACTTCTTTAAGTAGGGGTATATATGTAATTTACTTAACCGTCTATATACAAGGGTTGTATAAATAGACGCTTTGAGTTAGAATACAAGTACGAAAGATTTAAAAAAGGCTAAAACTCTATTTTCATTTTAAGAAACGACTTAGAGGTTTTTGGTATGTTCTGGATCGTTTTGGAGAGAAACAAAAAGGTTTGGTACTCTCTCGAAGCTAGCACTTCAAATCTCGGCCGCCGTTCGTGTGTGGACTGCGATAGAGGGCGTTCGTTGTTGGCAACGCCTTAGAGATCGATTAACCTTCAGAAAGGTACATTGCGACTGAGGTATGATTAAGTTTTCATAGTCTAAACGTGTTTTAATGGAATTAGATTCGGATCCTGTTGGGGTCTTTCTCAAAATTGTTTTGAAATCTTCGCTGCGCATGAACCCCAAAACCCAACACGATTCTATGTGACTCAGGTATCTACCCAAAAGGATTTTGTGTGAATCTGTAATTCCCACTTTTGGACGGGTCTAAGTGAGTGAAAGTTGAAGTATCTGGATAGTACTTCCCACTTTTGTGCATTTTATTAAGATTTTGCTTAAGTTAAATTTAATTTCAATGACGAAATTCTTATTAGTTGGGAAGACTGTAACGACCCAAAAAAATATGTTGTCTGTGTAACGATGTGTATTACCTATTTATACTCGTGTTTGTGTGATAGGACGGTGACGTCGAGTTACGAGTAGAGTTCGCCTAGGAAAATGTGTTGAAACGATACCGGGTAGATGAAATATAGGTGCATAGGTCTGGGAACTGAATTTTCAGGAATGACCGAAATGAAATATGATAATTGATTAACATGGAAAATTTTTTGGGTCGTTAGTATTTTCATTCGCATACGACGGTGCGAGTCGTGGTGTAGGTCGAGTGTCGGGATACACAGGAAAAAACCAATTATGGTGGTTTGAGATGATAAGCACAAAGGGGAAGTGTCCCAAGTCTGTAAAGAAGTTGGTTGAATGGCCTAAATGGGGGATCTAGGATGGTTCTAGGGATGGACATTTGAAAAGTGATGAAATGGGGGTATAAAAAACCAATTTGAGGATAAGTTTGACTCACTTTTGCCACCACCAACACACAAATTCAAGATTTGAGAGGAGAGAGGAGTGGTTTTGGGTGAATCAAAGGGGTGTCGATTTGTTGGTGAAACTTGGTGTTTTGTATGGTTTATGTAGTATTAGAAGCCCAGAAGGGAATGGAATAGGCTCAAAATGAGCGACGAAACTAGGGGTTTTGAAAACCCCTAACATAGCCTGCAAGCCCGTGTGGCACCGCTAGGGACGTCGTGGGTGTTAAACCTACGGGGCGCCCACGACGCGACCAAGGTATGCTTGCTGCCAGGTATACACCGTGGGAGGCACTTTGGCCTTTTGAACGTACGTCGCCACCCATAAAGCCAGTGCTAAATATTTGAAAAATTTTTACTAGTTCTTGAAAACTTTGGGACTTCTCTAAATCGGTTCAAATGAAACCTAATTCTTGGGGAATTGACCTAATTATGTGAAATGGTGAACATTATTAAAATCAGAAATTTTTAAGGAATTAAACGTAAATTAAAATATTAACGAGAACAAGACTCTAACACAACAAAATCTGATCTAAATAAATACCATGAATTTAACAGACTAGTGACGACTGTAAGGAATCGTTCATCGATTTGTAAGAGCCACAAATGCGGAGTTTTGCGCAGTATTTGTAAATAAAGCCAGTTTGGTCGTTATTATGATTTGAACTGTGCAATTACTTGGCTATCTTATTGAGTAGTATATCTTTTTGAAGTCTAATTCTTGAATTCCATTTGTGATATCTATCCTTGGTGGATTGTCAGTTTTGGTTTTCATTAGATTTTAAAATGAGTGGTTTTGGGTCTAAGTGGACAATATGGTGGTCACAGGTGCGATGGAACTTCTGTGATTTTTCTACACAGTGACTACATGGATGTTTGGACTTGCATAAACCCATAGTTTAGGGTAGGGAGTCAAACCACTAGTTCGACTATGTGTCAGCAATTGAAGGGATGTAACTCATTCTAAAATGGTTGATGGTTTGTTTAAGTCGAGGATTTGTCTTGGAAGTCAGGTTGTGTACCGTGTTGCAACTTGATAGACTTGGACACTTAGATGCCCCTTTGCTTTGTGCTCTCAACACTCATTCATCGTTGACATCTTAGTGATTTACTTATCATGCAATCCTTTTATTATCTTTGTGATATTCTTGCATGATACTCGATTGGCCAGTTATGTGATATTTGAAATTATGTTAAGACTCTTTCTGGTTGTTACTGTTACTCTCATAATATTCACCATCCTTTTATGGCAGTGAGTGCAGACCTGTCGTTTAGCAAGTCAGGCAAAGGCAAGGGGCTGACGATAGGCGATTGATGTTGATGGCATTGAGGAGACCTCCTCCCGCTTACTGAGTAAGTTATTTCTATTACATATATACTTGTTTTTGGCATATGGTGTATACATGGGATTATGTAATATATTATAGCATGTATATGATATGATTTACTCTCCTTTTACTGAATATACATGTTGACTATATATATGTATGCAGAGTTTCTACACACTAGGTTGTCCTGGTAGGTGTATTGGAGTTGATTCATTTAGTTTAAGGTTTTAAATGATTCCGTTATACCATGATAACTCACTAATTTGAATAACTAACATAAATGATTATATTTTGTTGCTATATTAATGGATAATGGTTAGAAAGGATGACTAGGCTTTCATTGATTTCGCAAGAGTTGACTCGAGGTTAATGTAGGTCTAAGCCAAGTGGGGCCTAGTTTAGGTTGTGGAGCTGGGGCCATCACATATACTACATACGATACGCGTACATACCATGGTTGATTCAGAGCATGTATTTCGATATAGATCACGATTGACGGATAGCAGACTCCACCATCAAACAAGTGATCAGGCTGGAGATATAGGTTTAGATCCGATAGCAGCCTCATGATTTGCAACTCATAATAGGCAGTTTAAGCTACTCATGGAGATGATGCGCACATAAATAGCGACACTTGAATATCTTTTTGTTGTACGAACACCAAAAAATATCGAGATGGCAGTTGCTCCGACTATTGCTACCCCAATCAGTTAGAGCTTGTCGGATCAGGCAGTGGTACAGGAGACTCTGACAGAGATTGTTACACCGATAGTAGTTGAGACATGGACAACTACAAGAGAATCACTTGCAGCTGCACAAATAGATGTCTTCGAGTCATCTTTATTGGTACATGTTAAGTTGATGAGGGAGTTTGTCAAGTTTGATCCTGAACATTTTTATGGGGGCAGAAACCCAGAGACAATAAAAAAGTGGTTAGTCATGCATCAGAGGTTACATAAGTTGATGAGGATTCCTAAGACTATTCAAGATCGCATGTGAGGACACATGCTGAGGGGTGATGTGGTCGTGTGCTAGACATCGCACATCGATACCCATTATGAGCCAACCAATGGGCTGAGTTTCGACAGGTATTCCATGACTAGTATATTCCGATAGAGGTCTAGTTGAGGCTAAGAAAGGGGTTCTTAGCATTGAGAAAGAGCAGCATGTTGGTTCTACAGTATATGGAGCGGTATCGATACCTGATGCAATATGCCACAAATGTGGAAAGTACGAAGAGACTACAGATATATTACTTTATCTGGGGACTTGTAAGAACATTGCTAGAGTTATTATTTCCAGCGGCGCGCAGACATTGCAAGACATGTACGATCGAGCTCTATCAAACGAGAGATATTTGTTACAAAGAGACAGCTAACGGGGATCTGTAGGGATAGAGAGGTTGATTGTGACATCCCCTATCCTGATTAGGCGACATCCAACATGAAACCCCAATTAAGCCCCAGTACACCAAATCAGGCCTAACTAGAGCCAACGACCTTTCATTTGTACCTGACAACAACATGTATATTACATATATCGAATAAACAATAAATCAAAGGCAGGAAAAATTCAAAACTTTTTCGATAAAATTATACAATATACAAAACTACTCCATTCGAAAATCCATCATTTATTAAAAACAACCCAACCCAGTTATAACATATAAACATGGTCAAACAGTATATAATACAAGATCATCAGTATCATTACATCTATAGAAGATTCCAAGACGCCTAGATCTTCTCTTTCCCTTTCTCCTGCATGCTCAACCGAGAACCTAGAATTGTTAAGTTGGGTGAGCCCTTTCATGCTCAGTAAGTGACTCTCAGGAATACATCAATTATCAATTAAATATCAAAAATAATGCTTAACAACATAAATCCAAAACAAATCTAAAGAGGATATGGAAACAATATAAAGAATACATAACTGAATCTAAGTCCATAAGTTTTTTGCAACTCTACTAAGACTTATATTTTAGTTTCAGTTTCAAAGCACAAAGTCGCACTCTCACATCCTCATGAATATAACCACTGAAAACTGGTTAATTCTTGAATGATCTACCACCAATTAAAATGGAAAGCATTGATCAGGATACTTCAGGTTACTGGGGTGCAATATTGGGTGCTGCCCAATATAGTTCCGAACCCCAGGTCGATTCATCCCGCCAAGCCTCTTCCCGAATTTAATCTCATTTGTAAAACAATAATAAAACATATTTAAGTCACAATACATTGTCCCATTCCCAGTCTCTAGTACTACGTGCTCTAATAGTACTAATTTACATTGCATAATTGATGAAAATATGAGTCCTAATTACTTTGGTCTCATTTCCCATAATTTGTTTCTGGATTCCCTATCTTGCGGAGTTCACTTATGTCTCCCAGTACTCAAGAACCTATTCCACATTGACTGGTATCAAACTGTATTAGACACTTATTGACTCAAACCCCCAATCTAGGCTAATAAATGTAGAAAAATACACCTGAAACTAACTTAATTTTCCTCTATTTACATTGGTCAATACGCTGCCCAACTGTTACCAGCCTTGTCCTACCAAGATCAGTTAGCGCGTTGGTTGTTGAATTTTCAGGAACAGAGCATCGTTTTTGCTTTGTTCCACTACCCCCTAAAACTTTCAATTTACCTGCAACCTCGAAGAGGACATTCAATAGACATCATACATCAGATATAGACTAACTTTAAATAAGAATTCATTAATAAATGAAAGAGAATTTCATCTAACATCAAATCATTCACAAAAAATCGAAAAACCATTAAATTCATCATCACCAATCAATTTTCTAGCAAAACAGAGGTCCTAATGACCTAATGACCTCCCTAAAACTCACCAAACTACTGAAATCAATCACCAATACCTCAACTTCAATACCCATCAATTTTCATCATTTTTTGGAATCGAAAACCAATGAAAAACTTACCCAACTCGCGAAGAATATATCCTAAACTTGTTCACCAACACTACAATTGATCCAACCAAATAATGAGCTCTTGTTTCCTCTCTCTTTCCCTCCTCTCAATCGACAGTTCCCCCACTTTCTAGAACGATCGAAACCGAATGAACGGAGGAGGTGAAATGTTTTGATTATATATAAATCCTTGCTTCAAGATACGCATTCGCGCTATCTTCAAGTTTATTTAAAGTTTATCCTGATTTGATACTATATTTTTATTTTTCTATATATATACCTAAACTTTATATCTTATTACATATATAACTATATATATACTTACACTTCATTTTCCAACCCTCGCACGCCAACGAGTTCACTCGGGCATACACGCACAAGAGAACATGTCACCTATTCGAGTCACCTAGTTGTGTTAGGCTAGTTGGATGGATCAAGTGAGATTCATAGGATTGGTCTCGAGATCCGTGTGTAAGTTGAGATTAGAAGGGGTATAAAAACCCCCACCCCATCAACTTTTCTCTCTTATCTCATTCTCATCTCTCTCTTCATCGGATCAACACGAGAACATGTGGGTTTTCAGAGAGTTTCGCCTCTATTCGACGCCAAAGGAATGCTCAAATTTGAAAACTAAGGTGAGATCTTGGTTTTCCAAGTGTTTATCTACGTTTTGGCAGTATTTTTGTATGTTTTCATCGCTATAAATTCGGACAACGATTTGGGAAATTGATTCCTATGGTTTTTTTTGATGTATTTGGATTGAGGAGAAAGATCAATTATTAAGTTGAGGATTTGTGAGGTTGTTTTGTTGATTTGTGAGGTTGCTGAATTTTTGGAAGTTTTGTGGATTTTTTTGTTGACTTTCAAAATTAGACGATTTGTCGAGGTTTTAACGCGAGCCGATAGTGGTTCGACGTGGTATTGGATGTTTAGTTGAAGTTGGAATAGGCTTGAAGCACGACGACGTCAGCCGTGGTATTAAAAACCCCATCTCAAAGGAGTTCTGGATTGGACATCCCGAGCGACGCCGTAAGCACAAATAGCTCATGGCACCACCCACGACATTTGGGGCAGACAGCCCCAGTGCCCCATGCCGCGAGAGCTCCGTCAAGACCAATGGGGTCACAAGCCCTACTTTTCACGCCGTAAAGATGCCGCCAGGAGTAAAATCCCACGGAGTCTGGCGGCATGATACTCTTCACATACCCAATTTTTGTATTTTTTGGCAAATTTTAGGGATCTCTTGGGTATGTAAAGGGGTCCGAATACAACCCAATACCCAGGTAATCGACCCAAATGGGCGAACGAAGAAAATTATGGAAAATTGAATAAGATTCAGTGGCTGGGAGGCAATCCGGGGATTCGTAGGAGACGAGTCAAGGTTCGGTTGAGTGCGTATTAGTTGGATATAGGTAAGTAAACTAGTGAGGAAATTTTATAGTTATTTCTTGAGCTTTAATTTGTTGTTATTGCTCTGTTTAACACTTTATTTTATTGGAATCCTTGTTGGTTGAGTGGTCCACTAGCAAAGGAGTTATGGTTACTTTTACCTGCATATGATCTCTTATCTGGACGCTGTTGATATCTCCCACTTGAGTGTATGTTAAGGGCTCTTATCCGGGTCTGTAGATATCTCATAGTTGCACGGGTTAGGGCTGGTAGGCCATGTTCTCGCCCTGAACTTGAGTCTGCTAGGCTTTGTCGTGACTCAATGACCTTTGGTCGGGACTCCTTGCTATTCTGTTTTCATATTCCAGACACTCCATATTCGATTGACTTAATTACAATCTTGTGTATTCTACGATCCCTGTTCCTTTCTTTTCATCAGCATTAATTAGACTAATTTATTTATTTCAAAATACCATATTTATATCCTATTTGGCGTTACTTACCTGGGCTCGATGTTCTTGTGTTTGATGGAGTGCAGATCCACAGACCAGCAAGGAAAAGGCTACAGAGCTTGGAGATTTGCTTTAAGGATATCGGAGCATGCCTTTCCACTTAACTGATTAGGTGACATTTTGTATTATTGTATATATATATGTTGTTTTGGAACATGGGTTTGGGTATGTGAGAGATTTTGGGCATTTATATCGATATGTTGTTCTGCTCTAACTGATCATTGATGATGATATACATATGCGGGGTTTCCATACTCTAGGATGTCTTATTGTAATATGGTTGTTATTATTTGATTAATTTGAGCTTTTGCTTCTGCTATATGCATGATAAATCACTAATCAATGTTCTAAACTTGTAAATGAATGGTTATTGGTAAGGAAAAGCTGACTAGCCCTGCGTGATTCGTCGAGATGGACTCAAAGTTTCACGTAAGTCTAGGTCAGGAGGGGCCCAGTTTAAGGTTTAATAACAAGGCTGTCACAATGGCCAATGGTGACCCACAACCTGTCTTACTAGCGACAGTTGTATTCCACATTGGAAAATAACCTCCATTTTATCTTTTTAAGCATTATTAATCACCAATTTATTGATTACCTTGTACTGAACACAAAATATATGCCAAGTTATTATTTTAACCTCAAATTGTCATAGCGGAAGTCTTACCAACATATTAACTCAGATAATTATATGGAATCAAGTGATATAATCCATGAACCTAGTGTGGAAAACCCATATATATATCCGTAAATACCTCAGATGTCACAAAATGTCAAAATATACAAGGTATCTCACAATCCCAAGTTCCTTAAATGTAAACAAATATATGTAATAAAAACATACAAGTCGGTCTATGTATCTCTGAAACCAGTGGTACTTTGGCGGCTTGCCCTTGCCTCGACTCATACTAGGATTTGCACTCAACCTATCACAAAAGGTAGATGAAAAGTCTTGAGTAAGTATTCCCAAGAAAATTAAGTGAGCAATACAGAAAGTAAATATTGTAATTTAAATAAAGCTATTAAACCAACATGTCGAAATAATACAGGTGACTGCGCTTATCGCATGTATAGATAATAGTGAAAGCTCAAAGTGTGTTCTTAAAGCCTAGGACTAGACTAGCATCATAATTTGGACTCTTCCACTGAATAATGTCGGCGAATCCCACTTAAGAAAGGCCAGTATCTAGATCCGCTAGGTGGTCTGCATAGTACCTACAATGCACCCACACATGCTCCAATGCGATTCCTGGGTTGAACTATTCACCGAGTTCTCTTACACACGTGGTTTGGTCTAGGGGTCATACATACTGGAATGACACGAATGGAGCTCTGCTCAATGCCCGTCCATTAAACCACAACCAGGAATAGAGTATTGTAATAACAAAAATTGAATTCAAAAGCCAAAATAAGTAAATACCCTAGAAATTTCAGTTGGGATACTACATACCTCAAACCGCACTCCAACTAATCCCATATGCCGCCGAATCATGCCCAGAACGCGTGTCAAATCCTTGATCAATCAATCCAACTCTGATTATTACAACTATCCAAAAATTTCCCAAAAATTCCAAATCCTAACTAAGTCCATTTTTGTCAATTTAAATTCCCTTTTAATTTATTAAAATCCTTAATAAAACCCATTTCAAAATTTTCATTTTTAAATTTTTATTTCATTTTTTGTTCCAAACTTAGCAAGTGGCGCCACCTTGTTCAACAACCCCACGGGATGCTTCATGGCATGCTGGACTTCGTGACCTACGCCACTAAGACCAAATCTCCACGGCTTGATCTAAAGCGTATATGGGAAATTTGCCTCTGGTTTAGACACTGCTTGGGACGCCGTGAGAGTTTTCTCCCTAAGGCACCCCTGGCGGCATTTGAACCAGTGACGCCCTTAAGTGGTTTTAGAGCCCCCTCAGCTCATCGCCGCAATCCAAACCCATCCCAACATTGCTTACAATCACTTATAAATCATTTATCGCCATAACTCATATAACACGTATTGCGTACAAAAAACGGTCTTCTCAATATCCCCCTCTTGAATCCTCAACTGATAATATCCTGATCTGGTCAATATTTGAGAAGAATTTGGTTCCTACAAACTAATCGAACAAGTTATCGATCGTAGGAAATGGGTAACGTTCCGAATCATCACTTGATTCAACTTCTTATAATCTACACAAATATGCATCAAGCTGTCTTTCATCTTCACAAAAAATTGGAACTCTCCAAAGTGACATGATAGGGTGAATGAATCCCTTCTATAGTAACTCTTCTAATTGGGTCCTTAACTCCTCCTACTTCGATGCTGACATCCTATATGACCTGCAGTAAATCAGCTAAGTCCCCAGAATCAACTCAAAGATAAACTCAACAACTCCCAGTGGTGGCAATCCTGGCAAATCATCAGGAAATACATCTATAAACTCTTAAACAATAAGAACATCATCGACCGTAATCATTGTCCAAAGTTCTGGCTCATCCATTGCCGCGTACGCTTCCATATGCTACGACATTGCTAGTATGCCTCGAGTGATAGGTAATGCAGTCGCCATTTTGGCAAATGAAAACTCTGGAATTGCCTCGATGTAAAATGTCTCAGTCTTATTAAAACACTCGATCTGTGCGTGATAAGATGACAACCAATCCATACCGAACATCACATCGAACTCCAAGTACTTTAACAGTCTCAAATCAGCCAGTAATTGATGTCGCTCTATCTCCACAACACAATCTCGACAAATCCGGTTAGGGTAAATATTATCCCCTGCTGTCGTGCTGAAAATAAAATGTGTATCTAAAGTCTGTGCAGCTAACCCTAAGAATCCTAGAATGCGTCCAGATATAAATGAAAGTATGTTGCCATAATCAAACATGACATGCATACAAGTACCAAAAACAGATAATATACCGTCAAGCTATCTGGTCGCCTTCCAATCTGGTTGTGCAACCTCAAAAGCAGTTGTCTAGGCTTTATCTCTGGCCTACTTAGTCGGTGGTGGTACTGGTGCTGGGCTGGTACACATTGCCACAAGATGTCCCACGTGACTACAACCATAACACGCACGAGACTTTGATCTGCCAGTAGTCCTCTGACTCTGTGCCTAACTTTGGCCTCAACCCTGACCCCCATCCTGTCTCTGCTGCTATCTAGGCTGCTCAACTAGTGCAGAAGTAATAGAATAAGCTACCTCGCGATCATCCCAATGATCTCTATTGCCTTTGATACTCTGATCTAACTGCCAATTACCTCTGCGAGGTCTCTGGCCTTGTCCTTATTTGACCATATCTCTCCTCTACCCTTTCGTTCTCTAATCAGATTAAGAACTTTGAGTTGGCTGACTCTGCTGACCCCGTAACGCAGCTTGGAATGCAAATCTACTAGCCCTTTGGACCAAATATGTCTCATGTGAAAGGGACCTGTCATAAAACTCCAATAACATACGTACTCCACTAAACACAACTGCGGTACCTATCCTTTCATCTTGGCCTCGTACAAAGTAGTATATTTGCAACCAATCAATCCTCGGAAAATCCATAAAATATGACAAAAGGCATATGTACCTCTCCATGTACTCGGTAATAAACATCTCACCCTGATCTAGTGTCAAGAACTCCTCTCTAAGTCAAATCCTAACCTCCATAGGTATATACTCATCCATGAATAACACTTAGAAGTTTGCCTAACGCTATGTAAGTGGTCCACCATATAGCTGTAGCAGATCTCAAGTAATAACTAGCAAATCTAGGTCGATCTACCTCCTTAACTGCCAACATCTCATGTAATCTCTTGTGAGCCAATAGCCACCTCTTGGCTATCTGTAGGTTTCCGAATCCGTAAAACTATCCTAGAGAGAATAAATGGTAATCATTCAACTTCTCTGCCTCCACTATCATCAATCCCCTTGATTTAGATGCCACGGTTGGCTGTTTAGTAGTTGAAGGAGTCACGACCAATGTAGTTTCCACTGGAACAACCACTAGTGTAGCCCTCTCAGTATGTCTCTTAGATACCGCAGCTTGCCCCTATGTCTCAACAGTAGTAGGAGCAAACAACTGCAAGAGTAGTAACCAAAGGTGTAGCTACAACTGTCATAGGAGCTGTCGTAGTCTCCCGAGCTCTCAACATGTCCATCAACTGTGCGAACCTATCATCAATTGTCCGTGCTAATGACTCCAAAGTCAATGTTTGCCTAGTCGGATCGCTGGTATCTCCGACCTCATGCTTAGTAGTATCGAAAGCCTGCTCGTCCGTCGGTATCTGCATCGAACAACGTGTCTCAGTACAAATATACGTGTATCGTATGTAATATACAACAAAAAATATAACACGCATAATCCTGATTTCTACTCATCTCACATCACTTCCCAACTTGGATATCAAGCAATTCCTTTGGGTTTCCACATCTAAAGTTTATTCATCAGGTTTATGATAAGAATTTTCCTCAATTTCGAGTCCTAGGTTCTAGTAAACCTAGGCTCAGATACCTAAATGTAATGACCCATTATATAAACAGACCACCAACGGAGTCAATGCGAACCTACAAACTGTCTTACCAGCGACAGTTGTGTTCCACATTCGAGAATAACGTCCATTTTATCTTTTAAAGCATTATTAATCACCAATTTACAGATTACCTTGTACTGATCACTAGTTATATGCCAAGTTATCATTTTAACCTCAAATTATCACAGTGGAAGTCTTACCAACATATTAACTCAGATAATAATATCGAATGAAGTGATATAAACCATAAACTTAGCGTGGAAAACCCATATATATATATATCCTTAAATATCTCATATGTCAAAAATGCCAAAATATACAAGGTATCTTACAATCCTAAGTTCCCAAAATGAAAAAAAAATATATGTAATACAAATGTACAAGTTGGGCTATGTATTTCTGAAATCACCAGTACCCTAGTAGCTTGCCCTTGCATCGACTTGTACAAGGATCTGCACTCAAGCCATTACAAAAGGCAGATGACGAGTACAGAGTGAGTATTCCCAAAGAAATTAAGAAAGAAATACTAAAAGTAAATACTGGAATTTAAATAAAGGTATTAAATAAACATGCAGAAATAAATACAGGTAACTGCGCTCATCGCATGTATAGATAATAGTGAAAGCTTAAAGTGTGTTCCTAGAGCCTAAGACCAGACGAGCACCATAATTCAAACTCTTCTACAGAATACTGTCGGTGAGTCGTACTTAAGTAAGGCCAGTATTAGAATCCGCTAGTTGGTCGGCGTAGTGCCTACAACGCACCCACACGTGCCCCAACGCGATTCCCAGGTTGAACTATTCACTGAGTTTCCCTGACACACCTGTTATGGTCTAATTGTCATACACACTGGAATGACATAGATGGAGCCCTGCTTAAGGTCCGTGCATTAAACCACAACTAGGAATAGAGTATTAAAATAATAGAAATTGAATTCAAAAGCCAAAAGAAGTAAATACTCAAGAAATTTCTGTTGGTATAGTACACACCTCAAACCGCACAACAACTAATCCCAAATGCCGCCAAATCACACCCACAATTCGTGTCAAATCACTGATCAATCAATCCAACGGTTGATTATCAAAACTATTCGTAAATTTCCCCAAATTTCAAATCCTAACTAAGTCCATTTTTATCAATTTAAATCCACTCTTAATTGATTAAAATCTTCAATAAAACCCAATAAAAAACCCATATCAGAAATTTCATTTTTAAATTTTTATTTCATCTTCTGTTCCAAATGTTGTAGGTCATGTCATTGTGTTCAACAGCCCAACGGAGTGCCTCGCGACATGTTGGGTACTGTGACCCACACCACCTAGACCAAATCTCCACAGCGTGAACTAAAACGTCTGTGGGAAATTCACCTCTGATTTGGGACACCACAGCTGACGCTGTGGGAGTTCTATCCCCACGGTGCCCTTGGTGGCATCTGAACCAGTAACGTCCTTAAGTTGTTTTTGAGCCCCTTGGCTGGTCTCTGTGATCCAAACCCATCCCAACATTGCATACAATCACTTATAAACCATTTACCGCCATAACCCCTCGACAAAAATTGTTCAAAATCAAAACCCCAGCAAAAACCAAAACACCAACCCCAACCTCAATAAAATCTCCACTTGATGCTCACCAACAACAACAAATCCATAGCAACACCTCCAAAACTAGTGTGCACAAAATCCATATCCCAAACCCACTTAAAAACCTGAACTTTTGTGACCGAAACGTAGGAAACGAGATGGAGAATAAGAAGCTAACCTCGAATCGTCGATTTCTTGTCATTTGGTGCTCTAAATCACTTCTTGAAATCCAAAAAAAATCCTATTCACCTCCTTAATTTTCGTCCAAGAATGATAGAAGAGATAGAGAGAAAAGGTGGTGGTTGTGTCAAAAACTTGATATTTATTGTTCCAATTTGATATCTTGAGTGTGTTGATCCCAATTTTTCATCGTAGGGTCAAAAATGGGTCAAATAGTCCAATAAAAAGTGACTCAAGTGGGTGACACTCTTCCTTTGTCTTGCTTTTGCTCAAACCAAACACCAAACCCTCAGGCGTTTCGATACCCGAGTCCCGCACGTACCCTCGCATCCCCCACATACCCTCGCTCCATGAACACATATACGATGTTATTTATTAATTATTGATTGTATTTTATCATTTCCCATGAATATATGACTACCCAATCTACTTTACTATTATTCACCTACCCGGTTCCTGCGTCTGTACGCTATTTGGGGCAAATACCCGTCACACTATGTCACACGCAAATAACACAATAATTTAAACACATCATGATGGAAATAACCTAATTACACATAAACAACACAAGTTAAAGCACAACAACATAAAAAATACTATTTACCAAGCTCCGAGCTAACCTTGGCCTATCTGCAGGTCCCACGAGCATCTGAGTTATCCACCACGTCTGCAAACAAGTCATTAATAACGGCAAATTAGCTTCGAGTTGTTATTGTGTGACTCACTCTAAACTGGTTAGTGGTTTGTCTAAGTCCAATATTTGTCTTAGAAGTCAGGTTGTTTACTATGTGTTGCAACCTGATAGACTTGGAACACTTAGATTCCTTTTTGCTTTATGCTTTCAATACTCGTTCATCGTTGATATCGTTATTATTTACTTATCATGTAGTCTTGTTATTATCTTTATGATATTCTTTCATGATACTCGATTAGCCGTTTATTTGACATTTAAAATTTTGTGGGTTATTACTATTACTCTTACTGTACTCGCTGAACTTTTATGACGGTGGGTGCAGACCCGTCAATTAGCAGGTCAGACAGAGGCAAAGGGCCAGTAATAAGAGATTGACGTTGCGGATATCGAGGTGACCTCCTCTCGCTTACTGAGTAGGTTCTTCGTAATATATATATATACATAGATATATGGAAATTCAACAATGGAGACCAAATATATGCCCATGTCATGAGAACCCCTCAAAATGTGTTATGCATTAAATGAATAATGCATTTATGTGGCCTTGATTAATGTGTTAGATTTAAATCCAATGGTTCTAAATGTTGTACCCATGGCATGGGTATATATTTAGTTCCCATAGTAGAAGTAGCCATATATATATATATATATATATATATAATTATATATATGTTTTTGGCACATGGGGTATACTTTGAGATTGTGTGATAAACTAGGACAAGTGTATGATTTCATTTCACCATCCTTTGCTTATTATACATGCTGGTTATATATATATATATATATATATTTGAGGTTTCCACACTCTAGGTTGTCCTGACTCATTTGATTTAGAGTTATTCTATTTTATATGAGGTCTATATGCTTACGCTAATCTTTGATAACTCAAAAAACTTTAATAACTCAACTTTAATTATTAAATTCCACTGCATAAATGGTAAATAATGGAAAAGAAGACTGACTAGGCTTGTGTTGACCTTACGAGAGTGGCTTTGGGGTCATCGTAGGTCTAGGCCGGGTCATGAGGTAGTTTGGCTGGGAACTGGTGCCGTCACATAAATTCTTAGTTGTATAATAAAAGTTTTAATTTTCCTGTATAAGATTATATTATCACAAGATTTGGAAATTTGTATATTTCATCAGTTTTATTTGTTTTTTGTAATTCAGTTTGGAAAACTATATGTTAAAGTGTTATGCAGTTCTTACTTTCTTTTTATTTGGTTTTCGCGAGATATTCAGGCTGTCATGCACTGCAGAAAGGTTGCTAGCTCTTATTAAGTTTGGTTGGTGTATCCAGGGCTTAATTCGGGTTTCAGGCCAAACGATGCCCTAATTACGATCGGGGTCATTACAGTTGGTATCAGAGCCAAGGCTTCTAAAGCTTGGTTTCACTATTCCAAGATTGGTTAAAAGCAAAGAATAACTCTGATAGGTATTAGAACTTGAATACATCACCTGATATATGGTTTTTATTGAGGCTTTGGGGGTAATGAAAGATAAAAGACTAAGTTATGTTATGTAATAGCTTTATTATATCTATGCGATAGATATATGTAATGTCTTTCCCAGACGGTAGTAAGTTGTTTTAAATCCATCAATGTCTCACGAGTTGAGAAACTATTGACGATTAAAGTTTATTGGAATCAGAATCCCAATAATTCATGAAAAAAGGAAAGACATGAAAACAAACAACGAAAATAAATTCTTCTCCTAGTGAATGGTCTCTAATAGTCTTTACTCTCACTGATATTGTTTGACTAACAATAGTCAATGAAGAAGGATTTATTAAAACATGTAATGATTTTCAGTGAAGCTCAAAGGTGATGATTCCCTTTGAAAAGAATATCTAGCAGTACTAAGACTAGTTGAATAAGATTAAAAGTCATTCAATGAGAAAATTGGTGGTAAACAAAGATAAGAATCTAGTGAGGCTAGACAACCACTAGTTATTCATACTTCATGAGTTATTATGGAGTATAAGACTCCAGATATGGTGTTAGTCCATATTGGAATAATAAGAAAAGGATTATATTATCACAAGATTTGGAAATTTGTATATTTCATCAGTTTTATTTGGTTTTTGTAATTCAATTTGGAAAACTATATGTTAAAGTGTTATGCAGTTCTTACTTTCTTTTATTTGGTTTTCGCGAGATATTCAGGCTGTTTTATCACGCACTGCAGAAAGGCTGCTAGCTCCTACTAAGTTTGGCTGGTGTATCTAGGGCTTAATTCAGGTTTCAGGCCAAACGATGCCCTAATTACGATCGGGGTCATTACAGTTGGTATCAGAGCCAAGGCTTCTAAAGCTTGGTTTCACTATTCCAAGATTGGTTGAAAGCAAAGAATAACTCTGATAGGTATTAGAACCTGAATACATCACCTGATATATGGTTTTTATTGAGCCTTTGGGGGTAATGAAAGATAAAAGACTAAGTTATGTTATGTAATAGCTTTATCATATCTATGCGATAGATATATGTAATGTCTTTCCCAGACGGTAGTAAGTTGTTTTAAATCCATCAATGTCTCACGAGTTGAGAAACTATTGACGATTAGAGTTTATTGGAATTAGAATCCCAATAATTCATGAAAAAAGGAAAGACATATGAAAACAAACAAGGAAGATAAATTCTTCTCCTAGTGAATGGTCTCTAATAGTCTTTACTCTCACTGATATTGTTTGACTAACAATAGTCAATGAAGAAGGATTTATTAAAACATGTAATGATTTTCAGTGAAGCTCAAAGTTGATGATTCCCTTTGAATAGAATATCTAGCAGTACTAAGACTAGTTGAATAAGATTAAAGGTCATTCAATGAGAAAATTGGTGGTAAACAAAGATAAGAATCTAGTGAGGCTAGATAACCACTAGTTATTCATACTTCATGAGTTATTATGGAGTATAAGATTCCAGATATGGTGTTAGTCCATATTGGAATAATAAGAAAAGGATTATATTATCACAAGATTTGGAAATTTGTATATTTCATTAGTTTTATTTGGTTTTTGTAATTCAGTTTGGAAAACTATATGTTAAAGTGTTATGCAGTTCTTACTTTCTTTTTATTTGGTTTTCGCGAGATATTCAGGCTGTTTTATCACGCACTGCAGAAAGGCTGCTAGCTCTTATTAAGTTTGGCTGGTGTCTCCAGGGCTTAATTCGGGTTTCAGGCCAAACGATGCTCTAATTACGATCGGGGTCATTACAGTTGGTATCAGAGCCAAGGCTTCTAAAGCTTGGTTTCACTATTCCAAGATTGGTTAAAAGCAAAGAATAACTCCGATTGGTATTAGAACCTGAATACATCACCTGATATATGGTTTTTATTGAGGCTTTGGGTGTAATGAAAGATAAAAGATTAAGTTATGTTATGTAATAGCTTTATTATATCTATGCGATAGATATATGTAATGTCTTTCCCAGACGGTAGTAAGTTGTTTTAAATCCATCAATGTCTCACGAGTTGAGAAACTATTGACGATTAAAGTTTATTGGAATTAGAATCCCAATAATTCATGAAAAAGGGAAAGACATATGAAAACAATCAAGGAAAATAAATTCTTCTCCTAGTGAATGGTCTCTAATAGTTTTTACTCTCACTGATATTGTTTGACTAACAATAGTCAATGATGAAGGATTTATTAAAACATGTAATGATTTTCAGTGAAGCTCAAAGGTGATGATTCCCTTTGAATAGAATATCTAGCAGTACTAAGACTAGTTGAATAAGATTAAAGGTCATTGAATGAGAAAATTGGTGGTAAACAAAGATAAGAATCTAGTGAGGCTAGATAACCACTAGTGATTCATACTTCATGAGTTATTATGGAGTATAAGATTCCAGATATGGTGTTAGTCCATATTGGAATAATAAGAAAAGGCTTATTAGTGTTGTTGTGATGTAATTGCACTCACTAATAGAATGATAAAAAGAAAAGAGTTATGTTGTGGTGGATCCATACACAGGGAAATTAAACATGAGATTACCAGAATGATGTGTAGATCAATGCTCGGATATAAGAAAGTGATATTAATGGCCAAATTTCATTAAAAAGAAGATTCACAGCAAGTGATAAGAGTAGAAGGGTTTTGAAAAAAAATATGCGTTGTTAGTTTACTATATCTTGTCTGTTGGACTTCAATCACTTTATGGTAATTTCATTTGGAGAAATTAAAGTTAAAAACTTAAATAGTTTGAGTAGAATATGCCAGTGAGCTAGTGAGATATCCAAGTTTGATCTGTTAGACTAGTATAGTCTAAATTATGAAAATGAGTTGTCAATGACTCTAAGGGTTTGAGAATCAAAGGAATATTGTATGATATTGAGAATGAATAAGTAAGCAGTATATCAAGAAGTTGGTATTAACTGCTATTGTTAACCAAAAACTATATAAATCTCTAAATTTTTATGAATGATGATTCATAGAAATAAAGTTATTACCCGAGATTCAATGGTTTGAAGTTGTGTTCGAATTATATTAAGTCCATCAATAGAATGTAAGTTTGACGAATGAAAATTGTGATTTCAAAACTTTCAAGAAGTTTGTTTACCAGATGCTCTTGGAATTTTCACAAAATTTGAAATGAAATTCATCAATTACTTGATTATTAAGGTCAAACCAATGATCAATTCCATTTTACTTCAATGTAATATGAGAATTGTGTGAGTTTGAAAACTCAACTCAAGTGATGAGCTAATTTAAATTAAATTAAGATTGAATATTCATTGCTTAGAGCTGACTACTCATTTTAGTCAATCACATGAAACTAGTTGTTATCAAAGGTTGGTTGAAATCTAGTTTTCATTAAATTAATATCAGAATTAGGAGTATGTGAAAATGAAATCAGCAATGGTTTGATCATGTTAAAAATCATGGTAGAGACCATTTACACTCACTAAAGCTCATGCTATGTTCATAAATGAATGAAATTGAGGAGAGTCGTAAATGATACAAGTATGCCATAAGGGATAATTGAAATGTAAGTTTGACTACAATAATTGTTTGGTTAAACCTAGACTATGGAAAAGTTGAAAGTTTAATCCTAATACTGTTATCCAGGTAGCTATGTGTGGACACAATGAGGCAAGAGATTGAAGTTTATATTTTTATATAGTTCAAGTAAGGTTTAGAAGAACTATAGTGAGAAATTATTTTAGTAAGAGTACCAAACAATTTAGGGCATCACTTGTAGAATAAAAAGCTTATGACGTATTTCAAACAATGAATGGAATGGATTGTGAAAATAAGTCCTAGAGTTAGGACTTAGTTTTTATGAGTTATGGGTGGGAAACCTAAATTATTGTGAACATGCAACTAGATATATTGTGCAAGTTCAATTATTCATTATAGAGTTTGAAATACAGATATAAACATGTGAAAGGGTTTTAGAGAGTCTTTAAGTTATCCTTAAGATTAGAGAATCTTAGAGGAAACACTAAAATGCAAATGAGAAGTATGAAAACCAATGAGATGGTACAAATTGATTGAGAGATCTTCAAGCTATGAGGGTTTGAAGAGTTTAGTTGCCAGAGTGAAGAAAATAAGAGGTGAAAGTAGTAACCTAAATTTTTTAGAATGATGAATTCACTCTGAGGAAACACCCACACAAAGTAATTGATGTGATCAATACTTTGAAAAGGGGAAAGAACCGAAAGTATAATTACAATAAGAACCTCTCAGTTCTATCTCTTGAGAGAGATATGTAATAGTGACGATGAAATTAAGTCCTGCAGGCACATCATCAACAAAGTAGTTGGTATTTATAGCATCCCCTAATTTTATTAGGGTGATAATCGGCTTGAAACCCTAATTAAGCCTCAATAAACCAGATCAGACCTAATTAGAGTCAGTAGCCTTGTACCTATTCCTAACAATAACCTATATATCTTGATATCGAAATAAATAATTAAAACAAAACAAATAGGAAATTTAAAACTTTTTGGATAAAAACCAAGATATACAACACTGGCATAAACCTCAGTGTTAAGCTCATATTCCCACCCTGATTATTACAAAATCATAAAGCAATACAATATATATAAGGGAAAATCAATGCACCGTAGATAGGATATTAAACTCCTGATCTTCTCCTTTCCTGAGTTTCAAGTCCTAACATACGTCCATACCTGGAAATGTTAACATGAGTGAGCTCATATATGCTAAGTAAGTGACTCTCATAACAACCATCAACTACTAACTAATATCAAGAATAATATATAACAACATGAAACCAATGCATATCTAAGGAAGCATTCAAATTAATATAAACAATATATAAACTGATGCAAGTTCAATGGTCCTTTGCAATGTACCTGTGATTTATATTTTCAAATTCAGTATGTGAATTGAGTCGCCCTTTCATATCATCAAGAACCTATCACTTAGCATTTGACCAATTCTCATCGATGTGCGACCAACTCATAAAAGCAATGAGTCACACTCCCTCATCATCATTAAACCAATCACAACTCATCTCCTTTCCATTATAGAATTATGTGAATATACAACACAACTATCTCACAGCTCTTTATATAAGTTGTTTGTGTCATTCAATCATTTCACATGTCTCTACTTTTCTATCTTTGTGTTAAATATATGACAACTCTCCAATTGTCTTAGCCTTAGTCAAATCCCTTGACTCATAATTTCAATTCAACACATATCTTAGTGGTTTACAGTTGAGACTTAATATTTGCACCTACAACTTTTGGTATACACCAATCTATCGTCAGAGTTCACATAACTTTATGACAATGCTTGTGCTTTTGGTAAGTTTTCAACTCTTTTTGCATTCATCATCATTGTAAACTTCTTGATAACTTGTTTCAGTAAAGTTCAACATTATTTTCTCCATGGATAAACATAGCATGGGCTCTAGTGAGTTTCAATGGACTTCACCATAATCTATCATATTGTCAAGTCACCACTTGACATCATATTTCTCAATTCCGATCTTTATTTAATGACAACCAAATCTCAACCAACACTTGAGAACAATTGGTTTCATTTAGTTACCGACATGAGTTGTCAACTCTAGAAAATACATGACCATTCATTAATGATCTAAATCAACTTAATTCATCACTCGAATTGAGTTCTCAGACTCATACAATTCTCCTAATAGCTCAAAGTAAAATGAAATTGATCATTGTTTTGATCTCATAAATCAAATAATTGATGAATTCGTAACTTAAGTTATGATAAAATTTCAAGCTATTTAGATATACTAGTTTTTTGAAACTTTAACAACACAACTCTTATTTAACAAATTTGACTTCCCATTAGTCTACAACTACTTTACATCACCCAAACTATTTGAACTTTAAGTGATAATTGTATTTCTACAAATCACTATTCATAGAATTTAGAAATTTTCATTATAGGTAGCAACTAATATCAATCTTTTGATATCCTGCTCACCTACTCATTCCCAGTATCATATATCATTCTCTGGATTCTCAATCCTTAACTTTATTGGCAACTTATTCTCCCCAATTTAGACTATACCAGTCTAAAAGATCATATCAGAACACCTTACTAGCTCATTGTCATGTTTTTCTCAACTTACACCTTTACATTCCAACATTGATTTACACGTTAACCTAGTATTCTTGGGTTCATTCCCGTAAGTGTGGCTCCACCACAACATCATTCCATTCTCTTTATTGCTCTATTAGTGAGTGCGGTTACACCACAACAATACTAATAAGCCTTTTTCATCAAATCATTAGTGTATATGGCTATACCATAATAACACTAACTCCTCTTTATTGCATTACCTTCAGTATGTGTAGTTATACCACAACTATACTGACAGGCTTCCTTTCACTCTTCCAGTATGAACTTACACCATACCTGGAATCTTATACTTCATTATCACTCATGAAGTATGGTTAATTAGTGGTTACCTAACCTCAACCAGGTTTTCCTCGTATTACCACTAATTTCCTCATTAAATGAATTTTAATTTTGCTTAACTAGTCTCAATGCTAACATATTTTCTACTCAAAGTGACTCATCACCTTTGAGTTTCTTTGTCAGTCATTCTATATCTCATTCACTTTTAATGTCACTTCATCTAACATATGTCTCTAAGTGTAGGACCAATCGTTTCTCTGACACTGACTATTTCTCATCAGACAATATTAATGAGAATAAAGATTATTAGAGACTATTCCAACAGGAGAGTTATCTCTAAACTCTTCTCTTTCCATGTCAATCTAATCAAGATTTAGGTTTCAACAAACCCCAATCCTTGACATTTTCTCAATTCGTGAGACTTTGATGGATATAAACCGTCATAATATCATTTGATTTTCTTCCTTTATCTCATTATCCCTGAAGTCCAGGTTCCCAAGAACCCTAACCATTAATTCTCTTTGACTACCAAGTCATAGATAGGAGATAAGACCTTTAGTTTTTCATTTCTAGGCCAGACATGACAGCAATATCTATTGCATAGATATAATATAAAGCTTCACAAATATATGTCTCAAGCTTTTATCTTTTATTACCCTCAAAACATCGATAAAAACCATTTATTTAGTTCTAGGTTATTCCTAATTTGAGAACCCTTCTCCAAATCAGTTAGCTTAGACTTCCATTTAATATACAGGTACAACTTAAAGCTCCAAATTTAAACGGTATTAGTATTATCATAAAATTCAAAATCCATTCGAAAATGATAACCTTAGGTTCTGATACTAACCGTATAAAATTCTTCCATTGACTTCTCAATGGAATAACCATGCCAAGCTTTATAAGCAAGTTTCATACATCAAACTATATCATAACTGTCTCTGTGACGACCCCTCTCCTAATCTATGGCACCGCCCGACCTAATCTCGTAATTAAGCCTTAATCACGACACGCATGACCTAATTACATATTAGTCGGCTTTTACTACCTATATGCCTCGTGGATCATGTTCAGCATAAGTAATTCACTATTCCTACCATTTATGAATGTTCAGAGTTATTAAATTAGCGAAAGTCTTCAACATTTTAGTGGAATCTTTTATAATAACCTAAGTGTGGAAACCAAGAAATAACGATCACAATATATATATATATATATATATATATATGAAAGTAAATGGCTAACATATACACAGTGTGATAATGAAAAGTAGGTGAAACTATTGCTCAACCCACTAAGTCTCCCAAGTAAATGACATAAATAAAAGTATAATACAAAATATCAAAATACCCTATGTGTATAGACAGCAACGCGAGTCAAGCCTCAAAGGTAGTTGCCAATCTTCTCCTTGCTCGGCCTGGTGCTGCTCGGAGGACCTACAACCACCATCACAAATTTAATGGTGAGGATGGTAATATTTAAGTAATAACTGGGGAATTCTATACTATATTTCCAATTTAATAAATAGGTATTTAAAAGCATAATATAGTAGAAAGATGTTGAACAGTAATGCAAATAAATACTACAGTTAATTTGAATAGTTAGACTGACACAGGCTAAGTCGAGATGATCTACGTTTGGTCGATGGTGAGAGATAGCTCTTAACCTTTACCACTACTGTATGGAACTGTGCTCAACATATCTCAAAAATTAGCAGAGTTATACTATACGCGTATAAATCACTTATACGTGTCGACAACCCCATGGCCCATACCACGTGTGCTGCCCAAGTGTAGTGACGAGTGCCGGAGACCCCGAGAGACCAAAACCCCTGTGAATTCGCTAATCTCGTGTGCAATGGAAACTAGATGATCTAGGTTTCAAGAATTAATATCCCTATATCTCTAAGATTCAAAAATAGATAAGCAACAAAGCCCAAAGTAAATAGAATACAAGTCCAAACATATTAAGTAGACCTAAAGCATGTTTTTCTATGTAATCATCAACCTCAGGTAAAGCCTATCATCAAGCATTTAGGAAACATAGTCAAATGATATACCGCACAAGGCATCATGCTATGTCAACATTCATAATGAAAGGAATTAAAGAAAGCATGATGTGGGAGTTCAAACAGCAAGTCTACAAATAGACTGATAGATAGTAAATAAACGGAATGAAATAAAGTAAAGAATCCCCACAATTTCACTTACAAGCCAAAGCAGTAGTCCTAGCTATCTAACCTCCCAAAACTTCGTAACTCGCGTTCCCAGACTCCCAGTATGCTCCCCTAAGTCCTGGTATGTTTAAACACTATTTAGGGTTTGGGTGTGTTGGTTGGGTAGGTCGTGTACCCGGTTAGTGGAATTAGCCTCTTGATAATTTTATTTAAAAATGTCCCAATACTGTGAGCACTGCCTAGCGCGCTACTGTTGTTGGGATGAACAATACTTTGCCTTCCCTAGATCAAGCAGCAAGCTGGACAACTTGGCCAGCGCATTGCCTATGTTGAAACCCAAAATTCCAGATGGAATTATGGTGTTTCAAAGGTACTAGATGACAATGATTCACTTACCAACACATGCACGATTACAAGGGACTAAAATCGACTCGTAAAACACCCAGGAACATAAGAGATTCTCGGTTTTATATAATTGATTCATGTATGAACACATTTTCAAATTTTTTTTTTACAAAAACCTCATTTTTCTTCAAATTTATGATATAAAACCATACAAAACAGTTCAATCGATCATAAATATGAAGGAAAACACTTTAAAAATAGAAACCACGACTTAAATCCGATTTTTACACAAAAATCCAATTTTCACCCATTTTAATGGAAAAATGTGGTGATGGTGATTACGTAACACACAAATTCTAACTCTCCTATCCTCCACTCTGATTCTTCAGCACAAAATCTACCTCTTCTATTCTAGAGATCCAATGTTTTACATGAAAATTTTGATTTATTGATGAGAACTCCACTCATCAAGTCATATACATAGTGTTTGTTTGAATCTAGTGTTTAGCACGTATCTCGAGGTAAATTTGATGGTTCCTAACTAGGCAGTCCAGCTTTCTTGGTGATATATATTTGGTGATTCTCAAGGTGGGAGTGTATGCTAGCACGGATCCCGAGGTTAGTCCTTTAGTTCTATTAATTAAATCTCAACTATTGGCCTTTTTTATTTGATTTACATTAATTATATACTATAGGTTATGTATTAAATTGATTGAAAAATATTTAGGTAACTTTAGACTTACCACAAGTCTAACTACCCTATACCCCAGCTCGCACGCAACTTGAGGCACGTCCTCGCTCACATCTCGACGTCTATAACTGCAAGAACTGACTTAATTAGTCTACACACATAGAACACTAGACATACACCAATACAAAAATACCATATATCTCGGCCACATACCTCGATCAGTGGGTGTATCTCACACGGGTCCCACGTCATGGGTCGATGAGCCTGATTACGGCCTAAATCTAGGATTAGAAATTTGGGTTGTGACAGTCTTTCACTTCGAGACCAATGATAAACTCAAGTCCGTAAAACCATGGCTCTGATACCAACTGTAGCATCCCCTAATTTCATTAGAGCGATACTCGACCTAAAACCTTAATTAAGCCTCGGTAAACCATATCATACCTAATTAAAGCCAACAGCCTTGTACCTATTCCTGACAATAACCTGTATATCTTGATGTTGAAATAAATAATTAAAACTAAAAGTAGGGGAAATTTAAAACTTTTTTTATAAAAACCAAGATGCACAACACCGGCATAAACCTCGATGTTAAGCTCATATTCCCACCTTGATTAATACAAAATTATAAAGTAATACAATATATATAAATATATAATAGGGAAACTCACTACACCATAGAGAATATACTAAACTCCTGATCTTCTCCATTCCTGAGTCTCAAGTCCTAGCGTACGTCTATACCTGAAAATGTTAAGATGGGTGAGCTCCTACAAGCTTAGTAAGTAACTCTCATACAAACCATCAACTACCAACTAATATCAAGAATAATATATAACAACATGCAACCAATGCATATCTAAGGAAACATTCAAATCAATATAAATAATATATAAACTGATGCAAGTTCATTGGTCCTTTGCAATGTACCCGTGATTTCTATTTTCAATTTCAGTATTTGAATTGAGTCATCCTTTCACAACATCAAGAACTGTTCATTGGGTATCTACCAGTTCTCGTCGATATGCCGCCAACTCATAAAAGCACAGAGTCGCATCCCTCATTGTCACTAAACCAATCACTGCTCATCTGATTGGTTTATGACCAATAAGTTGCTAACTCAAAGGGAAAGCATTGATCAAGATATTCCCAGGTCACTGGTGGTGCAGTGATGGGAAGCTACTCTAACACAATTCCAAACCCCAGGATGATTCGTCCCGCCAAACCTTTTCTCGGATTCATTTTTTAATTAAAGCATTTTTGTAAAACCCCCATTCCTAGTTCTAAACATTACATGCTTTAATAATATTATTTTACATTGTATAACTGATAAAAGATACAATTCCCACTTACCTGTCTTGAGCTTTTCTATGTTTAGCGACTTGTACGACTCCCCGGAGTTCTCAAACCTTTTTTATCGGTCCATTACCTAAAATAGGCTAAGCATTATTAACTTATGTCTAATAATCATTTATTAACATTCCTAAACCGGTCTCATTCGAATCCGGAATCCCAGGACCTAGTTTTTAACTTATTTTAACAATTTCACATTTTTCAAGGTAAAAACCCTAGTATAAAGTCTCCTCCGACTTTCGCATTCATCATTTTCCATAAAAGTCCCTCAATTTCTATTTGTTTAGTTAAAATACTATTTTCCCATATTTTTTCCTATTTTTTGAATTTTTCAAGAATTTATTTTCCTTTTTCTCTCTTTATCTTCTTCTTTTTTTTCATTTGACCCTGAACCAGACCAAACCGAGTTCAGCAACTAACTTGAACCGGCCTTGTTCAGGGTCATCTCGTACCTTGCGATGCTTTGTTCTGTAAGCTCTACTTTTTTTTCATTATTTTCCATCGTTGCGGTTGACTCCCAACCTCAACCCCAGCTCGACTTGACAGGGGAGACTACTCCCCTGCCTTTTTCATTCTCAGCTATGGCCGAGCCATCACCACCACCACCACCATCACCGAAACAACAACGTAAAACAGCCAACATCACAATCGAACTTAACACAACTCACCTCAATCGCGCAAGCTCGCCATCGCACTAGCTCGGGTCCACTTTCTCCTTCCTCTTCTCTCGAGCTCTCGTTCTCACCCTCTTCTTCTCGTTCATTTTTTGTTGATTTATAGACGAAGGAGGCGATTGGCTTGGCAAATGACCAAAATTCCCTCAAGCCAATCTAATTTCCTTCTTTAGCCCATTGTCCTTATGGGTAATTTCACATTTTTCTAATTTTATTGTATATATACATTAATTGATATATGAATATGTACATTTATTGATATCGTCACGCCTACGACTTCGTTATGTGTGCCAACGAGCACCTTCGGGCGTGCACATTGTAGTACGACCTACGTGTGTCACCTATAACCCTGCGTGTCACTCGGTGCCCAATAATTTACCTTTATTTTGTTATTTTCCATTTTAATATATATTTATATATATCCATAATATATAAATATATATTTATGCCTATAATTTTGCCTATAATTACGTAATTTACGCCGACGAGTACACTCGAGCGTTAATGCCATCCCGCGTCTCATGTGTTTCCTCCTTAACCAACACATGGTATTAGGCATTCCCTCATTGGTCCAGTTATTTATTTATACATACTAATATAGTCCATACAAACACAATACAACATGCCAATTCACACAAGCGTTAATCGAGACAAACTGGGCTTAACCACGAGCCTAACTTGGATTAATTAGAATTCAGATTAACACTAATCTTGTGTTTAAGGTAACGAGTCGTTACATAATTGATAATTTCAAATCTATTCTTTGGAGTTCAGATTAGAACTAAACCAAATGTTTGAATAACTATGGCATAAAGTGATTAAGAAGTCTAATTGGAACTACTTAATACGTCCATATTTGGTTATTAAGTGTGGTATTTAGATTAGACCATCTAATGAGATTGTGTTGGATGTATTAGATTTTTAAATAGAATTCAATTCAGCCAGTATGATAGGCAAGAATTACTTCGATAAACTCATGGATCTCTTTATTTTACTTATGCAGACAATGCCATATCGTATTGGAGTATACAATGAATAGTATGGATTGTCTGATATGATGATTATGTTGTTCAATTCATAAAAAGATATGAGAGTTATTCAGTAAGTAAAGACAGAATAATAAGCACTATAATGGTTAATAAAATTCTTGTCTATACCTGATGGTAGTAATAAAACATAACCATAGGCTATATAATGGAGTTAATCAGATTTTGGGTGTCAACACAATGATAATGGTAGTTGTAGTTAATAAATTGATCAAGTCTATAAATTCTTGTCAGTGAGGATATGTACTATTTTTTGTCGGATTGAGCAAAATATCTATATGAAATATGTGAGATGGTGTGATGTTTAAATTTTTCTAGGTAGAGATCCGGGATTTGTTCCTAGTAAGGGAATAAGTTATCGATATAGTAAAAAATTATTCTCAATCCTGATACAATATATTTTTTTTCACGTCGATGAAGAAACTAACTTGCTAATCCCGGTCCTAAAGAATATTACTTAAGCTTGTATCTCATCATGTTGAACTACTGAAAGTATATACATCTCTGTTGGAATTCTTTATTGTTTAAAGATAATATGATGACGTATTACAAAAATAATATTGATTAAAATATAGGTTTTTCAATCTTATCTCACCATGGGGGGTATGAGATAAGGATTGGAAATACAAGTATTATCGAATTTGAGATAGTAGAGAGTTACAAAGAGAAGATATGACAGAATTGATAATAGATGACTACAACTTTAGAAAAAGAGAATGGTATGAGATTCGATACTATAAGTTATAATTATAAGTTGACGAAATCTGCAAGTTTCAGGCTACTATCGAAATGGCGCCATTGCAAGTATTGCATGGTCGACCTTATGGTTCACCGGTGGGAGGGACGGAGGTAAGAGACACAATACTTGTTGACCTTGCCGTTCTTTCATTTGTTGGATGGAGGAAGGAGACACAATAATTGTTGACCTTGCCATTCACTCATGTGATGGACGGGCGTAGGAGACATGGTACCATTGATGCTTGAATTGATTTGTCATTGAATACAACACTATTGAGTTGAAAAAGATGTACAGACAAACAACATAGGTAATTGGGATTTCAAAGGGCAATTATAATCTTTTGAAAATCTCATCTATGAACGGGCAAGTAATCTGGATCTGTAAGTAAATAATTTATTCTGCGTAGTCGAAGTTTAAGATGATGTTTAGACGGATTATGAATTTCGCATACAAAATTTCTTAAATTGGGGAGAATTGTAATATAATTAAATTGTAAGCCAGTGATTAGTTATAATTCAATTACTAATTAACACAAGTTAGCTTGTGGTTAAGCTCAACTTGTTTCGATTAGCATGTGCATGGATTTGTGTGATGTATTTTGTTTGTTTAGACTGTATTATTATTTATAGAACATAATGGGATTAATTAATCTATAATCAAATACAAATTATAAATTATGGAATGCCTAAATACCGTGTATGGGTCATGGGTGACGTACATAGGTTTTAGGGAAATGTACATGCCCGAGAGTGCTCGTCGCCATAATTATCTGGATAATATATATAAATTGTGGTTATATATAAATATATACTAAAATGAAAAATAAATAAATAATTAATAGATTATTTGGGCGTTAAGTGACATGCGTGGGTTGTACAGTAGTGTGCACTCCCAAGGGTGCTCGTTGGCATGCACAACGGAATTGTAGGCGTGAAGATATCGGTATATATATTACTATATGTAAATATATATATATATATATATATAATTAAAATCAGATATTGGAAAGGGTGTATCAATATGTATCACGTTAGTGCAACTTCCCTTTGATCTGCCATGAGATTTGTGTATGCGAATCTTGAGGAAATATTTATAGTTATCCCAAACACATCGCCACTCTATTCGTTAAATCGAACGAAACCGAGTAATAGAGAGGGCTCGATCGAACGAGAAAACGAAAAGTGGGAAAATGAGAAAGAGAGAGAGAGAGAGAGAGAGAGAGAGAGAGAGAGAGAGAGAGAGAGAGAGAGAGAGATTCATGCGATGGTGATCAAGGAAAGAGTTGGAGGCGATGGCCGAGGTGAGAGGTTGTTGTTGTTGCTTTGTTAATGTGATGATGGTTCGAGGAAGAAGAAGCAGGGGAGTCTTCTCCCTTGCTTGAATCGACCATAGGGAGCCAAACGAAACCCCATATTAAAAAAAAAGGATCGAAACAAAATTTGCTTTGATTCGATCTCTCAACAAAGACGATGGGGGTTAGGCCCCTGAACCAAGCTGGCTTGGCTCAACTGAGGCAAACCCAATTCGCTCCAGTTTAGGCCCCAAACCTAATTCAAAAAAAATTGTCAAAAAATCAAGAAAAATGAGAAAATTGTGGGAAAATGATATTTTGACCAAATAAATAGAAATTGATGGATTTCTATGGAAAATAGATAAATTGAGATTCTTTGGAGGTGTTATACCGAGGTTTTACCTTGTTAAGCATGAAATCAGTCAAAATAAATGAAAAAAATTAGAAAATAGTTTTTGGTGTTCCGGATTCAAATGGGACTTGAACTAGGGACTTTAGAGTCGTTATGGGACTCATAAAATACCCAAGTTGTTGATAATGATTGATTTTAAGTTGTGAACTGAGGGGAAAAGGTTGGAGGACTTTAGGAGTCGTGTAAATTAGTATAAAGTTAGGAAAATGCGATCGAGGTAAGTGGGGTTCACTTATTTATCATTTATGCCATGCTATTAGTTATATTTCAAATTTATATAGTTTATGGAGTAGAAATAGAGAGTTGTGTATTGTGATGAAAAGAATTTGTTTTCAAAATGTAATTAAATGGTCGTGTAGTTCTTCGTGATATCCGAGGCTATACTAATGACGATATATCATGTGTGTAAACCCAAGATAAAAAATGTTGGTGAAATAGGGTTATGGGTGACACCCTAGACTATTTGTAAATCCAAAACTCAATAAATTGGTGGCGCAGTTATATCTTAATGCATGGGGTTTGGACAAAGCTATTGGAACGAGGATACAACTGAATGAACAATACTTTATCAGAGTATTGGCTTAGTCAGTTGATATACTTGGGGTAATGGAAGATTCCATCCTCGTTTTGATAAATGAAAATGAAAACGTCACAGTATCACATGCCATGGAAACCAATTGACTTGCATGTTGCTTATCTATTGTTTATATGATTTAGAATGCCATGTTTACATATGTTGGTTCATACTGTTATTGCATTTCTCTTGATTATTAAATGGATATATGATGGCTAAGCCAGCACCACTTTACTGAGCCCGTTGAATGCTCGTCTCCCCATTTTCACAATCTCAGGTGTCTCGGCTAGTGTGCGGGAATGAGAAAACAAGGAAAGCTTAAGAGTTTATTCCATTTCCTTTCGATGTCAGAAATAAATTCTCAATTGTATAATAAAAGTTTAATTTTTCCTGTATAATATTATATTATCACATGGTTGGGAAACTTGTATATTTCATCAATTTTATTCGAGTTTTATAATTAAGTTTGGAAAACCGTATGTTATAGACCTCCGTTATTTGTTTTCAAAAAATAAGTCTTCCGTTGTTCTTACTCTTGTTTCACTACAAAAAAATGCTAGAATAGCTACAAAGTTTTACGACGGCAAAAACTCGTCTATAAATTGTGACGGGGACCAATTTTGACCGAGCTAATTGTTATACGATGGGCATTTAGTGACGGGCTGACCCCATCGTTAAACCCGTCACTAATGTTGGAGCAGAAAACTTCCCACCTCACCTCCATGTCACAAAATGCTTTACGAAAGGGCTACGTCCCACGTGGCAAGATTTAGCAACGGGAAGATACCCCGTCTTTAATGCCATCGCAAAAGAAACCCTATTCTTATGCCACCACTCCACCATTCCACCACCACTCCGCCACCGTTAGTTCCCACCTCTGCCTTCGCCACCGCCACCACCACTTCCCTAACCCACCGCTGCCACCACCCTCGCCCCAAACCCACATTCGCCACCACCACTGCCCTAACCCATTGCCACCACCACCTCTGCCCTAACCTACCGCCACCACCGCTGCTCTGGCCCTAACCCACCTCCACCACCACCATCACCACTGCCCTAACCCACCTCTGCCACCACTAACTTGTTCTTTCTCACCCAAATCTCCATCGTCAACCGAAGGTAATTGTTAATTTGTGTTTGATTTATTTTGTTTTTTTATTTGTTGGTGTTTTGATTAATTGATTTTTGATGTTGATGTTGTTTAAGCTGCTGCAACTGTTGAAGCCACTACCTTTCACCACGCCGTTGGTTTTCAAAGCCTCGATTTGCAGGTACACTTTTTTATTTTGATTATTTTGTTAAATTTTTGAAAAAAATGGTTTTTAATCAGTTTTAATTTTATTTGTGTAAAAATAAATCTATTTTTTTGGGTTTTGCTTAAAGTTGTGATTTTCGGTGTCTGGTGTATTTATTTCTTTCAGTGTGGATTGGTGGTTTGATTTTCATGTGTTCATGCCAAGAACTCACAAAATCTTGATCTTAAAATTAGTTGTTATTGCTTAATCTATTAATCAGTTAATCTGATCGTTGTTCTTGTTTCTTAGCTCTCTTTGCACTGAATTTATGATTATTGCTTGTTATACAAAATAACTTTACGTGGTAATATTTGGTGAAGTAGAGATGTTTACTTGGGTTTTATTTTGTCTAATTGTGCTTTTATGGACTAGTTTTCCATAATCTTGATTAAAAATATCAATGCTCCACAAGAAATCATGAAATTTTTTAGGGTTTGGTCACCAAAATTGGGTGCAAAACTGAACAAACACTCTTACAGACTTTCCTAATAATATTATATGATTTGCGCTATTGAAGTTGTCGTGTGCCTTTATATATAACTAATAAATATAATTTGTGTTTAATCTTTGGTGCATTACTTTGTTTTGTGTTCCCATCATATCTTAAAAATAGCAAACGTTGTTGATGTGTTGTATGGTTAATTAGGGTTTACGAGATGTTTGTATCTCGTGATTGGATGTACAATTGCCTTCAAGGTGGTTGTATTCGAATGGAGTTTGTTGCTTGCGTGAAGGAGTTCATAGAGTTTGCCAAGAAACATTGCACTATTTACAATAGTCGAACAAAGGTTCGTTGTCCCTACACAAGCCGATAATGTCAAAATTTGGCACTTCTCGATGTACAAATAATAGAGCTTCATCCAGTGAGTTAGGAATTTTTTCCCGAATACTATTGTTAAACCGTGCATGGGAAGGAAGAGCAAATTGAAGATGTGCAAGACTCAGATGATGATCCAATAGACGACTGTCTGATGAAGTATCATCATATGGTACAGGACCAAGTGGGGCCGAGTTTCAATTGGAACCCTGAAGAGGAGCCAAATCTTGAATCCCAAAAGTTGTTTGATATGATTAATGCAGCGAATGAGGAGTTGTGGTCGGGGTGTAAGAAGATGAAAAAATTATCTGCAATGGCGCATTTGTTATCGATTAAGACAGATGATCGTATTTCTGAGCAAGCATACGATGAAATCTTGCAGTTTTGCAAGGACATCTTCCCTGAAGACAATTGTTTGTCAGAAAGTTTTTATAGCACTAAACGCTTAATGCACGGGTTGGGCCTACCAGTTGAGCGAATCGATTATTGTACCAGCTTATGCATGCTTTGTTAGGGGCTCGACATAGAGCTTACGTCTTGTAAGTTCTACAAAGCACCTAGGTATGTTACTCAACAGCTATCGAACACAACTAGTCGCAATGCTAATGGCAAGCAACAATCACGAAAGACAATTATTTACTTTCTCATTGCACCTCGGTTACAACGTTTGTTCGCTTCGAAAGCTACCGCAAAACACATGCGATGGCACGCAGAGCACGTCTCATAAGATGAAATTATGCAACATTCCTCAAACTCCCTAGCGTGGAAATATTTCAATGCAGTGAACCCTAAATTTAGCTCTGAAATTCTTAACGTTCGACTAGGGTTATGCACAGATGGGTTTCAACCTTATGAAATGTCCAACATCCGGTACTCCTCATGGCCCGTGATTTTAACACCGTACAACTTGCCTCTGTCAATATGCATGAAGAAAGAGGTGATTTTCTTAACTATGATTGTGCCTGGCCCGACAAATCCATCGCAAAATATTGACGTGTTTCTCCAACTGTTGGTGAAAAAGTTATAAGATTTGTGGTATGTTGGAGTGCCTACTTACGATGTATTGACTAAGTTAAACTTTCAAATGTGTGCTGCACTTATGTGGACAGTAAGCGATTTTCCAACGTACAACATGTTGTCAGGATACAACATGCACAACAGGACAGCTTGCCCTTATTTTATGGATGATACCAACGTTTTTCAATTGAGAAATGGCAAGAACCAGTCATGGTTTGATTGTCACCGACATTTTTTTCCTCAATCTGCAAACGAGAGGAATGATATGTTGAGTTTTTGTAAAGGTAGAGCAGTACGAGAAACACTGTCAGTCGTCAATACAGGTGAAGATGTTCTTAATGAAATTAAGGCCTTAGGGTTGATGAGAGTTGCTGAAATTGGTTCTACTATTCGAAATGCCAAAATCTCGAAGATTAGTGGCTGGATGAAGCGAAGCACATTATGGGACTTACCATATTGGAGGATAAATCTTATTAGACATAACCTAGATGTAGTGCATATCGAGAAAAATGTCTTCGATAATATTTTCAGCACAATCATGGCCATGTCCGGAAATACTAAAGACAATGCAAAGTATAGAAAGGACAAAGGAGATTTTTCATCGTCCAGATCTTCATTATGATCCAATTTCTAATAAATATCCTAAGGCACGGTATGTGCTTGACAAGAAGAGAAAAAAAATCTTTTGTGATTGGATAGGAGAATTGCGCTTCCCTGATGGTTACGTTTCAAACATTGGTGGTTGTGTAAATTTTAGAAGGTTGAAAATGTATGGGATGAAAAGCCACGATTGCCACATTTTTATGCAATGACTAATTTCAATTGCCTTTCAAGAGCTTTTAGATGAGGATGTGTGGACTGCAATAAGTGAATTAAGCATTTTCTTTCGATATTTAGCTGCTCAGAGTCTAAATATTAATGAACTGATGATGTTGCATGGAAACATACCCAAGATATTGTGTAAGTTAGAAAAAATATTTTCCCCAAGCTTCTTTGAGTCCATGGAGCATCTCCCTATTCATTTGGCATACGAGGCTTACCTTACTGCCCCGTACAATTTTGGTGGATGTACCCATTCGAGAGGTAATCTTAATATTGTTAAGGTTGACGACTGCACCTCATGTGTATAAAATGAGAATCTAACTAATCATACTCAATATATGTAGGTATCGGAAACATTTGAAAAATAACGTTAGGAACAAAGCAAAGGTTGAGGGCTCGATATGCAATGCGTACTTAGTTGAAGAGTCCACTGTTTTTGTTCCTATTATTTCAAGGTCCATGTAAACACCTTGCACAACCGTGTCCCGCGCAACTACGATGGTGGAGTTGGCCCCACTGAGAACTTTGGTGGGTACTTCTCAATTTTCATACACCCGGTGTTGGACTAAGTGGTTAGTCACTCTAACTCCGATCGGGATTTTGATGAAAACAAACAAGGTGAAAATGTACTAATTAATATCAAGTGTATTTCAGTTTTTGTTAAAGGATGCAAAACAACACATCACGGGTATTCAAGTCATACAAGTTCAAGACTCGGCATTCATGAAAGAATGAAGACGAAAGATCAAACTACAATTTGTAATTTTGATGTAAGGTATTCAAATTTTTTCACGCAAGCCAAATGCATTAGTCCATGCATATCAAGTTTCTTAAACTAATTTTCAAAAGTCATGAGGTAACTTGGAGTTTCAAAATGAGATTTTAACACATGACTAGATCTATAAGTTTAAACAATGTGAGACTGCGTGTTAATGGTCATTTGCACATTGGAGATCATTGTTGAAGTTTTCGAAACAGAAAAACTTGTTTTTGAAAGTTTTTTGAAAAGAAAAACTGCAAATTTGTAAAAAGGTCCCTCGCACGTTATGAAATTGTAATTTTCCGTTTTTGAGATGTGTAAAAATATCCGGACCACCCAATTAGGCTTAATGACTCATAACAAACGTGTATAACATGTTATATAAGGGTTGGTTGGGTCCAGACGTGTTTAAGGGTCGCTAACATGGGATAAAATATTTATTTTGAGCTCCCTGCAGTTAGCGCGCTAATTCTGGCATTAGCGCGCTAGATCTCAGAATTAGCGCGCTAATTGCCCACCTGACAGCTTTTTTAAAAAGCTGAAAAACGAACTTTAATTTGAATTCTTGATGAATTCTGGACCCGTGGATCCCTAGAACGGTCACAAACTGTCACAATGGGATACCTAACACTATAAAACCACCAAGAACATGGTTTTCTCACAACAAGGAAGAAACACACTCTAAAGCTCAAAATATTCAAAGAGAGGAACTTTGATTTTTGTGAAGGAGGCAAAGGAAATTCTTGTTGTTGTCCACTAACTCCAAAATCTAGCACTTTTGAGGCTTTCAAAGGAGTACAAGAATCTCTTCAAAGCTGATCTCCTTTGTCATTTTCTTGCTTGTAAGAAAGTCCTTGTTCTAGCATCTTTACTTATGCTTAATCTACATAGTTTTGTGTGTTTGAATCAAAAATCAGTTTGTTGTGTGTTTGAACACCTTCATCTTGGGTTTTGCACTTAAACTTATTTTATTAAACCCTAAGATTGATTTTGAACAAAAGTTTTGCATTTAAACTTGATTTTTGTTAAACTATTGTTCTTAGCTTTGAAATCGGTTTTGCACTAATGTATTAGATTTTAAAACGATTTCACACTTGGGATTTGTAACAAAATCAGTGACATATTTTGCATATTCCATTCATTCTCATACTTGCATGCATTAGAGTTGTTAGGCTCTAAAAGGCTTGCTAATGTTTGAATTTGATACTACTTTATATTGTAAAGTGTACTTCATTATTTTTCAGTAAATTGTTGTAATTGTATGATTATAAGACTTAGTGGAATCTAAGTCAAAGGGGAAGACCTACTTGAGGCTAGGCACAAACTCTAGTTGCGACTAGATAGGAAGTCCTAATTGTAATTAGGGATTCTAGACTTGTATGCTTAGGTTGTAACACTTATTTGGAATATAAGTGAGGGTTTAAAAATATAACTGGGGAGGTTAGGTAGTGGATATAGATCATTAGATCGAACCACTATAAATCGTGTGTCACTTTCCATCTCTTTAATCCCGGTCACTTGCATAGCATAGACATTCATTGTTATTTGTGCATAAAAATTTAAAAAAGCAATAACCTCTCGACACACCCAATTCACCCCCCTCTTGGGTATGGTTACAATTGGTATCATAGCAGGTTATTGCTCAAAGCATTACTAACGTATCTTTGAGTGTTTTTGTGCAAGGATGCAAAGTTTAGATCCGGCTCGCCTTAGGGAAGGCAACTCCTCGAGTAGGCTTCCATATTTTGATGGAACCAATTACGCTCATTGGAAAGTGAGGATGAAGTTCTACATAAGAGCACAAAATAGATTCTTGTGGGACGCAATTGAAAATGGCTACACTCCACAGGACAAGCCTTTGAAAGAGTACACCGCCGAGGAGATCAAGAGTGAGCTCTCAAATGATCAAGCCATGAATCACCGATTCTGTGCATTAAGGGAAAATATGTTTAACCGAGTTAGTGCTTGTCAAACGGCCAAGGAAGTATGGAAAACTTTAGGTCCACTGTGAACGTACCATGCAAGTGAAAAAGACAAAGTTGAGGATCCTTGAGGAACACTATGAGACCTTCCGAGTTGAATCCGATGAAGATATAGCCACCGCCATCACACGGTTCATTAAATTATTAAATGAGATCAAGAATCTTAGAAAGAATTATGATCAAGAGACATCAGTATACAAATTCCTTAGACACTTACCTAAAGAGTGGGATGCCAAGAAGTATGCTATCAAATCGGCACAAAATCTTGGAGACTACACATTCGATGCATTGTGTGGAGAGTTAATGGTTCATGAATTCAAACTTAAAGACCGAGCAAGATTGGAAGCATTAAGTGGAGGTACAAAGAGTTCAAGAAAAGAGATAGCCTTTAAGGAAAATAGCTCCCCTAGTGCATCGGTAGAGATCATTAAAGATGAAAAATCTTGTGATGACAATGATCTTGAGGAGGAAGTAGCTATGCTTTCAAAGAAGCTCAACAAGGCCATGTACAAGCGAGACAAGTATAAGAAGAAGTTTCGAAGTGGAAGCAAGGGAGGAAAGTCAAATGAAACCATATGCTTTGGTTGTGGCAAACCGGGTCAAATCAAGGCGGATTGCAAATCCAAGAAGGTGTTTGACAAGAAGAAAGGAAAAAAGAGCTTCAAGGTAGCTTAGGATGACTCATCATCATCAAGTTCGAAATCCGAATCGGAGAGTGAGAAGGCAATACTTTGTCTTATGGCACAAGGCGAGGTAAATTCTAACCCTTTTAACTTTGATGATATTGATGATTTGGAAGATGCTCCAAATCTTGATGAGCTTAGGAAAGAGTTGGAAAAGGAGGTCAAAAAGACCAAACAACTCAAAAAGAGCATAACCATAGCAATTAGTGAGATAGAGTCACAAAATGAGACCATCAATGATCTCTAAAATGACTTGAATGAAGTCATAGAAGAAAGAGATGCCTTAGTCAAGGAAGTAGAGGACTTGACTAGCACGGTGCATAAGTTCACCAATGGCAATGAAATGTTTGACATGATGTTGGGAGCACAACGACGTGCACTCAATAAAAGGGGCATAGGTTATGGAGCAAACTTGTTAAGTTATAAGAAATTACTAAATGATGATCCTAGATGTTCAAAGCGCAATAGGTCTCATGTGGTTGGGAAATGTGCCTTACAAAAGCCCAAAATGGGTAGACTAGCATGGGTAGCTAAAAATGTTTATGACACTAACTTTCTCGGACCCAAAGGTGTTTGGGTATCAAAATCTAGAGTGTTTCCCATTATGTAGGATTTCATGTTATGTTTGAATCATCGAAATGCATTGTTAGGAATGAGAAGCATGAAACTTTGTTTATCGCATATAGAGATAAGAATGCTTATGCCATCAACTTTGATGAGATGAATATGCAAAATGTTTCATGTTTGAGTGCACAAAGTGATTGTGATGCATGGTTGTGGCACCGTAGACGAGGACATTCTAGCATGGAAAATTTGTCAAAATTGACTAAGCATGATTTAGTTAAAGGCCTACCCAAATGCACCTTTAAGAAAGATAAGGAATGTGAACCTTGTATACTTTGTAAACAAGTGAAATCGTCATTTAAGACGAAAGTAACAAGTAATGTGACTCGAGCTTTAGAACTTATCCATATGGATTTGTTCGGACTTACCCAAACACAAAGTCTAGGAGGTAAATCATATTGCTTTGTCATTGTTGATGACTATACAAGGTATACATGGGTGTATTTTCTATCTCATAAGCATGAAGTGTTTGATGTGTTTGTAAAGTTTTGTGCTTTAGTAGAGAATGAAAAGGGATACAAAATCACCATCATTAGAAGTGATAGAGGTGGTGAGTTTGTAAATAGGAACTTGGAGGATTTTTGTGCTAAACAAGTTTATACACACCAATTATCCTCTCCTTGAACACCACAACAAAATGGAGTTGTTGAAAGAAAAAATAGGACACTCCAAGAGATGTGTAGGACTATGCTAAATGAGTACAACATAGCTAAGCACTTTTGGGCCGAAGCCATTAACACGGCATGCTATGTTATAAATAGAGTAAATGTCCGAAAGCAAGTAAAAAAGACTCCTTATGAAATATGGAAAGGCTGAAAACCTAACATAAGTTATTTTAAGGTGTTCGGTTGCACTTGTTATGTTCTAAATGATAGGGATCAATTAGACAAATTTGACCCAAAGTCTAAGGTATGTATTTTACTAGGTTACTACACACATAGCAAAGCATATAGGGTATTTAATAGATCAACCAAAACCATAGAAGAGTCTATCCATGTGAAATTTGATGAAGTAGATCCCAAAGTTAAGATAATGCAAAATCTTGAAAAATTGAGGATTGATGATGAAGATGACGGCACTCTAGGACGAACTTCAAATAGTCAAGAGCTTGAGATAAACAAGGAATCTGAAACAAGTATGCCTAAGAATTCAAGACTCCTCATTGGCCATTCATCTCAACAAATCATAGGTGATCCAAACAAAGGAATAATCACTAGATCAACATTGTATAGAGATGGACACTTAGCTTTTGTGTCACAAACCGAGCCCACCAAGATAGATGATGCCTTAGGAGATGAGTTTTGGGTAATGGCTATGCAAGAAGAGCTAAGCCACTTTATTAGGAAAAAGGTATGGACATTAGTACCTAGACCTAAGGACCACACAATTATAGGCACCAAATGGGTTTTTAGAAACAAAAAGAATGAAAAAGGTGAAACTGTAAGAAATAAGGCTAGGTTGGTTGCACAAGGCTACAATCAAGAAGGAATTGATTATGAGGAAGCCTTTGCACCCGTAGCAAGACTAGAAACAATTTGCATGTTGCTTGCTTATGCTTGCTACAACAGGTTTCTACTATACTAAATGGATGTTAAAAGCGCATTTCCAAATGGGTTCATCCATGAAGAAGTATATGTAGAACAACCACCGAGTTTTGAAGATCATGAACATCCAAGCCATGTCTATCATCTTCAAAAAGCCTTATATGGACTAAGACAAGCTCCTAGAGCTTGGTATGATAGACTTAGTGCATTTTTACTTGAGAAAGGATTCAAGAAAGGAACACTAGATCCCACTTTGTTCATTTTGATCAAAAAACATGATATGCTACTTGTTCAAATCTATGTTGATGATATCATTTTTGGGTCATCCAACACACGTTTATGTGACGAATTCTCATCATTGATGACAAATGAATTTGAAATGAGCATGATGGGTGAACTAACATACTTTCTAGGCTTGCAAATAAAGCAATCTAAACATGGCATTTTTATAAATCAAGCAAAGTATGTGAGGGACATGTTGAAGAAGTTCAAATTTGAAAATCTGAAAGCATGTGACACTTCTAGTAGTTCTACTATCAAAATGGACAAATACCAACTAGGAAAATCAATAGATCCTAAACTTTACCGTGGAATGATAAGTAGCCTCCTATACTTGATCGCTAGTAGACCCGACATTATGTTTAGTGTGTGCTTATGTGCTAGATTTCAATCTGATCCTAAAGAGTCCCACTTAAAAAGTGTAAAGCACATATTTCGATATCTAAGTGGAATACAAGACTTAGGATTGTGGTTCAACAAAACCAAGAGTTTTGAACTCCGAAGCTTTGTTGATTCTGATTATGCGAGAAGTCTAGTTGATAGGAAAAGCACTTCCGGATTTTTCCATTTGCTAGGAAACTCACTTATCTCATGGTTTAGCAAAAAGCAAAATTACGTGGCTTTATCTACTGCGGAAGCCGAATATGTGGCTGCCGGAAGTTGTTGTGCTCAAGTTCTATACATGAAACAACAACTTGAGGATTATCAAATCCTAGTTGGGTGTGCTGAAATTTATTGTGATAACACAAGTGCAATAAACATATCGAAAAATCTGGTGTTACACTCTCGATCAAAACATATTGAGATTAGGCACCATTTTCTTCGTGATCATGTCCAAAACCAACTAGCCGATATATTCACTAAGCCTTTGCCTAGAGATCAATTTTCCAAGATTCGGAATGTGTTAGGTATGGTTCGGGAATTGGACCTTCTACACATGTTTTAGCAGTTCTAAACCTTTTTATGTGGTGTTAGTGAAGTGTCCACGAAGTTTGAGGTGAATCGGAGCTGTATGTCAAAAATCCAAAAATTTCATGTCCAAAATTTTCAGAGAGAAATTAGCGCGCTAAGGGAAATTAACGCGCTAATAGCTGTTTGACCAAAAATTTCCAAAGGGAAATTAGCGCGCTAATTCTAGCCATTAGCGTGCTAATGGTGTACTGGCCCAGAATACGAATCGACCCATTAGCGCGCTAATTTTGCCATTAGCGTGCTACTGTCATTCGGCCACACATATATAAATTCATTTTTTACCCTAAAAACACAACACATCTCAAATCTCTCCTCTCCTCTTGTCGTCTCCACCACGGTCTCGCCACGTTCAGGTAAAACCCTCACCTTTCTTTGTCAATTTCTTCAATTTCATTGTCATCTCTCCATTTTTCCTAAATGTCAACTCGCCGCACCTCCGCCCGTCCATCTTCACGTTTGGCGGCCCCCACCCCTTCTCGTCCAACCGCCCCAACCACCTCTCGTCGTCCCTCTACCCCACGTCGTCCCTCTGCCCAACGTGTTGTCCAATCCTCATCCGGTAGCGAGTCCGAGTCCTCACCCTCTACCCATAGCCATCCCGCTCCCACTCTGGCAAATGCCCCATAACGTGAGGGTCGCGCCAAGTCCGCCATGAGTCCACATCGATTCTCTAGTCAGTAGCTCCACGGCTAACGGATGCCAAAATCCTAAGGCCCGCCATTATCGATTTTGCTTATTTGAAAGAGCTCATCTTCTAATTCGGGAGATTTTCAACACAGCGGGTGGACCACTTTTTGTGCCCACAGCGCTAACTACAACCCCCTATTGGTTCGAGTTTTCTATTCCAATCTTGAAACAACGAACCATTTTGTCCTACGTTCATCCGTTGGTGGCCGATCCATTGAGATAACACCTGAAAATCTCGCTCAACGGCTTCAACTTCCATTGCACCCTCCTACCACTACAGTTGTATGCAAATTTCTCAGTTGGCCATTTGATCGCCTTGAAGTCCTTAATTCCTTCCTTCGGCCAAAAAGAACTTTAACTGTGTATTTGACTGGTATAACGAATACCGACTTTAAACTCATACCCCACCTCCTTCATAAAGTCCTTCACAAAGTTATTCTTCCTCGAGGTGGGAGTAAGAACTATGTCAATCTCCTTGACATGTTTGTGCTTGGGCATCTACTTTGAGCAATTCCTCTCAGCCTGCCCCATATTATCATTGGTTATATGACGAGCACATGCAGCTCGGGTCGTCATCTTTCTTATGCATGTATTATCACATCCTACTTGGAGTTCGCCCAAGTGGATCTTGCATTAGGTGGTCGTCCCCTCACTGTCTATGACACCATCGACATGGCCACTCTGAAGGCCATGAAGTATCGCTACATGCGCGACAGGCAGCGGTGGACAAGGGAAGATGCAATCCCGGACGGTCAGTATTACGGCGGCTATGAGTCTCCACTACCTACGAACCCTCCAATTGCTCCTTTTGATGCGCCCGACTACTTGGAATATAGCTACAGTTTAGGCGATGACGACAATGCTGACAATGAAGGCTTTGCTGGAAATGATGATCATGATGGCGATGAGGAAGTTCATCACGACTCTGCAGTTCCACCGCCGGCGCAGCAGCAATATGAGACAGCACAGCCTCCACCTCCTTTTACGTTTGGCGGATTCACGCCTCCACCGAATATGTCCCCCTCGTCGGCGTACGTCTCTGCACAGCTGGGCTACCTGCACACCTATATGACTTAGACCTTCGCTTCCATCGAGGCGAGTATCCAGCATCAGAATGATCGTCTTCGTCGCATCGAGGGTCAGTTGCTTCCAGCTTACCCCGCGCGTAATGATCGTGCCTCCAGCTCTGCACGTCGACCATCGTCGTCGAGGAGGAGTGTTTAGACTTCATATGGCTCGATAAGCATTAGGTTCCATTTGGTCGTTTTTAGGTGTATAAAGATATTATATTTAGGTGTGCACTAGGCTCCAAATTGTTAGACTTTGATGTTCCAAACATTTTTCTTTCGCTCATGTTTAAGCCACGACTATGCTCTCATTGCTTTATGCTATCTATATCATGAATTTTTGCATATCTCTGAGTTTATACATGGCTATTGCTTGTTCATTGTGATTCATCCTATATGCACCTGTACCGCTTCTATATGGTGTTTCTTGATATGCATAAAGTGAGGGGGAGCATCTTTCTCTCGTATTGACTCTATTCCTCACTATTATGTTCTATTTACGGTAAAAGCTTGGCCCCACTTTTTGATGTTATCAAACGGGGGAGAAAATGTGGTTGAACTCAAAAATGTTGAGTGTTTGAACTTGCATAAATGAAATGTATAATCTTGAATGCGATATACACTTAGATTATGATTTACACCTTTAAAGTTCACATTGTTTGTTATCATCAAAAAGGGGGAGATTGTTGGACTAAGTGGTTAGTCACTCTAACTCCGACCGGGATTTTGATGGAAACAAACAAGGTAAAAATGTACTAATTAATATCAAGTGTATTTCAATTTTTGTTAAAGGATGCAAAACAACACATCACGGGTATTCAAGTCATACAAGTTCAAGACTCGGTATTCATGAAGGAATGAAGACGAAAGATCGAACTACAATTTGTAATTTTGATGTAAGGTATTCAAATTCTTTCACGCAAGCCAAATGCATTAGTCCATGCATATCAAGTTTCTTAAACTAATTTTCAAAAGTCATGAGGTAACTTGGAGTTTCAAAATGAAATTTTAACACATGACTAGATCTATGAGTTTAAACAATGTAAGACTGTGTGTTAATGGTCATTTGCATATTGGAGATCATTGTTGAAGTTTTCGAAACAGAAAAACTTATTTTTGAAAGGTTTTGAAAAGAAAAACTGCAAATTTGCAGAAAAGTCCCTCGCACGTTATGAAATTGTGATTTTCTGTTTTCGGGATGTGTAAAAATATCCGGACCACCCAATTAGGCTTAATGACTCATAACAAACGTATATAACATGTTATATAAGGGTTGGTTGGGTCTCGGACGTGTTTAAGGGTCGCTAGCACAAAGGGATAAAATATATATTTTGAGCTCCCTGCAGTTAGCGCGCTAATTCTGGCATTAGCGCGCTAAGTGCAGAGTTAGCGCGCTAGGTCTCAGAATTAGCGCGCTAATTGCCCACCTGACAGCTTTTTTAAAAAGCTGAAAACGAACTTTAATTTGAATTATTGATGAATTCTGGACCCTTGGATCCCTAGAACGGTCACAAACTGTCACAATGGGATACCTAACACTATAAAACCATCAAGAACATGGTTTTCTCACAACAAGGAAGAAACACACTCTAAAGCTCAAAATATTCAAAGAGAAGAACTTTGATTTTTGTGAATGAAACAAAGGAAATTCTTGTTGCTGTCCACTAACTCCAAAATCTAGCACTTTTGAGGCTTCCAAAGGAGTAAAAGAATCTCTTCAAAGCTGATCTCCTTTGTCATCTTCTTGGTTGTAAGAAAGTCCTTGTTCTAGCATCTTTACTTGTGCTTAATATACATAGTTTTGTGTGTTTGAATCAAAAATCAGTTTGTTGTGTGTTTAAACACCTTCATCTTGGGTTTTGCACTTAAACTTATTTTATTAAACCCTAAGATTGATTTTGAACAAAAGTTTTGCACTTAAACTTGATTTTTGTTAAACTATTGTTCTTAGCTTTGAAATCGATTTTGCACTAATGCATTAGATTTTAAAACGATTTCACACTTGGGATTTGCAACAAAATTAGTGACATATTTTGCATATTCTATTCATTCTCATACTTGCATGCATTAGAGTTGTTAGGCTCTAGGAGGCTTGCTAGTGTTTGAATTTGATACCACTTTATATTGTAAAGTGTACTTCATTATTTTCCAGCAAATTGTTGTAATTGTATGATTGTAAGACTTAGTGGAATCTAAGTCAAAGGGGAAGACCTAGTTGAGGCTAGGCACAAACTCTAGTTGCGACTAGATAGGAAGTCGTAATTGTAATTAGGGATTCTAGACTTGTATGCTTTGGTTGTAACACTTATTTAGAATATAAGTGAGGGTTTAAAAATCCTAACCGGGGGGTTAGGAAGTGGATGTAGATCATTAAATCGAACCACTATAAATCGTATGTCACTTTCCATCTCTTCTATCCCGTTCACTTGCATAGCATAGACATTCATTGTTATTTGTGCATAAAAATTTAAAAAGGCAATAACCTCTCGACACACCCAATTCACTCTCCTCTTGGGTGTAGTTTCACCCGGGACTAAAATTTGGGAAAGGAAAAAAAAGGCACCTCACCGAAGCTAAACATAAGGCTGCACACACTTTTGTGTTGTTAAATTATTCTAAAGTCGCTTCTTACATGAGGTATTAAAACATGTCAATACACTATCTAATTGTGTCAATCATTTAAAGAATTGTTTTCAATCAATTCTAATTAAATATTGTTGATAGGTTGTTTATATCAGAATTGTGTGCCCATCAGTCGAACATCACTCAAATTTCTATTAATGAAGAACTTGACAACCAATTCTCAGTTTGGTTTGAACAATATGTATGTCATATACAAAACACCATACTAAATAACATAACTCATCCACAAGTCTTTCCTTGAGATTTTATTGACAATGTAGTTTTTGATGGAATTGTATATAGGCAAAAGACAACATTCAAGATGAAATAGTTCTAAGTTTCTCATATAGGCTAATGCGCATTTGCACCATATATTGTTATTCGTTATAAGTTTCACACTGCAACGTATGGCTCAAACACGGTGACGAGTAGCGATGGGTGTCCAGTAGTGGCACCAATTACGCTAGGCTCGATAATGACTTCTACGGTAAATTATGAGAAGTGATTTGAGTTCAATATGTTGGTTCCTTACATACAGTGTTCTTTAAGTGTCAATGGTTTGAACCAATTCGCAATGGTCACAATGGTGGTACTAGATTTCACCGCTCCTTAAATGTCGTAGATGTTCATCGTTCTTGCCGATTGAATAAGTATAAGCCATTCATATTAGCAATGCAGGCTAACCAAGTGTACTTCCTTTCCTACCTATCTTTAAAAAGTACACAAAACGATTGGTTAGCTGTTTGCAAGCTTCAACTACGGTTCATCAATGAAGGAAATTTAGTAGAGAACGTTGAGTTATGGAGATTGATGATAATGTTTCATTGTCCTTAGTTTATCCTAGTGGAGCACAAAGTCGAATTTGATGAAAGAAGAAATAAGAGTGATGATTTGTCATTGTCATCCAATGGTGGGAGTAGTGATGAAGAATCAAACCATTAATAGTGGTTATATATAATGTAACTCGGTAAAGGAATGAAAAAATTACAACTTCGTTGCTTGTTTGTTCACTTATATATATGTATATATTATATATATACGTATTTAACTATGCCTACATTTAACTATTTCTAATATAATTGTCTATTATCTTTGAAAGTCACAACTGGATGAAAACATGGAGGCGAATATCAGTCAGATAAAGATTCCTGTGATCGTTTCCGTGAATGATCACATAATAAGGATCGTTCACATTCAGGTCGTTCACGTATAACCTTATCCCCATAGCCTACCCAAGATCCTCTACATCTAGCCCTCCAGCAATATTCGTAGCACCTTCACCAACACACCCACATCCTCCCTAGACAAACATCCCATCTGTCGTACCACCCCTATCTCATGTACTACCCCCACTTCGACCATCAGTGCCCATCTTAATATAGTCTTGGTTTAATGATGATCCCATCGCATTACAGATGTATGGTGCTTACCTATTAATGTTACCCACTCCACCAACGACTGGCCAAGTGACAACTTGGCACATAATGCTTGACTTCGAGCCTATTGTTTCATCTCCCTCTCCTCGTCATTCTACTGAGCATGTTTTTCATTCCTCGCGTCATTTAGGCGAGGACACCACCCCATCGTCTAATCATTCAACTCAACATCACCCTCCTTTGTGTAGTGATCATTCTGTTGAGCATGAATCACATTCACCTAGTTCTTCAGTTCCTCGTTCTATCCCATCTATCAGTTACGCGCATGATGATGTGGTAGATCGCGTGGTCATCGCTCTATTAAGGTTGGAGAGGCAATATAAGACAGTTCTAGTAGCGAGAAGCATATTCACTTGACGATTACAAAGAAGACTAAGTCATAATAATCCACACCACATTATAAATTGTACATTATTTTCAATCTAATGCGATTTATAGCAATCTTACATTTTAACATTTATAAAACACAGGTTACATCCGTCAGATCGATGCTCGTGTGCAATGAACAAAATTTATAAAGACAATTTATTGAAGGAGGCATATACATTGGTGCGAGTTCTTGCTTGTCCACAAGAATATTATTAGGACCATTAGAGGGTGAGTCATCCAAAAGAGTCAAAGTTGAAACTCATACTTAGTATATACAAAGTAATCTGTTCATTATTGAATAACTCAAATAAATATTGTTCAGGGTCAATTTTAGTGGGATTCGGTGTTAGACTCCCAGATTAGGGCAGCATATGACAAGAAGATTGCTAAAAGGTACAATCACTTCATCAACAGGCTTTGCAACAATGACTCATGTCCTGATAACGTGTCAATCAAGGTTTTAGAGCACATAAAGAAGATGCGTACTACCACTAAATTCAAGAAGAAGTATGAGCGTGCAAGTATGAATAGGAGATCGGAGAAGGGAGGACCAAGTACGGGGTTTCTATGTGCACGGGGGGATTTATATCCATCGAGCAGCATGCAGAGAAACTAGTAGGTTATGGTATCAGTTGATTTTTATGATAAATTATTTGCATATATAATAGTTTAATTATATAATACTTATAGTGTAACATGTGTTGTAGGAGAAGGTTTTGGGTCGGCCTCCTACTGCTTTGGAGTTGTTCCTCCACCTCCACACCTGAGATCATGACAAAGAGACATTTGCAGATCAGAGAGAGGAGTTGGTGGAGTAAGTACTTTGTTAATATATGGTTACAATAAATAAGTTATAATTGTTTATTATAAGTACACTTGTGACTTGCATTTTTCTAAATTCCTTTTGTAGAAAGCAATTTATGACCATCGCAATGAGTTGCTGGAAACACCAGGTCAGGACACGCTGATTGATGAGACACAACGCTACTTAGATGGCGTTAAGCGGGATGACAAGGGGCAAAGGTATGGACTTGGTTGGACACTGCGCGAGTAGTCATGGCTCTGAGGCGAGTTCTTCTCAACTTATGTCTGCTAATGATGAGACCACTAACCAACTTAGGGCAGATCTCAAGCGGCTCCAAACATAGTTGCTAGTGGTCATCAAATAGAAGGATGCTGATCGAGAGCTGATTCAAGAGATGCAGTAATGACATGGGTGATGGGAGCAGGCTTTGATGAAGAGACTTAGTCTCAATTTCATAAACGACACTTTTTTTCCAATCGTCAGTTCCATAAACGCCACCACAGGTGGCACCACCAGTTGCTCCCACACATGATGATTCAGACACTATGTCGGAGAGTAGGGAAGAGTCTGACGGTATTGCGGATGACTATGGTTAATTGTATCATCTAACTTATATTTTGTGGCGCTTATATTTTTTGCACTTTTATTTTGTTGCACTTATATTTTGTTGCACTTATATTTTGTGGCACTTATATTGATACTTTTTTGGGCACTAACTCATTTTTGGTTTATTTTATAATTATTAGTTACTTATTTCTTATTTAAGTTGTTTAATATTTTGTTTTATTTTTATTTAAATAAAATATAAATTGCTTATAAAAATTGGATGATCTTCACAGATCTCAATCACCTGACCAAAACCCTGCCTTGTTTGGTGAGTTCGTAAGTTTCTTAATATTCTTCAATTGATTCCTCAATTGCTTGTTGTCCTTTGATGATTGATTGAAATATGTGTTTATCTCTTCAGATCCTTTCTTCGATCACCAAAACAGGAGTAAGAGCCCCATTAGTGGAAACTAGATAGCGAGAATTAAAGCCATAAAAGTTTTTCCAAGTTTTGGTTACATCGGTGATGTTGTTGTTAATTGTAATGCTTTTAATTACCATGCTTGATTTATTAGTCAATGAATCAATTGTTATATCTTATCTCCCTTTTTAATGAGTACCCATTTTAGAATTAATTTATATCTAACCTATCTTGTATACTACTTTGTAATTGGTGTCTATAAAATCAGTCTGCATTGTTGGGTTTCTTAATTTTTTAGCACTAGAGAGTAATGTGGGTTATCGATGATCTTCAATTTTTTTAACCAAAAAATTGTTGATGTTTGTGTACCCAATTAGAATCTCGTAACCAATCCAGAGTCACGGATTCTTTGGCACTCAATTTATCTTCTTAATGAAGGCGATATCAATGTACTCTCTTTTGCTTATGTGCATTCATTGCATTTATATATATGTGTGTGTGTGTGTGTGTATGTGTGTGTGTGTGTGAAGATAACTATAGCTTAAGTAATGTTGGATTTGAATGAGAGCAAGAAGATGGATCATGTTGGAAAACATGGGTTGCTTTCTTAATTTTCAACTGAGTACTACTTAATTTTCATTTTGTAAGTTTGCTTTGTGGCACTTCAACTTTATATGCATTGCAGGTAGCAACAAAAATGTGAATTAACAATCAGTAATGTGAATTTGTTGGAATTGGCCAAGACTTCTTCATGAAATTTAGGTGAGTGTCAGTTTAAATTGTGTTCTTTGGTTGAAACTACTACTTCTAATCCTCTTTGCCCAAGTAACCTAGATCTCTAAATATGATATAAAGCTACGTATTTCATCATGTGTACAATTTTTGTGATATATGTTTGTAATTTTTTATTAATTGCAGATTCAACAAATAGATGTTATGTGACTTATACTATAAAGCAATGTATTTCATCATGTCTACAATTATAATTATCGACGTAGTAAGTTATACATGCAATAATTGTTGTGGCTTATAGTATTTTATTTTACTTTTTCAGGTTTATGTGTGAGCATAATGACACTACTTTGCTACTGTAGTACCCTCTCATCGAGGTAATTATAGTTTCTCTATCGTTAGTGCTAAGACTATGCCCATTAAGAAAGCTAGAGAGACATTTTATCGCTTGTAGTTTATCATTTTTTAAGCTTTATGTAAACATAATGATGCTACCACACTAGCCGCACTTCAAGGTCTTATGTAGTTTATTTTCCTTGCTACTCTGTTGTGTATCTAGTACTCAACTTAGCAATCACTACTCGTACTACTCTTATATCCTTCAAGAAAAAATACACAAAGCACCTTTCTATTGTTTCAATCTCACTTTGCCATTCTTTTAAAGTCATGCTATAAATTAAAGAAGTGCCTTCGAATTAAATTTTGACTTTTAAAATAAGGGTGTAAAGAAACTTAATTAGAGAGGTACATGGTATTGATTTGATCTTTGATTAATTTTCCACTTGATGAAAATAACGGTATTACTATCACTCATGGTGGATCAGGAATGCTGTGAAGAAATTGTTGATAAAAGTAGATTGGCGAGCATCATCACTAATTGAAAGAAGGGTATGTTCCTGCCATCATAACCAAATCAATTCATTTTGTTTATGAATTAATATATGCATGTATGTTGATTCTGTAGAGCACCAATAAATGTTAATAATGTTCTCTCTTTGCATGTGCTTGACTACTTTCTTTAGTTTGTGTCCTCTAGTTCATTTTATATATTAAATTATGGTATAAATTATATGGACTACATGCATTCTCTTGAACTGTATTTGATTCGAATAATTTTTTTTGGTGGGATTCAATAACTATTTTTATGACATAATATAGTTACTGTTTTATTTTCATGTAGTAAAGGTATCTCATTTACTTTTGGTTACTCAATCTAATGGATACCCAATCTAATGACAATCCATTGGCCCTTGCATCTAGTTAATTACTTTTCTGTTAGCCTTGTTGAATGAATCAATATTTGGAACTACACCTATGTATGAAATGTGCATTGTAGACAAGCTTAGATCAACACTATATTTTAGAAGGGAATCTTTGATTTGTTATTCCGCAGTGTTAATTAGAAACCATTGTTATTCCCCGCAAAAACTTGAGGCAATCTTTGATTGGGAAATCTTATTTTATGTTAACTATTGTGACAGCAATTGATGGAGTGTGGGAGATTGGATTCAAGTCTTGAAAATGATGCATGTAACTTATTTGACAAAACTTCTAAGAAAAATATTCAATTGACATGGTGATAACATTAATTGATTGTTAATGTATAGTGTTTTTTTTTATTTCGTGATAAGATAATGTTGCGAAGGAACAACTGCTTTCATGGTTGAGTTTAATGATCATTTCTTCCTTGTCAAGAACATATGTTGATGCACACCCCTAGCATGATCTTGAGATTGGTATGTCCTTATCTATTGAATGTTTCAAAATTCTTTCACTTGGTTTATAGATTGAAATGCATTATCAGATTCAAAGAACTGATTCATCTTTGTAAATTTTCTTGTGTAGGAAAGGAAGTTCATTCAATTTTATTTTTTAACTGTCCATCCATAAATATGACAAGTTCTCAATTGTTTTATTGTATTGTTTCTTCTTTTTGAGGATATGAAAATGTAGATGAATTTGAGTATTGTTATTAAATCAAAATATTACTATTAGTAGTTTATTATTATTGTTGGTATATAAATCTTAGCATTATGTATTTGATTGAGGCTATGTTTGTTGTTGTTGTATTTGATTGTTTAATATGTTTATGTTTCTATATTGCATTTGGATAGTATTTTTTAAATTTTTCCTACTGGCCATATTGCACCCAAAATTCAATATTAGCGACGGGATTAGCGATGGGCCCATCACTAATTAACAACGGATTTGACGACGTGCGTATGATCCGTCGCTAAACTCATAAAATTGACCAGTACGAGTTCCGAAGTTTGCGACGGATTTAGTGACGACGCTGTTTCCTGTCGCTAACTCTGGTTAGCGACGGTATTTGGCCCAAATATAGACGGGAAGGCCCGTCTCTATTTGGGCTATTGTTTGTAGTGTTTTATTCAATTTTCTCAAGATATACATGTTGTTTTGTAAGGTACTTAAAGAGGCTGCTAGCTCTAGTAAGTCTGGTTGGTATATTAGAGGCTTAATTAGGGTTTCAGGTCGAACGATGCCCTAATCAGGATCAGGGTTGTCACAATAGGGGTCAATGGAACCAAGTTCATGGTCAAAGATCTGGGGATTGTCAGTCTAGAGGACGTGATAAGCACATTTGTTACAAGTACGGTCAGAGGGGCTATGTCAGCGTTGATTGTCGAAGAGCTACTCCTATACGAAAGCCCGCACAGGCTAGAGAGAAAGAGCCCATGCGGTGGCGCAACTTGACAGAAAGACGACCCGACAGCACGTCTAGGGTACATAGTTGTTGTGTATTTTGCTAGTCATGTTTTATTTTACGTTATGCATATAGGTTAATTATTTTACCAGTGGCTAGCACGTACTAGTTGACCACTAAGGGTTGTGTACTTGGTAGATTGGTTCACTAGGGGTCCATTTGCAACTGGTCGATAGGTTCATCAGGGACTGAATGATGTGCTCACCAGGGATTGGTTGGTTGGTTTACAAGGGACAAGTTGATTCATTCACCAAGAATAGGTTGATTTGTTCACCAGGGTTAGGGGTTGATCCGTTTACCAAGGATGTTAGTAAATTAGTGGTCGATCTGTTCACCTAAGGTTTGTTCAGGTTTATTAACTTGATGGGAAGTTTTCATCAACATTACAGTTCCCTAAGGAAAGATATCGGTTAACTCAAATTTCGAAACAAAATTTCTCCTAGTTAGGAAGAATTGTAACGTCCTGATTTTAATAAACTTCGTTATTCAGATATTTTCTTACGTGCACACCAGCTCAAGTCTATGAGGAAGCCATGGACAGGAGAGGATACGTTTAGTCGGGCAAAAAAAAATTTTTTTTTTAGTGATTGGTTGTGTGTAGACCTAATCATGGATTCAGGTACCCGCCCGACCCGCTCAAGCACGTAAATACATAACTGGGCTTGGGCAACCCTTTTTCAAGAAAAGCCAGCCTGAGTGCGAGCCTATTTACACTCGCTTTTAAATGGACTGGGCTTCATCACCTTAAAAAGCTCAAGCCCAGTATGGGTCCAGCCCGAATATAAGTTTATAATTAATATATTTTAAAATAATAATTGTTGTAGGAAATGTTTGAATCTATGACCTAATGCACACATTAAGTGATGCTTACCATTTGAGCTACACCTCATTTTTGCACAATATATGAATATACTATATATATATATATGGAAACACATATATTGTTAAGAAAAGTCTATAAAAAACTTATTAAATGTATAAATAATTTATTTCTTAGGTTTTTTAACATTTATTCATGGGTTTGATGGGTCGGGCTTGGGCTTTGCATTTTGTACATGGGTCGGACTTGGGCCTATGCATAGTCTCGCATATATATAGTGAGTCGGGTTTAGGATAAGGTTCTTAGGCCTAAGGCCAACCCAAACTCGGTCTATGAACAAGTTTAATTGTGTAACTACGATAGTAATTAATATTTCATGACATATTACATCACATGTTTGTATTATATAGATAGATTGAGTGAGATAGTATGATTGGTATTCGCCCCAAAAAGCATACTGACGCGGGTACCATGTGTGCAAATAACGGGAACATTAAGTCAGGGAAAGGTCACATAGATAAATGCAATTAAATGTGACAAATAATCAATATGGGAATGTTGCGTAAGCCAATCTTATCATCGAAGTTGAGTACGACAAGTCAAGATGTCGGGTGCTGGGTATCGGAATGCTTGAGTTTTCAATTATTGGTATGTTATTGGGTATCAGAATGTCCTAGAATTCAATTTTTGGTATGTTAAGAGGATAAGATCAAGATACCAAGTCACCATTTGTGTCACCAAGAGAGGGCTTTTTTACCAAATTTTGGCCATTTGATGGGCCTAGGGATGAACACAACACACAAGATGACTTGGGGACTATATATATATAAGTTTTTGGTTTTTTATTACAAAATTTTCTCTCTCCGCTTGGAGAAATTGGAAAATTGGTGTGGAAGACAGGGTTTTTGGTAAGCTTGACTTGGTGAATTGAAGAGAATTGAAGCTAGGAATCGAAAATTCAAGGTAAGATCCGTACTCTCATTGTCGTTCTTCATCTTTCGGTCATGGATTTACGGGCTTAGGCTCAAGTTTTCAAAGTGTAAGTCGAGCTCATTGGTTTTAGTGTTGGTTATATGGTACTTGGTTTCGTTTTGATCACTTATTGATGGAATTGTTAAGGTTGTTATTGTTGGTTGAGAAAAACTGGTTTTGTCGATGTTTTTGGCAGAAATTGTTGGATAGGTCGAGGTTTGTCGTGATTGGAATGCACTATATGGTTGGTTTGGAGAAGCATAGGAGGATGAAACAGGATTGGACCACGGCGACGGAGCTGGGGTCCGTAAAACCCCAAAGAAATAAGGGTTCGGGTCTGGCACCACCAGAGGCATTGTGGAGGGTAAACCTCCACGATGTTTGGGTAGTTAACCTGCCCAGTTGACACTGTGGGGGACGCAGCAGGGATTTACCCTTAGTGGCATCCTATGAGGTGTTGGACAAGAGAAAAAAAATGTTTGGGTTTTTTAATTTAGAGGATTTAAATGATATATTCGGGCATCAGAGACTTAGGATATCATAATCGAGTATTAAGTGCGCATTCTGAGGTGAGAAGGGGATTAAACTGGAGACTAGTTCAAGAAAATTGGAGCACAATTTGAGGAGTGTAAACCCCAACAGAAACACATCTGGAGTATTTAATTATTCCAACTCTTGCATTAGTTATTATTATTGTTCATTTCTATTATCGAACATGTTAGGTTGTTTATTAGTTGTTGAATTAGTTTGGTGTGATGTCGTAGGGGATTATTCGAGACGGTGTGGTACGGGTTATAGCAAGCTAGATTACAGGGCGCGTATTTGCACCCTCAATGGATATTGACCCGAGCTATGGGGTGCAAGTGTCCGATGGATTAAGATTGTGTTCGAATTCACCGTTAGCGGTCTGGATATGACCCATTTGTGAGGCGGGCCAGTAGAGCATTCGGATTGACAAAGTATAATCTATATTTGCAGTTTTGCTACACATTCGGCTGGTTTTATCGGTATTGTTGGTGCATAGTTACTTTGTTACAGTATGGTTATTAGTTGATCATCTTGTATTGGTTGTTAACTCCGCATGTTGGGTTTTATGGCCGTCTGTACTCGCTACTTGTTTCGTTAACCTTATTTATTGGCTTCTGTTATTATCTATTCGATGGTTTTCTTTTGGAGTTTAATTACTTGACTCATCACTATATTTGTTGGGTGACTGCGTGCAGATCCGAGAATGAGCAGAGCAGTAGAGACACTGGGTGACTACCTTTGAAGGTCTACAGTCTAAGACCTACTCGTATGTGTACATTTGGTATTTTACTTTATGTTAGGTTGTTGGGGACTTTTGAGACACAGGTACATGTATATATTTGTTGTTGTCAACTTATATAAGTTGCATTGTAGGTTTTCCACATAGGACTGATGCTTTAAATTATGATAAAATGAAATATTAAATTATCATGTTAATAATTCTTTCGTCGAGTTGTTATATTTAAATGTTAAAAACTTTGATTACTAAGGATTAAGAATGGGAGCTACGCGTTGGACACAGTAAGGCAGTGACGTGGCAGGCATCGAGATTTAGGGTCATCACAGTCGCTATTAGAGCATGGTTTAACGAACCTAGGGAATTAATAAATAACATAAAACTTAATGAATAAATCTTAGATGTAGAAACCTGATGTACTTGCCTTAGAACCTTAGTTGAGAAGTGACAATAAGACGAGTAGTGTTTAGATTATATGTGTTATTTGTTTGATTGTATATTACATACGATACACGTACATACATCAAGGTTGATTTGACGCACGTTCTTTGATGCAGATACGAATGGACATACGACCTTTTACTACCCAGCCCAAGGTCGGTGGTATGAGCAACCCGACGAGAAATACTCAGACGTTGTAATCTTTAGCTCAAAGTATGGATGACCGGTTCGCGTAGCTTTTGGATCTTATAAGAGCCCAATCAGTAGCGATGCCAGCTCATATGACAACACTGGCTACACCTACCACATAGGCAACTTTAGATCCAGTCATACCACAGACATCGGTACTGGCGGCGGTTTCAGAGACACATGTTAAGGGGAATGTGCCAGTTGTTGAGCCTACGAAGACGATAGTTATGACCCCGACCAGGACTAAGTTGCCGGTAGTAGCATTCACTCTAGGCAGCACGATGTCCATAAAGGCCAAGATGGTCAAGGATTTTCTGTGATTCCGATTAGGCTATTATTACGGTGTCGGTGACTCAAAGTTAGATGAGAAGTGTTTATTGTCTCACCAGCAGTTACCCAAGTTGCTTAAGGTGAAGGGAGTTTATCAATCGCGACTATCTAGTTTCTGTCTCAAAGGTAACGCGGCAGTATAGTTGACCATGTACACAAACGCCCATCCATATTCGGCTACATGGGTTGAGTATAGAAAGTTGTTCTACAATAAGTATGTGCCCATGGAGGTCCAATTGCGGCTAAGAGAGGAGTTTTTAGCCCCGAGATAGGGCAGCATGTGGGTTCTACAATATTTGGAGAGGTACTGATACCTGATGTAGTACGCCATAGACGTCGCAAGTATAGAGAGACTATAGATCTACTACTTTTTCAGAGGGCTTGACGAGATGATAACTTATGTCATCGTGTCCAGTGTAGGAAACACAATGCACAACATGTACGACAGAGCTCTCGTCCATGAGACATATCTTCTACAGAGATAGTCGATCTGGGACTACCATATATTAGGATCTGTCAGAGAAGAGTTTAAGGTAATATTACAGGCCTAAGAGGTAGAGGGATCCATTTTACAACCATGGACAGGAGCAGCAAGCACACAGACGTGACTGGAAGTTAGATTGGGGTCGCAGGGAAAATAGAAGAGATGATCAATTCAGTGACGATAACCTCAATGCAATACAAACTATTGCACCAGCATCGGTAGAGTAGCATCGATAGCAGTTGGGACTGCTATATAGACAAGATCGAGATCAGGGAAGCCATGATAGAGGTCGGAGTAACCAGGGTCCCAGTTAGAGACCTGAAGATTGTCAGTTTGGAGGACGTGACAGGCACATTTGTCATAGGTGCGGTCAGAGGGACCACATAAGCATTGATTGTTAGAGAGCTTCTCTAATACCAAAGATCTCTCAGGTTAAAGATGGGCCACGCGGTGGTATAGCCTGTCAAAAAGACAGCTCGACATCATGTTCAGGGTACGTAGTTGTTGTGCATTTCGTTAGTCATATTTTTATCATGTGTATGTGCATATAGGTTGATTAGTTCACCAGTGGCTAAAGCTTACTAGTTTATCAGTTCATTAGGGGTTGTGTATGTGATGACCCTAATCTAAGGCACCGCCCGGCCTAATCCCATAATTAAACCCTAATCTCGATCCCTTAAGACTTAACTACGTATTAGTTAGCCTTTCTATCCCATTTACCAACTTCATCGCGTTCAGGATAAATAATACACTAATCCTACCAAATTTAACAGTTTAATTATTTAGCGAAAGTCTTAATAGAATTTAGTGTAAGTCGAGATGTTACCTAAACTCAGATGTTTACTGCATCTCCATGTCGTCGCAAGCTCCAAAATCCTGCTACAACTCCTTCCCTGTGCATAAATAGGTAGAGACATGAGAGAGAGAGAGAATGATAAAAATGATAGTCATAGAGAGAGTGATCAAATGGTGAGAAAGAATAACTTATATAAATCCTTTGCATCTACACGCGAATGCATATCTCGATACGCATCCAACTACTCATGGTCACTCCAGTTGCCACCACCGCTTCAGCCTCTCCAGCCGGTTGACTCACCTGTGTGACTCTGGTAGGTGACACACGACCTATCTCGGCCACATCTCCACCTCCCAATCGCACCACGATTCACCCCGTTACGTACGAATTGAATATTAACGACTCGAACCCTTTATCAGATTAAAAAATTATTATGTTTTATTAACCAGTTGTTAACGACCCTAAATTGTAAATTGTGCCATGTGTCAATTTAGGTAATACATGAGCCCATTTACCGTGATACAGTCATCCAATTCTCAGTTGTTGATGCCCAGGTATGTTATTTATGTTTGGTGTTTTGTTCAATATTGTATTACCTGAAGGTATAATTTCCAACGTCCCAAACATGCGAGGATGTTTGAGGGTGAGCGTTGGTACGGGGAGCGGTTAAGCTCAAGCAATATGTGAAATAACAGAGTTTCAGGTGAACTCTGGATGGGTAATTAGTAGTCTGGGGGACTTAAATGAATTAAAAACATTAACAAAATACAAAATAAATAATAAATAAAAGTGTAAAGTGCGTTCGATACGTTGGTACGTCTGGGGCAACGCGACGAACAAGTTTGGTGTTCGGAGCTAGTCCAGAAACGCGAGTATTGTGTGAGAAAATGAATAAGTGTTGTGGTATGTCATGAAATGGAGTTATAAGTTTGTGTTGGTGGATAGGATGAGTAGTGACCGAGGGATTAATCTCGAGATCCATATGGGAGCAAGGATTAAAGGGGGCATAAAAACTTGACCTCATCACCTTTTATCTCTCTCAATCCGTTCACACATTTATCTCTCTTCAAATTGATCCAACGAAACATTGTGGGTTACGAGGTGTTTCGACGCGGATTGGCGCCGAGGGAATGACCAATCTTCAAATCTAAGGTGAGAATCCCACTTTCCACGTCATTATATACGTTTCAACAGTGTTTTTATAGATTTTGGTCGAGATAATTTTGGACAACGAATTTGGGGATTCAGTTTTGATGTCTTGTTTTAATTGATTTGGAGTCAATGAAGTGATCCAAACATGATTTGTGAAGTTGTATTAATGTTTTGGAAATTTTCTAGATTTTTTGGAGTTTTTGGAAATTTTTGATGATTTTAGCAAATCGGTGGTTTGGTCAGGTTTTGATGCGCGTCGAAGGTGAATTGGTGTATATTTGGATGTGTAGTCGTAGTTCCAATAGGCTCGAAGCACGGCGACGTGAGCCGGAGTGTTGAAACCCCAGTTCATAGTCGTTCTGCACATGACGTCGTGGCGACGCCGTGAGTGTTCCAACTCACGTCGTCACCAACGTACGTCCTGGGCAGGGCTTCATGGGGAAGATGCTGTGGAGATATCATGAACGTACCAATGCACGGTGTCACTCACGTATGTGTTGGGCAGTGGAGGTGGTTTGGATGCCGTGAAGACGCTGTCCAGTCAAGGAACCACAACGTCTCGGTGGCGTGTTACTGTTCACAAAGACCAATTTTTACAAAATTTTCATAAACATTCGGGGATCTCTCGGGTATTTCAGTGGGTCCAAATACGATCTAATACCCGGGTAATCGACCCAAATGGGTTATCAAAAAAAATTAAAGAAAAATTGGTTAAAATGAGAGTTAATAATGCGAATTTCAATTTAAATGTATTATAGGGGTTTTATACATTGACAGGACACGGGAGGTCATAGTTGACATGTTAGGGGTTTGTGGAGTGCGTAATTAGTTAGATTACAGGTAAGTAAACCAGTGAGAACTTTTACAGTTATTTCTTGAGCTTTAATTTGTTGTTATTGCTATATTTATCATCACATATATTGGAATCTTCTTTGGTTGAGTGGTCCACTGCAAGGAGATCATGGCTACTTATCTGTCATATGATTTCTTATCTAGACGCTATTAATATCTCCCGGCTGAGTGTACGCTAGGGGATCTTATCTGGATCTATGAATATCTCATAGTCACAAGGGTTAGGGTTGGTAGGCCGTGTTCTCATCCTAAACCCGAGTCTTGAAGGTTTTACCTCGACTCAACGACTGTTGTCAGGACTCCTTGCAAATTCCGTTTTGGTACTCAGATACTCACATTTCGATTGATCTCTTTACAGTCTTATAAATTTCATGCATTTCTTATTCCTTTCTTTCTATCAGAATGAATGTGGACTGATGTTTATTTATTTTGAAATGTTGTATTACCGTTCTGCTTGGCATTACTTACCTGTCCTTGTCATTCTTATGTTTTATGGAGCACAGATCCATAATCAAGTAAGGAGAAGGCTCCAGAGCTTAGAGACTTGCTTTGAGGACGTTAGAGCATGCTTTCCATTTGACTAAGTAGGTGATTTTTTTGTATTATTGTATATATATGTTGTTTTAAAACTTGGGCTTGAGTATGAATTGAGAGATTATGGGCATGTATATTTCTTGGGCTGTTCTCCTCGGACTTATCATATTTGATGATATACATATGCGGGGTTTCCACACGCTAGAATGTCTTGTTTATTATGGTTATGATTAGTTGATTAGTTTGAGCTTTGCTTCAGCTATTTTAATGATAAATGAATGGTAAATAGTAATGGTTAAGGCTGACTAGGCTTACGTGACTTGTCGAAATGGGCTCTGACACAGTTAGGTTTGAAAACTGGGGCGCCACAGTTGGTATCAGAGCGAAGTTTTAAATATTCGACTCTTGATTTAAATTACGAGCCATTAAGAAAGTAAACAACGAAGTTAGGAATGGTTGACTTAGAGTAGAACCCTATGAACCTAAAGTCTTAGTTGGGAAGTGAAGAGAGTTGGGGAAGTTAAAAACAAGGCTATGAGCTATTTGATTGTTGTGTATTATATTATCGATAGCTATGTCCTGATTGTGAGAATCTTTTTCTTTTCAGATAGTGATGGCTGGTCAGCCTAGTATAGGCGAAACTAGTACGGGTGACGTACAGGGTCAGTTGGATGGCATGTCGTAGAGGATTTCGTCGCACAATCAGCAGTTACAGGAGATTCTCAAACTGCTGAAAGCTTAAGCGACAAGATCACTATATACATCAGCAGCTCCAGTTATTCAAGCTGGGAGTGCTTCGACCATTCAGGATACGCCAGCAGTACCCACAGTTATTGTAGGACCTGTAGTGATTGAGGAGGCACCTGCTCAGACTAAAATAGTACCTTATACGCCAGACACATTGGCAGTGGATGCACCAAGCACACCAATTGATTCTGGTGTTAGAGCGATGCCTGAGGCAAGGCATGCTTGAGAGTTCATGAGACACCTACCGAAGAAGTTCTATGGGGGAACTAATTTGGAGGCAGCGGAGAACTTTGTGAGGAGCTATGAGAAGATCCACGAGGTCTTGGCTACATCGGTGCATATGCAGCCGAGTATTTCTTCATCATGTCTATTTGGCAAGGCTGATATTTAGTGGCGCACGATGGTAGCGTCGAAGGGGAGGCCCAAGGATTGGGTTGAATTTAGAGAAAGGTTTTTCAAGAAGTATATTCCTCCTACGGTCTGAAATTGGACGAGGGCCGAGTTTCAAACGATCAGTCAGCAGAGAGGAGAATTTATTATGCAGTACATGGATCGGTACTTGGGTTTAATGAAGTATGCCGATGGTGCGGCCGATACTGATGTTGATCAGGCTTACTATTTTTTACATGGTCTATTAGGTTCGGTCGATTATATAGTAGTGACGATAGCTCCGAGTACGTTACAGGATGCCTATGAGTGAGCTATGGCTAGTGAGAGCTATGGGTGCAGGCACACCTAGGCACCAGTGACGTCGTTAGCACCCTCACAGTTAGCTGGTGGGTCTAAAAGTAATAGGAAGAGGAAGAAAGCGAGATAGTGGAGGCAGGGTGATAGAGCTCAAAACGTAGCATCAGTTGCATCTTCACTGTCTACTACAATTGTACCAACTGCTTTAGTGAGGAGTTATGCAAGTTCACCTCAGCAGCCAGCACAGTCAGGTCCTCAACAGTAGTTTTATCAGAGAACTGATGGTAGAGTCAGTGGCCAGAGATAGGGTCAGGGTTCCAGTCAAGTGCAGAGATAGGGACAGAGGTCTGGTCAGGCATAGGGGCAGGGACAGCGGACACAGTCTGGGCAGGATCTTAGAGAGATTGTTAGGAGTGTGGTCAGCTGGGACACTTTGTTAGTGCATGTCCACGATTTGGTCGAGGACAGTAGCAGCAACAGAGCCGGGAGCAGGTTCACGTGATTGCTACACCAGATCTGGCTACTAGGCCTAGTCTTATTGAGGGTACGATTTTCATTTGGAATCATTTCATGTATGTTATGTTTGATTCAGGCTCTACCATATTTTTTATTTCGGGTCATGTGGTTGATGCTTTGGGTTTGAAACCTATTAGACTAGAGAGACCCTTGATCCTTAGCACAACTGTTGGGGACAAGATTTACCCGAACTTGTTGTGTGTTGATTATTCAATAGAGATAGAGGGTCATGTCATGCCAGCGAACCTGAGAGTGTTGAAGTTCCTCGAGTTTGATGCATTACTGGGCATGGATTGGTTGGGTGCGTATCATGCACAGATCCACTGTTTCAGTAAGAGAATCATATTTCAAATTCCATAGCATCCCGAGTTTAGTTTTCAGGGGACCTCAACCAACTTGCCTATTACTAGAGATAGGGTCGCCACTAGCATAGATATTGAGACGTTTGCTAGTGTATTGAGTATGACGGAGCAAGTTATGACAAGGTTGGAGGAGGTACTAGTGGTAAGCAAGTTTCCTGACATTTTTCCAATAGAATTACCAAGGTTACCACCGCCTAGGGAGATCGACTTATTATCAATTTGGTCATGGGGACCAAAGTAATTTCGATTCCGCCGTACTGGATGGCTCCGAGAGAGCTAGAGGAGCTGAGGAGTAATCTAGATGAGTTACTAGAGTTAAGTATCATTTACTCGAACATGTCACCCCAGGGAGCACCAGTTCTGTTTGTAAAGAAGGACGGCAACCTGCGACTATGTATTGATTACCGTCAGTTTTACAAGGTGACAATAAGGGAAAAGCATCCACTTTCACGCTTCGATGACTTGTTTGACTAGTTTACTAGAGTTCAATGGTTCTCGAAGATAGACTTGAGATCTGGTTACCATCAGCTGAGGATTAGAGCAAAGGATAGGGAGCAGACTAATATTTGCCCTCAATACGAGCATTATCAGTTCACAGTCATGCATTTTGGGCTGACTAATGCCCCTGCAACGTTTATGGATCTGATGCATCGAGTGTTGAGACAGTTTCTGGATTGCTTTGTCATTGTGTTTATTGACGATATATTAATCTACTCCAGGACTCGTGAGGATCACGAGGAGCATCTCAGATTGGTGTTGCAGATTCTGATAGAGCATAGGTTGTATGCCAAGTTCATTAAGTACGAGTTTTGGCTTGCAAAGATCGAATTTCTAGGACATATCGTCGGAGCACGCTGAGTGTCAATGGACCCCGCTAAACTCAGAGCAGTGATAGATTGGCCTACACCAAGATTAGCGTCAAATATGCGCAGTTTCCTCGGCTTAGCAGGTTATTATAGGCGATTTGTACGTGACTTCTCAAAGATTGCGACACCTGTGACGCAGTTAACGAAGAAGGACGTGAGATTTCAGTGGAACGATAGTTGTGAGCAACCATTTCAAACCCTGAAGGAACGTTTGACTACCGCACCAGTGCTAGTATTGCCCAAGTTAAAAAGGGTTTTGAGGTGAACACCGATGCTTCAAAGGTCGGTTTAGGTTGTGTTTTGATGCAGGACGGTACAGTGAGTGCCTACGCATCGCAACAACTGAAGATTAACGAGAAGAATTACCCTACGCATACTTGGGTTAGCAGTTGGAGTTAGTAGTAGTGGTGTTTTCACTGAAGATTTGGCACCATTATCTCTATAGAGAGAGGTTTGTGTTGTTTACCGACCATACGAGTTTGAAGTACCTATTTACTTAGAAGGATCTGAATATGAGACAGAGACGTTGGCTGGAGTTCCTCAAGGATTATGATTTCTCTTTGGAGTACCACCCGAGGAAGGCCAATGTGGTTGTAAACGCATTAAGCTGTAGAGGGTCAGATTTAGAGGTTGTTAATTGCCAAATGACACACGAGTATGGTTTCCTTGAGGCGGTCGATAGGATGTATTATGTTGATATTCCAACAAGCACTAAAGTATTGATTTGTGGTCAGTTGAGGATTCAGACTGTGTCTATTCAGAGTGTACTAGATGGTCAGCGAGTTGACGAGGAGTATGGTAGATTTTTAGAGTTTGCCTAGAGTTTAGATCATCCAGATTGGAGTCAGTCGACAGACTCATGCTTGAGGTTTAGAGGGCGACTGTGGATTCCATCAGTGGCTGAGCTACGTTAAGAGATACTTTATGAGGCACATCGCTCGTGTTTTACGGTTCATCCAGGCAGGACCAAGATGTACACTGATTTGCGTCGACTATTTTGGTGGTCAGGGAGGAATACCGTTGTTTCTGATTATGTTCGAGGGTGTGAGAATTGTTAGTGGGTTAAGGCTGAGCATCGCAGACCTAGCGAGTTACTACAGTCACTTCCCCATTCCTCGGTAGAAGTGGGAGCATATAATGATGGATTCGTCAGTGGTTTACCTTGGTCTCAGCATGGTAATGATAGTATCTAGGCAATTGTGGACAGATTGATGAAGTTTGCACACTTTTTACTAATTTTGACCACACATCGAGTGGACAGGTTGCTTTGTTGTACGAGCGTGAGATAGTTTGACTGCACGATGTACCGTTATCGATTTTGTTTGATAGAGAGCCATAGTTCACGTCACAGATTTGGCAGAGTATGCAGGCACAGTTTGGCACGTGGTTGGATCTTAGCACCGCCTATCATCCATAAATTGATGAACAGTTAGAATGTCTGATACAGATACTCGAGGATATGTTGAGGATGTGTGTGTTGGAATACGGTGGTTCATGGGAGGAGTATGTTCACTTGTGTGAGTTTGCTTACAACAATAGTTATCAGGCCAGTATTAGTATGGCACCGTTTGAGGCATTATACGAGAGGCCATACAGATCTCCATCTTACTGGGCAGAGCTAGATGATGTGGCAGCTATTAGGCCAGAGATTGTTGTGGATCACATAGAGAATATACGACTTATCAGACAAAGGTTGAGAGGTGCACAGGAGAGACAAAAGAGATATTATGATTTGTATCACGGGGAATTGGAATACAAGGTCGGGGACTACGTGTACCTGAAAGTGTCTCCGACGAAAGGTCACAAAAGGTTTGGAAACAGAGGGAAGCTTGTGCCGAGATTTTTTGGTTCATTTCGAGTTGGGAAGTGTATAGGCAGAGTTGCATATAAGTTGGAGTTGCCACCTCAGTTGTCTAGAGTTCACCCTGTATTTTCACATATCGATGCTCAGACTTGATAGGTCGAGTGAGGGTAGGAAACCGATAGTGGACCTAAACTAGATAGACTTGAGGCAGGACATCACTTATGTCGAGCAACCTATTCTGATACTGGACAAGAAGGTGAAGATTCTGAGGAACAATAAGATCCTGTCAGTTCTAGTCAAGTGGCAGCACCACGGTGATGAGGAGCTGACGTGGGAGCTTGAGTCCTATATGCACGAGTATTTTCCCTACCTCATTTTATTCGGTAAGCCTTTCCATTCGTTCATTTTAATTTCGAGGATGAAATTTCAATTAGCTGGGAAGACTGTAACGACCCCTAAATTCTAACTTATGCCACGTGTCAATTTAGGTCGTACGTGAGCCCATTTGCCATTATACAATCGTCTAATTCTCGGTTGTCGACGCTGAGGTATGTTATTTGTGTTTGATGTTTTGTACTATATTGTATTACCTCAAGGTATAATTTTCAATGTCCCAAACGTGCGAGGATGTTTGAGGGTGAGTGTTGGCATGGGGAGCGGTTCAGCTCGACCAATATGCGAAATAACGGGGTTTCGAGTGAATGTTGGTCGGGAAATTAGTAGTCAGGGGGGCTTAAATGAATTAAAAACACTAAAACATACAAAATAAATAATAATTAAAAATGTACAGTGTGTTCGATACATTGGTACGTCCGGGGCGACGCAATGAAAAAGTTTAGTGTTGGAAACGCGAGTATTGTGTGAGAAAATGAATAAGTGTTGTGGTGTGTCACAAAGTGGAGTTATAAGTTTGTGTCACAGTTGGTGGATGGGATGAGTAGTGACAAAGGGATTAACCTCGAGATCCGTGTAGGAGCAAGGATTAGAAAGGGAATAAAAACCCCACCTCAGCACCTTTTCTCTCTCTCAATCCGTTCACATTTCTCTCTTTAAATCGGCCAAACAAAACAATGTGGATTACAGGGTGTTTCCACGCAGATTGACGCTGAGGGAACGACCAATCTTCGTATATAAGGTGAGAATCGCACTCTCCACATCGTTATCTACATTTTTACAGTGTTTTTGTGGGATTTTGTTACGATAATTTCGGAGAACGAATTTGGGAATTCGATTTTGATGCCTTGTTTTTTATTGATTTGGAGTCAATGAAGTGATCCAAACATGATTTTTGAAGTTGTATTGATGTTTTGGAAATTTTCTGAATTCTTGGGGATTTTCGGAAAATTTTGATGACTTCAGCAAATCAGTGGTTTGGTCGAGTTTTGAAGCACGCCGAGGGTGAATTGGTGTATTTTTGGATTTGTAGTCGTAGTTGGGATAGGCTCGAAGCATGGTGACGGGAGCCGGGGTGGTGAAAACCCCAGTTCAAAGGTGTTTTGCACAAGACATCGTGGAGACGTCGTAAGTGTTCCAACTTACGACGTCACCCACGTACGTCCTGAGCATGGCCTCATGGGGAAGACGTCGTGAACGTGCCAATGCACAGCTTCAACCACGCACGTGTTAGGCAATGAAGGTGGTCTCGACGTCGTGAAGACGATGTCTAGTCATTGAACCACGGCATCTCAGCGACATGTTACTATTCATAGAGACAAATTTTTACTAAATTTTCAGAAACTATCTGGGATCTCTTGGGTATTCCAATGGATCCAAATACGACCAAATACGCGAGTAATCAACCCAAATAGGTTGTCGTATAAAATTATAAAAACAAAATCGGTTAAAATGAGAGTTAATAATAGGAATTTCAATTTAAATGTATTATAGGGGTTTTATACATTGACGAGACACGGGAGGTCATAGGGGACGTGTCAAGGGTTTGTGGAGTTCGTAATTAGTTGGATTATAGGTAAGTAAACCAGTAAGAACTTTTATATTTATTTCTTGAGCTTTAATTTGTTATTATTGCTCTGTTTATCATTACATCTGTTGGAATCTTCTTTGGTTAAGTGGTTCATTGCAAGGAGATCATGGTTAGTTATCTGTTACATGAGCTTTTAACTAGATGTTATTGATATCTCCCGGTTGAGTGTACACTGGGGGCTTTTATTTGGGTCTATAGATATCTCATAGTCACAAGGGTTAGGGCTGGTAGACTGTGTTTTGGTCTTGAACCCGAGTCTTGAAGCTTTTTACATCAACTCAACGACTGTTTTCAGTACTCCTTGCAAATTCCATTTCGTTACTCGGACACTCACATTTCGATTGATCTCTTTACAGTCTTATACATTTCATGCGTTCCTTATTCCTTTCTTTCTATCAGCATGAATGTGGATTGATGTTTAATTATTTTGAAATGTTGTATTATCATTCTGCTTGGCGTTACTTACCTGGGCTCGTCATTCTTGTGTTTGACGGAGTGCAGATCCACAGTCCAGAAAGAGGAAGGCTCTAGAGCTTAGAGACTTGCTTTGAGGACATTAGAGCAAGCTTTCCACTTGACTGAGTAGGTGATTTTTTTTGTATTATTGTATATATATATATATGTTTTTTATAAGTTGGGCTTGGGTATGTAAGAGATTCTGGGATGTATATTTATTGGGTTGTTCTCCTCTGACTTATCATATTTTATGATATACATATGTGGGGTTTCCACACGTTAGGATGTCTTGTTTATTATAGTTGTGATTAGTTGATTAGTTTGAGTTTTCCTTCTGCTATTTTGATTAGAACTCGCTAATCAATGTTATAAATTGTAAATGAATGGTAAATAGTAATGGTTAAGGATGATTATGCTTACGTGACTTGTCGAGATGGGCTTGGGGTTTCGCGTAAGTCTAGGCCGGGTGGGGTCCAGTTTAGGTTTGAAAACTGGGGTCATCATAGGTTGCCCACCAATATCGTTTCCCCAGCACAGTGTACTCCTATTTCATTCGCTCGGCCCCAGTTTAACACGTTATTTTAGGTGAACCCTACTTGCACACTAACGTCACCGTCCTATCACAAAAACACGAGTATAAATAGGTACTACACCAGGCCATAAAATCATAACCCAAACTTTCGGGTCGTTACAGTCTTCCCAAATTATAAGAATTTTGTCCTCAAAATTAAATTTAACTCGAGCGAAATCTTAATAAAATACACACAGTAGGGAAGTACTGTCTAGCTAATCCTCTTACTCAATTTTAGACTCAGTAGATTCAAAAAACCTAGATCCACTCCCACTAAACTCACACAGAATCTCACCCCAGCTCCGCTTACATAGAATATAGACTCACACAGAGTCCTAACACACAGATTTTTGGCTCTAGACTTACACAAAGTCCAAACATACAACCGTCTATCCTTTCAAAGGTTATGCTCACAGAGAGTCAGGGCTCACATAGAGTCAGAAGCTTCACACGCAATTTACTTGTCCCTTTGAAAGTTGACTCACACAAAGTCATAGCTCACAACTACTACTCACACAAAATCCCTCAACACTAATACTTCCATAGAGTACTCCTAACTACTGACTTACACATAACCTATTCCAAGACTGACTCACACGGAGTCTACTCTAACCTCTAACTCACCTATAGTTTCCCCTGGTTAGATTTAAAATACAGACCCCCTAAATAATATAGCCATGCTCAAATGTAAACATAAATCTTACCTACTCTTGGGTTTCGCGTCGGCACTGAATCAAGATCTGTAACAACACGTGCTCCCTCTTGCCAATGCAATTAAGTGATATCCTGCGACACCCTCGCCACCAAAAGACAATTTCTAGCGATATGTCCCAGCTGTCTACAATACTAACATCGTCGCTATCCCTGCGATCCATTACCTCTACTCTGAGTATGGTACAACTTGTTGGGTTTTGGGGTTCATGCACAGCGGAGATTTCAAAACTATTTTGAGAAAAACCCCAACAGGATCCGAATATGATTCCATTAAAACACGTTTATACTATGAAAACTTAATCATACCTCACTCACAATGTACCTTTCTTAAAGGTTAATCGATCTCTAAGGCGCTGCCAACAACGAACACCCTCTATTAGCAGTCCACACACGAATGACAGCCGAGATTTGAAGTGCTAGCTTCGAGAGAATACCAAACCTTTTTGTTTCTCTCCAAAACAATCCAGAGCATACCAAAAAACCCTAAGTCGTTTCTTAAAACAAAAATAGAGTTTCAGCCCTTTTTAAATCTTTCGTACTTGTATTCTAACTCAAAACATCTATTTATACAACCCTTGTATATAGACGGTTAAGTAAATTACACATATACCCCTACTTAAAGAAGTATAAGTGTAATACACTACAAGGACATTTCCGTCATGAATTTTATCGTATAAAATTCATTTTTTTGAACCATCTTAAAATCTCGCAAAACCATTCTCAATGTACGACCCAATAGGCTCATACAACGTTGGCAGTGTACCAAAACACATTTTGGTATACAAGTCATAAGTCGCCTCTAGCAAGACATTATGACTACCCAAGTTGTACGAATATCAAATCGATACAACCTAATCAATAGTGTATATAACATCCTTTTGTCACACGATATCCTTTTGATCAAACATAAGGCATGGAATTGTCATCCAACATGTTCAATCGTACTAGTCTCGATTTCTAGGTAGACTGAAAACATCTAAGTGACATTGATCAATATCAATTCACTTAGACTAGGCCTTTTAACAGTCTAACACATCGAGGGATCCACTGGATATCTCTCTTTATATGAGAGGAACAAATTCTATCTCGATTACACAACTTCACCACATTATTTACACAGTAACCAATCACAACCTTTATAATCGTCCGGTTAAAGACAACGTTTGATTGCGTCAAATCACTGCATTACTAATGTTGAAGTCTCTGGTAATCTCAAGTCAGAGGACTGAAAAGTATATCTATCATGAGAAACAATTATGACTTAATCCATGTGATGTTCTCATAGCGGGTCGGTCCAGCACTTTGTTCCCTAACAAGTACTCATGATCTTGATTCGTATTCCTATACGTATGATCATCAATCAAGACTCACACTAGTCTTAATTCATTATAGTTCCCAGTATAATAATTGACTAGGGACATTTAGGATATTTTTGTAAATACCCATGGATCTTATTATAATGTAAACATGCAAATCAATTATAATAAACAACAAATGAAATCCTCTATTTTATTAACTAAAATGTATTCATAAAGACTGTTAATGGATTAACCTAGGGCACATTTCCCAACACGGCTGTTGCTGCCTCGTCTGTACTCCCTGAAGTGATTGCCTAACCACACTTATCATTGGAGTATAAGGAGCTACCATCGTAAATATTACACCTGTCGATAGTGCAACTACCTCGACATCATCCTCCTAACTCTTCTTTTTCCTACCATATCCTATAATGACTCATGCATGTGATGATGCTAACAGAACAACTGATACTCTGGCATGCATGCTCATGAACAACTCATTGGCCATACTCCTTTTGTAGGCCTCCTATAACGTCTTCAGAGCTGTAGTCACCACCATGGAACCAATAACCTCTAACATACCATGCACAAAATAATAGACCTAGTTTGCATCGATGTCTGCTATGCCCCTGGCATATTCCATCAGTCGCAGGTATTGATCCATATACTGCATTACTGTCTCGTTGATCATTAGCCTGATGTTCTGAAACTCAGTCCTCTTCAAGTTCTAAACTGAAAGAGGAATGTACTTCGCATTAAATCTCTCCTTAAACTCAGCCCAATCATTAGGCTTGTCATTTATAGCAACCAGGCTACACCACCAAGTGTCCGCCCTTCGAACATAGATGTTGATGAGATCAAAACTCTCATGTGTCCCGATGTGGCTAACATATCTTGAATGTGCTTGTAGATTTTCATGAACTTCTTTGCAGCCTCAACATCTGTACCATCCTGAAACTTTTTAGGATGGTGTCTCTTAAACTCACGAGATTGTCTCGCTTTAGTAGTCACCTTAGTACTCATATCAATAGGCGTAAACTACTTACCCTCCCTCTGGGTAACCGATACTACTATGGACTCTACTCTCAGAAGTCGAAGAACCTCCTCTAGCTGTTGGCCATGTACAGTAACCAACTGAGACATTTCCTCCAAACTCAACTGAGAATTCTTCGCACCCCAATCACTGGACTCTGACAGATCAGTCATCACAATCCACTACGAAAGCGTATCCTCGATCAGACTATAGCTACCGATAGTAATAATATACAACACATCAAATAGCGTATAGTCCAGTTTTAAATTTTTTCAACTCTCCTTACTTCCCAACTAAGCTTTAAGTCAGGATCATAGAGCTCCACTCTAAGTTCAACCATTGTCCTAACTTTCGCCAATTTGTATCTTATGTTGTTTGTGATTTTATTAAGAGTTGAATATTTAAAACTTTAGCTTTGATACCATTTGTAGTAGCCCCAATTCCACAAACCTGAATTGGGCTCCGCCAGGCCTAGACTTACGTAAACCCCGAGTCCCTACCCGCGCAATCCACGTAAACCTAGTCAGCATTCCTTACCCCTTACCATCTATTAAGTTAATTAAGTTGAGTCATTCATTATTAGTGAGTTATTCAGAATATAGCGGAAGCAAATTAATTCTCAAACTAATAACATAACTCTAAAACACTAGTCAAGACAACCTAAAATATGGAAACCTCGCATATGTATACCAACATCAAGTTAAAGGAGATGACATCATAGTATACATGCCCAAGATCTCTCATAAACCCGTATCCCAATGTTTATAAAACATATAAATATAGCACAAAGGACCTACCCAATAGACAAGCTTTAATCACCTAGTAATCTTTCACTTTAGTCGCCTATCGCTGACCCTTTACCTTTCTCTGCCCTGCGATACGATGAGTCTGCACCCACCACCATAAAAAGGACGGTGAGTACAAAAGTAGAACAGTAATAACCAAATGGATATCCAATATCATTTCAAAATTCAAATAAATGGCAAATCAAGTATTACACGTAGATATCACAAAGATAAAAAAAGATAGCATGATAATGAAATACTGAGATATCAACGATAAATGACCCAAATATGTCGATTTAGGCAAGTCCAAACATTCGTGTAATCACAATAGTAAGCGAGACTACACAACAAACCCACCGAAACCCTTGACCACCATATCGTCTACTTAGACCCAAAAGACCACTTATTCGGAATCCAAGAAAACCAAGCCAATAATCCACCAAGGATAAATATCACAAAATGAATTCAACAAATCATATTCCATCAAGAAATACTACTCAAGAAAGATAATAGTCAAGTAATTGCACAAACGAAATAATATAAAAGCTTCCACTGGTTTTACTCACAGTATACACGGTACCCCACGTTCGCAGCTCTCAACGATCTCCAAATTGATCTCGTAGGTTAATCACTAGTTTCCTAGACTCTTGGTAATCATTTCAATTCAATTTGGTTGAGTAAGTGTTCTATTTCCATTTTAATTTCTATTTTCCCCATTTTTCAAGTATTATTCATTTTCCATTATTCTGGGTCAATTCCTCAGATATTGGGTCATATTCGAGCCCCTATGGATACCTGAGAGATTTCCTAAGTTTTTATAAATTTTTAGAATTTTAATGTTGTGAACAGTGTCACGTTATAGGTCACGTCGTGGCCAATTTTTCTAGCAGCGTCGCATAAAATGTCCTTTTTCCACTGTTACTGTTCCAGACGTCGTGAGTGGCGTCGTGGGGAAAATCCCTAGTGGCATCACATAAAGTGTAAGTTCCCTAGCCTTCTTTGTTGTAGACGTCGTGACTAACGACGTGGCTCACAGGCTCCACAGCGTCACTTCCTGAACATGTTTCTGGGGTTTTTCGACACCCCTGCTCGTGTCGCCGCGTCCCGAGGATTCCCGAAACTCCTCGGGACATCATTACCAATCCAACACCGCCAAAAACTCCAAAACCAAACTACAACCAACTCCAAACTCAGCCAAACACCCTCAAACCAACGTCAACACGAACAGAACAAAGTGATGAGTCGAGATCTTACCTCAACTCGAATATTTGGTGCATCTCTACATCGTCGCAAGCTCCGAAATCCTACTGCAACTCCGTCCCTGTGCGTGAATAAGAAGAGACACGAGAGAGAGAGAGAGAGAGAGAGAGAGAGAATTATAGATATGAGAGAGAAAGTGTGATCAAGCGGTGAGGGAGAAAAAAATTTATATCAATCCTTTCCAAATACATGCGAATACGTATCTCGAGACACATCTAACAGCTCATGGCCACTCTAGTCACCACCACCTCTTCAGCCTCTCTAGCCGACTAACACACCTGTGTGACTCTAATAGCTGACACACAACCTTCCTCGGCCACGTCTCCACCTCCAGATAGCCTCACGACTTACCCTATCGCACACAAATCAAATATTAACGACCCGACTTTATCGGATTAATTAATTACTATGTTTTATTTGTGTGTCGCCCACCAATATCGTTTCCCCAGCACTGTGTATCCCTATTTCGTCTACCCAACCCCCGTTCAACATGTTCTACGTGGCAAACCCTACTTGCACACTGACGTTACCATCATGTCATACAGACAAGAGTATAAATAGGTACTACACCAAACCATATAATCATAACCCAAACTTTCAGGATGTTACAGTTCACCAGGGATCCATTTCAACTAGATGATGGGTTCACTAGGGCCTGGTTGATGTGCTCACCTGGGATTGGTTGATTAGTTCAACAGGGGTTAGTGAACAATTGATTAATTGGTTCACTAGGGACAGGTTTATTCGTTCACTTAGAATAGGTTGATTCGTTCACTAGGGATAGGGGTTGATCCGTTCACCAGGGATGTTAGTAAATTAGTGGTCAATCAATTCAGCCAGGGTTTTTTTACGTTGATTAACCTGATAGGAAGTTTTTATCAGCATTACGATTCCCTAAGGAGAGATATCGATTATCTCAAATTTAGGGACGAGATTTCCCCTAGTTAGAAGAATTGTAAGGGCCCAATTTTAGTAAATTCCTTTATTCTAATATTTTCTGATGTGAACACTAGCTCAAGTCTATGGGGACGCCACAGATAGGCGAGGATACGCCTAGTCGGGCGAAAAATGTTATTTTTTACTGATTGGATGTATAACTGTGATGGTAGTCAATATTTAATGGCTTTATTACATCGCATGTGTGTATTGTATTGATAGGCCGAGCAAGATGGTGTGATAAGTATTCACCCCGAAAAGCATGCTGACGCAGGTACCGGCGGACGAATGATAGGAACACGAGGTTGGGGAAAAGGTTCACATAGATAAATGCAATTAAATATGTCAAATAATCAATATGGAAACGTGGTGTAGGCCAATTTTGTTGTTGAAACTGAGTACGACAGGTTGAGTTGTTGAGTGTTTGGTATCGGAACGCTCGAGAATTCAATTATTGACGTGTTAAGACGATAAGACCAAGAGACCAAGTCACTATTTGTGAAACCAAGGGAGGACTTTTTGACCAAGTCTTAGCCATTTGATGGGCCTAGGGATGGACACAACAACAAGATGACTTGGGGACTTTATATATGAGTTTTTGGTTTGTTTTTACCAACTTTTCTCTCTCCTATTGGAGAAATCCGATAATTGGTGAGGAAGACAAGGTTTTTGGTAAGCTTGACTTGGTGATTTGAGGAGGATTGAAGCAAGGAGTAAAAAATTCGAGGTAAGATTCGTACTCTCCTCGTCGTTTTTCATCATTCAGTAATGGTTTTACAAGTTTCGACACAAGTTTTTGAAGTATGACCCAAGCTTACTGGTTGTGTTGATTGTATAGTATTAGGTTTGGTTTTGATCATTTATTGATGAATTTGTTAAGGTTGTTATTGTTGGTTGAGAAAAAGGGTTTTGTTGGCCTTTTTGGCAGAAATTGTCAGACTTTTCATTTGGTCAAGGTTTGTCGTGATTTGAAAGCACTCTATGGTTGGTTTGGAGAACCATAGAAAGACGAAACGAGTTCGGACAATGGCGACAAAGGTGGGGTTCAGAAAAACTCCAAAAACCCCCCAAAATAGGGGTTTGGGTTTGGAGCTACTGGAGGCGTCGTCGAGGGTAAAACTCTACGGCGCCACCCATGGCGTCTGGGCAGTGAAACTGCCCTGTTGACACCGTGGGGATTTACCTTTGTGGCGTCCCATGCGGCGTTTGACCAGAGAAAATAAAATTAAAAAAAACGTTTAAGTTTTTGAATTTTTAGGATTTAAATGATATATTTGAACATCAGGGACTTAGGCTACCATAGCGCGCATTCCGATGTGAGAAGGGGATTGGATTGGGGATTAGTTTCGAGAAATTGGAATGTGATTTGTGGTGTCTAAACCCTATCAGAAACACATCTAGAGTATTTAATGGTTTCTACTCTTGCATTGGATATTATTGTAGTTCATTTCCATTATTAAACATGTTAGTTTGTTTATTGGTTGATGCACGCCCAATGCTTCAATAAAATAATAATCTAAACTAACTATTTTGTAAATAGTGGCAAAGGGTCGATCCCACAGATATTGGTAGTCTTACTAAGATAAGAAAATAATAAGAAGGGAATTTGGGGGTTTGAGAGAACAATTAAAACTGAAGATATGTAAAAACTATTTTGTAAAAGTGAATTCAAAAGAGGTAAGTATCTTAGGCTTTCAGCTTCTTGAACTTTATCAACAACCTATGTAATTCATCAGTCTTCAATTCATGTAAATATATGAGATTCAGTTATGACTTAGTGTAGCTATAAACCCAGTGACGCACTCGGTTCCTCGCATTTCCTAATCTTAGTAGTCAAGGTACGACCATTAACTACTTCCCTAACCGAACACAACCCTAGACTCATGTGAATTAGGTTTAATGCATTGGTCACATAGGGCTTTGTTACGACACTGTACCTAGACAACCGGATTGCTAGTGCTCTTGATTTAGCCTAAATCTCTAAGGCACATGACTGGTCCTAAAAAGGAATAACCAATCAGTAGGGTCAATTGTTACTTGGATGAGTCTATTGTGTAAGGACATGCTTTGACTCAATAACTAAGGGTTATCAATCTAACATGCATGCAAGAGCCCTTACACACAATTAAATCTAACCTAGATGATATTCAATGCTAAAGGAAATAAGCCATAACAAAAAATCAATGAAAAATAAGTTAAATAAACCTCATGATGAATTCTAAAGTTGAAGAATCCGTTTGATCCACCTCCAATTTAGATCAAAATGATTAGCCGAACATTTTCAAGTGAAAACCAAGTTTTCTATGAGTTCTAGTGTAAAACCAAAAATAAAAAATGTAGAACAAATTAGCTACTTTTTATATGAAACCCCTAAAGTGGGTTCCAACCTAAAAAATCTGTAAGTGGATGAATTTTTGAGTTTGGACCATGGAGGCATACAAAACAGTGAGCTTCTGGTCTGAACACCATAGATCACGTTTTGAGAATTTATACAAGGCAGCGTCACTAAAGGCCAAATTTTCTTAACTGACTTGCAACGCAATTTTGAACCATTTAGAGGCCGAATTTGTCGAAGCTCAAAACATGAAAATATTAAGCTCTGAGTCTTCTTTCCAACGAAAGAAATGGCAAGTCATTTGGATTTGAGATGAAGAAATTATGACCTAAACACTGAAATGGGTAATTAAGAAACTTGACCAAACTTGGCCAACTTCGTGTCGAGCAATCTTGAACTATGCACTTTCTTCTCCGAGTGTCATATTTGCTTCATATTCATGTTCTAGACTCGAAATACCTGAAATATATAAAAGTGAGAGTTTATCACCACAAATGAGATAATTGGAGTCCACTAGTCCACTAATACCTATATTACTACACAAAATAATGCATAATTAGACACTTTACAAACAGCCCCAAACTTAGAGCTTTGCGCATCCCGAGTAAAGGAATGAATGATAACACACATATTCCTAATATCTAGACTCCTAGTAATACAATGACTAATCGTAATAATCATATACCTGTTACAATGTTAAGTGGAGTTACCTTTTGAACTTCATGCAACTAAATCAATCATTCTCTCAAAGAAGTTCAAAGTTAAAATTTTATCTAGAAACGAAGTCCAAACATTAGTAGAAATCACACTTTCAAGAACTAGACTCAGTCAAGACAAAGGCCTTCAACTACTCAAGATTTTTCAGGGTCGTTACACTCAAGCACGCAAGTGTACGATTTCTTTAAAAATAGTGCATCAACACTTAAAAGATACCACAGGCAAGAAATGAAACCATACTCTCCACTATTGTAAACTTAATACTAAAGGAAAACAATCAGACTTCAATTAGGACATTATTGGATTCAAAGCATTGAAGTAACTCACTTAATCTAGCTTTAAGCAATCGGCCAAATCTTTTTATTTGAGGAGTTTTCATAGCCTTCGCCTTTATTTGATAATATGTTCTCTTTTTTTCTCCAAATTTTTTTTAAAATAGTACAATCCCTGCTCCATTTCCTGTGAAATTTTTAGGACTCTCTAAAATTTTTTTAAGAAAACTCTTATTAATCCTTAGTTTCACCATAATTAAGTAAGTCATCTAATGTAAGTTCAGATATTATTAGTCCTAATCATCCCAAAAGTGGTTTTGTCACATGAATTTTGCCTTGAGTGGGCTACGCTCTCATTCTAGCACCTTAGAAATCTTACTATTTGCAAAATAGGACCGTTTGCCCTCTTTGGTATCTAGCACAAAGCCTAACCATCATGCTAGTTCCCTAGTAAGTAATATCTACAATGTCGAACAACGCTCCAGATTTAGTATATCTCCTAATATTCAAAAAGGTTCAAGTCTCAAAAGTGACTTAAAAAATTTCATCCACAACTAAAAGCACTCAACAAAGTTTCGAAGGACTCTACATGTGACATATGATACTATGTAAGTTCTAATGCAAGACACAAATATAGATGAAAATATGTCAACCAAACAAGTAATAAACAATCTAAATACATGCATGAATGTGTATCAACTCCTAATGAAATGGGAGATGGAAGCACGAATAGAAAAGAAATGGAAGCTGGGAGAAATGAGAGAATAAGAGATAAAACACCACCATTGACATCCTTCAACCACATGTAACCACATAAAACATCAAAAATTTAAATGATCTCACTTGCAGTCTTTCGCAATAATATTCATCCAACTCAATCCTCAAAGCCTAAAGTACCCAAACTTATCCTGAACCTTATCCTCAAGGTTCAAAACAAGTCAAGGAACCCACACAACAAAAAAAATAGAAGAATGGTGAAAAAAACATGGATAAATAGATAAAAAATGAAACAAACTCATGCAATGTTATTGGTTTTTTTTTACTTAGCAATAAAAGTCTCCAAAAACTAGTGAATGAACAAAAACTCACATGTCTGGGTGACTAAGGAAACAAAAATAATCATAACAAGTGTAAGAACTAATAAGCAGAGGAGTTAACTTAAATGATATCAACCAAATCTTGCGAGCCCAAAGTCTTTCAACTAAGGGTAAAATCAAGAAGATGGTAGAATGGAGTCTATATTTGTCTACTTAAAGACCTACCACTATTGTGGCGACTTTAGTTGGTTTTTTAAAATTCCAACCAAGTTTCAAAACACCTAAATCCTAAAAACCAGTCAACTTTTTAAAAAGGCTTAAATTATGTTAAAAGATTAATCCAAAGTCAAACTAGATGAAATTTGGGGTGCCCCAATGCCTCCAGTGCTCGCCAAAGATCCATACACCTGTATAAATCTAAGAAATGGAAGTTACATTTATTAAACAAATAAAAAAATAAAACTAAACTAAACTAAACTGAAATAAATGCAATAAAAAAATAAAGTTGGGTTGCCTCCCAACAAGTGCTTTTCTTTTAAGTCTTTTGCTAGACTTAGTGTGATTCATCACTTGATGCCCTCTCCTTTCAGGATGTCAACAACAAATGGTACATCTACAACTTTGGGTAATAAAACATGCATGACCTCCTTCAGAATTGGGAGCTCATTCAGGATTTCTAACACAAACAATTCTGTTGCATCATTATCATCCAACACAAAGGTGTCAACAATGTATAAATCTGCGAATGCTCTTATACTTCCACCCCTTTTTTAAACTCACAAGCATACATGGGAGGGTGGGTGGTTTCACCAGAGGTTGGTCTTCCTTGCTCTCTTTTTGTGGTTCCTCTGGCCTTTCAGAAATGACTTCAAGTTTCATCTCATTTTCCTCTTATTCATATTTTGCAATGATAATGTATGTCTCACTTGGAGAGACTTCAAGTTCTTCTGCTGTTTCACTCCAATAGTTCTCAACCGGTGTAACCTCATTCAACTCAACACTCTTTAATGGAATTGCACTCATGGTCTCCGTTGATATCTTCTGGAAATTAACTTTATTTCTTCTTTAACTTCTTAATCCTTTTCTTTAATCCATTGGTCCAATTCTTGCTCGGTGAGGTCTATAACTTGCATAGTCTCGAAACACAACTTTATTATATCCCTTGAAGGTCAATTCCGCAGTGAACTATATATGTCAGCTTGTGGTGATGAATGACTCCAGTAGTTAAAGGGAGATACATTAGTGCTTTGAGAAAGCCCGTCAGAGATCATATCTTTCTAAATGTCTGCAATGGTTCTCCATTCCTATTGAGGAATTTGTGGACTTAGCCTAGACATATAGAAGTCAAGTTGTGGTGATGCATAGCTAGAACTGTGATGATTTACATACCTCGGATGGTAAGTACAAGCATATGTGGGATGAAAGTATTCCCTACAAAAATCACAAATCTCGACCTGTTGCATAAAAGATTACAATTTAGAAAATTGATGTCTATTATATGACATACCTACCCCATTCACAACAACGATAGTATGAGTCTTCGAATCAACCATAATTATGGGAGTAGGAAACCATTAAGGAATTATCTACAAAAATGTCAGGAACAAAGGACTAGATACACAAATAAACAAATAAATAAAAGTAAACCAAAGAAAGAAAAACCAATCCCCGACAACGGCACCAAAAATTGACGCTCGCCGAACGTATCAATAAAATAATAATCTAAACCAACTATTTTTTAGATAGTATTTTGTAGATAGTGGTAAATGGTCAATCCCACAGAGATTAGTTGTGACGACCTATTTTCCTAATCTTGGCACCGCTCGGCCTAATCCTGTAATTAAGCCCTAATCCCATCCACGTATGACTTAACTATATATTAGTCAGTCTTTCTAACTTATTTGCCCACTTACACATGTTCACATTAAATAATATACAAGTTCTACCAATTAATGAATTTTAGAGTTAATTAAAACTTTTAACGGTTTACTGGTTTAGCAGAAGTCTTAACAGTTTATGCAGAAGCACTTAGATAAATCCTAAGTGTGGAAACCAGGAAATAACGATCACATGATGTATAATAAGAAATGACGAATATAATCCAGTGTGAATGTAATAAAAGGTTGAGGAACTATTGCTCAACCTAATATACAACCCAACAACATCAAAAGAAATAATATCAGTAATAATACAAAATATCAAAAGACTACAATTAGGTCGAGGACACGCTCAAGCACAGAGGTAGTCACCGGTCTTCTCCTTGCCCGACTTGCTACTCAACGGGTTTGCACCCACTGTTATAAAAAAGATGGTGAGTACAAAAGTATAACAGTAAATCTCATTGATATATGTATTCACATTTCCCAAAAGAAAAGAACAATATTCAAAAGCATAACAAGTAGCCAAAGAATGCTCTATCTAACATATGTTGGAAAATACCATAAGAAAATAAATGAAGCTGACACATGCTAAGCAGTAATATTTTAGGTCCAGTCGGTCGTGAATTTCATCATAGCAGCCTTACTCCACTATTGTAGGGTGTGAGCTCTCTCGAACGCCTCATAATTATTTATGGTATGTCAGTTTTTGCCAATCACCCTAGCTCATTACGCCGTGAGTCGTGCGATTATAGTGAAAAGTGTCAACATCCCCGAAGTCCAATGACCCCATAGGCCACCCACTCTATATTGTGCAATGGACCCTAGATTCTAAAACTACTTTTGCTATCAATAAAGACTTTTGGTTTAGAGTGTGAAATAAGTTTAAGTGCTAAGCAAAGGACGCCAATCGAAAGTACAAGCTTACATTACACATTAAACGAACTACCTAATAACATGCTATTTGTGAGCCAAATATCAATAAAACAACAAGGCAAGACATATGGCATACGAAAGGAATTAATGAAATATAAGCCAACAAGATATCATGACAACAAGGCTCAATATTTGAGGACTAGCATTTTAAGTCATGATTTCAGAATACAAGGTTTAATAAAGTCTAAACAAACCAGCAAGAAATTAAATGATGGAATGAAATTGTAAATAGAGACATCAATGGTGTTACTCGCATCAAGCAAAGTAGGTTTTAGCTTTACTGGCCTCCCGATGCCTCAAACCCCGCTAACTGACCCTCGAGAACTCTTCCTAGGTCCCTGGTTTGATAACACATGGTTTAAAGTAGGTTTAGGTCACTTTATAAGGGATTAGGCTAGGCCTATAGAATTTAATTCGATTTAGGGTATTGCAAAAAATTGGGAAAAGTTCATGTTTGTAGCTGTCCAGAACACCCAGCATGCTGGCTGCCCACAACTTACTGGTTAGATTGCCTAGCGCGATGAGTGCAGAAACCTAGAAAATCTGCAATCGATTTTCTAGGTTCCCAACTCGAGAATCTCTTCTCCATCACCCCTAGATACTTGTTCTCCTCCACCAAAGGTCTAGAACATACCCCCAATATCAACATACACCAGGGACATCATATGATTCATCAAAACATCAAAACAATGAGATTTAAACATTCATTTTCAGATTTTGAGGAAAGACACCACTAAAGTTTGGAAATCTTCAACTTAATCAATTCAAAACTGTTTTTAAAACTTCATGATGTTATCCCAAGTGTTTTTCGACAAGGATTTCAAAAATAAAGTTAGATTTGACAAACAAACAAGTCTTAAAGCTCAAATCTCTGACTTTCAGTTTCATGCCAAAATCCCCAAATGTGAGCAAAATTTGTCAATATGAAAATAGAAGTTTGAAACGTAAGTCATGGCTTTTCATTTTGCTTAAAAACTACATTAAAACCCTTTTGAAATCCTTTAAGCACCAAAGCCCCTTGATTTAAACTAATAGTTCAATGAATTGAGAGTATGAAATTGTAGAATTGTACCTAATGTTAGTGCTTGCAACTTGGTACATGAATCCTTTCAATGACCATGAATCTATTTTCCAAATTCTGATTCTCTAGTACTCCAATGTGTCCGTTTCTAATTTTTTGTATAGGGTTAGGTCTCATCAAATATGCACACCCAAGTTTTAGGCCAATCTAATGGTGTATGATTGCTCTTACTCTCCACTTATTTCCAACCAACTAATACACATTTGACACTAGCATTAATGGGAGTATGTGCTAGAGTGTATCCCAAGGCATATCCATCAAATTATTATTAGAACTAAAGGCCTCATATTTGATACACTTTAATGTGCATATCATATGCTATAAAATGATTCATTTAAATTACATTTTAATAAACTTATGAATTTCAATCAGTACATGCAGTAGTAGGCGTCGAGATATATTTTATATTTGGGTTGCGACATTAGTAGTATTTCTAAGGTAAGAAAATAACAAAAAGGGAAAACGGGGGTTTAAGAGAACAATTAACTAACGATATGTGAAAACAGTTTTGTAAAAGTGAATTCAAGGGAGGAAAGTAACCTAAGCTTTCAGCTTCTCGAACTTTGTCTACAACCTATGTAATTCATCAGTCTTCGGTTCATGTAAATTTATGAAATTCAGTTATGACTTAGTGTAGCTATAAACCCGGTGACGCACTCGATTCCTTGCACTTCTTAGTCTCGGTAGTCAAGGTACGACCATTAACTACTTCCATAACCAAACACATAACCGTAGAATAACGTGAATTTAGTTTAATGCATTGATCGCATAGGAATTTGTGAAGGCATTACACCTAGACAATTGGATCGCTAGTGCTCCCAATTTAGCCTAGATCCCTAAGGCACTTAACCGATCCTAAAAGGGACTAACCAATCAGTAGGGTCAACTGTTAATTGGATGAATTTATCAAGTAAGGACAAACGTTTTGACTCAATAACTAAGATGCATGTAAGGGCCCTTACATACAATTAAATCTAACCCTAGATGTGTCTAATGCCAAAGGAAATAAGCCATAACAGAAAATCACTGAAAAATAGATTAAATAAACCTCATGATAAATTACAAAGTTGAAGACTTCGTTCAATCCACCTCCGGCCTAGATCAAGATGATTAGTCGGACATTGTCAAGCAAAAACCAAGTTTTCTATGAGTGCTGGTGTAAAACCAGAGGTAAAAAACATAGAACAATTTAACTACTATTTATATGAAACCCCTAAAGTTTGGTTCAACCTTAATTATTCGTAAAAGGAGGAATTTTTTAGTTTTTTGGGTTGGCGCCCTTCCCTTTGGAGGCCACGGCATCCATGGAGGCATACAAAACTATGATCTTTTGGTTCGGATGCCCTGGGTCACGTTTTGAGAACTTATACTTGGCGGCGTCACTCACGGCCAAATCTTCTGAGATGACTTGCAACGCGATTTTGAACCATTTACAGGCCGAATTTGGAAAAGCTCGTGAGACATGAAAATGTTATTAACGGAGCGGGGTCATTAAGAAAGTTACGGCCTAAACACTGAAGCGGGGTCATTAAGAAAGTTGACCAAACTTGACTAACTTGGTGTCGCGCAATCTCGTACTTTGCACTCTCTTCCCCGAGTGTCATATTTGATTCATATTCATGCTCTAGGCTCGAAATACCTGAAATCCACAAAAGTGAGTGTGACAGCCCCAGTTCCCCATAAAACTAGGCCCCGTCCGACCTAGACCTACAAGGACCGCCGAGACCTTACTCGCAAAATCAATGCATGCCTAGTCAGCCTCAAAACTTCCTTTCATCATTAATTTAACAATTTTAAGGTTAAGTTATTAGATTATATCCTTATTAGGTAAATTTGCAATAGTATTCAACTATAATTAACTAAATAACTCAATAAATAAGAAATCAGGAACCCTATAATGTGGAAACCCTAAAAATGTTGGATAAACATGTAAATCTAGCGACCAAGTATAACAATACAATAATACATGATATCCCTAGTCACTCAATCCCAAAATCACAAGTCAGAAAGGCAGAACCTGTAGGGTTTTGGGATTCATGCGCAGCGAAAAATTCAAAACAATTTTTGAAAAACCCCAACAGGATCGCAAATAAGTTCCATTAAACTAGATCTACAAAAGTAAACCATACCTTGATTTGTGATTTCCTTCTCTGATTGTTCGAAAATTACACATATACCCTTATTAATAAGTTATCATATACCTAATCATAAGGGGTTATATACTATGAATTTTATCTTATAAAATTCAATACTCTAAACAATTTGAAATTGCGCAAAGCCATTCTTTGTGTGCGACCCAATAGATTCATGCGATGTTGGTATTGAGTCAAAACCATTTTGGTACATAAGTCATAAGTGGTCTCTAGCAAGGCATTATGACTACCCAAGTAGCATGAATATCAAAATCGATACAACCCAATAAATAACGTATATCATATCCTTTTATCGTGCGATATCCTTTGATTAAATATAAGGCATGGAAAGTCACCCTTAATATTCAATTGTACTAGTCTCGATCTTTAGATAGATTGAAAATATCCAAGCGACATTGATCATATCAATTCACTTGGACTTGACCATTTAACAAACTAACAAATCGAGGGATCTACTAATATCTCTTTCTTTACGAGAGCGACAAATTCTTTCTTGATTACACACCTTCACATATTGCTCACATGATAATCAATCACAATCTTTGTAAGCATCTAGTTAAAGACAACGTTTGATTATGTCAAATTACCATGCTCACAATATTAAAGTCTATGGTAATCTCAAGTCGAAGGATTAAATGATATACCTATTAAGAGTAACACCTATGACTTAATCTATGTGGTGTTCTCATAGCGGGTCAGTCAAATACCTTGTTCCTTAACAAGTACACATGATCTCAATTTGTATCCCTATACGTATGACCATCACATGACCATCAATCAAGACTCATGCTAATCTTAATTCATTATAGTTCTCAGTATAATGACCGACTAGGGACATTTAGGATATTTCAATAAATACCAATGAATCTTATTATAAGGTAAATATGCAATCACTTATAATAAAATAGAAAATGATAAATCTTTATTTTATTAACTAAAAAACTGTAAGATAAATAATGTTTGCAGATTGACCTAGGGCACATGCCCGAAAGAACCTACAGTTTAACAGGAAAGCAATCGATCTGAGAATCGTAGGAGGAAGTCACTAAGCATCAATTCGTTTCCCTTGCTAGTCTCCGTCTGATCTGCACCCACCATCACAAACTAGACAGTAAGTACGTGATAAATTGAAAGTAAAGCCAAAAGAAGATAAACAGTAATTCATGAATAACCAATAAAGCAGTTTAAGAATCATGCGGTATTGAAAGGTAGATAAATAACACAATTTGCATGATAAATACGTTGACAAGTATTTTAATGATATTTGAGTGTCTATCAAGTCAAAGGAGGCCAATAAGCGGTCTATAACCATAACATATCCGCAACCATTTCCACAACAATCCAGTACTCAGGGAGAAACTCATGATTAGGTGGGTGGGTAACACTTCTGCAGATGTGCTCATGTTAGTCCAGCTAACCATGATCCCAGGAGTAACTTCACGACGCACTTACGCCAACAACACTCAACCAAGAAATATAAGAATGAAATTCCAACAATAGCTCAATTCAATAGAAGCAACAATAATAGACAATGAATTACTATGCACCTTCTTACTAACTTACTATCGTACCTCAAACCGATCGCAAAACCTCGTTCCTCACGTAGTTCTTACTCGTTCAATTTGAAATCTCAAAGCCCTGGCAATCATTTAAACCCAATTTGGTTTAATTAGAGCAATTTTATGACCATAGATAAATCTCCAAAGTTTTCCAAAAGTTTTGAAAATTATTTGAAAAATTCAATGTTTTAGTGTTCCAGACATCGTAGGTGACACCACTAGACTTAGGATCCCACGGCGTCACTTAAAGTGTGGAAATCCAACCTCTCTGGTTGAGACACCGTGAGTGATGCCACTAAAGGTTTTGGCCCACGGCATCACTTAAAGCGTCAAACCCCCAACGTCTCTAGTTTGGACGTCGTGATCGATGCCATAGGATATTATACTCTACGGCATCCCTCGCGATGTAACACCCTGAACCCTTATCCGAGGTTTTTTAGAACCCCAAATCGTGTCACCGCATTCTGATCATATCCTAAACTCTTAAGGACGGCCAAAACCATTCAAAACCACCTTCCCTTTATGTTGAAACCACGACAAAAACCCCAATTTGAAAATTACATTGAAAAACCCCCAAAAATCCTCAAAAATACCTATAGTTCCTAAATCCTCAAAAAAACTATCAAAATACCATTTGATCAACCTATTGATCATAATTTCTCAACCAAAACCTAATAAGATCACAACCCCAAAACGTTGTCTGAATTCATCGTGACAAAAACCACCTCAAAATAGGTGTCAAAATGTAGGGAATCACGTAGGGAGCCGGGATCTCACATTATAATGCGTAGTTGGTCGATCCTCGATGTCGCTCCGAGCTTAAAACCACCGACCCCAAACTTCTCACCGTTTCGTTTGGATAAAAAAGAATGAGATAGAGAGGAGAGAGAAAAGGTGATGAGAAGCTTATATTCCCCCTCATCACTTCTCACATGCATATCTCGTGGTGCGTCCTAGGGCCTCTTTTCAATCCAGCCACCAACTCTAACTCCAACTTATAACTCCAATAAATGACTTGGACTTCACAACTTAACCAATTCTCACTCACACCTTGCGTTCTTAGACTAGTACCACATAACGGCTCGCACGTCATGTGTTCCCAGACATATCTACGTATTTGCATATTAATTATTTATTTTATTTATTATGTTCCAAAAATTCACAAGTTATCATTTCCTGTATTTAAATGCCGAAAGTATACCCACTTGTCTGAAATTTCCCATTTTTCCTAGGCGAAACCTCACACACAAATTCAATATGTTAAACAAAACAAAATCACCCACTAGGGCATACGATATTCACATTTGGTTATAAATAATAGTACAAACATCACAGAAAAATAAAATATGCCTCAGTGTTGACTCCCGAGGCTTAGATAGTATGACAAGTCACGACAGTCAAGTCACGGTCCTGAAACATGACACGTGGCACTAATTAAATTTGAGGGTCGTTATAGTGAGAGTTTATCACTACAAATGAGATAATTGGAGTCCACAAATATCTAAATTACCACACTAAACAATGCAAAATTAGACACTTAACATTGGTTGTTGGATTGGTTTGGGTGAAGTCGTTTGGGATTATTCGAGACAGTGTGGTATGGGATATAGCAAGCAAGATTGTAGCGCATGTATTTGCGCCCTTGGTGGATAGCGACCCGAGCTGCGGGGTGCACGTGTTCAGTGGATTGAGATTGGGTTTGGATTAAACGTTAGCGATCCGGATGTGACCTATTAGTGAAACAGGCCACTGGGGCATCCGGATTGACAAAGTATAATCTAGTTTTACAGTTTCGTTATGCATTCATATGGTTTTATCGATATTATTAGTGCATAGTTACTTTGTTACATTATGGTTACTATTAATCATCTTTTATTGATTGTTAACAATGCAGTAGGGTTTTATGGCCACCCATACTAACTACATATTTAGTTAACCTTATTTATTGGCTTCTGTTATTATCTACTCTATGGTTTTCTTTGGGAGTTTACTTACTAGATTCATCAAGGTATTTGTTAGGTGATTGAGTGCAGATCCGAGTACGAGCAAAGCCGTAGAGACACTAGGTGACTACCTTTGACGGTCTACAGTCCAGGACCTACTCGTACGTGTACATTTGGTATTTTACTTTAAGTTCGGTTATTGGGGGCTTTTGAGAAACATGTACATGTATATATTTATTATTATCGTCTTATACAGTGTACTATTTTGGGTTTTGCACATATGACTGATGCTCTAAATTATGATGAAATTAAGTATAAAATTATCATGTTATTAAATCTTCCGTTGAATTTTTGTATTTAAATGTTAAAAACTCTAATGAGTAAGGATTAAGAACGGGGGATTGCACGTAAGACATAACAGGGTGGTGACGTGGCAGAGCAGTGGGCCCGCAGCGCATGACGTGGCGGGCTTTAAGATTATATATATTAAAAATCAATAATGGGTAAGTGAGTATCGATTCTTGTCATTTTAGGAGTATCGCCATAGACACTATCCATTTGATTAACCTTAAGACTTCGCAATGTGTTTCTCGAGGTGTTTTGGTAAATATTAGTTTGGATAAGACCAATTTTTCTCACCATTCATTACAAATGGATAGAGAGAGGAGAGAAAGAGAGAGAAGAAGGGTGAGAGTTTGCTGAAGCTAAGGATAGAAAAGAGAGAGGAGATGATGAAGGTACTGTGTTGTTATTGGTTAGTGTCATTATCGTTGTGGTTGTTTTGGTGATTAGGGGAGTAGGAGAATTGGAAGGCAGCACAGGGGAGTGATCTCCACTGCTAGAATCAAACCTGGGGTTTGGTTGTCCAACCCCATTTTGATAAAAAAAAAATCAGATTCAAGAACGAAACAAGGCTTATACTTTTCGTCCCGATTGGGGAAGAAAGTGGTTGGCCACTAAACCGAGCCGGTTCGGTTCGGTTCGGTTAAGCTGAACCCGGTTCAGGACAACCCTTCCCAAATAAAAATAAAATAAAATAAATAATAAATAATAAATAAATAAAGTTGAAATTTTCTAAAAAAGTCCAGAAAAATAGAAAATAAATCCATAAAAATAGAAAAAAATCCAAATAAATAATGTTTTGACCCAAATAAATAGAAATTTAGAATTTCTATGAAAATTGAAGTACTCGAGATTCTTGCGAGACTATTTACTAGGGTTTTTACCTTGTAAAACGTGAAATAGTCTGATTGAACTAAAAATTAGCAAATTGGTTTTCAAATTCAAGTGAGACTTGGTTAAAAGTTTTAAAGTCGTCGTATGACTTGGAGAACACTTATTAACCTGAAAAAAAGTCCCACAACTAAAAATTGGAATAAAATTTTAATTTTTGTTGTTACAATATAAGTCAATTAATTTAACACTAAATCACTTAAAATGGTTTATTTAGACACCAAGGACTTGAAGACAGTAGTCTGGTATCACGCGTGCATCTCAAGACTCACGCAAGATCGGATTAGGGTATTTTTGGGATTGGAGTGCGACTTTTGAGGTGAGTAAAACCCTTAAGAATGCTTCACAAGATTCAATTCATTTTATTTGTTTTTTTCGATAGTTGAATGTTGTTATTCCGTGATTTTATGTTGAGCGTTGTTTGATCATGGCGTACAACAGGTCGAGTTAGTTCATTAGGGTTTTTAAAGTGTTATTGAATGGGATGTACTTATTTACCAACTGAGTAGTATACCAATAGGGAAGTGGTTAAGAATGTTGAATAGCACGTGATGGTGCATTGTGGGTCTACGTCGGCCACCGTGGATTTGTTGTATAACCTATTGACGTGATTCATCAGAATTTGTTATATAACTGGTTGAGTAGGTTGACTGGGGTTTGCAGGATAACTGGTCAAGTAAGTTCACCGGTAGTTAGTTGTTATAACTGATCATGTAGGCTCATTAGAGGTTAGTTGTTATAACTGGTCGAGTGTTACACCAGGGTTTGTTATGTATAACCGATCGAGTGGTTCATTGGGGTTTGTTGTTATGTGTCACAGACTAGAGTTTGTGGTATTTAGGCAGCTTAGAGTTGCATAGGTACACTGAGGGTACCGTAGATACTAGGTATGCTTAGAATATCATTCATAAATTGTAGGGTCACTTTTTATTTAAATGCAGTTTACCTTTTTGTCAATTTACCTAATTGTTGTTTTGGTTTTTGTCTTTCTCTACATACATGTAAGTATTCTTTCTATTGCCAGATGTAACACTTGTGTGGCTCATAGTCTTTATTTGACTTCCTACCAAATATTGTGTGGACTTCTCTTAGGATTTTACTCTCTTGGACTTGTCATCGTTTTTGTTGGATAACTGTGTGCAGATTTTTTTATGACTAAAGGCAAAAGATCTGTGAAGATTATCTTGGACTTGTCGGTTGTCTAGGACATACTCGTAGGTGTTTATATTTAGACATTTTCATTTTTTTTGTTATTAGGGGACTTGAGAGACTTGTACATGTATATAATTTACTTTTGAGTTACCTTGTCTCCATATATACAATGTACATTATGTCGGGTTTTTTCAGTAGGATTGACGCTCTATATGACTTGAAAGTTCATAAATAGCACAGGTTTATCCTTACTGTAAGACTTCCACTATAAATTATTGGTTATCTACTTGCAACTCTATAAAATACAACCAAATATCACTTGAATAACTTAGTTGAATAATTAGCTAACAGTGAATAAAATGGCTAACTATATGAATAATCGAACAACTGAATAACTTTATAACAAGATGAGACAAGTTAGCATGTGATTCAAGGAAACTGACATGGTAATGAACTTCAGCGGCGTGTGGGATCCAGCTAGTCAGTGTCGTAGCATGGTTGTAGGGCCGCGACGCACCACGTGGGGACCTCAGGATTTGGGGCCACTAAAGTTTGTGTGAACCCAACTAGTGTTGTCCATACCCATAGCAATGGAAATTCAAGTGGTCATGCTAGCTACCTATAACGATTGCTAAGCCGAGGGGTCACTACTATGAATTACCCATAGCGGTTATAGTCCGAGGGGTCACGAGTTGATTCTTTATAACGGTACAAATCCGAGGGACTTTATGTTGTAATGTTGGACACATAAGTGGTGCCCATACTGGTGATGGTTTGGGATTAGTCTACTGTTGGTTAGATATGTCCAACTAGGAGACATAAGGCTTGTGTGTCGACTGGTGGTCCATATCTCCTCGGGAGTAGTGATATCGATCACCTGATTCGAGTCAATAATGCTTATTCTTTTATGATTAAATGGAACCTAAATGCTTATTTTTTACTATTTCTTATGTATCTCTTTTGGAATTCATTTGCATAATACAACATGAGTGTTTAAGCATTATGAATATGTTTTACATGATGATGTTGATTGGAACATGCAATGCTTATTTTTTTGCAATAATGGTACCATGTTATAAATTGTTGAATGTTTGTATGATTTTGAATACTTGTTAGAGCTTGTTTTATTTTTTAGGTATTACTTGCATTGTCACGACCCAAATTTCCTAACCCTTATTTAATTCCTTAATCAGGATCTCCGACCCGTGATGTGAGTCCCGTGTGAGATGCACACACTGACCGAGGCACATGATCGAGGTATATTTTACATTTGTTGTGGTATATGCCTAGTCTTATGTATATGTGTAGACTAACTAAATTAGTTCTTGTAACTATAGGTGTCAAGACGCAAGCGGGGACATGCCTCGAGTTACGTGTGAGCCAGGGAACTGGGTAGCTAGACTTGTGGTAGATTTAAACTTAGTCTAATGTAGTTCAAATTATGTATTTCATAACATATGACCTTTAAATAAATGTGAATCAAATTGATGTCCTATGGTTTTCAATAAAAATGGAGACATGGATATGCCTCGGAATGTGTGCTAGCACACACTCCCACATTTTTTTGTCAATAATGTGAGTCACTCAACTGGAATTAGAGAGTGCTTGGAACAAAAGTGGACTATGGGATATCCCATATGAGTGTGTGCACAACAAGATGAAACACCAATACTACAAATACCCAACTTAATGTTTTTAGAACATTCTTGCATGAGTAGAACAAGAAAATCAGGGTTGTTGAGACCTCAAGAAATCTGGAAATTTAGACCACAAAGGAGGGAATTCAACAATAAAAAAGGGACCAAGGGGTGAATCTTCAAGCTAAAACCTAGGTATTGAATCTACCCTACTTGCATACGTCCATAATCAAGGATTTCATTTAGATTTAATGATTTTTGCCTAAAATCAGTATTGAATGTGTTTACTTACTTTTTTGAATCAAAATAAAGTCTTGAATTTGATTTCCAAACTAGCATTTTCATTTTGACAAGTTTTGCCATTTTTGGGGTTTTTCCATGAAACTGATTTTATTATTTTCGAACTTGAAAACAAGTTTGTAAATTCGAATGGAATTTTCGAAATCCTTGTCGAATTTCACTTAGGATGACACAGAGCTTTGAATTTTCAGTTTTGTTTTACATCAAAGTTGGATTTTTAGAAAAACAAGTGTGCTTCCCTGATTTTCTTTAAATGCATATATGAATTCATGAATGAATTATTGGACTAAGTGGTTAGTCACTCTAACTCCGACCAGGATTTTGATGGAAACAAACAAGGTGAAAATGTACTAATTAATATCAAGTGTATTTCAGTTTTTGTTAAGGGATGCAAAACAACACATCACGGGTATTCAAGTCATACAAGTTCAAGACTCGGCATTCATGAAGGAATAAAGACGAAAGATCGAACTACAATTTGTAATTTTGATGTAAGGTATTCAAATTCTTTCACGCAAGCCAAATGCATTAGTCCGTGCATATCAAGTTTCTTAAACTAATTTTCAAAAGTCATGAGGTAACTTGGAGTTTCAAAATGAAATTTTAACACATGACTAGGTCTATGAGTTTAAACAATGTGAGACTGTGTGTTAATGGTCATTTGCATATTGGAGATCATTGTTGAAGTTTTCGAAACAGAAAAACTTGTTTTTGAAAGGTTTTTGAAAGGAAAAACTGCAAATTTGCAGAAAAGTCCCTCGCACGTTATGAAATTGTGATTTTTCATTTTTGGGATGTGTAAAAATATCCGGACCACCCAATTAGGCTTAATGACTCATAACAAACGTGTATAACATGTTATATAAAGGTTAGTTAGGTCCCGGACGTGTTTAAGGGTCGCTAACACAAAGGGATAAAATATTATTTTGAGCTCCCTGCAGTTAGCGCGCTAATTCTGGCATTAGCGCGCTAAGTGCAGAGTTAGCGCGCTAGGTCTCTGAATTAGCGCGCTAATTGCCCACCTGACAGCTTTTTTAAAAAGCTAAAAAACGAACTTTAATTTGAATTCTTGATGAATTATGGACCCTTGGATCCCTAGAACGGTAACAAACTGTCACAATAGGATACCTAACACTATAAAACCACCAAGAACATGGTTTTCTCACAACAAGGAAGAAACACACTCTAAAGCTCAAAATATTCAAAGAGAAGAACTTTGATTTTTGTGAAGGAGATAAAGGAGATTCTTGTTGCTGTCCACTAACTCCAAAATCCATCACTTTTGAGGCTTCCAAAGGAGTACAAGAATCTCTTCAAAGTTGATTTCCTTTGTCATCTTCTTGGTTGTAAGAAAGTCCTTGTTCTAGCAACTTTACTTGTGCTTAATCTACATAGTTTTGTGTGTTTGAATCAAAAATCAGTTTGTTGTGTGTTTGAACACCTTCATCTTGAGTTTTGCACTTAAATTTATTTTATTAAACCCTAAGATTGATTTTGAAGAAAAGTTTTGCACTTAAACTTGATTTTTGTTAAACTATTGTTCTTAGCTTTGAAATCGGTTTTGCACTAATACATTAGATTTTAAAATGATTTCACACTTAGGATTTGCAACAAAATCAGTGACATATTTTGCATATTCCATTCATTCTCATACTTGCATGCATTAGAATTGTTAAGCTCTAAGAGGCATGCTAGTGTTTGAATTTGATAACACTTTATATTGTAAAGTGTACTTCATTATTTTCCAGCAAATTGTTGTAATTGTATGACTGTAAGACTTAGTGGAATCTAAGTCAAAGGGGAAGACCTAGTTGAGGCTAGGCACAAACTCTAGTTTCGACTAGATAGGAAGTCCTAATTGTAATTAGGGATTCTAGGCTTGTATGCTTAGGTTGTAACACTTATTTGGAATATAAGTGAGGGTTTAAAAATCCTAACCGGGGAGGTTAGGTAGTGGATGTAGATCATTAGATCGAACCACTATAAATCGTGTGTCACTTTCCATCTCTTCTATCCCGTTCACTTGCACAGCATAGACATTCATTGCTATTTGTGCATAAAAGTTTAAAAAGGCAATAACCTCTCGACACACCCAATTCACCCCCCTCTTGGGTGTGGTTTCAATTGGTATCAGAGCAGGTTATTGCTCAAAACATTACTAACGTATCTTTGAGTGTTTTTGTGCAAGGATGCAAAGTTTAGATTCGGCTCGCCTTAGGGAAGGCAACTCCTCGAGTAGGCCTCCGTATTTTGATGGAACCAATTACGTTCATTGGAAAGTGAGGAAGAAGTTCTACATAAGAGCACAAAATAGATTCTTGTGGGACGTAATTGAAAGTGGCTACACTCCACCGGACAAGCCTTTGAAAGAGTACACCGCCGAGGAGATCAAGAGTGAGCTCTCAAATGATCAAGCCATGAATCACCTATTCTGTGCACTAAGTGAAAATGAGTTTAACCGAGTGAGTGCTTGTCAAACGGCCAAGGAAGTATAGGAAAAGCTTTAGGTCCACTATGAAGGTACCATGCAAGTGAAAAAGAAAAAGTTGAGGATCCTTGAGGAACACTGTGAAACCTTCCGAGTTGGATCCGATGAAGATATAGCCACCGCCATCACATGGTTCACTAAATTATTAAATGAGATCAAGAATCTTGGAAAGAATTATGATCAAGAGACATCGGTATACAAATTCCTTAGAGGCTTGCCTAAGGAATGGGATACCAAGAAGTATGCTATCCAATCGGCACAAAATCTTGGAGATTACACATTCGATGCGTTGTGTGGAGAGTTAACGGTCCATGAATTTGAACTTAAAGACCGAGCAAGATTGGAAGCATTAAGTGGAGGTACAAAGAGTTCAAGAAAAGAGATCACCTTGAAAGCAAATAGCTCCCCTAGTGCATCGGTAGAGATCATTGAAGATGAAAAATCTTGTGATGACAATGATCTTAAGGAGGAAGTAGCTATGCTTTCAAGAAAGCTCAACAAGGCCATGTACAAGTGAGACAAGTATAAGAAGAAGTTTCGAAGTGGAAGCAAGGGAGGAAAGTCAAATGAAACCATATACTTTGGTTGTGGCAAACCGGGTCACATCAAAGCGGATTGCAAATCCAAGAAGGTGTTTGATAAGAAGAAAGGAAAAAAGAGCTTCAAGGCAACTTGGGATGACTCATCATCATCAAGTTCGGAATCCGAATCGGAGAGTGAGAAGGCAATACTTTGTCTTATGGCACAAGGCGAGGTAAATTCTAACCCTTTTAACTTTGATGATATTGATGATTTGGAAAATGCTCCAAATCCTGATGAGCTTAGGAAAGAGTTGGAAAAGGAGGTCCAAAAGACCAAACAACTCAAAAAGAGCCTAGCCATAGTAATTAGTGAGATAGAGTCACAAAATGAGACCATTAAGGATCTCCAAAATGACTTGAATGAAGTCATAGAGGAAAGAGAAGCCTTAGTCAAGGAAGTAAAGGACTTGACTAGCACGGTGCATAAGTTCACCAATGGCAAAGAAATGTTTGACATGATGTTGGGAGCACAACGATGTGCACTCTACAAAAGAGGCATAGGTTATGGAGCAAACTTGTTAAGTCATAAGAAATTACTAAATGATGATCGTAGATGTTCAAAGTGCAATAGGTTTCATGTGGTTGGGAAATGTGCCATACAAAAGGCTAAAATGGGTAGACTAGTATGGGTAGCTAAAAATATTTATGACACTAACTTTCTCGGACCCAAAGATGTTTGGGTACCAAAATCTAGTGTGTTTCCCATTGTGTAGGATGCAAGGAAGAGCACCCCATGGTACTTAGATAGCGGGTGCTCAAGACATATGACCGGAGATGCACATCAAATCATTGAGCTAAAGAGGCATGACGGTGGTAAGGTTACATTTGGAGACAACAACAAAGGAAGAGTTATTGGTCTCGGAACCGTCGGTAACAATTCACTTTCTATTTCTAATGTTTATCTTGTTGATGGTTTGAAACATAACTTGCTTAGTGTTAGTCAATTGTGTGACAAAGGATTTCATGTTATGTTTGAATCATCGAAATGCATTGTTAGGAATGAAAAGCATGAAACTTTGTTTATCGCATATAGAGATAAAAATGTTTATGCCATCAACTTTAATGAGATGAATATGCAAAATGTTTCATGTTTGAGTGCACAAAGTGATTGTGATGCACGGTTGTGGCACCGTAGATTAGGACATTCTAGAATGGAAAACTTGTCAAAATTGACTAAGCATGATCTAGTTAAGGGCCTACCCAAATGCACCTTTAAAAAAGATAAGGAATGTGAACCTTGTATCATTGGTAAACAAGTGAAATCGTCACTTAAGACGAAAGTAACAAGTAATGTGACTCGAGCTTTAGAACTTATCCATATGGATTTCTTCGGACCTACCCAAACACAAAGTCTAGGAGGTAAATCATATTGCTTTGTCATTGTTGATGACTTTACAAGGTATACATGGGTGTATTTTCTATCTCATAAGCATGAAGTGTTTGATGTGTTTGTAAAGTTTTATGCTTTAGTAGAGAATGAAAAGGGATACAAAATCACCATCATTAGAAGTGATAGAGGCGGTGAGTTTGTAAGTAGGAACTTGGAGGATTTTTGTGCTAAACAAGGTTATACACACCAATTATCCTCTCCTAGAACACCACAACAAAATGGAGTTGTTGAAAGAAAAAATAGGACACTCCAAGAGATGTGTAGGACTATGCTAAATGAGTACAACATAGCTAAGCACTTTTATGCCGAAGCCATTAACACGGCATGCTATGTTATAAATAGAGTAAATGTCCAAAAGCAAGTAAAAAAGACTCCTTATGAACTATGGAAAGGCCGAAAACCTAACATAAGTTATTTTAAGGTGTTCGGTTGCACTTGTTATGTTCTAAATGATAGGGATCAATTAGACAAATTTGACCCAAAGTCTAAGGTATGTATTTTTCTAAGTTACTCCACACATAGCAAAGGATATAGGGTAATTAATAGATCAACCAAAACCATAGAAGAGTCTATCCATGTGAAATTTGATGAAGTAGATCCCAAAGTTAAGATAATGCAAAATCTTGAAAAATTGAGGATTGATGATGAAGATGATGGCACTCTAGGACAAACTTCAAATAGTCAAGAGCTTGAGGTAAACAAGGAATCTGAAACAAGTGTGCCTAAGAATTCAAGACTCCTCATTGGCCATTCATCTCAACAAATCATAGGTGATCCAAACAAAGGAATAATCACTAGGTCAACATTCCATATAGATGAAGGACACTTAGCTTTTGTGTCACAAACCGAGCCCACCAAGATAGATGATGCCTTAGGAGATGAGTTTTGGGTAATGGCTATGCTAGAAGAGCTAAGACACTTTGTTAGGAACAAGGTATGGACATTAGTACCTAGACCTAAGGACCACACAATCATAGGCACCAAATGGGTTTTTAGAAACAAAAAGAATGAAAAAGGTAAAATTGTAAGAAACAAGGCTAAGTTGGTTACATAAGGCTACAATCAAGAAAAATGAATTGATTATGAGAAAGCCTTTGCACCCGTAGCAAGACTAGAAGCAATTCGCATGTTGCTTGCTTATGCTTGCTACAACGGGTTTCTACTATACCAAATGGATGTTAAAAGTGCATTTCTAAATGGGTTCGTCCATGAAGAAGTATATGTAGGACAACCACCGGGTTTTGAAGATCATGAACATCCAAGCCATATCTATCATCTTCAAAAAGCTGCCTTGTATGAACTAAAACAAGCTCCTAGAGCTTGGTATGATAGACTTAGTGCATTTTTACTTGAGAAAGGATTCAAGAAAAGAACATTAGATCCCACTTTGTTCATTTTGATCAAAAAACATGATATGCTACTTGTTCAAATCTATGTTGATGATATCATTTTTGGGTCATCCAACACACGTTTATGTGACGAATTCTCATCATTGATGACAAATGAATTTGAAATGAGCATGATGGGTGAACTAACATACTTTCTAGGCTTGCAAATAAAGCAATCTAAACATGGCATTTTTATAAATCAAGCAAAGTATGTGAGGGACATGTTGAAGAAGTTCAAATTTGAAAATCTGAAAACATGTGACACTCCTAGTAGTTCTACTATTAAAATGGACAAAGACCAACTAGGAAAATCAATAGATCCAAAACTTTACCGTGGAATGATAGGTAGCCTCCTATACTTGACCGCTAGTAGACCCGACATTATGTTTAGTGTGTGCTTATGTGCTAGATTTCAATCCGATCCTAAAGACTCCCACTTAAAATGTGTAAAGCGCATATTTCGATATCTGAGTGGAACACAAGTCTTAGGATTGTGGTTCAACAAAACCAAGAGTTTTGAACTCCGAAGCTTTGTTGATTCTGATTATGCGGGAAGTCTAGTTGATAGGAAAAGCACTTCCGGATTTTGCCATTTGCTAGGAAACTCACTTATCTCATGGTTTAGCAAAAAGCAAAATTCCGTGGCTTTATCTACAGCGGAAGCCGAATATGTGGCTGCCGGGAGTTGTTGTGCTCAAGTTTTATACATGAAACAACAACTTGAGGATTATCAAATCCTAGTTGGGTGTGCTGAAATTTATCGTGATAACACAAGTGCAATAAACATATCGAAAAATTTGGTGTTACACTCTCGAACAAAACATATTGAGATTAGGCACCATTTTCTTCGTGATCATGTCCAAAAGGGCGATGTTAAACTCGTCCATGTGCCTACAAAGGACCAACTAGCCGATATATTCACTAAGCATTTGCCTAAAGATCAATTTTCCAAGATTCGGCATGAGTTAGGCATGGTTCGAGAATCAGACCTTCTACACATGTTTTAGTAGTTCTAAACCTTTTTATATGGTGTTAGTGAAGTGTCCAAGAAGTTTGAGGTGAATCAGAGCTGTATGTCAAAAATCCATAAATTTCATGTCCAAAATTTCCAGAGAGAAATTGGTGCGCTAATAAGGGAAATTAGCGCACTAATAGCTGTTTGACCAAAAATTTCCAGAGGGAAATTAGCGCGCTAATGTCGTTCGGCCACACATATATAAATTTATTTTTTACCCTAAAAACACAACACCTCTCAAATCTCTCCTCTCCTCTCGTCGTCTCCACCACGGTCTCGCCACGTTCAGGTAAAACCCTCACCTTTCTTTGTCAATTTCTTCAATTTCGTTGTCATCTCTCCATTTTTCCCAAATGTCGACTCGTCGCACCTCCGCCCGTCCATCTTCACGTTCGGCCGCTCCCACCCCTTCCCGTCCAACCGCCCCAACCACCTCTCGTCGTCCCTCTGCCCCACGTCGTCCCTTTGCCCAACGTGTTGTCCAATCCTCATCCGGTAGCGAGTCCGAGTCCTCACTCTCTACCCATAGCCATCTTGCCCCCACTCCGGAAAATGCCTCACAACGTGAGGGTCGTGCCAAGTCCGTCCATGAGTCCACATCGGTTCTCGAGTCAGTGGCTACACGGCAAACGGATGCCAAAATCCTGAGGCCCGCTATTGTCGATTTCACTTTCTTTGAAAGAGCTCATCTTCCAATTCGGGAGATTTTCGACACGGCGGGATGGACCACTTTTTGTGCCCACAACGCTAACTACAACCCCCCATTGGTTCGAGTTTTCTATTCCAATCTTGAAAGAATGAACCATTTTGTCCTGCGTTCATCCGTTGGTGGCCGATCCATTGAGATAACAACTGAAAATCTCGTTCAACGGCTTCAACTTCCATTGCACCCTCTTACCACTACGGTTGTGTGCAAATTTCTCAGTTGGCCGTTTGATCAACTTGAAGTCCTTAATTCCTTCCTTTGGCCAAAAAGAACTTTAACTGTGTATCCGACTGGTATAACAGATACCGAATTTAAACTCATACCCCACCTCCTTCATAAAGTCCTTCACAAAGTTATTCTTCCTCAAGGTGGGAGTAAGAACTATGTCACTCTCCTTGACGTGTTTGTACTTGGGCATCTACTTCGAGCAATTCCTCTCAGCCTGCCCCATATTATCATTGGTTATATGACGAGCACGTGCAGCTCGGGTCGTCATCTTCCTTATGCACATATTATCACATCCTACTTGGAGTTCGCCCAAGTGGATCTTGCATTAGGTGGTCGTCCCCCACCGTCTATGACACCATCGACATGGCCACTCTGAAGGCCATGAAGTATCGCTACATGCGCGACAGGTAGCGGTGGACACGGGAAGATGCCATTCCGGATGGTCAGTATTACGGCGGCTATGAGTCTCCACTACCTACAGACCCTCCAGTTGCTCCTTTTGATGCGCCAGACTACTTGGAATATAGCTACAGTTTTGGCGATGATGACAATGCTGACGATGAAGGCTTTGTTGGAAATTATGATCATGATGGCGATGAGGAAGTTCATCACGACTCTGCAGTTCCACCCCCGCCGCAGCAGCAATATGAGACAGCACAGCCGACACTTCCCTCTACGTTTGGCGGATTCACGCCTCCACCGAATGTCCCCCTTGTCGGCGTACATCTCTGCACAGCTGGGCTACCTGCACGCCTATATGACTCAGACCTTCGCTTCCGTCGAGGCGAGTATCCAGCATCAGAATGATCGTCTTCGTCACATCGAGGGTCAGTTGCTTCCAGCTTACCCCGCGTGTAATGATCGTGCCTCCAGCTCTGCACGTCGACCATCGTCCTCGAGGAGGAATGTTTAGACTTCTTATGGCTCGATAAGCATTAGGTTCCATTTGGTCGTTTTTAGGTGTATAGAGATATTATATTTAGGTGATCACTAGGCTCTAAACTGTCAGAGTTTGATGTTCCAAACATTTTTCTTTCGCTCATGTTTAAGCCACGACTATGCTCTCATTGCTTTATGCTATCTATATCATGAATTTTTGCGTATCTCTGAGTTTATACATGGCTATTGCTTGTTCATTGTGATTCATCCTATATGCACCCGTACCGCTTCTATATGGTGTTTCTTGATATGCATAAAGTGAGGGGGAGCATCTTTCTCTCGTATTGACTCTATTCCTCACTATTATGTTCTATTTACGGTAAAAGATTGGCCCCACTTTTTGATGTTATCAAACAGGGGAGAAAATGTGGTTGAACTTGAAAATGTTCAATGTTTCAACTTGCATAAATGAAATGTATATTCTTGAATGCGATATACACTTAGATTATGTTTTACACCTTTAAAGTTCACACTGTTTGTTATCATCAAAAATGAGGAGATTATTGGACTAAGTGGTTAGTCACTCTAACTCCGATCAAGATTTTGATGGAAACAAACAAGGTGAAAATGTACTAATTAATATCAAGTGTATTTCAGTTTTTGTTAAAGGATGCAAAACAACACATCACGGGTATTCAAATCATACAAGTTCAAGACTCAGCATTCATGAAGGAATGAAGACGAAAGATCGAACTACAATTTGTAATTTTGATGTAAGGTATTCAAATTCTTTCACGCAAGCCAAATGCATTAGTCCATGCATATCAAGTTTCTTAAACTAATTTTCAAAAGTCATGAGGTAACTTGGAGTTTCAAAATGAAATTTTAACACATGACTAGGTCTATGAGATTAAACAATGTGAGACTGTGTGTTAATGGTCATTTGCATATTGGAGATCATTGTTGAAGTTTTCGAAACAGAAAAACTTGTTTTTGAAAGGTTTTTGAAAAGAAAAACTGCAAATTTGTTGAAAAGTCCCTCGCACGTTATGAAATTGTGATTTTCCGTTTTCGGGATGTGTAAAAATATCCGGACCACCCAATTAGGCTTAATGACTCATAACAAACGTGTATAACATGTTATATAAGGGTTAGTTAGGTCCCGGACGTGTTTAAGGGTCGCTAACACAAAGGGATAAAATATTTATTTTGAGCTCCCTGCAGTTAGCGCGCTAATTCTGGCATTAGCACGCTACGTGCAGAGTTAGCGCGCTAGGTCTCAGAATTAGCGCGCTAATTGCCCACCTGACAGCTTTTTTAAAAAGCTAAAAAATGAACTTTAATTTGAATTCTTGATGAATTCTGGACCCTTGGATCCCTAGAACGGTCACAAACTGTCACAATAGGATACCTAACACTATAAAACCACCAATAATATGGTTTTCTCACAACAAGGAAGAAACACACTCTAAAGCTCAAAATATTCAAAGAGAAGAACTTTGATTTTTGTGAAGGAGACAAAGGAGATTCTTGTTGCTGTCCACTAACTCCAAAATCCAGCACTTTTGAGGCTTCCAAATGAGTACAAGAATCTCTTCAAAGCTGATCTCCTTTGTCATCTTCTTCGTTGTAAGAAAGTCCTTGTTCTAACATCTTTACTTGTGCTTAATCTACATAGTTTTGTGTGTTTGAATCAAAAATCAGTTTGTTGTGTGTTTGAACACCTTCATCTTGGGTTTTGCACTTAAACTTATTTTATTAAACCCTAAGATTGATTTTGAAGAAATGTTTTGCACTTAAACTTGATTTTTGTTAAACTATTGTTCTTAGCATTGAAATCAGTTTTGCACTAATACATTAGATTTTAAAACGATTTCACACTTGGGATTTGCAACAAAATCAGTGACATATTTTGCATATTCCATTCATTCTCATACTTGCATGCATTAGAGTTGTTAGGCTCTAAGAGGCTTGCTAGTGTTTGAATTTGATACCACTTTATATTGTAAAGTGTACTTCATTATTTTCCAGCAAATTATTGTAATTGTATGATTGTAAGACTTAGTGGAATCTAAGTCAAAGGGGAAGACCTAGTTGAGGCTAGGCACAAACTCTAGTTGCGACTAGATAGGAAGTCCAAATTGTAATTAGGGATTCTAGGCTTGTATGCCTAGGTTGTAACACTTATTTTGAATATAAGTGAGGGTTTAAAAATCCTAACCGGAGAGGTTAGGTAGTAGATGTAGATCATTAGATCGAACCACTATAAATCGTGTGTCACTTTCCATCTCTTCTATCCCGTTCACTTGCATAGCATAGACATTCATTGTTATTTGTGCATAAAAATTTAAAAAGGCAATAACCTCTCGACATACCCAATTCACCCCCCTCTTGGGTGTGGTTTCATGAATGTTATAAATCGAAGTGTTTGGCTTGTCTTGATTGTTTGGAGGTTGTACTAGACCTTAGTGGAGGAGAATAAGATCCAGGGGCAATGGAGAAGGTGATTCCCAAGTGGGGAACAGAAAATCCTTGCTAATTTTTTAGGTTTTTGCACTCAGCGCGCTGAGTGCAGCTAGTGTGCTAGGGAAAATCCCCTAGCGATGGGCGCCCTTTACAACAAGAAATTTTCTTGTTGTCCATTATTTTTTTGCAAGACCTAATTAACCTAACCACTGGCCTAAACCCACTTTAACCCATCCTAATACACATATAATCACCCCAGGGATAGGGATGTGTGTCGGGAGTGGGGGTACACAAGTTCGGGTACTGGGAGGTCAGATTTAGCTAGGAATTGCTTAAAAGTGAGTAATCTCACTTGAATTACTTGTTTTCATTTCATCCCTATTTTACTATTGTTTGCTGGTCTAATTTGCAGATGAAATGCATTGTACTCTACGTGTTGCTATTCCTCTCATGTTGGAGCTTTATTGTCATGGTATTTCATTATTGGAATTCCTCAAATTCTCTCGCTTACCATATGTCTATCTTTGCTATTGTTGTTGCATATTGAATTAGATATAGCATGCTATTAAGAGGTTATTTTAGTGTGCGTTGTGTATTTGTACTAGTGAATTTATGTGCTTCGAATGACACTTTTGTTGGAAAATCTAAGCTCGAGTCTTTTATTTTCTTTAAAGTAGTTTTAGAATCTAGGGTCCGTTGCACATTATAAAGTGGGCGGCTTACGGAGTCACTAGACCTCGGGGATGTCGGCCCTCTCCACTATACTCGCGTGACTCACGGCGTAATGAACTGGGGTGTTCGACGAGATTTGTGATAGATGATTTATACGCATAGAGCACAACTCTGCCATTTGAGGTTATTAGAAATGATGATATGTAGAACACAGCTCCATAGAAATAGTGGAAAAGGTTTAGTGATAATTTCTTATCGCCGACCAGACCTAGATCACACTGCTTAACCTGTGTAAGTTTCATTTGAATTTCTGGTATTTTTCTAGCATGTTCACCTAGAGCATTCTTTGGTTATCATTATGCTATTAAATATCGTTCATTTATTTATGGAAATGTGAATAAATAAGTCCTTCGGGAATTACTATTATACTTTTGTACTCACCGTCCTTTTTATGATGGTGGGTGCAAATCCGTCGAGCAATAGACCTGACAAGAAGAAGATTGATGATTATTTATGTGATGGCCCGAGTACCACAATCCTAAACTGCTGCCCAGCCTAGACTTACGTGGGCCCCTGAGCCAATCTCGTAGAGTCACGCAAGCCTAGTCGGCCTTCCTTTATCATTTATCATTATTAAGCAATTTAAAGGTTAAGTTAATCAATTAGTGAGTTATCATTATTATAAAAGAAGCAATTAAACCTCAAACTAATCAATTAACATCAAAACATTTAAGTTAGGACAACCTAGAGTGCGGAAACCTCGCATATGTATATCATCAATAATAAACAGTTAGAGGAGAGTAACATATAGATATACATGCCCAAGATCTCTCAAAAACCCATGTAAAAACCCTGTGTTTCAATTCAAGTATATGCAATAATACAAAAACGATCACCTATATCAGATAAGTGGAAATAACTGCTCTGTATCCTCAAATGATATCATCAAGCTATGGAGCCTTTCCCTTACTGGACTGCAGATCTGCACTCCGTTAAACACAAGAATGACGAGCCCAAGTAAGTAACGCCAAGAAAGACATAAATACAACATTTTGAAATAAATAAATTAGTATAACTCATGCAGACAGAAAAAAAGGAACAAGGAGCGCATGAATACATAAAACTATAAATAAATCAATCGCATAAAAAGTTTCTGGAATACGAAAATCGAATAGCAAGGAGTCTCGACTAAAAGGTCATTAAATGTGGCAAAAGCCCAAGCAACTCGAGTTCAGGACGAGACATAGCCTACCAGCCCTAACCCTTGCGACTATGAGATATCTATAGACCCAGATAAGTGCCCCAACGTACACTCAATTGAGAGATATCAACAGCATCCAGATAAGAGCTCCTATCGCAGATAAATAGTAACCATGACTCACTTGCCAATGGACCACAAAACCAAAGGAAATTCCAAGAAATAAATGAACAGAGCAATAACAAAAAATCAAAGATCAAGAAATAACTGTAAAATTCCTCACTGGTTTACTTACCTATATCCAAGCTAACACGCACTTACACGCACTACAAAAAAACAGCAAATCAGCAACGGAATTAGAAACGGAATTTATTTCCGTTTCTAAATCAGAAACGGAATTAGAAACGGAACTTATTCCGTTTCTAATTGTAACAGTTAGCGACGGAACAGACAGGGAAATTTTCAGAGACGGATTTGAGATGGATCAGAGACGGAATTAGAGACGGAATTAGAGACGGAATTAAATTCCGTCTCTGAAATTTGGCGCCACCATTCCCGCCAAATTCTTCATTTCTTATGGCCGTTCATCATTCCTCGAGATTTGTATTTTCTCCGATCCTGGCACCTCTTCTCTTTCCCCCCACCCCACCCCCACCCCCGCAACAAAACACGAAATCCCCAAATCATTCCCACGAAAAAACCCCAAAAACCTAAATTCGTCTCTCCGTCTCGTCGCGCCGGTCGATCGTCTCGTCCCCACACGTCCATCCCGTTCGATCGTCTCGTCTCTCCGTCCGGTCGTGCGAGCTGGTCTCTCGGTGCTCTCGCTCTCGGCCGTCGGTCGCGGTGGTCTCCGTTTCTCCGTCTGGGTCGTGCTACCTGGTCTCGCCGTCTCTCTCGGTCTCTCCGTCTCGTCGTCGTGCCGGTCGATCGTCTCGTCCCCACACGTCCATCCCGTTCGATCGTCTCGTCTCTCCGTCCGGTCGTGCGAGCTGGTCTCTCGGTGCTCTCGCTCGGCCGTCCGGTCGCGGTGGTCTCCGTTTCTCCGTCTGGTCGTGCTACCTGGTCTCGCCGTCTCTCTCGGTCTCTCCGTCTCGTCGCGCCGGTCTCCTTCATCGCCGATATCTCTCGCTCTCTCTCGGTCTCGATTCGGATCCGGTTAGCAAGGAACATTTGTAGTTTTGGAGTCTTACTACAATCTTCATTTCTTATTTGTTTTTTATTGTTCTTTATAATGCAGGCAACACTCATGATCAAGAGCTCTTCAGCTTTCATAGAGATCATTCACCTTGTGACGGTTTTGAGGAAATCGAATCTGCTTGGCCGTTTTCGCTAAAAATTTGCGTCTGTCAAAGTTGGCGTTCTAGTCCCCTTGTTTATCTAATTTAAAAAATTAATGGAATATTCCGTCGGGTGACATGAGAATTATTTAAGTTTCCGCTATGGTTCATTTGATAGTTCGATCTTCTAGTAAACATCGGAGTTGAAGGCAAGAAGCTATTTTATCTAGAGAGATTTTCCAATTTAAATTAAGCATGGAGACTTCATAAATTTCCATCTATCAATAAATATTTGGGGTGTCCGGTGTTCCTACGTACATTATATGCGGCATCCAGGAATATTAAAGTCGTAATACTTGTTAGCATTGCAAATATTATGCTCATGAATGAAATATGTTATAGATTTTCACTTGAACTGAAGCTATATCTGCTAGGGAAGGCAGTCATATATATGCCTTGATGTTCAAATATAGGAAATGAACATAATGTGGCTGACCATTGTGTATACTAGGTTTTCTTAGCGGCTCAGCTATACTAGTCTAATAAATGGATTTAAATGAAAAATTTATTTTCTTGAAAGGTCTTAGCTATTATGGTCATGGAATCCATTTTATTTTTGTATATTCGTCTTGGCAATTGGCCGTGTTATAGTACTACCTTATTGTTTATGAACTGTGAAGGAACAAACTATTTATCAGGTGACATATTTTAAGAGTTCAGTTCTTATAATTGTTATTACTTTATGAGGTTTTATTTTAACTGTTCTTGAGTGATTTGATTTGTTCCTTGGTTGATTGTGCATTAGTTGGTGTTCTTCACTTGATCTATTAAGTTAATGTTGTGTCTTTTGTTTGGTTTAGAAGTTTTTGTTCTGCTCTTCTCTTACATGCATAGTTATTGAGGTTATGCTTGTTCTATTTTTAGGTTTATTAATATGTACTATTTCATTTCAACCTTTTAATTGAGCAATTCAAGATTTATATTGATTCCGTATTTGGTTGTTATTCCATGTTTATTTTATCGGTAAAGCATGTCATCCGTATTTGGTTGTTATTCCATGTTTATTTTATCGGTAAAGCATGTCATGAGAGTCATTATAATACATTAGAATCATGTACTGAGGTAATTACTTTGTCGTTTGATGTTATAGTTAGTAATTTCATATTCATGCACTTGCTATGGATGATTGATTAGTTAGGTGTTGTTGGTTATCATGATAGGAATTCCAATATGACCGTTTATAGCCGTGTTAGGAATCCAGGTAATCAAAAATTCAAATGTAAAGCTTGATTTCCAAATGATCAAAAATATATGGCGGTGGCTAATTAGCGCGCTAATTCGTAATTAGCGCGCTAACCGCAGGGAACTCAAAAAAATTATTTTATCCCTTTGTGTTAGCGACCCTTAAACTCGTCCAGGACCTAACCAACCCTTATAATACATGTTATACATGTTTATTATGAGTCATTTACAACAATCCTTTTGATAATGCCCAAGCTTCTTACATAAACAACATAACTCAATCAATTCCTTCTCTTTACATTGTGATGACTCATTAATGACTTCCTAACTTTGTCAATTTATTCTCTACCCATGAGTTTAATGTGCGAACCTCGTTCTTTCACTTAGCTATCAATTTCTTCTCTTTAGATGGTGTAGATCGCATTTCCTTTGTAAGCCTCAAAGGTGCTGGATTTGAGGACTTAAGAACAGCCAAAAAGATCTCCTATTGCTCCTTCTAAAAATTCAAATTTCTTCTCTTTGTAGATCTTGAATTTTGAAATGTGTTTCTTCTCCCTTATGTTACAACCAAGTTTGTGGTGGTTTTATCATGATAGGAATTCCAATATGACCGTTTATAGCCGTGTTAGGAATCCAGGAAATCAAAAATTCAAATGTAAAGCTTGATTTCCAACAGTCAAAAATATATGGCAGTGGCTAATTAGCGCGCTAATTCTGTAATTAGCGCGCTAACTGCAGGGAACTCAAAAAAATTATTTTATCCCTTTGTGTTAGCGACCCTTAAACTCGTCCAGGACCTAACCAACCCTTATAATACATGTTATACATGTTTATTATGAGTCATTTACAACAATCCTTTTGATAATGCCCAAGCTTCTTACATAAACAACATAACTCAATCAATTCCTTCTCTTTACATTGTGATGACTCATTAATGACTTCCTAACTTTGTCAATTTATTCTCTACCCATGAGTTTAATGTGCGAACCTCGTTCTTTCACTAAGCTATCAATTTCTTCTCTTTAGATGGTGTAGATCGCATTTCCGATTTACAATATTCTCCATTTTGGAGGCTTCTTATCATCTTACTCATTATTATTTCATTACTTGAATAGACAACCGGCTCGACAAGGGTTACGTTCGACTAGGAATGTCGTCTATAAACAGAGATCTGGATGTACAACCGGCTCGACAACGGTTATGTTCGAATTGAATTCGCGGCGAAGGTTAAAGAATTCATATCATTTGCAAAACAACATTGTCCTACATACCAAAATGAACGGAAGATTAGATGTCCGTGCAATTTTAAGAAATGTCGACTTGTTCCGCACTGGACGTCGAAACGGTTGAGCACCACCTATGTAGGTATGGATTTGTCCGGGGATATCACAGTTGGTACGAACATGGTGAGAACGGAGATGAAGGGCCGCAAAATTTTCACGCAATGGATTGCCATATTGATGATGCGATGTTCGAGGCTACGATCCGACACCTTACCGCGAGATGCTACACAACGTGGCAGGTCCAAGTTTCAATTGGAATGTCATGGAAGAATCACCAAACCCCAAGCACGCCAACTATATGACATGATTGATGCAAGTAGGGAACAATTGTGGCCTGGTTGCGAAACCATGACAACGTTGTCGGAATGGCAAGATTACTTGCGATCAAGTCCGAACATCTTATATCTCGAACGAGGGTATAATGAAATCATTAAACTCATGAAGGATTGTTTGCCAAATGACAACTCAATGGTTGAGAATTTTTATGCCACTAAAAGACTAATGCGAGGTCTAGGTCTACTGTTGAGAAAATAGATTGTTGTGAGGACCAATGTATGATTTATTGGGGAGTGGACTCGAGTTGACGTCATGTAAATTTTGTGGGAAATCACGATACGTTGCACATCGACGAGGTCGTGGTCGGAACACAAAAAACCGCCCTTGCAAAAGAATGTACTACTTCCCTTTGGGCCCTCGGTTGCAACGATTGTATGCGTACGAGTCAACCGCAAAACATATGCGATGGCATGGAGATCATTCATCGCTGAAGATGTTATGCAACACTGTTTCGATTCGATTGCTTGGAGACATTTTAATGACGTCAATAAAGACTTTGCCGCCGAGGTTCGGAATGTTCGTTTAGGATTTGTGCACCGATGGTTTTCAAGTATTTGGGATTTCCGGAAATCGTACTCTTCGTGGCCCGTGATATTGACTCCTTACAACCTTCCACCGTCGATGTGCATGAAATCGAGTTTATGTTCTTAACGGTTATCGTTCCTGGACCGACCAGCCCAAAGCAGAAAATCGACGTGTTCCTTCAGCCGCTTGTGAAAGAGTTGCAAGATTTATGGAACAATGGGGTGGTTACATACGACGTTTCCACCAAGACAAATTTTGTCATGCGAGTTGCCCTTTTATGGATTTGTTAGTGATTTCCCCGCATATAGCATGTTGTCCGGTTGGAGCACACACGGTAAGTACGCTTGTCCATATTGTATGGAGGATACAAATGCATTTCAATTGCGAAATGGAGGTAAGACATCGTGGTTTGACTGTCATCGTCGTTTCTTGGAGAAGTCATCACCATTAAGGAAAGACAAAAAAATTTCATTAGAGGCAAAATGGTCATAATCGATGATCGCGTCGCTCTGCATGTCTGGTGAAGAAATTTTGGCGAAATTGAATCGTTTGGCTTGATGAAGGTGACAGAAATCGGCGCCGAATACGTGAATGGGCGGATAGCTAAGAATTCGGGATGGAGGAAGAAAAGCATATTCGGGACTTGCCGTATTGGAAGACAAACTTGATCCGCCACAACTTAGATGTCATGCACATCGAAAAAAATGTTTTTGACAACATTTTCAACACTATTATGTGTGTACTTAGGGCAAGAGTAAGGACAATGCAAAATCGAGGCAAGATATTCGTGAATATTGTCACCGACCTTCTCTACACATTGATTCGGCGACAAATACTTACGTCCTTGGGTGCTATGCTCTTGATACATCAAGTAGACAAAAATTGTGCGAGTGGGTTAAAAAGTTGCGTTTTCTGATGGTTACGCATCGAATCTTGGTCGATGTGTAGATCCAAAGAAAGCTGCGAATGTTCGGCATGAAGAGCCATGATTGTCATATATTCATGCAACGGTTGATACCAATTGCATTCGAGAGAACTTCTCCCAAACCCGGTTTGGGTTGCAATTAGCGAATTAAGCCTATTTTTCCGGTCCCTTACTGCGAAATGTGTCGGTATCAAGATATGGAGGTCTTAGAGTCGAAATACCAAAAATCATTTGCAAGTTGGAAAAAATTTTCCCTCCAAGCTTATTTGACTCTATGGAACACCTACCAATCCACTTGGCCTACGAGGCCCGTCGGCCGGTCCGTTCAATTTCGATGGATGTATCCATTTGAGAGGTACTATCTTGAGCCCTTGATATTATTTTCCCATTCAATAGGTTTTATATCAACATTTCCTATAACATTCATATAGGTACCTTAAACATTTGAAGAACAATGTGCGAAACAAAGCGAAGGTTGAGGGCTCCATGTGTAATGCTTATTTGGTAGAAGAGGTCACGTCCTTTTGTTCTTACTACTTCGAAGATCACGTCTTTACGTTGCATGACAAAGTGCCACGTAACGACGATGGCGATCTCGGGCCCACACCGAACTTCGTTGGCAATTTCTCGATTTTCACTTATCCTGGTCGACCCATGGGCAAGTCGAAGGAGCGGTACTTAACAGAGCAGGAGTATAATGCCGCTCATTCGTACATACTGCTCAATTGTCCAGAGATCGCTCCTTACGTTCAGTATGTCCATCACTTTCTTTCATTAATGCAGTACATTCATTGTTCATACATTATAAATACATCCGACTTACACGTTCATTTCTTCTAGGATATTCGTCGATGAAATCACTCAAGCAATGGGGGAGTCGCAAGTTGATAGTAGTCTAGAGCACAACTTCCCCATTTGGTTTCAAACATATGTAAGGGCATTACTTTTGTACGTTATAGATTCAAATGTTTCTCCCATAACTAATGTGTCATATTGCATCTCTAATTTTGACGAATAGGCTCGGAATTCTATAGTTGACGAGACGCTCGTTGATCTTTCTGTTGGTCCTAGTCGATCATGTACCGTCTACCCTGGTTACCTTGTTAATGGGTATAAGTTCCACTCCGCAACATATGACGTTGATAGATCGACGCAGAGCGGCGGTGTTTTGGTGAAGGGTTCAAACTACGCTGATGTTTCCCATAACTATTATGGAGTACCGCAAGAGGTTGTGGAGATTGAGTATACCTAGGCCTCAAACGTGTGGTCTTGTTTAAGTGCGAATGGTATGACCCTACACCGAATCATGGTGTTAGGACTCACCCAACACTTCAATTGGCGAGGTTCATCGAAGTCGACGATATAACAACTACGAGCCATTTGTACCGGCAATGCAAGCCACTCAAGTCTACTACCTTTCGTACCCTTCTATGCGGAACGATCGACAAGAATGGCTAGCGGTTTGTTGTTGTCGTCACCAAAATTCGACGACGAGGAAACTAGCAAAGACGATAATGACCGGGGCTCGGCAGAGATTGCTTTCCAAGATGGGATGCCCACCACGTGCATAGTCGATGATGCGACGCCGATATCAACAATCTGGATGTTCCGACTGGGACTCGATTCATTGTTGAAGCGGGTCCAAGCGATGAAGTTTATAGTGAAGATGAATCAGAAGAAGAATCATCACCTTCTACTCATGAGAGTGAATTTGAAACGGATGATAGCGAATAAAGTTTGTATATGATACGTCAACGACCAATAATGTAGTTACTTTTATTTGCATGGATTTTGTTCTTATTAAGTCCAATAATATAGACTGAATTTCTACTTTTTGTATGCCCTTCTTTTCTGATGTTTTACTCGTGGCAGGATTGTTAGGTATCATGGCCGGACGTGGTCGTAGGGGATGTCGAGGTTTGCCATTAGGACGCCATCGTCCAGGCGGAATAGGTGCGGCACCGACATCTGGCGGCGAAATACCAACTGGCCCTCGTGGTCAGGCCACAGGAGGGGTCCATAGAGGTCGTGGCGGTCGAGGTCGTGGTTCGATACCTCCATTATCGATTCCGACTTCTCGGTCTCTCGAGCACGATACAGCCGCAGCGTCACCTTCCCCTTCCATACCGTCGGGGTCGTCTGTACCATCTTCGTCGTCATCAAGGACTATGCCTACTACACACTTCCCCACACCTTCTCCGACGTCAATGACTCCTTTACCCACGAGGCCTGCACCCCCAGCCACAGCATCACCGGCAGCATCCCGAGAGGAAGACGTAAGAGCGAGTTGGAGGTGACAGGCCCTCGGGCCCACCTCGAGGCCGGGGATGGAGGCCCCTCGCGTGCGGGGATCCCTATCACGCCGATTGCCAATGATACGTAAGTTTGCGTTTGACTTTTATATGTCAATTCCAATATGGATGTCAAATATTGAAGAAGTAGTTAAGGTGATATGCATGTTCATGAAACACAGGGAGTTGCATCCTTCGCACTTTTGTGCACGGAGGATGACAAAAGTTTTTAAACGATGGATGATTCTGAAGGGTATTGTTGGAAGTCGGTACCGCCTCATCATAAAGACCAATACTGGCGACAATGGAAGGTAAACAAGACTACCATGTGCCTTATGATTTATACTATTTTCTCAAATAAGTGCTAACAATAGCAATCGCCAATTTGTAGATATTTTTTAGATGGGATGATGCGCTTCCCGAGGATCTCGTGCGAGCGGCGTACGACAGGCTTGCAGGCACAAGGTACACCGCGTTGATGCACAAGTTGAAGAAGAATCGGGTGCAGCCAATTTATGTTACAGATGAGGCATGGAGGAGATACTTGCAGTACTGGGAGAGCGAGGACTTCCAGGCTAGGTCTAGGCAAGCGACGCAGAATAGGAACACTGAGGTCGAAGGCCCTGGGACTGGACCCTCGAAGCACGGTGGTGGTTCCGTGTCATTTGCGACTACCCAAGAAAGATTGGTTAGTTTTTTTTAACATCTAGGATATTTCGTACATTTATACTCTTGTTCACTATGCTTGGTCCTGCACGCAGGCTGATTCATCCGAGACGCCACCGTCGGTGAATGATTTGTACTTGCATCTCCACACCGTTAATCACGACAGGACGACATTCATCGATACTAGATCAGAGCGGTTCTATGTAAGTGTACAATAAAAATGTAAATTATTATTAAGTCTTTCACTTACCCCATATCATGTACTTTGTTTGTTGTGCATATATGCAGGATAGGCTCCAGAGCGCACGACGTCGGGGAGGCGACCCAGCTACACCGGAGCAATCGGTGGATGATGAGGCGGTGTACCTCAATGTGGCGGGTGAGTGTTCCAAAGGACGTGTCTACGGACTCGGGTCCGTAGGGAGAAAGAAGAGGAGATACGGAACTCCTGGTGCTAGCACGTCGCAGACGCCGGATGTGGTGCCGCGGGCAGAGTTCGATGTCGTTGCGGAGCAACTACGAAAGGTTATGAACTTCATGCATCAACATCTTGGGATGGACATGGACGAAATAGGCCTAGCTCAGCAACAACCACCACCACCGCCACCAACACCGCCACCTCATGACCAAGCAATGCCGCCGCAAATAGATCCGGCCGATCCACCCCAACAAGGGGACAATGTTGGGCGTGAGACGTAAGCGTGGCTCTCGAGAGATGAGCAGGTTGGTGATACATAGGTACTTGACTTGTTGTTTGTTTCAAATGCTTAGATTAAATGGACAATGAATGTACCTGCGGACGATGGTGGTTTGTTGAAGCCTGATGTAGTGGAGGGTGCGATGATGAAGTTCCTTTATTTTTTTCTCCCTGTTTTCGGATAGGCGGATTTTAGTTTTTCCTTTCGTTCTCGAGGGAATGGGTTCATTGCTTTTGACGATGAGCATGTTGTAGACGATTTGTTTCATTTGCATGTTAAACTCATTCTTTTTTTGGTGGTGGTGATTTTGGTCCTTATAGGACTCCGTGTCTCGGAGGTAGGCGTGGTGGGTATAGTGGAGGCGGTGAGCTTGGTGGGGGTTATGGAGGCTTTGGGGCCGGTGGCTTAGGTGCTTATCGAGGTGAATCTTCTCTTGGCTATTCTATTTTGCTTTTGTGAGTGTTCTTTTTTTTGCTTGTTGAACGATAGGATTGGTTGGTTTTTGTGTATACTTCCAAATTTTGGAGCTTTTGTAATACATGACAACTTTCCGTGGATATATAAATGAGTGAATCACATACTATTAATAAGTTGATGCAGTTTCTTATGGGATTGAATGAGGTATATGATCATGTAAGAAATGAAGTGTTAGTCATGGATCCTCTTCCAAGTCTTAAAAAAACCTATGCTATTATTGTTCGAGTAGAGATACAAAAAGAGGTGAACATTGCTTTTGCACCCAAAGTTGAGACAACAATGATGGTTAAGCAAGTTATTTCTAAGCCCTTTGTATCCAAATCATCTGTTCCTGTTAATTCTGTTAAGGGAGGAGGTTTTAAAAAACAGAACAAAGATGATTCGTATTATGATCACTGCAAGATGAAGCGCAATACCAAAGAAACATGCTTCAAACTTTATGGTTATCCAGATTGGTAAACTGCTGAAAGGGCAAGGAAATCAACTGTAGAGCAATCAAAGAATTTTGCTCATATGATAGAAACTCCTATGGATTTCTCAGAAGATGGACGGTATGATAGCTTACAAGCAAATATAGCAACTATGGTCCAGCAAGAATTTTATTAATTGATCTAAGGGAAGGGTGTTGCTGGTGGAGATGTTGTGGCTGCCAATTTTGCTCATCTCACTGATTATGCAGGTAGCATTTTATGTTCTCATCATTGCTTAAATGTTCAATTTACTCTAAAACTCATTCAAAGAGGCTCTTCAGCCTCTTCTCTTCAACCTCTTCGACCTCTTCGTCATCTTCGTCTAGGGTTCACTCACTCCGCCGAAGGATCGAAATCGTCTTCGTCTTCGTCTTCGTCTTCGTCTTCGGCTTCATTTTTAGGTATCTCTCTCTCTCTCTCTCTCTCTCTCTCTCTGTCTCTCTGTCTCTCAAAGCAAATTGAACTGAATTGCTCCTCAGCTAGGCCCCCAATGGCGCTGAACTTGACTGACCCTTCACCTAATTTGAGCAGTAAAGTGCAGAAACAGATTGATTACTACTTTAGGTATGCCTGCATTTTTTTGTTGTTGATGGATTTGTGTACATTCTAAACCAAGTTTTTCTCTTTAAATTCTACCTCTGAAGTTTGAGTTGGCATCTTTGTTATTTTGAATTTGGTTTCAGGATATTGTGGTATTGATAAGTAAAATAAATCGTTCCTCCATTGGCCCTTTATCTGCTTGCTACTCCTCTTCCTTGTAAGTCATTCCTATCAGTTTTCAAGACTATTGAACTTTTATAAATTGAATTCCATGAACATATGAATGTATGCTTTCCTTTTTGTTTTGTTTTATATGTGTGTGTGTTTTCCTACTGTCTATGTTATCATGTTATGATTAATATAAATTCCTTCTTAGTTCTTCCTTTTGTTGGATGGAGCTACATCATGTGCTTAATGAGATGACAACCTTCATTCGCTTGAACCGCAACTATCTTTCATGTCGTTCTTGTTTTACATTTGACTATTACGATTCTTTGTTCGGATCTTCATTTTGTCATACCATGGTTACTAGTTGAGGAGTGGTCGATATTCGAACATGAGACTCTCAATGTGTAACTTGCATTTGTATATAAATGAAACAGTTTGTTTGATTTTGTGTCTTAATTTAATTCGTTCTCCAAGATTCTCATCCTCCTCAAACAGTTCTATCTTTTCAGTTCTTTTTGCTTGACATTGGGTAATTTTATGATAGATAAGAGGGATGCATACATTGATCGGGGACCGTGAAATATCAAAGCATGACTTTGTCTTTTATTCATATCGACTTATTCGTTTGGTACCTTTCCGCCTCGGTCGATTTTTTCTTATTACAACCGGGGATAGTTTCCGTTTTTTATTTCTTTCTTGTAATTAATAATTTCAGGTTGTTGAGCATGGTCTTGGTCATTTGCCATTCACGGAGAAGCAAGTAGTTACTCCTACGGGCATGTTGAGAAAACATATCTTTGCATTATTTATGTTGTTACACTTTTTCAAACTTCTATGCTAGTATGCTCATATTGTTGTTATACTAGTTTTCTTCTTACTCTTGTAGTGTGCGTGAAAAAATGCGAATTTTTTTTAGTGTGAGCTCATCACAAACCGAAACTCTGTCTTTATAGCTCTCCTCTCTCTCTTATCTTTCTCATCTCACACACTCCAACAACAACAACAGGGCTACACATTTTTGCATTTTCTCAAACCAGACAAAATGGGAGAGGTTGGAGGCCTAATTAGTGTTTGATTTTTTGATTTCTTGAGTTCTCTTGAGAATTTGAGTGATTCCAGAGGAGATTGTGTTGAAAGTGTACATGCATTGCGAGGGTGCGCTAGGAAGGTTAAGAGATGCTTGAAGGGCTTCCAAGGTTTCAGATTTGTTGTCATTTGAGTCCTAATTTTCTCTGTTTTTGAGTTTTTGCATTGGAAATCAATGATTCCACCTTGTTTTTTAGGAGTGGAAGATGTGGAGCGATTGCAAAGCACACAAGGTGATTGTGAAGGGAAAACAAGCGGATCCATTGAAGGTGTTGGAGAGAGTTCGGAAGAAGAGCCATAGACAAGTGGAGCTTCTCTCTCCGATCCCAAAGCCTCCAAGTCTGAAGAAGAGAAGAAAGCGAGAGGAAGAGAAGCCCAAACCCTGAAGAGAAGAAAGAAGAGGTGATGATTGATTGATTGATTTACAAGATTTACAAGATTCATATCTTCAATTTCCTTCATTTAATCGAAATCAATTCAAAATCTTTGTTTGTTTGTTTGTTTGTTGTTTTTGTTCTTCACCACCAAGTGATCACTTGTGATTCTCGAGTTTACATGCATTGCGACGCTTGTGCACAAGAAATTCGAAAACGTATTATGAGAATGAAAGGTACTACAACAACAACAACATATTCTCTCAAAATTCTCACATTCTCAACGATTCTCTCTCGATTCGAGCATAAAAAATCAATCTTTTCAATCCCTTTCACTAAAAAATCCAAAAAGTTTCAATTTTATTCTCTCGAATATCCCGATTTGAATCTGTTGTGTTGTTTCAAAGTGGACAAAGCGGTGGAATTGAGGAATGAATTGGCGTCTCGAAACCCGAGAAAATGGAGCAGCACGGCGAGTTGTAGTGGAGACCCATGTCTTCCTCTTCAATGGGAAGGCCGCAATGCGAGCCTATCGGTGATAAATCATTCATCATCGTTAGCATGTAAGATTTCAATCTCATATTCCACACTTTCGATAATTGAACCCCTTTTGTGGAATTCTATCAAAAAATGTCAAACAATCTAGAAAATGAAGATTTTGGTTGAGATATGAACTTGGTTTTGTTTTGCTATTGATGGGCAGTGATGTTTCCTCAAAGGGTCTCAACAGGTCGATTCCAACAGTTGTTGCTGAGTTGACACATCCGAAGTATCGTAAGAACTCTCAACATGCTTTGTTATACGTTCACTATTGAAACTCGCCCATCTTTTACATAGCAAAGGCTCTGCGATTCCTCTATCGACTGGATTTGTGGTGTCAAAAGCAGTCCCATCTGTAAGGAAAGATCCAAGGAGCAGTGTGAAAGAAGAACGGCCTTCCATGGATGCAGTCCCATCTCTGGCTGCAGAGCTGCATGCTCTCTCATGGATGACTGTGAGCCCGGCTTACTTAGATAGACGCACATTGCTACCCTTCCATTGTGATATGATTCTAAGACTCAGACGACTTCTTCATTTCGCTGACAAGGAGCTCTCCCAACAACAGCATAATGCTGAATTGTAACATCCTATCGCATTGGCAGCTTCTTGTGGATAACCTCTATTCCTTCTGTCAAAGTGAGGGCTCCTTAATCTTCGCGATGCAGCTTCACATTTTCTGACAGCGAGCTTGAAGAACTTCACCATACCAACTCCGAAGTTGTGTTTGAATGGCCGCAATGCAAACCGAACCATAAGCTGCAAGTACACTCTTACCATCTCCAGTAGCCGCGCAATGCTTCAATTTTCAGCATTTGTCCAATGTCAATATCATCATTTCATTTGCCCGAACTCCATCTCGAATAGCTGATCGATGAAAGATCTTTCGATGGTGAAGTCATTGAATGGGCGGAAAATCCAACTAGAAAAAATTAATCTCTTGGAAAGAGTTGCGGAGTTCGACTAGGCGTTTCTATGAAGGTATCTTTGTCCATTATCCCCGAACGTCATCATCCGATACGCTTAATGCCAATAAAGATCTCTGCATTTATCAATAGGTTGTACAAATCGAAGTTAGTGGGTCGTTGTTGTACGTCCCGTGGATGTGATATACTGATGTCGCTGTTCATTGTAGCAAATTAATTTGTAGCAATTCGCATCAACTTGAGACGAGCAAATAGTTGATAGAATATTCAACTTGAGACGAGCATATAGTTGATAAAATGATAGTAGATGATTTTGTTATTTTGAACTCTTAATGGAATAATAATATTGCGAGTGGAATGTAGATTTGTATATTTTTAATTGAAAATGGAAATAAAAATTAATTTTGAGTATTTTTAGCTATTATTTTTGATGTATGGATGCGCAATTTGGCTTCTTTGGGGGATGTTAGCACCCTCAAGGAGTTGTTGGAGGGGGTGCAGGCGATGGAGTATGTCATATCGGGTTGTATTTTGATTTTTAGGTTGGAGAATCGATTAGCTTATGTATACGTGCCATATTTAAACAAAACAGAAAATTAGAGACGCTTAGCAACGAATTCAAATTTTCCGTTGCTATTCCGTCTCTAATTTTCCAGAAATATTTCTATCAATCACAAACGGATCAGAGACGGAAATATTAATTCCGTCTCTGATTCCGTCTCTAATTAAAATGGAATCAGAAACGGAATCAGAAACGGAATAATCCGTCTCTGATTCCGTTTCTAATTAGAGACGGAATCGAGACGGACACTTTGTATTCGTCTCGATTCCGTCTCTGATTCCGTTGCTGATTAGAAACGGAATCGAGATGGAATTCATAAATTTATTAATTCCGTCTCTGATTCCGTTGCTAATCAGCAACGGAATCAGAGACGAAATGCAAGTACAAATGTACCATTTCGAAATAAAATCCATTTCTGTTCCGTCTCTGTTCCGTTTCTAATTTCCGTCTCTAAATCCGTCTCTAATCGGAAACGGATAATTTCCGTCTCGATTTCGTCTCTAATCAGAAACGGAATCCATATTCCGTTTCTGATCGTATCAGCGACGACGTTTTCAGAGACGGAACGTGTCCGTCTCTGTTCCGTTTCTGATTTCATTCAGAGACGGAATTTTCGCAAATCAGAAACGGAAAATTCCGTTTCTGATTTGCGATTTTTTTGTAGTGACGAACTCTGACTCGTCTCCTACGAATCCCTGTGTGACCCGTCAATGACTAAATCTCCTGATAATCAATTAAATTTGTAAATTATATTAAATACTTCCTAATTTATCCAATTTTCATAATTATTTCATTAGTGTAATTGGGTTGATTTTTGGGGTATTGGGTTGTATTCGGATCCATTTAGGTACCCGAGAAATCCCTGGAATTTTTTGAAATTTTTATAAATTTCCCACAATGAACAGTGTCACGCCTCAAGTAGCGTCGAGGGGGTCAAACCCCTGCGATGTCACATAAAGCGTGACTTGAAATGGCTCTTTGCCACAGATGTCGCAAGTGGCGCCGTGGGACTTTTCCCTCCACGGTGTCACTTAAAGCGTGACATGCCCAGAGCCTTTGCTATGAGCGTCATGATCGACGTCGTAGACATAAATGCCCTATGGCGTCCCTCGCAGCGTGAGTTCCTGAACTCACAACCGGGGTTTTCCCAAACTCCGGCTCGCATCGCCACATTCCAAGCCTATCCCAAACTCTTAAAGATGTCTGTTACAACGTTAAACCATCTTTGCCTATGTTGCAATCTCGGCAAAAACCCCTGATTTTGAAAATCACACAAAAATCCCTAAAAATTCACCAAAAATCCCACAACTCCAAATTTATCAAATCCACTACCTTAAATCCATAAATCCACACCATTGTCATCAATTCCAATAACAAAATCCAATAAAATCAAACCCCCAAAAATTATCATCCGAAACCATCGTAACGAAAACATTCAAAATCTCTGCCAAAATGTAGATACATACGAGGGGAATCGGGATCTCACCTTAGAATTTTAGGTTAATCGATCCCTTGGTGGCAATCTGTGTCAAAAATTTAAAATCCTAACCCATGTTTTCGTTGATTCGTTGAGAGAGAAGATAAGAAAAAATGAGAGATAAGAGAGAAAATTTTGTAGGTTCATTATATACAACCCCCCTCATCTACACCCATGCACGAATCTCGAGGCACATCACATGGACATCATTTAATCCATTCAACCACCTTGGCACAACTTAATGACTCTACTAGGTGACTTGCACCAACTCTTAACCATTTTCTTGCACAATACTCGAGTTCTCGGACCCGTTCCACACCATAACTCGATCGTCGCGTATTCCCAGACGTATCAACGTATCAAACATGGTATAAAACTTTTAATTATTATTTATTTTGCATTTAGTCAGTATTTTTAATTCAATTTATCCTTCGAACTACTAATTACCCGACAATTGTTTGCCCAAAACCCATTATTCAAGTTTTCCTCTAGCAGAACCCATTTCTCAACACCGAAGTTCACACTCAAACGTCCTCACACATTTAGGATATTGGAATTTACATTCGGGTAGTAAAATATTGTACAAAACACTGAACAAAAATAACATAGTTATTTTTAAATAACTCTAAGTTATTAAATATTTTCCACATTTAAAATGGTAAGACTTCTGCTAACTAATTAACTGTTACCACATTTAGGATTATTAAATTGTTTCCATTTAAAATGTTAAGACTTCTGCTAACTAATTAACAGTTAAATATTTTTAAACAATTCTAAGTTATTGAAATTGATTGCGTTAATGTATCATTTATCCTGAACGCAATCAAGGAAAATAGGTTAAAAAGGCTGACTAATACGTAGTTAAGTCCTACTGACCGAATTAGGGCTTAATTATGGGATTAAGTCAAGTGATGCCCTAGATTAGGAGAGGGGCCACCATAGTTAGTATTAGAGCCAATGTTCTCAATAAGTAATACACAATTGAACAAGACACAAATCTAAGAAGTGGAAACTAGACGATCCTTGCCTAGAGACTATTTTTGTTAGGAGTGAAGGTGAGTTGGGGGTAATTATATGTCTGCTAATTTCATAATGTATATATACGAGATATTCTACGTAGTAGTTGATATGAGCTCGTTGTCTACGTGCAAACACCAATGATGGATACACGTGAGGCTAATGATACCGGGGCTAGTGGTAGTCAGCCTCCTACTACATCAGATGATGACTATCAAAGATTGTCCGACAAAGTAGTGGCACAGGGACAACAGATGGCTGATTTCATGACCTTCATGATAGCATAGATCACTACACTTACTCAAGTAGTCGCCACTACTCCTACGACCACTACACCCCCGACATTAGAGCCTACTATTGCACTAGCTATTATATCGGCGACAGCACCCACACTAGAGATGCCTATTATTCAAGGTATGATAGCGACATCGACTCTTCTAGTAGTGACTGTTTCGACGACAGACGTAGCCAAAGTGACACCGACCCTCATACCTACACCATCAAATTCAACAGTCAGGATTCAACTGGTGAAGGATTTCCTTCGACTTCAGCCAGTTTACTTCGACGAAATGAGAGACTTCTTGAAGATAGAGTGATGGATATTATCTCAAGAGAAGTTACATCGAATTTTGGGGAATGAGGATCGACTGTGCCTAAATTTTTCATCATATACACTTTAGAGGGATGCCGACATCTGGTGGTGCACCACGATAGCAACTGACGAGGATTTTGAGTAATGAAAGGCCTTCAAGGACAAGTTTTATCAGCAATACTTTTTACTGGCACTGATGATGTGGCTGGGGAGAGAGTTCATGAGTCTGAGACAGGAGGCAGATGAGTCATTCATGCAATATTGGGATAGATATGGATATCTGAGATAGTTTGCCAGGGATCTAGTTCGAGATGAGATGGAGGATGTATACCACTTTGAGGTTGGCCTGAGGGCAGATATAAGTTACCATGTGGCTAGCACGGGCACTAGGACACTCTACAAGGTATATGAGCGCGCACTTTCACACGAGACCTATTACTTGTGTAAGGATGTCCATGGGAGTGCTTTGAGTCAGATCTTGACCCCTGAGCAGTTAGTAGAGTATGAGAGGAGACGATAGAGGGGAAAGGGTTAAAGGAGATGGACCAAAGGTTTTCAGGAATCTGGGACATCTATACCTCATACATCAGCCACACCTTACACTTCAAACTACACCGCCGCGCAGAGTTTAGGTGGGGCGAACTCCATGCCACCACCACCAGTCAAGCCAACATTGCCAGCATTAGTGAGATCTGCACACCCGACACCGCCAACACCACGACCATAGTAGTAGGGTGATTGAGGTCGAGGTAGAGGCTAAGAGGGACCATGTTAGGGACAAAGACAAACGCAGGGTTAAGTGCAGCATAGGCAGGTCACATGCTACAGATGTGGGCAGGTTAGTCATATAGTGAAGGAATGCCTACAGCCAGTCGTTGTATATCCAGATCAGGGTCGAAAGGGAGCTCACATGGTAGCTTGGCCGGATACCAGCACTACATGAGAACTAATTGAGGGTACGATTTCTATTTCTGGTAGAGATTCATACGTACTTTTTGATTCTGGATCTACTATATCGTTTATTACAGGTCGCATGATAGGCATCTTAGGATTGACACCGATTAGCCATAGAGTTCATTTGATTTTGAGTACCACAGACAGGGATAGGATTTATCCAAATAGCCAAGTAGAGGCATGTCCAGTAGAGATGGGCAGGATAGAGTTACCTACGGTTGTTAGAGTACTCGAGTTCTTAGAGTTTGACACATTATTAGGGATGGAATGGCTAGTTGCATACCACGTGCATATCGATTGCTACCATAAGGCAATGATATTCGAAATCCAATTGCGTCCAACGTTCATTCATAGGGGGTAGTTGTAACGACCCGAAAAATATTTTATGTCTATGTGACGACGTATATTACCTATTTATACTTGTGTATGTGTGACAGGATAGTGAAGTTAATTTACAAGTAGTGTTCACCTCGAAAAACGTGTCGAACAGTGGTCAGGCGGACAAAATACGGGTACACAGGTCTGAGAAACGATTTTCATGGACGACCAGGAAATAAAATACAATAATTAATTAATATGAGAATATGTTCGGGTCATTAGTGTTTTCATTCGCACATGACGGTGTGAGTTGTGATCCATGCCAGGCACAGAAATACCTGAGATAAGCCAATTATTTAACCAAATGAGGATGAAATTGGTACAAGACCTGGCCTCAAGTTTCGTGTCAATTGGCGGTTGTTGAGGTTAAGATTGGGTTTAAATTGGTGCCAGATTGGTTAAGTATGGTAATATAATTGGTTCATAAGAGTTTGGTATGTCATTGACAAAGTTATAATTTTTGGGATTTTTGTATGACAAATCAGTGTTATGTACATTTATGAAGATGGACTATTTTGCCAAGAGTTTGGCTAAATTTGGTGAAAAATCATATTTAAAATGGGCAACGGAAGCCAAAACACGTCAAAATATGGATTTACGTGAATTAATAATTAAAAAGAAATTAAGTTGCTGACAAGTAGCTGAGGGCTTATATATATATGAAAAAAAGGAATCATTTGATTAGAACAATTGTTTCGTTGAAACGAAACCCTCTTTGACTGGTTTTTCGCACGTGGAGCTCCCGGTGTCCGATTTTCGTCCGATTTTTCTTTGCAAAGCAGTAGAGCATCACGAAACGGTCAATTTGAGCTAAGTTGTCGCAGTGGAAATGAGGAATTTGGCCCCGAATCTGGTAAAATCTCAATTCAGGGTGTTTTTCCTCAATTCAATTAGAAATCTCGTGATTTTTTTATTTCTTTCACGGGGTTTTCATAGAAATCGGTATCAATTGTTATGAATTGATAAATTGAGTTGATTTGTGTCAATTTGGGATAAATTCCATCAACGTGGGATAGGGTTTTTATGATTTGAAGTGATGTAACTTAGTTGATAACAGTTTTGAAGATGTTTTTGTAGTTGATATTGATTTATATTGGGATTTTGGATGAATTGAATATTGGTTTCGATTTAAATTGACTCCACGAGCTATGGAAATAATTGAAAGTTGGTATTGAATGGTTTCGTGGTGTTTGTTGGCGTGATTTGAGGATTTCACTATGAAAATGTTGATTTGAAGAGGTTTTACTAGTTCAAATTTAATAAAGTTGCCTTGTCAACAGACCATATTGGAAAATTCATAACTTCTCCATCTATAATCTAATTTAAGGGTTCTTGGAGTCTATGGAAAGTATGAAATGTGTACTACAAGTTTCTTTTTGATTAGTATGACAAATATTGAGGCATTCGATGTTAAAAAGTTACCCCAAGTTAGCTAGTTGAAGTTGTTATGAATAATTATTTTTGGAACTAGCTATCGAGCTTACTTTATCACAATTTTCACGAGGTTTCGTTATTTGGTTTCACTTGAAGCTTAACCCACTATATAATTGGGTATGCAGGGAAGCTATTAGAACTAGTTTAAAGGTGATCTGACGCTCCTGTAACCCCTAAAAGTCTACTGAAAGTTGGATGGTTGTAATTAAATCAGTGCTTAGTAGGACTGGTAACGAGCGTAGGTGATCAGTTTGGGGGACGTGTAATAGCCACGAGTACATAGTTTTACGTTGTACTGTGAGTAAAACTAGTGGAACTTTAATAATATTTCATTTGTACAATTACTTGGCTGTTACCTCTCTTGAGTAGTATTTCTTAATGGAATATGATTTCTTGAGTTTCATTTTTTATATCTATCTTTAATGGATTTTTGGCTTAATTTTTCTTGGATTTCGAATGAGTGGTCTTTTGGGTCTAAGTGGGCAATATAGTGGTCACGGTCTATATTGTGAGTATACGGATTCTGGACGTGTTTAAACCTACAGCTTGGGGTTGTGGTGACCGTGTGTCGGTAACCGTATGTTAACTGTGTGTGAGCTGAGGTTGTGTACCTTACTCTAAGCTATTTGGATTGTGTGGGTCCAAAATCTGTCTAGAAATTCAGGTTGTTTACTAGGTGTGGCAATCTGATGGACTTAGAAAACTTACACGCTTTTTGCTTTGTTCTTTTGACACTCATTTATCGTTGATATCTCTGTATTTCATTATCGTGTTGGCTTTTAATGTCTTTGTAATATCTATGCATGGTACCTAAATAGCCGTTATTTGACTTTTGAAATGATATTGAATATCCATTAGTTTATTACTGTTCTACTTCTGTACTCACCGCCCTTTTTATGATAGTGGGTGCAGACTCATCGTATCGCAAGAAAAACAAGGAACCAGCGATAGGCAACTGAGGTGAAGGACTGCTAGGTGATTAAAGCTAGCCTATTGGGTAGATCCTATGTATTATATATATATATATGTTTTAAAAACATTAAGATATGGGTATGAGAGATCTTGAGCATGTATACTATGATGCAATCCTCTCACTTAATGTTGGCATACATATGTGGGATTTCCACATTCTAGGCTATCCTAACTAGTGTCTTAGGGTTATTGTTATTAGTTTGAGAATTGAAATTCACTTCCGCTATGATCTGATGACTCACTAATAATGAATAACTCAACTTAATTAACTTAATAGAAGGTAAGGGGTAGGGAAGGCTGACTAGATTTGCGTGGATTGCTGAATGGCGACTCGGGGTTTACATAAGTCTAGGCTTGGCGGAGCACAATTCAGGGTTGTGGAATTGGGGTCATTACAGTAGTACACCTAGAGCCGGTACCATGAGAGATCGACTAGCATCTAGTGGAGAGATGGAAACCATAATAGCCCTATACACCGTAGCAAATAATCAGAGACCATGACTTGAGAACATACCGATCGTTGGAGAGTTTCCCGACGTTTTCCCAAAGGATTTGCCTATACTACCACCAACATGAAAGGTAGACTTCATCATCGAGCTAGTACCGAACACTAGATCGATCGCAATACCACCTTACCGCATGGCCCCGAAGGAGTTAGAGGAGTTGAGGGCTCAGCTTAAGGATTTGGGGGGAGAAGTGGTTCATCACACCATTTATGTCATCGTGGGGAGTGCCAGTACTATTTGTGAAGAACAAGCATGGTAGTTTATAACTGTGCAATGACTACAGGCAACCGAACATGGCCACAATCAGGAACAAGCACCCGCTACCAAGGATTTATTATCTATTAGAGTAGTTGAGAGGAGCACAGCTTTTCTCTAAGATAAACCAGAGGTCGAAGTATCTTCAGCTTAAGATCAAGGGCGAGAATAGGTCCAAGATAGCGTTTAGCACCAGATATGAGCACTACCAATTTACGTTCATGTCGTTCGGACTGACCAACGCCCCCGCCGTGTTTATGGACCTCATGCACCGAGTATTTAGGCCGTTTCTTAACTGATTCGTGATAGTTTTCATCAACGACATTTTGATCTATTCAATGACACGCAAGTATCACGAGTGGCACTTGAGGGAGACATTGCAGACTTTAAGGGAGCACCGATTATACGCCAAGTTCAGCAAGTGTGAGTTCTAGCTTGCATAGGTCAAGTTTTTGGGTCACGTTGTTGGGGCAGCAGGGATTGCATTAGATCCAGCTAAGATTCAGGTGATTATGGATTGGCCGGCACTAATGTTAGTGACACAGATCAGGAGTTTTCCAGGGTTAGCAGGCTATTACCGAAGGTTCGTGAAGGATTTCTCGAAAATTGCTTCATCGATAACTAAGCTAACACAGAAAGACATTACATTTGAGTGGTATGAGGAATGCGAGAGCACATATGAGCAGTTGAAAAGGTTGTTGATGACTGTACCAGTATTGATACTGCCAGAGGTTGGACATTGATTCTTAGTGTACACAGATGTTTCTCATACGGTTCTTGGTTGCGTACTGATGCAAGGTAGAGGAGTTGTTGCTTAATCTTTGAGACGACTGAAGATACATGAGAAGAACTACCCGACACACGATCTGGAGTTAGTAGCAGTCGTATTTGCACTAAAAGTGTAGAGACACCATCTGTATAGAGAGATATTCACACTCTTCACTGACCAAAAGAGTCTGAAGTATCTCTTCACACAGGAGTTGAATATGAGACATCACAGGTGGTTATAGTTCTTGAAGGACTACGACATTTCCTTGGAGTATTACCCACGAAAAGCGAACGTAGACTTCGATACACTGAGTACGAGACTAACTAAAGATGCCGAGATTTTCAGTTTTCATATGGCATATGAGTGTGGATTACTCGAGCAGTGACAACAGCGAGTCAGTCAGATGTTCCTACCGATACATGAGTCATAATTTGTGCAGATGAGAGTACAGGTTGTATTTACACAGAGAGTGGCAGAGGGTCAGAGGATCGATAAGTCGTACAATCGATTCAGTGAGTTATCGCAGACTTCAGATTATGTAGATTGGACAGAGACGTCAGATCAATGTCTGAGGTACGAGGCAGATTATGGATACCAGAGGTATTAGAGTTGAGAGATGAGATTCTTCAGGATTCGCACTATTCTCGTTTAACCGTTCATCCAAGTAGGACTAAAATGTACTACGACATGCAAGGACACTTCTGGTGGCCTGGGATGAAGGCGCACGTATCTAACTACATCATGAACTGTAAAATTTGCCAGCAGGTGAAATGTGACCATTGTAGACCTAGGGAATTATTACAGCCGTTTCTCATTCCACATTGGAAGTGGGAAGACATTTCCATGGATTTTGTTAGAGGATTATCGAGGACTGCCCGGAAACACGACTCGATATAGGTTATAGTTGATAGACATACGAAGTCTACTCACTTTCTACGAGTTGTTTTGCATTATTCGTTTAATCAGTTAAGTGTACTATTCGATAGAGAGATCATAAGACGCATGGAGTACCATTGACGATTACATCAGATAGAGATGCTACCTATACGTCCCAGATAAGGCAGAGCATGCAAGAACAGTATGGTATGCGCCTTTAGTTCAGTACATCATCTCACCTTCAAGCTTACGGGCAAACTGAGAAACTGATTCAGGTTCTCAAGGGCATATTGTGGGTTTGTGTTTTAGAGTTTCACGGATCTTGGGAGGAGTACCTACTGTTGTGTGAGTTTGCATACAACAATACTTATCAAGTTAGCATTGAGATGTCATCGTTTGATGCTTTATATGGCAGACCGTGTTGCTCACCATCATGTTGGGCTGAGACAGAGGACAGGGAGCTAATGGGGCCTAAGATTGTTGTTGACCACATGGAGAAAGTATGACAGATTTTTCTAAGACTTAAGGGAGCCCAAGAGAGATAGAATAAGTACATAGACAGGTATTGTTGGGGCATGTGCCCTAGGTCAATCTACAAACATTGTTTATCTTACAATTTTTAGTTAATAAAATAGAGGTTTTTTCATTTCCTATTTTATTACAAGTGATTGCATGTTTACCTTATAATAAGATCCATGGGTATCGATTGAAATATCCTAAATGTCCCTAGTTGGTTATTATACTAGGAACTATAATGAAGTAAGACTAGTGTGAGGCTTGATTGATAGTCATATGATGATCTTACGTATAGGGATACGAATCGAGATCATGAGTACTTGTTAAAGAATAAGGTATTAGACCGACCCGCTTTGAGAACACCATATGGATTTAGCCCTAGGTTGTATCGATTTTGATATTCATGCTACTTGGGTAGTCATAATGCCTTGCTAGAGGCCTCTTATGACTGGTGTACCAAAATGGTTTTGGTTCACTACCAACATCTCATGAACCTATTGGGTCGCACAAATAAAATGACTTTGCGCAATTTCAAATGGTCCAAAGTATTGAGTTTTATAAGATAAATTCATAATATATATAAGCTCTTATGATTCGCTATATGATAACTTCTTAATATGGGTATATGTGTAATTTGCTTAAACAACGTAAATATAATAATTGTATTTCAAATTTACTTAAACATTGTAAATACAATAGTTGTATTACGAATAGGATTTTAAGTGAGAGTTTATCTACACATATAAATAAAGGGTGATACCCAAAACGTAATAAGAATTTCGTTTTTCCAATTTTTGAACTCTCTAGATTTTGGGAGAGAAAGAAAAACGTTTTCAATCTCTCTTGGGGCTAGCACTCCAAATTGTGGTCACCATTTGTGTGTGGATTTCAGATAGAGGACGCGCATTTGAATGTCGTGAAAATCGAACAATCAAAGAAGGAAATCATGAATCAAGGTATGGTTTACTTTTGTAGATCTTGTTTAATGGAACTTATTTGCGATCCTATTAGGGTTTTTCAAAATTGTTTTGAATTTTTTGCTGAGTATGAACCACAAAGCACAACAGTGGTATCAAGGCCTTAGGTTTGGTTCTATTAAACTTTTGCATGTTTTATCTGATGTATATGTGATATATGTGTGAAAACATAATTGTGATTAAGGCATATATGATATACATATAGGTTATGTGATAGTTATTATCAATAATTGATTTTAAAGCATGTTGTTAATTTATGTATTTGATATATATGCAATATGTTTTCTCTGATGTATATGTGATATATGTGTAAAAGCATGATTGTGATTAAGGTATATATGATATACATATAGGTTATGTGATAGTTGTTATCAACAATTGATTTTAAATCACGTAGTTAATTTATGTATGTGATACATGTGCATGATGTGGTTTATTGATTGAATTCATGTTCAGTATATTTCGATTAACATATGCTTTAAATTGAACAATTCGAATTTTGAATGTTCCATGATAGAAATCATGTTTAGGTTAATAGGATTGATTTACTATGATTTTGTTGTTGAATACATTGCTCGTTTTGTAAAATAATCATGTATGTCTCCATGATAGAAATCATGTTTAGGTTAATATTATTAATATAATATGATTCTGGTGTTGAATGCATGATTAATATTTTGTTCCTTAATTAAATAATCGAAATTACCATTGATTATATGTTTCATTGTTGTTATTTGTTAGCATATTCCTAGTAGATAGGAGATAAACTTGTAATCGGATAAGAATAGTAGAAAATCTTATATGATAAGTGAGATTTATAACAAATTGGAATTGAATTAGGATTCCAAGTATATTAAATTCTAATTGGATTAGAATTAGATATTGAGTTACAGGTGGGCCCACATTAATTAAAAACGCTTTAATTAATTTTCAGAAATAAAAATAAAGGGTAGTTTTGGTCAATTAAATTGACTAAAATAATGAGAAATTTTAGGCGATTTTGATTTTTGGAATAGGGATTTGTTGTCCAAAGACTAATGATGAGCGAGAATGCATGAATATGATTCCATATGCATCAACTATTAGATCTATCATGTATGTCATATTATGCACTAGACCTGATGTATCATATGTTTTAAGCTCAACAAGTAGATATCAATCTGATCCCGGTGAGATTCACTAGATAGCAGTAAAGAACATTCTTAAGTGCTTGAGAAAAACTAATGAAGTGTTCTTGGTCTATGGAAGTTTGGAAGACGGGCTTGTTTTAAATGGTTACACTGCAAGTTTTCAAACTGACATCGATGACTTCAGATCGTAGTCTGGATATGTGTTTACTTTGAATGGAGGCGCAGTGAGCTGGAAAAGTTTGAAGCTAGATATTGTGGTCGATTCTATAACTGAAGTTAAGTATATTGCAGCATCTGATGCAGCAAAGGAGGTTGTTTGGATCAAAAAGTTTATATCTAAACTAGGTATGGTTCCAAGTATTGCTAACCCTGTTTGCTTGTACTGTGACAACACCGGGGCTATAGCATAGGCCAAGGAACCAATATCTCACCATAGATCCAAACATACACTCACATGTTTTCATCTTATTAGAGAAATCATTGAGAGGGGAGACGTAAAGATTTGCAGAGTTCCTACAGAAGACAATGTTGCAGATCCTTTAACGAATGCTCTTCCACAAACGAAGCATGATGTTCATGTTAGGTCATTAGGTATTAGATACATGAATGATTTGCCCTAGTGCAAGTGGGAGATGTTGGGGCATGTGCCCTAAGTCAATCTATAAACATTATTTATCTTATAGTTTTTAGTTAATAAAATAGAGGTTTTTCATTTGTTGTTTTATTATAAATGATTGCATGTTTACCTTATAATAAGATCCATGGGTATTTGTTGAAATGTCCCTAGTCAGTCATTATACTGGGAATTATAATGAATTAAGACTAGTGTGAGTCTTGATTGATGGTCATGTGATGATCATACGTATAAGGATACGAATCGAGATCATGAGTACTTGTTAAGGTACAAGGTAATGGACCGACCCGCTATGAGAACACCATATGGATTAATTCATAGGTGTTACTCTTGATAGGTATATCATTTAGTCCTTCGTCTTGAGATTACCATAGACTTCAATATTAGGAGCATGGTAATTTGACACAATCAAACATTGTCTTTAACCGGACGATTATAAAGATTGTGAATCGTTATCAAATAAGCAATATGTGAAGGTGTGTAATCAAGAAAGAATTTGTCGCTCTCGTAAAGAAAGAGATATCAGCGGATCCCTCGATTGTTAGTTTATTAAATGGCCAAGTTCAAGTGAATTGATATGATCAATTTCAATTGGATGTTTTCAATCTATCTAAAGATCGAGACTAGTACGATTGAATATGAAGGGCAACTTTCCATGCCTTATAATTTATCAATGGATATCACATGACAAAAGGATATGATATACATTATTCATTAGGTTGTATCGATTTTGATATTCATGCTACTTGGGTAGTCATAATGCCTTGCTAGAGACCGCTTATGACTTGTATACCAAAATGGTTTTGGTTCACTACTAACGTCGCATGAACCTATTGGGTTGCACAAAAAGAATGGCTTTACGCAATTTCAATTGGTCCAGAGTATTGAATTTTATAAGATAAAATTCATAATATATATAAGCCCTTATGATTCATTATATGATAACTTATTAATAGGGGTATATGTATAATTTTCTTAAACAATGTAAATACAATAGTTGTATTACAAATATGGTTTTAAGTGAGAGCTTATCTACACATAAATAAAAGGTGATACCCAAAACGTAATAAGAATTTCTTTTTTCCAAGTTTCAAACTCTTTGGATTTTGGGATAGAAAGAAAAACGTTTTCAATCTCTCTTGGGGCTAGTACTCCAAATTGTGGTCACTGTTCGTGTGTGGATTTTTGATAGAGGACACACACTTGAACGTCTTGAAGATCGAACAATCAGATAAGGAAATCACGAATCAAGGTATGGTTTACTTTTGGAGATCTTGTTTAATGGAACTTATTTGCGATCCTGTTGGCGTTTTTCACAATTTTTTTGATTGTTCCGTTGCGTATGAACCCCAAAACCCAACAGGTACCACAGCGATCTAACTTATCTCGAGGGAGCCTACGTGTATCTTAAGGTTTCCCCTCGGAAGGGTCTTCAAAGGTTTGGTGTGAAAGGCAACCTTGCATCGCATTTCATCAGGCCTTTCAAGATTAGGAAACGGGTTAAAAAGGTTATGTAAGAATTAAAGCTTCCTCTAGAGATGTCAGTCGCTCATCCGGTCTTTCATATTTTGATGCTTCGACTGGCTGAGTCGAAGGCAAGAGCACGACTAACGGTTAACTTGAATCAGGTCAACCTAAACGAGGATATATCATATAAGTAGTAGCCTATCCAGATCCTAGATCGAAAGGTACAGCAACTGAGGAACAAGTCTATCCCTAAGGTGTTCATCAAGTGGTAGTTCCATCGACTCATAACTCACTTGGGAGCCGGAAGACTACATATGCGACCGTTTTCCGTACCATTTTGAGTTTAATTTCAAGGACGAAATTCCATTTTGTTAGGAATATTTGTCACGACCCGATTTTCCTAACCCTTAATTAATTCCTTAATCAGGATCACCAACCCATGATGTGGCACCCACATGAGATGCACACACAGACCAAGGCACGTGACCGAGGTATATTTTACATTTGTTGTGGTGTATGCCTAGTGTTATGTACATGTGTAGACGAACTAAGTCGGTTCTTGCAGTGATAGGCATTGAGATGCGAGTGGGGACACGCCTCGTGTTGAGTGCGAGCTGAGGAATCGGGTAGCTAGTCTTGTGGTAAGTCTAAACTTAGTCTAATGTAGCTCAAATAATGTATTTCATAACATATGGCATTTAAATAAATGTGAGTCAAATTGATGTCCTATGGTTTGTAATAAAAATGGAGGAGACATGGATATGCCTCAGGATGTGTGCTAGCACACACTCCTACATTTTTGTGACAATAATGTAAGTCACTTGGCTGGAATTCGTAGAGTGTTAGGAGCAAATTTGGACCGTGGGATATCCTAGATGAGTGTGTGCACATCAACATGAAACACCAATTATAAATACCCAACTTAATGTTTTTAGCTCATTCTTGCATGAGTAGAACAAGAAAATCAGGGTTGTTGAGACCTCAAGAAATCTGGAAATTCATACCACAAAGGAAGAAATTCAACAATCAAAAAGGAACCAAGGGGTGAATCATCAAGCTAAAACCTAGGTATTGAATTTAATCCCACTTGCACACATACATACTCAAGTATTTCATTTAGATCAAAGGGTTTTTGCCTAAAATCAGTTTTGAATGTGTTTACTTTCTGTTTCGAATCAAAATGGAGTCTTGAATTTGATTTCCAAACTAGCATTTTCATTTTGACAAGTTTTGCCATTTTTGGGGTTTTTCTTATAAAGCTGATTTTATTACCACAATAAAAAAAACAGTGAAATAGCAACGAAAACAGCAATGGAATAAGGTTATGTTGCTGATTAGAAACGGAATAGAAACATACTATGGTGGAAAATCGTTTAGCTAATCAGAGACGGAATAAAGATAGAATAAAAACGGAATAAAGACAGAATTTAGCAACGTAATTAAATTTTGTTTCTAAATAAATGGCGCCAACTTTCCCGCTAAAAGATGACAAGTTTAGCTGTTTTATAGCCACCCATTACGCCTCGAGATTCACCTTGAAAAATTAGTGATAATTTTGATTAAAATAGGGCCCACACATTTGCACCCCTCTCTCATTTGTGCACATAACCCTCTCCCACATTCGACCCCTCTTATGCCCGAGCCCTAACCCTTGCGTCCGCTCTCGCCTCTGTTGTCGCTCCTATAGCGTCGGAGCCCTCACGTCATCACTCTCTCTCTCTCTCTCTCCGTCAACGTCTCTGCCCCTCGCGTCATCGCTCTCTCTCTCTCTCTTGCAGTCTCTCCGTCAATGTTTTTATCCCTCGCATCGCTCTCGCTTCTGTCGTCACTGCCATAGTCATAGAAGCCCTCACGTCGTCGCTCTCTCTCTCTCCGTTAACGTTTCTGCACCTTGTGTCGTTGTCGCCTGTCTCTTGCATCAATTGTCCAAGGCCATTGCTTGCAAAGTTATGCGTCGTCTTTTTCTTTTTTTGTCTTTGTATTATTTTGTGTATGTATTCCTTAAGGAATTTCATGTAGATTTGTGCTAGAGATGAATAGCATACCTTATAGTAAGTCTTGTAGCATCAAGACCAGAAAGCTTTGTTTGTTGTCAGCTAACAACTCCAATCCCTTAAGAATATACTCTCCAATAGTCTAATTTCACTTAAAACAAGTTATTCTCGCTACTTTGGAAATTCATTATTTCCTTAAAAGCAGCTATAAAGCAGAAAAATAATAAGAAAGAAAGAAAAGAAGAAGCATTGGAGAGCATGTAGTGAATACTTAATAGGTTTTCTCTATTTCCTTTATAAAAAATAGGTTTTCTCTATGAAAAGTAAAAACAAGTCGTATTCTAAGGGCATCTCCAAGGGAATGCCATTTGTCGTAGTCTAAGGGCATCTCCAAGGGAACGCTATTTTAGCAAATGGCATTCCCTTGGGTTGTTTGGTGCTCCATTGCACTCCAATGGAGAGCCAAACATAACACCATTTTGGTGCAAGAGACATGCATGTGGGCCCTACTTTTTTTTTAAATTAACAACTTTTTGTTGCAATGCATTGGACATGCCCTAAGCAGTGTCTAATTATTTACTTACTTTCTAGTTTCTAATGTTATTTTTTGTGAGATTGAAGAATAAAATAACATCTCAAGACTTTTTGACCGGAATATTTATCTTAAACCAACACAGAATGTGGTTTAATGTCTAAAAGTCTAGAAGGTAGTAGTTGTTAAATTCTTGACATGATTTCCTATCCGAAATGACTTTCGTGAAAAAACCCATTAGTGAATGAATATTAGGAATTTTGTGGAATTGCCTATGAAAAGGATGAAGCTGGTAAAGTCACTATCTAGCACAACAGGCTCAAAAATACCTTGACAATAACACCAAATCCTCCAAATTTGAACTTGGAATATCATCTCAAACTGTTGCCAAATTAGTATATTCTCTAAAAGACTTAAAAATGTTTTCAATTTCTCGATCTTGAAAGCTTGTGTATGCAAAACCATTGAGTTTATACATTGGGTTTTCATGTGAGATCGGATGTGTTCATCATTTAAATCTGCAACTTGCTTATCCTACATGATTCCTGGGTTCAATCTCAGTCTCATTTTTTTCTTTTTTATGCAATGATTTTTTTTTGCACAGTTCGCTTTCTTAAATTTATGGCGGTGCTATTCATATCTTTATGAAGTATGTATGTGTTTTTATTTTAATTTATTAAATTAGCTATAAGTTGTGGTTTTCTTTTGGACATGTCATTGAATATTTGTATGGTGTTGCTTCTGTTGGAATGTGTCAATATGGTGATCCATACATGTTTAATATGTTAAGTCCATGTAGTGCATTATGTTAATCTCTTTCTTTGTAGTTAATTTATATACTATCCTATTTTATATATGAGATAATTTAGAATTCTACTCTTTTCCAGACACCTACCTAGTGCATCTATGTATTTGTATGCATGAGTGTGAAAATTCACGATAACGACCCTAAAATCTAACTCGTGCCACGTGACATTTTAGGTCGTACGTGGGCCCATTTGTCGTAATACAATGTCTAATTCTTGGTCATCCATGTTGAGGTATGTTATTTTTGTTTAGTATTTGTAGTATATTTTATTACCCGAATGTAAATTCCAATGTCCCAAACGTGTTAGGGCGTTTGCGTGTGAGCGTTAGTGTTGGGAAACGGGTTTGGCCCGAGAGAAACGTGAATTACGAGTTCAGGCAGACAGTTGACAAGTAATTAGCGGTCCGGGTGACGAATTAAAAATAAAACACTAACAAAACTAGAAATAAAATAATAAATTATTGGTCACCGAGTGATACACGGGGTTATAGGTGACACGCATGGTAGTGTGCACGTTCGAGTGTGCTCGTTGGTATATATTTATTTAGATATATATATATGTGTGTGTGTGTGTGTGTGTGTGTGTGTGTGTGTTTGTGTAATTTAATATATATATATATATATATATATATATTAAAATCAGAAATTTAAAAGAAAATGTGAAAAGACCAAAAAGGTATTGAGTTTGTAAAGGGTATAGATAAGAATGGAGGGGTATTTTGGTCATTTGACCAAAACTCCCAAAATATCAACACACCACCGCCACCACATTTCTCCATTTTGATCCAGAGAAATAGAGGCGAAAGAGAGAAATCAGAAGATCGAGCGAGAAGAAGGGAGCCGAGAGATCGAGGAGACGTGGCAAATTGAAGGTGAGTCATTTTTGTTGTTGATTTTGTTGTTGGCATTGATGGGGTTTTCGATGTTGCGTTGTTGTTGTTGGGATTTTGTTGGTAGTGGTTGATAATGAAGAGATTTTAATGGTAGTGTTGGGTTGTTGAATTATTATTGTTGTTGATATTGTGGGGGTTGAAGAAGAAGAAAAAGAAAAAATATAAAATATAAAAATAAAAATAAAAAATTTATGTTTCGAACCAGAAATGCACAGTGTCTCTGGTTCAAAATGAAGAAAAAGGTGCACACCAGCCAGGCCTATATGCACCCCCCCTCCCTGGGCCAGGTCTGGGTTTGGGTCAGGCCCAGACCCCTGGTTCAGAGTTGGGCCAACCCTATTGGGTTTGGCCTAACCCAAATAAACATAAATAAAAAGGGGCTGAACCGGGCCGGGTTGAACTGGACCTAGTTCAGGGGACCCAAAACCCACCCCTAATTAAAATAAAATAAAAAATAACAGAAAATCATATAAAAATAAGAAAATTCAAGAAATTTTTGGAAAATTAGGGAAAAATTATATTTTGGCCAAATAAATAGAAATTTATAAATTTCTATGAAAAGTAAAGTATTCAGAATTTTGGCAAGACCTTACGTCAGGATTTTTACCTCGTAAAGCGTGAAATTAGCAAAAATAGCCAGGGATTAGGAAAAAATATAGGAAAATAGAGGAAATCGATACAAATTGTGTTTAAATGAATACCAGGGGATATATTTTCATTAGTCGGGACACACGAGGATTTGGAGGCGTGTCAAAGCCGATTTGAGTGCGTAATAGCTTGGATACAAGTAAGTAAAACAGTGAGGAATTTTATAGTTATTTCTTAAGCTTTAATTTGTTGGTATTGCTCTGTTCAACTATTTTCTCGGAATTTCCTTTGGTTGAGTGGTCCATTGACAAGTGAGTCATGGTTACTTTTATCTGCAATATGTGCTCTTATCTGGATGATGTTGATATATCCCAATTGAGTGTACGTTGGGGGCATTTATCCGGGTCTGTGGATATCTCATAGTCGTAAGGGTTAAGGTTGGTAGGTTGTCTCGTCCTGAACCCGAGTCTGCTGGGCTTTTGCCAGGACTCAACAACCTTTTGGTCGGGACTCTTTGCTATTCGATTTTCGTATTCTGGACACTATATATTCGATTGATTTATTTACAGTCTTGTATATTCATGCACTCTCTGTTCCTTTCTTTCTATCTGCATGGATTAGACTGATTTATTTATTTTGAAATGTTGTATTTATGTCCTTCTTGGTGCTACTTACATGGGCTCGTCATTCTTGTGATTGACAGAGTACAGATTCGAAGTCCAATAAGGGGAAGGCTCCATGACTAAGAGATATTATTTGAGGATACCAGAGCAGTTCTTCCACTTATTTGACATTGGTGATTCTTTTGTACTATTGTATATACTTGTTTTTGAAACATTAGGACTTGGGGTTTTTTTAGAGATCTTGGGCATGTATAACAATATATTACTCTCCTCTGACTATTCATTGATGATGATATACATATGCGGGGTTCCCACACTCAAGGTTGTCTTAACTAGTATGCTTTGAGGTTATTTCGATTAGTTTGAGATTCAATTGCTTCCGCTAAAATTGTGATAACTCACTAATTGATTAACTCAACTTCTAATTGCTTAATGAATAGTAAATAGTAAATAAAGGCTGCCTAGGCTTGCGAGACTGGCTCGGGGGTTCACGTAAGTTTAGGCCGGGCGAGGCCCAGTATAGGATTTTGAAACTGGGGCAGTCACAGCTGGTATCAAAGTCAAAGTTTTAAATACTCAACTCTTTACTTAAATAACAAACCATTAAGACACAAACCAATGGAGTTAGGAATGGTTGAACTTATAGTGGAACTGTAACGGTTTAAATTATAACTGTCATTATCTATGACATCATTACAGACGTGGACACTAGTGGGGATGTCTGTGGGTCCCATAACGAGGCCGGAGCACACCTGGATTAGGTATATAATCCATTTTGTGTGCTTTTTGTTGTGTAATTACGATATATATGTTCAAATTAGTTAAATTGTATTGCAATATGTGTGTTTATATTGCCCATTAACGAGAGAGATGGTATGACGAGTTTTCACCGCACTGGCACATAGGAGCGTGTACCGGGTGATGAACAAATATTACACTAGGACGGGGGACTAGATACACACAATAAATGATAAAATTCATTAAATAATTAATATAAAATGATGTTGAGGCGGTTGGTACTGTCGTGTGCGAACGGCACAGGTCGAGGTTCAGAGACGAATATTGGAATGTCCAGAATGCACATAATTGGTGCCATATGTGTAAAGAGAACCATATGGGTCAATTTTGTCACATTAGAGAGACTCTTTGACTTCATCTCCACCATCAAATGAAGGCCTAGAGATGGGCGTGTGAGTTTGGATGGAAATCTCATATAAAAGACACATTTTTCACTCATCCTCGCCAACTTCTCTCTCTCCTCTCTTGCAAGTCCAAAAATCCAGTGGAGGTTTGGGGTTTTGGAGATTTTGGGTGATCATTTGAAGTGCTTAAGAGGGTGGAATAATCAAAGTAAGGTAAGATTCATGATTCTCTCTCCTTTCTCTTTCATTCAAGTGTGGTTTTATGCAAGTTGGTAATGAATCCATGATTTGGGTTTAGGGTTTAAGGTTTAGGGTTTAGGGAATGATTTTTGGTTGTTGGTTTTCAAGTTTGGTTAGTTTTCATGAAAATAGGTTTTTCAAGTTTGATGTTTGATCTGAGAATTTGATACATGTTTGATTAATTTGATTGTGCCTCTAGCTTTTGGAAGTGTTGTTTATTCCCCCACGAGGTGAGGATGGGGTTGACAGCTTTGGTGAAGGCTTGGGGATCAAATTCAGCAATTCAGCAGGATGTTGAACTGCTAGAATTCGATTACCCAGTGCGCTGGGTAATCTAGGCAGTTGGTGTTGATGACTATGAACACCAGCACGTTGGGTGTTCATTAGATAGCCATTTTTGGTTATTTTGTGTATTGTGGATATAATGCCTATACTAATTGGCATAATATACATACAATTGAACATAAATCAATGATACATGTTGATAGGTCACTTTGGGCGGTAAATTGTTGGATATCGGGGATTCAACAGTATTAGATTGGGGTTTACTTTACGGGATGAGGAGTGCGGTTTGAGGTGTGTAGTATCCCAACTGAAATTCACTTTAATATTTACTGCTTGATTATTTGAATTATGTCTAGTTTATTCAATGTTCTTATTTACTATTATTGCTTTACGGTGGTTGAGTTTACTCCCACCTGGTGTTTATTCGTTGCAGGGGCATAGGGTCCACTAGGCCATAACATGTGTTCTAGTCATGCGCCGGTGAATATGCTACCTGAGTCTGCTACACATATGTGGGTGCACCGTGGTCTACGCCCGTTACCTAGAGGATCCAAAGTCACCCGTTCGAGGTATCCTCACAGGTCGTGTCTAGCGTATAGCCCCAATTATGGCTCTGGTCTGACATTGATTGTGCACGCACTTTGTTTCCATACTATTTATATTCATGCAATGATCTTCCACAATTGCATGTATCCTTTTCTTCCGCATGGTTATTTATAGTATTTTGATTCCAGCAGTTTATTTATGTATTTAATTGGTGAATTTCCTTTGGATTACTCACTCTGGACTCGTCATCTGCCTTTTTATGATGGCTTGGGTGTAGATCCTAGTACGAGCAGAGGGAAAGGCAAATTTAAGGACTACATGTCATTGACTACGTTTGCCCTACTCGTACATTTGTTTATATTTTTCATTTTATGTTGGGTATGGGTTGTGAGATATACATTTTGACCTATATATGACTTGGTGGTTTAACTTTTGATATTTTGAGGATTACACATGACATGTATTGTTGGGTTTTGGGGTTCATGCGCAGCGGAGATTTCAAAACAATTTTGAGAAAAACCCCAACAGGATCCGAATCTGATTCCATTAAAACACGTTTAGACTATGAAAACTTAATCATACCTCAGTCGCAATGTACCTTTCTGAAGGTTAATCGATCTCTAAGGCGCTTCCAACAACGAACGCCCTCTATCAGCAGACCACACACGAACGGCGGCCGAGATTTGAAGTGCTAGCTTCGAGAGAATACCAAACATTTTTGCTTCTCTCCAAAACGATCCAGAACATACCAAAAACCTCTAAGTCGTTTCTTAAAACGAAAATAGAGTTTCAGCCTTTTTAAATCTTTCGTACTTGTATTCTAACTCAAAGCGTCTATTTATACAACCCTTGTATATAGACGATTAAGTAAATTACATATATACCCCTACTTAAAGAAGTATAAGTGTAATACACTACAAGGACGTTTCTGTCATGAAATTTTATCATATAAAATTCATTTTTCTGAACCATCTTAAAATCTCGCAAAACCATTCTCAGTGTGCGACCCAATAGGCTCATACAACGTTGGCAGTGTACCAAAACACATTTTGGTATACAAGTCATAAGCGGCCTCTAGCAAGACATTATGACTACCCAAGTTGTACGAATATCAAATCGATATAACCTAATCAATAGTGTATATAACATCCTTTTGTCACACGATATCCTTTTGATCAAACATAAGGCATGGAATTGTCATCCAACATGTTCAATCGTACTAGTCTCGATTTCTAGGTAGACTGAAAACATCTAAGTGACATTGATCAATATCAATTCACTTAGACTAGGCCTTTTAACAGATCTAACACATCGAGGGATCCACTGGATATCTCTCTTTATATGAGAGGGACAAATTCTATCTCGATTACACAACTTCACCACATTATTCACACAGTAACCAATCACAACCTTTATAATCATCCGGTTAAAGACAACGTTTGATTGCGTCAAATCACTGTATTCCTAATGTTGAAGTCTCTGGTAATCTCAAGTCGAGGACTGAAAAATATACCTATCATGAGAAACAACTATGACTTAATCCATGTGATGTTCTCATAGCGGGTCGGTCCAGTACTTTGTTCCCTAACAAGTACTCATGATCTTGATTCGTATTCCTATATGTATGATCATCGTATGATCATCAATCAAGACTCACACTAGTCTTAATTCATTATAGTTCCTAGTATAACAATCGACTAAGGACATTTAGGATATTTCTGTAAATACCCATGGATCTTATTATAATGTAAACATGCAAATCAATTATAATAAACAGCAAATGAAATCCTCTATTTTATTAACTAAAATGTATTCAAAAGATTGTTAATGGATTGACCTAGGGCACATTTCCCAACATGTATATGTAGTACATTTTGGTATGGTTTCCACATTTGGTAAAATACACTTAAAACTCGCTTAAATATTTATTTTAATGATCGAAGTCTTTCGCTGTACAATTTTGTGGTTAAATGATAACAACGAGCTTTAAGCTAACTTGACACAATAATTACTAATAAATAACATAAGTTAGTGACAATTTTGGTTTGTATTAAGATTTGAGTGCTTGTGGGACCCATCTAGGATGTGAGTTGTCTATGTTATGGGCCCACAGTGCACACCGTAGCGGCCAATGGATTTGGGGCTGTTACATTTTGGTATTAGAGCCCAGGTTTATCAGGACCTAGGATTTTAAGTTGGGGAAAACCTGATCTTGAATCTGAGGAATAAGCTTTAGATGTGGAAATCATAAGTGAATGACTAAAACCTTAGTTGGGAAGTGATGTGAGGTGGGTAGTTTTAGTAAGTTATATACATGTATATTTGGATTGTATAATAAATATTATACTCGTACATATTGAGTCTGATCTGATGCACGTCGGTTGTGTAGATTACGATGGACGGACGGATGCCTACCGTTATTCAGCCGACTACTCAGCAGGAGGTCTGTGAGACCAGTGACCTCACTTAGGAAGTGATGTCTCTGCAGTCATTAACGCAGAGTATGCGATTACACCAGGCATAGATGGCGGAGATTCTCAAGTATATACGAGGCTCAAGAATACCTACAGTTACGCCGACTTCTGATTTGGTTGTACCTATCACTCAGGCAGCCTTAGTGCCAGTTGTTACCATACTGGCAGCAAGGTTAGAGACATTAGTGGAGAGGGATGAGCCTGTTGTTGCACCAATAGAGACTACTACTGTGACACCAGCTACCATAGAGCAGCTAGTAGCGGTTTCGACTGCCAAGAGTAGGATGTTGGAGGCGGCAAAGATGATGAAGGATTTCATGAGGTTCAACCCCACATTCTTTCAGGGGGTTAGTGATCCGGAGTTAGCCGATCGTTGGTTGATGACATACCGATGATTACATCAGTTGTTAGAGGTGCTAGAGGCTGATCAGGCACAGATTTCTGGGTATTGTCTGAGAGGTTAGGCGGCAGTTTGATGGATAACATATACATATACATATCCCGAGCCGTCGGCTTGGGCAGAGTTTCGTCAGTTGTTTCTTGACAAGTATATCCCTGTTGAGGTACAGTTGAGACTTAGATAGGAGTTTATTGCATTGAGGCAGGGTACCATGTTAGTATTACATTACATGGAGCGGTTCAGGTACCTTATGTTGTATGTCATAGATGTGGCAAACACCGTAAGACTCCAGATTTATTACTTCATCAGGGGGCTAGATTATAGGATTGGCGGTGTGATTATTACAAGTGGATCTGAGACTTTACAGGTTATATATGACAGGGCTTTGGCTCACAGACCTTCTTGCATCAGATATATGAGTTGATGGATAGGTCTAGGCAGGGTTCTCGATCTGATCAGAGATCGAAGAGACAGAAGGACTAGTTTGACAGGCAGAGAAAGGACCAACAGGGTCAATGGAGAGACTGGCAGGATCAAGGTCGCCGAGATAGGCATCTAGAGGACAGAGGGACCAGTTTGACAAGTAGGATCAAGTACTGCATGTTGTTGCACCTGTACCTATTGAGCAGCCGTGACTGTGGGCTAGGGACGGAGGAGGCCGTGGCAGAGGACAGAGAGGTCAGGGACGTGATAGAGCTCAGGTACAGACAGTGTCATAGTCTGGTTGACAGGAGAGGCGACGGTGCTTTAAATGCCATCAGATCGAACATGTACAGGCTGATTGTCCAATGGCACCTTCTTCACCATGATCACTGATTGAGCCAATTAAGGAAATAGCTCATGCTGCTGCACCTAGAGTCGTACACCCAAACCGAGGCATGACTCGCCAGCTTGTTGAGGGCACATTATTTATTTGCAATGCTTCTATGCATGTATTGTTTGATTTTGGTAGTACTTTATTTTTTATTATGGGACGCATGATCGGACAGTTAGGGTTATAGGTTGAGACTTTAGATCCACATCTTATCCTCAGTACGACTGTTGGGGATAAGATTTACCCAAACTGGATATGTTGGGATTGTGTAGTAGAGGTTGAGGGACACCAATTACCAATTGAGTTACGTGTTCTAGATTACCTAGAGCTTGACGCTTTACTTGGCATGGATAGGTTATCAGCGTATCGTGCACACATTGATTGCTTCAGTAAGATTGTAGTATTTGATATTGAGGGTATTCCAGTATTTACCTTTTTCGATATCGCGTCAAACCTCTGATGACCAGAGGTCGATTGGTGACAAGTCAGAAGATGTATGTTTTTATGGCGATAATTGAGCCAGAGCCGAGTATAGTGACTAGAGTGGAGGACGTTTAGGTAGTTTGTGAGTTTCCTGAGGTTTTCCCAAATGATTTTCCAAGTTTACCACCTCCTAGGGTAGTTGAGTTCATTATTAAGTTGATTCCGGGGACACAACCAATATACAGTCGAGCATACAGGATGTCAACGTTCGAGTGTGAGGAGTTAAGGTCCCAGTTAGAGGAGTTGCTACAGAAGGCTTTCATTCACCCCAGTATGTCTCCTTGGGGCGCTCCAATTTTGTTTGTTAAGAAGAAAGACGGGACTATGCGGATATGCGTAGACTACAAGAAGCTGAATCAGGTAACGATTCGGAATCGTCACCCACTTCCTATGATCGATGATTTGTTCGAACAGTTAGCTGGTGCCAAGTTTTTCTTAAATATTGATTTACGATCTAGTTATCACCAGTTGAGGATTCGAGAGAGTAATATCAAGAAGACAATTTTTAGCACACGTTATAAATTGTTTGAGTTCACAGTCATGCCATTTGGGGTGATTAATGCGCTGGCTATTTTATGGATTTGATGCACTGAGTTTTTAGGCCATTTTTGGATTGATATGTGATAGTGTTCATTGATGATATTTTGATATATAGCAGGACTCGTGTGGAGCACGAAAGACACCTCAGAGATATTTTGATAACACTGAGGGAGCACAGATTGTACGCCAAGTTCAGTAAGTGTGATTCTGGCTGAATGAGGTGAAGTTTCTTAGACACGTCATCAGTAGTCAAGGGATATATGTTAATGGTGACAAGATTCGGGCGATTATTGATTGGACACATGAGTCAGTTTCTGACATTCGTAGTTTTTTGGGACTTGCAAGTTATTACCAGTGATTTGTGTAGGATTTTTCTTTAATTGTAACGCCAATGACGAGGTTGACCAAGAAGGATGTCAGGTTTAAGTGGTCCGAAGAGTGTAAGGAGGTATTTTGGGAGCTGAAAAGGAAGTTAACTTCTGCGTCGATGTTGACTTTACCTAAGGCAGGGAGAGGCTTCTCGGTATATACTGATGCTTCCAGTACTGGGTTGGGAGGCGTGTTGATGCAGGATGGACACCCAATTGTTTACTTATCGAAAACTAGTGCATGACTTGGAGCTTGCAGCAATTATGTTTGCATTGAAGGCTTGGAGGCACTATCTCTATGGAAAGCGGTTCGTGTTGTTCACCGATCACCAGCTTGATGTATCTATTCACTTAGAGGGATCTGAACATGCGATAGAGACGAGGGCTCGACTTATTGAAGGACTATGACTTCACAATTGAGTACCATCTTGGGAAGGCAAATGTAGTAGCTGATGCGTTGAGCCGGAGCGGTGTTGAGAGTCAGACTATGTTGTGGTAGATGACACATAAGTATGGATTACTGGAGGTTGAGACAGTGTTGTGTTTGTCTGATGCTTTTGTTGATGTTCATATATGTTGCCAAATATGTGTTCCTGTTATGTCGTTAGAGAGGGTTGCTGAGTGGCAAAGGGCTAACGGACATTTTGCTCGCTTCAGTCATCTGGCTCAGGATCCAGAGTGTACAGATTGGTCTGGTTGTTCAAACAGGTGCTTGAGACACAGGGGCAGGTTGTGGATACCTGAGGTACAGGAAGTACACGACAGCATTTTTAAGGACACGCACTGTTTGCGGTATTCAGTTCATCTTGGCAGAACCATGATGTACCATGATTTGCGACATTTGTTTTGGTGGCCAGGGATGAAAGCTGACATAGGTACATATGTTAGGGTTTGTCATATATGTCAGCAGGTCAAGACCGAGCATAGGAGACCAATTGGATTGTTGCAGCAGCTGCCCATTCCACAGTGGAAATTGGAGCATGTTACGATGGATTTTGTCAGTGGTTTGTCGTAGACTGCGAGGCGTCACAATGCTGTTTGGGATATGATTGACAGATTGACGAAGTCTGCACACTTCATCCTTATCTCGATGAAGTATTCGTCTTCTCAGTTAAGTATTATTTTCGAGCGAAAGGTCGTCAGGCTACATGGATTGCCAATATCGATTATATCTGACAGAGACCCTAGGTTGACTTCGAAACTCTGGGAGAGCATGCAAGAGCAGTTTAGCACTAAACTCCAATTCAGTACGGCTTGTCATCCTCAGACAAACAGTCAGGCAGCGAGATCTATTCAGATATTGGAGGACATGCTCAGAGCATGTATTTTGTAGTTTAGAGGTTCTTGGGAAAAGTATTTGTCATTGTGCAAGTTTGCATACAACAACAACTATCAGGAAAGTATTGGTATGCCACCATTTAAGACTTTATATGGTAGACCCTGCAGGTCACCAGCTTGTTGGGCAGCACCTGAGGATGTAGCATTGATTAGGCTTGAGGTTACTTTTAACTACATAGAGAATATTCGTCATATTAGATTGAGGTTGCATGCAGCTCAAGACAGACAGAAGAAGTATGTTGATAAGTATCTTGAGGGTTTGTGTTATGTTAAGGATGACTTGGTGTATCTGAAAGTTTCGCCCTGGAAAGGTCATTAGAGGGTTGGGATAATGGGAAACTAGCACCGAGGTATATTTGACAATTCATGATCATGTCACACGTTGACACTATGGCATACAGGTTAGAGTTGCCATCAGAGTTAGCGGGGGTTCAACCAGTGTTTCATGTATTTATGTTAAGGCTGCTAGATCAGGACCGAAACCAATGGTTGACATCAGACGATTAAGGTTTGACCTGATGTTTGTTATGAGGAACAGTCGATGGAGATTATGGATCACAGGATATAGACTATGTGGAACAGGGAAATCCTGAAGGTATGGGTACGATGGCAGCATCACGGGACTAAGGGACTCACTGGGGAGCTCGAGTCTACTATACGACGAAGATACCCTCAGGTATTTACAGGTAAGAACTTTAATTGGACTTAAGTTTTGGGACGAAATTTCAAACTATTTGGGAAGAACTGTCATAGCCTAAATTATAATTGTCATTATTTATGACGTCATTGCAGACGTGGATGCCAGCGGGGACGTTTGTAAGTCCCACATTGAGGTTGGAGCACGACCGGATTAGGTATACTGTCCGTTTTGTGTGCTTTTTGTTATGTAATTGCGATGTATATGTTCAATTTAGTTAAATTGTATTGCAATATGTGTGTTTATATTATGCATTGACGAGTGAGATGGTATGACGTTTTTTCGCCGTGACTGGCACATATGCGCGTCTACCGGGTGACAAATAAATAGTACACTAGGACGGGGGACTAGATACACACAATAAATGATAAAATTCATTAAATAATTAATATAAAATGATGTTGAGGTGCTTGGTACCGTCGTTGTGAGCGAACAACACGGGTCGAGGTTCAAAGTCGAGTATTGGAATGCCCGAAATGCACATAATTGGTGCCATATGTGTAAGTGTTGGCGTAAGTGTTTTTATCACTTACACTCTACTCAGGATTTTGATGCTAACAAACAATGTGAAATGGTACTAACAAGTTCATTTAGTTTTCGGAATACAACATCTTGTTTTGAATTTCAAATTCAAAAGTAAAGTTTAGCTATGCACAAGTTCAAGTCAAAAAGTGACAACATGAAGCTGGACAAGTTCAAGAATCGTCTCATACAAGGAAGCAAGGTCTGGAAAGACAAGATCACAAGTTGTACAAATCATGTAAGGTATATAAGTCTCATTTCTAAATGCTAATGCATTAGAATCATGCATTCCATGAGTTTCATTTTTTCAAAGTACTTAAAGTTATGATTTTTGTGACTTTTTATTTCTAGGTTTCTAAAATATTTTTAAATGATGCAAACATGTTTTATAACATGTATTTGAGGTGTGTGCACTGCTAGAATTGATTTTGAATGCACTGGTAAGTGTTTAGATGACTTTTGGATTGACATTAAAACTATTTGTAGAAAATCCTCTAAGCTTTCATAAAATCAGAATTTTTGGTTTCTAGGGTTTGTGAAATCATTCGGGATGTCTAGACATGTATAAAGTGATTTCAAAGGTTTAGTAGAGTCATAGAGGTGTTAGGAGGTCGTTGTGAAAAATTAGAATTTTATTTATTTAAAAGCCCCTGCAGTGAACATGAACTTTTTCTAAGTGTTGGCCAGCGCGCTGGACAATTTCCCTAACGCGTTGTGCAGTGTCCTGACAGAAAATTTTTTCTAAGCGTTGGCCAGCGGGCTGAACAATTTCCCCAGCACGTTGTGTAGTATACTAATAGGAAATTTTTCTAAGTTTTGCTCAACGCGCTGAACAATTTTCCCAGCACATTTTGCAGTTTCCTAATAGCTTTTTTAAAAGTATTGATCCACACCTTTAATTTGAATTTGGGGATCATTTTGGGCCCTTGGATCATATATAACGGTCATATGGGGTTATAAAGAGTTTGACTACTTACTCAAACACCTAAGAACACCAAAGCCACAACTTGTGCTCCACTTTCAAAAATCCAAGTTTTACACACATTTGGGCTAGATTTTTTATCACATACACTTGGTGATTTTTGGAGCTATCGATTCGCCGATCAAGACAACATAAGGAAGGTGATTTTTGCAGCTATCGATTCACACTTGGGGTTGTAAGATTTCTTGATTTTCTACTCTTTTTGGGCTTAATCTATACTTATTGATTGGAGTAATGTTTGGAAATCATTTGTTATGTTATTGAACAATTTTGTCTTGTGCTTAAGACATATTTGAATAAGTTGTTGTGCTTAATCTTGATTTTTAACAAAATTACTTGTTCACTTTATTTGAACCACTCAAGTTTTCATCGATACTCTTTTGTCTATTTCTTGACTAAGTATTGCACATACTCGTTGATTTTATATACATCTTAGTCGGAGTTCATACTTGCATACAGAGGAGTGGTTTAGCTCTTGGTGGCTTATAAGAATTGGACTTATTGCCGCTTTACTTTGTAAAGCAAGATTTTAATTGTATTTATCAAACTTTGATTGTAAGACTTAATGGGATCTAAGTCGAAAGGGAATACCTAGTTGAGACTAGGCATAAATCCTAGAGGTGGCTAGGTAAGGGAAAGTCGTAGATGAGTCTAGGTGGTTGTATAAGACCTTGTTGTGGTAAGGCTTCTTGTAAAAGACCTAGTTGAGGCTAAGCATTCATTAGACTTGCTGACTTAGGTTGTAACACTTATTAGTAGCAAAAGTGGGGGATTTGAAAATCTTAACCGAGGAGGTTAGGTAGTGGATGTAGATCGGTTAGATCGAACCACTATAAATCACGTGTCTCATTTCCATCTCTTCTACCCCCTTCTTGATTGCATTGCATAGATATTTATTGTTGGTATGTGTGATATTGTTGTTATTTAAGCATAAAGTTTTAAAAAGGCGATAATCACGCGATAACCCAATTCACTCCCCCTCTTGGGTGACCTTCAGTAGGGTCAAAGAAAACCATATGGGTCAATTTTGTCACATTAGAGAGACTCTTTGACTTCATCTCCAACATCAAATTAAGGCCTGGGGATGGGTGTATGAGTTTGGATGGAAATCTCATATAAAAAACACATTTTTCACTCATCCTCACTAACTTCTCTCTCTCCTCTCTTGCAAGTCTAAAAATCCAGTGAGGGTTTGGGGTTTTGGAGATTTTTGGTAATCATTTGAAGTGCTTAAAAGGGTGGAATAATCAAAGTAAGGTAAGATCCATGATTCACTCTCCTTTCTCTTTCATTCAAGTGTGGTTTTGTGCAAGTTGGTGATGAATCCATGATTTGAGTGTGTACCACTGTTTTTATTTAGTTTTTGGCGTGTATTGAGTGCTATGGAAGTAGATAATGAGTTTTGGTTGTTGGTTTTCAAGTTTGGTTAGTTTTCATGAAAATGGGTTTTTTCAAGTTTGATGTTTGATCTGAGAATTTGATGCATGTTTGATGAATTTGATTGTGCCTCTGGCTTTTGGAAGTGTTGTTTATTCCCCCACGAGGTGAAGATGGGGTCAACAGCTTTGGTGGAGACTTGGGGATCAAATTCAACAGTTCAGTAGGGTGTAGAACTATTGGAATTCGATTACCCAGTGCGCTGGGTAATCTGGGCAATTGGTGTTGATGACAATGAACACTAGCGCACTGAGCAATCCACCAACGCGCTGGGTGTTCATCAAATAGCCATTTTTTGCTGTTTTATGTGTTGTGGATATAATGCCTACACTAATTGACATAATATACAAACAATTGACCATAAATCAATGATAAATGGTAATAGGTCACTTTGGGCGACAAATTGTTGGATATCAGGGATTCCACAGCATTGGATCGGGGTTTACTTTACGAGATGAGGAGTGCAGTTTGAGATGTATAGTATCCCAATTGAAATTCACTTTAGTACTTACTGCTTGATTATTTGAATTTTGTTCAGTTTATTCAATGCTCTTATTTCCTGTTATTACTTTATATTAGTTAAGTTTACTCCTACCTAGTGTTTATTCATTGCGGGGGCATAGGGTCCACTAGGCCATAGCATGTGTTCTAGTCATGCACCTGTGAATATGCTACCCGGGTGTCCTAGACATATGTAGGTGCACCGTGGTCTATGTTGATCACCTAGAAAGTCCAGGGTCACCCGTTCGAGGTATCCTCACGAGCCGTGCTTAGCGAATAGCCCCAATTATGGCTCTAGTCTGACTTTGATTGTGCACACACTTTGTTTCCCTAGTATTTAAATTCATGTGATGATCTTCCACAGTTGCCAGTATTTTTTTCTTTTGCATGGTTATTTATAGTATTTTGATTCCAGCAGTTTATTTATGTATTTACTTGGGGAATTTCTTTGGGATTGCTCACTCTGGACTCATTATTTGCCTTTTTGTAATGGCTTGAGTGCAGATCCTAGTAAGAGCAGAGGAAAAGGCAAACTTGAGGACTACATGTAATTGATTACATTTTCCCTACTCGTACGTTTGTTTATATTTTTCGTTTTATATTAGGCATGGGTTATGAGATATATATTTTGACCTATATATGAATTGGTGGTTTAACTTTTGATATTTTGAAGATCACACTTGACTGTATATGTAGTACATTTGGGTATTGTTTCCACATTAGGTAAAATACACTTAAAACTTGCTTAAATATTTATTTTGATGACTGAAGTCTTCCACTGTATAATTTTGTGGTTAAATGATAACAATGAGCTTTAAGCTAACTTGACACAATAGTTACTAATAAACAACATAAGTTAGTGAGGATTCTGGTTTGTATTAAGATTTGAGTGCTTATGGGAGCTGGGAGGTGAGTTGGCTATGTTGTGGGCCCACGGTGCACGCTGTAACAGCTGATGGATTTGGGGTTGTTACAGGAACCCTATGATCCTTACTTAAGTCTTAGTTTAGAAGTTAGGAGAGTTGGGGAAATTAAAACTGGACTATGAGCTATTTGATTTTCTGTATATATTATTATCGATAGCTATGTCTTGATCGTGAAAATCACTTTCTTTTCAGTTAGTGATGGTTGATCAGCCTGAGGTTAGCGATAGTGGTACGAGTGATGTATAAGGGCGATTAGATGGTATGTCGTAGATGATTACATCACTTGACCAGCAGCTTCAGGAGATTCTTAGACTATTGAGAGCTCAAGCGACAACATCACCTACCACGTCAGCAGCTCTAGTTACTCAGGCTGGAAGTACTGCTACAGTCCATGACACACCAGTAGCACTGATTACGGTAGGACCTACAGTAGCTGAGGAGGCACATGTACAAGCGAAGGTAGTACCTCCTACTTCAAATACACCAGCTGAGGATGCGTCGAGTACACCGACTGATACAGGTGTTAGGGCCACTGCTGAGGTCAGACAGGCTCGCGAGTTTCTGAGACATCATCCGAAGAAGTTCCATGGGGGTACTAACCTTGAGGCTGCAAAGAAGTTTTTGCGGAGCCATGAGAAGATTCATGATGTATTGGCTACACCAGCACACATACAGCCGAGTATATCTTCAGCCTTACTTTTCAGCGAGCCGATGTTTGGTGGCGCACTACGGTAGCGTCGAAGGGGAAGCCCAATGACTAGGTTAAGTTTAGAGAGAGGTTCAACAAGAAGTATATTCCTCCTACAGTTTCTAACTTGAAGAGGACTAAGTTTCAAACATCAAACAGCAAATCGGGGAGTTAGTAATATAGTATATGGACCGATACTTACATTTGATGGAGTATGACGGGGGTGCAGCCGACACTGACGCTGACCAAGCTTACTACTTTATACAGGGTCTACTAGATTCTATTGGTTTTGTTGTAGTGATGACGTCTCCAAGCACATTACAGGAGGCCTATGAAAAGGATATAGCTAGCGAGGGCTTTAGGAGCACACGCATTGGAGCATCAGTGGCATCATCAGCTTCGCCACAGTCAGTGGGAGGATCTGGAGGTGATAAAAGGAAGAAGAGATCTAGAAAGTTTAGGCAGAGAGATCGAGCTCAGAACGTAGGATCTGCTACATCTCCACCTTTTACAGTGCGTACTGCGCCAGTCTCAGTTGGTTCGGCACAAAGTTACGCTGGTGCACCACAGCAACCAGCACCATCAGGACCTAAGCACCATTATTCTTAGAGGACTGATGGTAGAGGTAGTGGTCGGAGACAAGATCAGAGTGCCATTCAGGTACAGAGACAGGGACAAAGTTCTGGTCAGGGACAGGGACAGCATAGTTAGTCTGGATCAGGTTCTCAGAGGAGTTATTGGGAGTGTGGACAGATCGGTCATTTTATCAGTGCGTGTCCACGACTGGGCCGAGGGCAGTTGCAGCAGAGCTGGGAGAAAGTTCACGCAGTTATCGTACCAGATCTAACTGCCAGCCATAATACAATTGAGGGTATGGTTTACATTTACTGTCGTTTTATGCATGTCATGTTTGATTCAGGCTCTACCGTTTCTTTTATTTCAGGTCGTATGGCTGATGAAACAGTTTGAGACTTACTAGACTAAAGAGACCCTTGATCCTTATCACAGATGTCGGGACAAGATCTACTCGAATTTGTTATGTGTTGATTGTTCGATCGAGATAGAGGGTCATATCATGCCAGCAGACCTGAGAGTGTTGGAGTTCCTCGAGTTTGATGTATTACTGGGCATGAATTGGTTGGGTTCTTATCATGCACAGATCCACTGCTTCAGTAAGAAAGACACATTTCAGATTCTAGGGCATCCGGAGTTTAGTTTTCAAAAGACTTCGACTAGTTTTCCTATCATTAGTGGTAGAGTCGCCACTAGCGTAGATGTTAAGATGTTCGCTAGTGTATTAAGTACAATGGAGCGAGTTGTGACTAGGTTGGAGAAGGTATCAGTGGTGTGCGAGTTTCTTGATGTCTTTCCAATTGAGCTTCCAGGGTTACCACCGCCTAGGGAGATCGACTTTATTATCAACTTGGTCATCGTATGGCTCCAAGAGAGCTAGAGGAGCTGAGGGGTCAACTAGATGAGTTGTTAGAGTTGGATTTCATCTACCTGAGCATGTCAACTTGGGGAGCACTGGTCTTATTTGTTAAGAAAAATGATGGCAGCTTGCTATTGTGCATCCACTACTGGCAATTGAATAGGGTGACAGTGAAGAACAAGTATCCACTTCCGCGTATCGATGACTTGTTTGACCAGTAGACAGGAGCATAATGGTTCTTAAAGATAGATTTGAGATCTGGGTACCATCAGTTGAGGATTAGAGCAGAGGATAAGGAGAAGATTCCGTTTCGCACTCGACATGGGCATTACCAAATCACAGTCATGCCTTTTGGGCTGACTGACACACCAACGATGTTTATACACCTGATACATCGAGTGTTGAGATAGTCCTTGGATCGGTTCATTATCTATTTATCGAAAACATCTTAATCTACTCTAGGACTCGTGAGGATCACGAGAAGCATCTCAGGTTGGTGTTGTAGCTACTGAGAGTGCACACGTTGTTTGCCAAGTTTTGTAAGTGTGAGTTTTGGCTTGCAGAGGTCGAATTTATTGGACACATCGTCGGAGCAGGTGGAGTGTTAGTGGGCCCTGCTAAGGTCAGAGTAGTGATAGATTGGACTACACCGAGATCCGTGTCAGACTTTGTAGTTTTCTTGGCTTAGCAGGGTATAACAGGCATTTTGTACATGACTTGTGATGATCCCTCTCTTAATCAAGGGCACCGCCCGGCCTAATCCCATAATTAAGCCCTAATCACGACACAGAACCCAATTACGTATTAGTTTGCCTTAACTACCTATATTCTCTATTTTAAACAATTAATTTAGTTAGCCGAAGTCTTAAATATGTTAGCGGAAGCAAAATTTATAATCCTAAGCATAGAAGCCAGGAAATAACGATCACCATATATATGCAAGTAAACGGCGAACATATAAACAAAGTGAAAGCCAAAATTCGGGTAGTCTAATACTCATTCCAATAACATCCCATAAGTATAAAGACATAAGTAAACATAATACAAAAGTACGCTACATGTACGGGCAGCAACTCGCTCAAAGCTCAGAGGTAGTCGCTGATCTTCTCCTTGCCCGGCATGGTGTTGCTCGTTGGACCTACACCCACCGTCACAAACTAGACGGTGAGTATAATGATATTTAAGTGATAACTGGGGAATTCTATTACTAAATTTCCAATTTAAACAACAGGTATTTAAAAGCATAAAGTAGCTGAAGAATGCTGAATAAATAATGCAAGTAAATACCAATGTTAACAGATATACATAGACTGACACAGGCTAAGTCGAGATGATCTACATTCGGTTGGCAGTGAGAACTATCACCTAGCCTTTTCAACTACTGTATGGAGTTGTGCTCAACATATAATAATAATATCTTCTTTTTTATCTATGTTCTAATAACCTCAAGTGGCAGAGTTGTGCTCTACGCGTATAAATCATTTATACTTTCCTAAAACCCCGTGGCCCATACCACATGTGTCGCCCAAGTGTAGTGGCGAGTTCCAAAGACCCCGAAAGATCGAGATTCCGGTGAATCCGCGCATCTCGTGTGCAATGGACACTAGATAATCCCTACTTTAGATTTTCAAGAATTTATATCCTACAATGCTATGATTTCAACACAAGTTAGGCTACAAAGCCCAAGGGAATAGAACACAAGTCCAACATAACAAATAACCCTATAGAATGCATTTTCTAAGAAATCATAAATCTTTTTCATAGCCAATCATCAAGCATTCAGGAAAAAGAGTCAATGATAACAATGCAAGATCATGCTATATCAACATTCATATTAAACAAAAACAAGGGAAACATGATGTGAGAATTAAATTAGCAAGTCCGCAAATAGACTGAAAAATGGTAAATGACAGGAATGAAATAAAGTAAAGAGTTCCCACAGTTTCACTTACAAGTTAACGCAGTAATCCTAGCTATCCAGCCTCCGGACACCCAAACACTCGCACCCGGATTCAAGTATATCTCCTGAAGTTTTCTAGTATCAATCTAGGTTATATTAGATTTATTTAGTCTTTAAATTAAGAGTTAAGACTATCCGACACCTAAACGACCCAAAACAACTATACAAATGACCATTGTATAAACAAACCTTTTCTTTTAACTCGTTTTTGAAAAATCATGTCTTATCTTTGAAAACCTAATGGTTCTAGGTTGTTCCTCTCTATCTTAGCTTTCTAACGGTATATGGAGCGTCAAAATCCGAGTTAAAATAAGAAAGTTATGGTCATTTTACGAATAGAGGTAATGTTGTCCCTTCTGCAGGGAATCTAGCGCACTAATTCAAAATCTAGCGCGCTAATTGTTCTTGAGTGAACAGTGTCTCCTCCCAAGAACAGCTAGCGCGCTAGGTGGTGTACCTAGTGTAACGGCCCAAATTAATTTAATCAGGATTAGTGTTAATCGCGATGATTAACGGGTAATTCGGGCGTTACGTGGACAACTAGGTGGACTCAGATAGGAGTACTCAGGTTATACGGTGTTATTTGTGCATGTTGTATGTCTATTATTGTGATGTGGGAATTTAATATTTATATAAACATCACATGTGTGTAAATTATTGTCGGGCGAGTTGTGAGCCGGGGTTTTAGTTCAGTGAATGCACCAACGCGGGGTTTAGTAGCAGTGAGGCCGGGCGTTGGGGCTAATTAGATTTAAATTATTTAAACATGTTATGGTTGAAGATTTATTTAATTAAATGTAAATATATAAGCTTAGGCTAAGCTAAGGAAATTAAATTGGGTACACTAAACATGGGACCGCCTCGGGAAGCGTGTCAGACACGGGGCACAGGGTGCCGAGTGGTCGGGGAATTAGTGTGACCATATCCACAAATTTATGAAATTTATTGATGACTAGAATAGGTGTTATGAATTAAATCAATTGGATTATAATAAAGTCCTATAGTTTGAAATCAATAATCAGTACACCTAGGATTGTCATCGAGATGCACAACAACGAAATTCGAGATACACGGCGTCATGATAGGGTGTTCAAGAAGTTGGTGACACAGGGTGTTCAGTGACCATTGGATTTACCTCGAAATGCGTGTGCACAAGAGATTAAAACACAACTATATATACAACTTGATCGATCAAATGCATGCGAAATTCCATTTTTGTTCAAACGATTTGAGAGATTTTGTGAGAGAAATCGAAGTTTGGAGGGACGAAATTGAGCTTGGAGAGGAGATTGAGCTTCACAACAACCAATCTAAGGTAATTTACCTTCATTTTTGTTGATTTTCCATTAAAATGGGTGTTGTGGTAATTTTGGATTTTCGGACAAAATCAATACTGTTTTTACTGAATTAGATGTTCTTGAGGTGGATTTTGATGAATATCATCGATTTGGATTGAATTTGTGGAAAAATTGAGGTGATTTGATAAATTTTGGGTTATTTGCATGTATTTTTGATCCGAGAATTTGGGGTTGTTTTGATAAATTTGGGAAGGAATTTTGAGGTTTTAGAGGTCTTCAATGGAGGTAGAATGAAGAGAAATCGAGAGGAGTAAAGAAGAGAAGAAGATTGAGAAAAAAAAAAAAAAAAAAAAAAAAAAAAAAAAAAAAAAAAAAGAACCGAGAGGAGGCGCGGTGCGCCTCGGTGAGAGGAGGAAGAGGGGGCACGCACGCGTGCGTGCACCCCTGGGCCGGATCTGGGCGGCCCCGGGCCCATCCCGAGTGGGCGGGCCAAACCGGCCGAGCCCAACCCGGTGGGCTGGACCGGCCCGACCCGGACCCGCCAGATGGGCCGAACCGGGCCAACCCGGTTGGGTCGGGTCAGACCCGGTTCGGGGGACCCACCCTATTAATTAAATAATATTTTATTTTATTATTTTATTAAAAATAATTAAAAGAAAACAGTTTTAGTTGTGGGAAAAATAGGAAAAATATGGAAAAAAAAATATCAGAAAAATTGGAAAAAAAATTCTAGAAAAATACAAAAAATTAGAAAAAGGTAGAAAAGTGGTTTCGAAACTTTTCGGGTATTGTGGGAACCCCGACATAACTGGAAGAGGTACCACAACTGAAAATTTGTAAATTTTCATATAATATCATAAAATTTCAAAATGTGTTCTTAAAAATTATAAAACACTATAAATGGACTTCAGGGACCGGGAAACCATAGCTCGGACATTGGGGAGCTAGGTGGGGCGTACTGACGGGTCCAGGAAGTCGGAGTGTGTATTTTCGAGTACGTAAAACCCAACTAAACACCACTACTGCATTTACTTATTTATTTCCATTGAGCTTTATTTCCTTGAAAATCTGTGATTTATATTCCTACTGGGACGGTCGAGTTTTCCCGTCTATGTATCCGAAGGTTGTGCGGTCGCTTGCTAGGTGTGTGGTCTAGGACACAGTGGTAGAGTCGATGGTACAGACCACGACAGGGCTCCTGATCCTCAGTACACATCTTGTATAGCTGGTGCACAATCATTTGCTCATCTTGTATTTATATTCATGCGATGAGCTTTGAGCAGTTGTCTGCATTTACCTTCTATTCCGCATGTTTGGTTAACACTATTTACTTGTTCCATTTATATTCTTAAATTATAATGCACGGTGGTTTTCCTTGGGATTTTACTTACTGGGCTCGCCATCTGCCTTTTTGTGGTGGCTGAGCGCAGACCTTATGTATCAGTAAGGGCAAGGAGATCACGGGCGACAAAATCTTTACTTGTCCACGGTCGAGGACCTACTGGTATGTGTATTAGTATTAAATTGTTTTTATTATTATTATTGGGAACTTGGGGTTGTTACATCTTCAGTACTGGTATATAAACATTCACTGATGGCAGTTGTCGCCTATATACCGAGTACTTCCGGGTTTTCCACTACAGGTTGAATAAGCTAATTTTATATATATAATGCTCTTTTAGGGATATACTAAAACTTCCGCTGTAAAATTGTAAACTACATAATTAAATGGCATGAAACTTAAGAGTTTTTAAATTAATTGGATATATGAGTGACGTGGCAGGTATTTCCGGTGCACGAGCAAGGGAAATGGGAAGCCACGGGGCGGCCTCGGAATTTGGGGTCGTCGCAGTTGGTATCAGAGCAAGGTCGATAGGGCTCTGAATTAAATAAAGTAAATAAAAGAGCATAAACTTTAAAACAATTTAGATGTGGAAACCCGATGAATTGCCTAGAACTTTTAGTTAGGAAGCAATAAGAACTGGGTAGTTAACAGAGCTTTATATATATGTGTTATGATTCTACTGTGTTCTATATATGTATACGTATATCATGGAGGATTACATACAACGCACGTTTTTCGGTGCAAATCAACATAAATGGACGGTCTACTATACCCTCAGAGACGAGACAAGCTGGCATTGTTATTAGGAGTCCGCAAGCTACAGTGAGCTTGGAGGATCGACTTACAGCCCAGGAAGTTCAGATGACAGAAATACTCTAAATATTACGGGACCACGGCGCCGCGATTTAAGAAATGGCTGCATCACTCACGACTGAGCCATCAGGACGACAACGACTTTACCCGAGGTTACATGAGGGAAATGATCGACAGGGATTCGCGAGTACCAAGAGGTAGGCGGGCAGAGTTCTGGAGCAGTACCAGAGTAGAGGCACACTGAAATTAGAGACGAGGGAGACCAGTTTGACTGACAGAGACAGGATCAACAGGGTCGACACGATAGGCATCCCGGGCAGCAGAGAGGAGATGAGGGGCATGTGGTGTATGTTACCGCACTCGCACTGTCGAGCAAAGCAATAAAACAAAGATCGCAGACAGAACACCGGATAGAGGTCGAGGGACCGGAGTCGGGAGAGAGATCAGTGAAAAGCGATCGGGAGGCGAGAGAGGCGCAAATGTTATAGATGTGGACAAGAGAGGACATCTGAGTGTTGTTTGCCAGACACCGGCAGCCGTAGCTGCAGAGTATCAAAGGAGACGACGACGACAAGCTGCAAAGAAGTCACGACTTAGAGATGTTCGGGACGGACAATACGAGCCGGTGAGGAGTGAGAGCATGCAGCGACCAACAACCACGATGAGGATACCATATGCACCTAGTTTTGCTACATCAGGTACTGGTGGTTCACAGGAGATACCGCGACATGTTCAGAGATGTACTCACTGTGGAGTTGAGGGACATATACATTGGGAGTGCGCATTGATCTTGATGGCACCGATATTTGTAGATCCGTTGCGTGTTCGAATTTCGGGTTCAGATCGTATCTGAACCATAAGTTAGGGCACTGACAATAAAGTGTCAACTATATTTTTGTGTAAATTATGGTAAAAACAACGTGCGAGTTGTGTCATGTATGAAGACAATCAAGTTGTTTTTGGTTATAATTAAATGAAGCCTAAGGATTTTTGCTATAAAAATATATGTATGGGATAGATATATTATTGAGAAGGTTGTTTTATTCAAACATAATAATATGAGTGTAACTACCCTGTACACGATTTGGAGCTTGCAGCAGTTGTGTTTGCGTTGAAGGCTTGGAGACGCTACCTCTATGGAGAGGAGTTTATGCTTTACACTGACCATCAGAGTCTACGCTACATTTTCACACAGAAAGATCTTAATAGGCGTCAGAGGAGATGGTTAGAGCTGCTGAAGGACTATGACTTCACGATCGAATATCATTCCGGAAAGGCTAATGTAGTAGCTGGTGCATTGAGCAGATGCGAGGTTGACAGTCAGACCGAGACTCGACACATGGGACTGTTGGAGATGGCGTCAGTTATGAGCATGTCAGACCTTTCGGTTATGCAGCATCTACATATTGTGGTCAGATGAGGGTACCGACAGTGTCACTGGAACGGGTATCGGAGTGTCAGAGGGCTGATGGGCTTTATGGGCGGTTCAGTGGATTGGCACGGGATCCCGAGTGCACTGATTGGGTGGAGACATCTGATGGATATTTGCGGCATCGAGGTCGACTATGGGTACCAGCTGTGTCAGAGATACGAGATAGTATATTAGAGGATGCTCACCGGTCGCGATACACAGTTCATCCGGGTAGAACCAAGATGTACCATGACTTGCGGAGATTGTTTTGGTGGCCAGGGATGAAGGCTGATGTTGGTGAATATGTTCGAGGGTGTCCCATATGTCAGCAGGTGAAGGCGGAGCATAGGCGACCTGAAGGATTGTTGCAGCCGTTACCCATTCCTCAGTGGAAGTGGGAACACCTCGCTACGGATTAGTCAGTGATGGAATTGACGGTGAAGTGTGCGGTTTGGTGAACCAGGGATGTTACTCGGGATTGTTCAATTTCGAGGACGAAATTCTCCTAGTTGGGAAGAATTGTAACGGCCCAAATTAATTTAATCAGGATTAGTGTTAATCGCGAGGATTAACGGGTAATTCGGGCGTTACGTGGACAACTGGGTGGACTCAGATAGGAGTACTCAGGTTATACGGTGTTATTTGTGCATGTTGTATGTCTATTATTGTGATGTGGGAATTTAATATTTATATAAACATCACATGTGTGTAAATTATTGTCGGGCGAGTTGTGAGCCGGGGTTTTAGTTCGGTGAACGCACCAACGCGGGGTTTAGTAGCAGTGAGGCCGGGCGTTGGGGCTAATTAGATTTAAATTATTTAAACATGTTATGGTTGAAGATTTATTTAATTAAATGTAAATATATAAGCTTAGGCTAAGCTAAGGAAATTAAATTGGGTACACTAAGCGTGGGACCGCCTCGGGAAACGTGCCAGACACGGGGCACGGGGTGCCGAGTGGTCGGGGAATTAGTGTGACCATATCCACAAATTTATGAAATTTATTGATGACTAGAATAGGTGTTATGAATTAAATCAATTGGATTATAATAAAGTCCTATAGTTTGAAATCAATAATCCGTACACCTAGGATTGTCATCGAGATGCACAACAACGAAATTCGAGATACACGGCGTCATGATAGGGTGTTCAAGAAGTTGGTGACACAGGGTGTTCAGTGACCATTGGATTTACCTCGAGATGCGTGTGCACGTGAGATTAAAACACAACTATATATACAACTTGATCGATCAAATGCAAGCAAAATTCCATTTTTGTTCAAACGATTTGAGAGATTTTGTGAGAGAAATCGAAGTTTGGAGGGACGAAAGTGAGCTTGGAGAGGAGATTGAGCTTCACAACAACCAATCTAAGGTAATTTACCTTCATTTTTGTTGATTTTCCATTAAAATGGGTGTTGTGGTAATTTTGGATTTTCGGACAAAATCAATACTGTTTTTACTGAATTAGATGTTCTTGAGGTGGATTTTGATGAATATCATCGATTTGGATTGAATTTGTGGAAAAATTGAGGTGATTTGATAAATTTTGGGTTATTTGCATGTATTTTTCATCCGAGAATTTGGGGTTGTTTTGATGAATTTGTTAAGGAATTTTGAGGTTTTAGAGGTCTTCAATGGAGGTAGAATGAAGAGAAATCGAGAGGAGTAAAGAAGAGAAGAAGATTGAGAGAAAAAAAAAAAAAAAAAAAAAAAAAAAAAAAGAAACGGCGCCTCGGTGAGAGGAGGAAGAAGGGGGCACGCGCGCGTGCGTGCGTGCGTGCACCCCGGGCGGGGTCGGGTCGGGCCAAACTAGCTCGGCCCAACCGGGTGGGCACTGGGACCGGCCCAACCGGACCCGCCGATGGGCCGAACCGGGTCGACCCGGTTGGGTCGGGTCAGACCCGGTTCGGGGGACCCACCCTATTAATTAAATAATATTTTTATTTTATTATTTTATTAAAAATAATTAAAAGAAAACAGTTTTAATTGTGGGAAAAATAGGAAAAATATGGAAAAAAAATATCAGAAAAATTGGAAAAAAAAATTCTAGAAAAATATAAAAAATTAGAAAAAGGTAGAAAAGTGGTTTCGAAACTTTTCGGGTATTGTGGGAACCCCGACATAACTGGAAGAGGTACCACAACTGAAAATTTGTAAATTTTCATATAATATCATAAAATTTCAAAATGTGTTCTTAAAAATTATAAAACACTATAAATGGACTTCAGGGACCGGGAAACCATAGCTCGGACATTGGGGAGCTAGGTGGGGCGTACTGACGGGTCCAGGAAGTTGGAGTGCATATTTTCGGGTACGTAAAACCCAACTGAACACCACTACTGCATTTACTTATTTATTTCCATTGAGCTTTATTTCCTTGAAAATCTGTGATTTATATTCCTATTGGGACGGTCGAGTTTTCCCGTCTATGTATCCGAAGGTTGTGCGGTCGCTTGCTAGGTGTGTGGTCTAGGACACAGTGGTAGAGTCGATGGTACAGACCACGACAGGGCTCCTGATCCTCAGCACACATCTTGTATAGCTGGTGCACAATCATTTGTTTATCTTGTGTTTATATTCATGCGATGAGCTTTGAGCAGTTGTCTGCATTTACCTTCTATTCCGCATGTTTGGTTAACACTATTTACTTGTTCCATTTATATTCTTAAATTATAATGCACGGTGGCTTTCCTTGGGATTTTACTTACTGGGCTCACCATCTGCCTTTTTGTGGTGGCTGAGCGCAGACCTTATGTATCAGTAGGGGCAAGGAGATCACGGGCAACGAAATCTTTTCTTGTCCACGGTCGAGGACCTACTGGTATGTGTATTAGTATTAAATTGTTTTGATTATTATTATTGGGAACTTGGGGTTGTTACATCTTCAGTACTGGTATATAAACATTCACTGATGGCAGTTGTCGCCTATATACCGAGTACTTCTGGGTTTTCCACTACAGGTTGAATAAGCTAATTTTATATATATAATGCTCTTTTAGGGATATACTAAAACTTCCGCTGTAAAATTGTAAACTACATAATTAAATGGCATGAAACTTAAGAGTTTTTAAATTAATTGGATATATGAGTGACGTGGCAGGTATTTCCGGTGCACGAGCAAGGGAAATGGGAAGCCACGGGGCGGCCTCGGAATTTGGGGCCGTCGCACCTAGCACGCTAACTGCGCGAAAACTAGACTTTTCAGATAGAATACTAGTGTTTCGGACACTTGAAACTCCACCAAAACACCACCGATCCATACATGACTCATTTTGACAAAGATCAACACCGAAAACAACCAAAAATCATCAAAATTTCCAAAATTTCATAATCAATGTCATACATGTCATTTTTCAAAATTTTCACCAAAAACCTCAATTCCCAAAAATTTTCGATTTAAACCTGAAACAACACTTGACTCAATCATTATACAGCATAGAGACACTCCCAAGCCAGAAATCTCGGTTCAAATTTGTTATTCAACAAAAACCCTAAACTTAAACTCATTTTAATGGAGAATGGGGTAAGGAGTGTGATTACCTTAAAGGATCTTCAATTTATTGACGATTTCCAGCTCAAATCCTTTCCAAAACTCCTCATTTTCCCTGGTTTTCCCGGACTTGCATGTAGGATTTCTTTGGAGTTGGTGAGAAAACTCACTAACTCTAATATATATATTCTTTGTCATGATCTTGTGTGTGCACGGATCCTAAGGTCGATCCTAAGGCTCTTAATTTAGCAGTCCATCACTTCTAGTAACATAGAAAATGTGACACACAACCTAAGATTCCTCAACTCCATCAATCCATATGAAAATCTAAGGTCTCAATAAATCCTACCAGACTATAGGACCTTAATATGTCAATTTGATTTAGTTAATTAACTTAGGCATTTTATTCATATGGACCATAATTAATTGGTTACACTAGTTTATAAAATTTCCCTAAGTGGTCACACAAACTCTTAACTACCCAACACTTGGTGCCCTGACTCGCACACAACTTGAGGCACTTTCCTTGTGCACCAAACGTCACATTTTTCAACTTAACTATATAACTCAACTTAGGCTAAGGTTAGTAAGAAATCAATTAATATTTTCTAGCCTAGTTTTGCAATCTCGGGTAATACCACTAGATTCCAGCACTTGTACGCACTCCAAGGCGCATCCCCGCTCGCATCTCGACGTCTATAGCTGCAAGAACTGACTTAGTTAGTTTACACACATACACAACACTAGGCATACACCATTACATATATAAAATATACCTCGGCCACATGCCTCAAACGGTGTGCGCTTCTCATGCGACCCTATGTTATGGTTGGTGACCCTGATTACAACCAATTAATTAAGATTAGAAAATTGGGCCGTGACATGACTTCTCAAAAATTGCGACACCTGTGATGCAATTGACGAAGAAAGACATTAGATTTCAGTGGACATACGGTTATGAGCAGGCGTTTCAGACGTTGAAGGAACGTTTGACTACCGTGGCAGTGCTAGTATTACCTGAGCCAGGGAAAGGTTTTGAGGTGAACACCGATACTTCGAAGGTCAGTTTGGGTTGTGTTTTGATGCAAGACAGTAGAGCGATAGCCTACGCGTCGAGACAACTGAAGGTTCACGAGAAGAACTACCCTACGCATGACTTGGAGTTGGCAGCAGTAGTGTTTTCACTAAAGATTTAGTGCCACTATCTCTATGGAGAGAGGTTTGTGCTATTTACTTACCACAAGAGTTTGAAGTACCAGTTTACTCAGAAGGATCTGAATATGACACAGAGGCATTGGCTTGAGTTCCTCAAGGACTATGATTTCTCTTTGGAGTACTACCCGGGGAAGGCCAATGTTATTGCAGATGCATTGAGCCGGAGAGGAGACTCAGAGGTTGTTACCTGCCATATGACACACTAGTATGGTTTGCTCAAGGTAGTCAAGAGGTTGTATTCTTTTGATATTCGAACCAACACTAGAGTTTTAATTTTTGGACAAATGAGGACTCAGACAGTCTCTAGAGTGTACTCGAAGGTTAGTGGACTAATGAGCATTATCAAAGGTTTTTGGAGTTGGCACAGAGTTCGGATCATCCATATTGGAGTCAGTCAACAGTCTCATACCTGAGATTTAGAGGGTAGTTGTGGATTACATCAGTGGTTGAGCTACGCGATCAAATACTTTGTGAGGCACATCGCTCGTGTTTTACAATTCATCCGAGCAAGACCAAGATGTATGTTGATGTGCGTTGTCTCTTTTGGTGGCTGGGGAGGAAGGCCAATGTTTTTTATTTCGTTTGAGGGTATGAGATTTATCAGCCAGTTAAGGTTGAGCATCGCAGACCTAGTGGGCTATTACAGTCACTTCCCATTCCTTGATGGAAGTGAAAGCATATCGCCATGAATTTCGTCAGTGGTTTACCTTGAGCTCAACGCGATCATAATAGCATCTGGGTGATTGTGGACAGGCTGACGAAGTCTGCGCACTTTATACCGGTTTTGACCACAAATCGAGTGGATAGGTTGGCAAGTTTGCACGAGCGAGAGATAATTCGACTGCATGGTGCGCCTTTATCGATTGTGTCTGACAGAGGGCCACAATTCACATAGCAGACTTGGTAGAGCATTCAGGTGTAGTTTGGCACGCGGTTGAATCTCAATACTGCTTAATATCCACAGACTGATGGACAATTAAAGCGTCTGATATAGATACTTGGGGATATGATGAGGATGTGTGTGTTAGAGTACGGTGGGACATGGGAGGAGTATCTTCATTTATGTGAGTTTGCATACAATAACAGATATTAGGCCAGTATTGGTATGGCACCGTTCGACGCATTATACAGGAGACCATGCACATTTCCATCTTATTGGGCAGAGCTAGAGGATGTGGCAACTATTGGGCCAGAAATTGTAGGGGATCACACAAAGAAGATACGCCAGATCAGACTAAGGCTGAAAGGTGCGAAGGAGAGGCAGAAGAAATACTATGACATGTATCACGGGAAGTTAGAGTATAAGGTCAAGGATTACGTCTATCTAAAGGTGTCTTCGATGAAGGGTCACAATAGGTTCGGGATCAGATGGAAGCTTGCACCAAGATTCATTGGTCCATTCAAAGTTGGAAAGCGGATAGGCAGAGTTGCATACGAGTTGGAGTTACCACCTTAGTACTCTAAAATTCACCATGTGCTTTACATTTCTATGCTCAGACTGGATAAGTCAAGAGAGGGTAGGCGGCCTATGGTCGACTTGAGCCAGATAGACCTGAGGGAGGAAACCACTTATGGTAAGCAGCCTATTTAGATATTGCACTGGAATGTGAAGATTCTGAGGAACAAGGAGATGTCGTCAGTACTTGTCAAATGGCAACACCACGGGGACGAGGAACTGACGTGGGAGCTCAAGTCGTATATGCGCAAGTACTTTCCTTACCTCTTCTGACTTAGTAAGTCTTCTTTAAGTTTCGTTTTAATTTTGAGGTGAAATTTCAGTTAGTTGGGAAAATTGTAATGACCCCAAAATCAAACTCGTACAACGTGTCATTTTAAGTCGTACGTGCGCCTGTTTGCCATGATTCAGTGTATAATTCTCGGTCGTCGACGCCGAGGTATGTTATTTTTGTTCAGTGTTTGTATTAAATTTTGTCACCCGAATGTAAATTCCAATGTCCCAAATGTGTAAGGGTGTTTGCATGCAAGCGTTAGTGTTGGGAAATGGGTTCGGCCAGAGAGAAACGTGAATTACTGGTTCGGGCGGACAATTGACGGGTAATTAGCGGTCCGAGGATGAATTAAAAATAAAACACTGACAAAACGAATAATAAAATAATAAATTAGTGGTCGTCGAGTGATGCACGGGGTTATAGGCGATGCGTTCGTACAGTAGTGTGCATGCCCGAGTGTGCTCGTTGGCGCGCACAATGAAATTGTAGAAAAATATATATTTACTTATATATATGTGTAATTTAATATATATATATTAAAATCAAAAATTTAAAAGAAAATGTGAAAAGACCAAAAGGGTATTGTGTTTGTAAATTGTATGGATAAGAATGGAGGGATATTTTGGTCATTTGACCAAACCCCCAAATTATCAACACATCACCGCCGCCACATTTCTCCATTTCAATCCAGAGAAATAGAGGAGAAAGAGAGAAATCGGAAGATCGAGCGAGAAGGAGGGAGCCGAGAGATTGAGGGACGTTGTTGGCATTGATGGGGTTGTCGATGTTACATTGTTGTTGTTGTTGGGATTTTGTTAGTGGTAGTTGATAATGAAGAGATTTTAATGGAGGTGTTGGGTTGTTGAGTTGTTATTGTTGATATTGTTCGGGTTGAAAAGGGAGAAAAAGAAAAAAAAAACATTATGTTTCGAACCAGAGACGTTGTGCATCTCTAGTTCGAAATGGAGAAGAAGGTGCACACAGGCCCCCCTCCCCGGGCTGGGCCTGGGTTTGGGTCAGGCCCAGACCCATGGTTCAAGTTTAGGCCAACCCTATTGGGTTTGACCTAACCTAAATAAATATAAAAAAAGTAGCTGAATCGGGCCGGGTCGAACCGAACCCAATTCAGGGGACCCAAAACCCACCCCCTAATTAAAATAACATAAAACCATATAAAAATAAGAAAAATTCAAGAAAATTTTGGAAAATTAGGAAAAATTATATTTTGACCAAATAAAAAGAAATTTATGTATTTCTATGAAAAGTGAAGTATTCGGCATTTCGGCAAGATGTTATGTCATGGTTTTTACTTTGTAAAGTGTGAAATTGGCAAAAATAGCCAGGAATTAGGAAAAAAAATTGGAAAATGGAAGAAATTGATACAAATTTTGTTTAAATGAATATCAAGGGGTGTATTTTCATTAGTCGGGACACACGGGAATTTTGAGGCATGTCGGAGCCGATTTAAGTGTGTATTATCTTGGATACAGATAAGTAAACTAGTGAGAGATTTTACACTTACTTATTGACCTTTAATTTTTTGTTATTGTTTTGTTCAACTATTTTCTTGGAATTTCCTTTGGTTGAGTGGTCCATTAGCAAGTAAGTCATGGTTACTTTTTTCTGCGATATGAGCTCTTATCTGGACGATGTTGATATCTCCTAGTTGAGTGTACATTGGAGGCACTTATTCGGGTCTGTGGATATCTCATAGTCGCAACGGTTAGGGCTGGTAGGCTATGTCTTGTCTTGAATCCGAGTCTGCTGGGCTTTTGCCGCAACTCAACGACCTTTTGGTCGAGACTCCTTGCTATTTGGTTTTCGTATTTCGGACACTTTATATTCAATTGATTTATTTAGAGTCTTGTATATTAGTGCACTCCTTCTTCCTTTCTTTCTATCTGCATGAATTATACTGATTTATTTATTTTGAAATGTTGTATTTATGTCCTACATGGCTTTACTTACCTGGGCTCATCATTCTTGTGATTGACGGAGTGCAGATCCACAGTCCAGTAAGGGGAAGGCTCCACGCTAAGAGATATTATCTGAGGATACCGATGTAGTTCTTTCACTTATTTGACATAGGTGATTATTTGCATTATTGTATATACTTGTTTTTGAAACATTGGGACTTAGGGTGTTTTTTAGAGATCTTGGGCATGTATATCTATATATTACTCTCCTCTGACTATTTATTGATGATGATATACATATACGGGGTTTTCACACTCTAGGTTGTCTTAACTGGTATGCTTTGAGATTATTTCAATTAGTTTGGGATTTACTTGCATCCGCTATAATTGTGAAAACTCACTAATTGATTAACTTAACTTCTAATTGCTTAATGAATGGTAAATAGTAAAGGATGGCTGACTAGGCTTGCGTGACTCAGCGAGACTTGCTCGATGCATAATCTAAAGACCTATAACAACTGCGTAGAAAATTTATTTATCAAAAGTGTGTCACCTGATCTTTATCGAAGATGTCATTTCAAGAACTCTATTTCCATTCATAGATGATGAATTCGGTTTTCCAGCTGTTAAATCTTCTTTACAGCAAACGCCACTGCGGATATATCTCTTTTTATCTATGGGTGAAAATAGTTAGTCATATGCTTAATTCTATAATCATCTTCGCATGAGGATATTATTAATAACACTGTAATGTCTCAAATTCATGCCATTTGAGTCTGTCAGACAGATAGGGTTTAACCTATGTTATTGTATTGTGTGCTTAACTTAGTTGTTCTTCGGAGAGATATGGTTGCCGCGGTGGAGTTTTCTTAGTCTTGCATTTGTTTGAGAATATTACAAGTATTATTTTTTGGGTGTTGAGCGGGCGAGGATTGTCGAAAATGTGTTTAGTTTTGGTGTTCTTAGACTGAAAAGGAGCTAGGGTTTATTATGATTTTTGTTGTGAATGTTTTCGTTGATGGGCTTGTCTAGTTTGCTGAATCTTTTATGTTTTTGATGAATAGGGATTTGCCCATTTCATGTTTTGGATGAGAAATGTGTATCATCTAGTTTTTGTGGTTTTTTATGGATTGTCTTAGACTAATTTGGGAAGTGTAGGAGTTGCTAAGGGACTAGTTTTGTGAGTTATTTTAATAACAAAGGGAAGGAGGCTACCTGTAAGTGCATTCCTTGTCTTGGAATTGGTATTGTCCTACACTTTCTTCTCTACTTAAATTCATGTTTCCTCAGTTACTGTCAGTGTTAAGCATTTTACATCGTAAATGAGTTTTTCTGATGAATGATTTCGTGTTTGAGTACATTGTCTTTTAATTGAGTTTAAGTTTTATTCATAATGAAAAGGAAATAATATTTTCATGGAATGATAGTTTCATTTGCAATGTTATCAATGTGATGTTTTCGATTCATACGTTTGGATTGTTATATCATAGTTTAGGCTAGGTTAAAGAGGGTTGCTATTTCAACCCATTGAACCTCTCTTCCCAACCAATCAAGGAAACTAATTTTTTTTTTACTAAAATGTCCATGGAGTGGATTACAACAATACTGAATTATCATAAGGACCAATATTGGTGCCAATGGAAGGTAAGTAGTAACAAAAAATGTCTTAAGATTTATTGTCAATATTTTAAGCTTTCTTGCTTTATTTGCTTATTCCGTATGCATTACCTTCAATATATCACTTGCAAATGTTGATCCAATTGAAGCATGCTCTCTTCTTTGCATAAAGTTTAATTTTGATTACTCATTACTTTTATCAAAACATTGCATACTTTCAGCATGTTTGTACTCGCCATACAATTCAAACAAGGTATTTTTTACTTTTCTAGCTTCAATTAACCACGTATCTTGACCATAAAGCTTCTTATAGCACCACTCAACAAAACCAGACTTTTATCTAGGATCTAAAATAACAACAATAGCCAAAACTATGTTATATTCAAACAAGTACCTCAAAAGTTTCTCATTCATCGTGTTTGCCATTGATTCCAAGTATGCATCTCCACATAGCATATTTTCTTTCAAAGTTAAATGTGCAGAAAAGACCAATGGAAAATACATGTTTGCCTTTGGATACTTGGTGCCTGAAAATAAATTGGTAATATCATTAAATATTTGCAAAAACTTGCAAATTCTTTGCACCTTGCCCCACTCATCCAATGATGGACATTCCTTTTGAAGATGAATAAAAGCATTTTGATAATATAGCGCCCTGTCGAGCATCAAGAATGTTAAATTCCAACTTGTTGAAATATCTTGTCGAAGACCCCTTTTAGAATCTAAATTGCAAAGACAAACACATTCCAAAACCTTGACTTTTCTTCCTTGAGATCCTTTCACATACTTAACATTTTCCCTAATGTTAGTAACTGGATTACAATTTTACAAACCCATGATGGAATATTATCCATTTTGACAAAAAGCTTTTCATTTTGATCAAACATATCCTTAGCATGTTTATGTAATCAACTTTTAAGTATCATTCAAACCTCAACTTTGAATATTAATATGTGACGGCCTCAATTTTCCCGTGCTATTAGGTACGCCTGGCCTAGACCTGTGCAGGCCCCGAGTCATCCCTCAGCAACCTGACAAGCCTAGTCAGCCTCCGATTAATCTATTTAACAGTTTATGAAAGAGTTATTGCAATGATACACAGCGGAAGACTAAATAAGTATAATAGGAGAAATAACTCAATCAAAAGGAAATGCATAAATCTATAAGTGTGGAAAACCCCAGGTATTCATGTACAATTCGATATGCATAGATACATGCCTTATCAAAAAAATACCAAGTTCTATAACCCAAAACATATATATGAAACGATATACAGATAAGAAAAACATAAAAACCTACTATAATGGTCTCCCCGGTCCCACTGCTAAGTCCTCAAAGCAAGTCACCTAGGCAGGGCCCCTTGCCCTTGCTGCTTTCCACCCTAATCTGCACCCACCGTCACAAACTAGACGGTGAGTAACTGAAGAAATCGAAAGTAGTGCCAGAAGAATATAACAGTAATTTATGATTTAACAAATAAAGCAGTCTAAATATCATGCGGAAATGAAATAGCAGGAAAGTAAGTAAATCAAGTGCATGATAAACAGACTGATAGATAAACAATCGAAATTTGCATGTTCTAAGATTCAAAAGAGACCCATAAGTGGTCTAATTTCACAGCAATACAACAAAGATCTCGCAAGATCTCCCAGGGTAATGTCGCAACATTAGCGCAGCTTGAAATCGAGAGGCATCGCAACACCTCTCGAATCTATTACCCAGTACACACAACACTAAGGGTGGTCCATTACCCCTGTAGGAGGCACCCTCATTGTCCCAGCTAGTGCGGGACCACATGATACCTTCGAGACACACACTCATACCAAGAACATACAACAAACAATATGGAATGGAATATCAAATTAGGGATCAATTTAACAATATTAATGAATAGAGGATGTATAAATCACATGCTATTTCCTTACTAGCCTACTAATATACACATATATAAAGCACGTGTGTACTTACCTGACTAATCGCAACCCGGTACAACTCCGAGACTCCAACGTGTTCCCCTCGATTTCCCGACTACCTGATAAAGGTTTGAATCCCGAATTTTGGTTTAGGGTTAATATTTAGTCTTAGGGTATTCCCTATAAATTTGGTTTAAAATAGTAAGAGCAGCTCAAAACAGTTGCGAATAAGTTCACCACTTGGGTTGTGTTCGGGTTACGCTGTGAGCCCGTGGTTCCATGGTGTAAATATGGCAGTTTTATGATATAAACCCATATACACCATACCCAAGAATCCACATATTCACACCAAAGACATACACACACTCACGATTCCCGAGTACCAAGCTCACAACAAGGGTACTCATATAAACCGTCACTTTAAATCACACATACATATGATGGGCTTTTATATACACTAAGCATTTTACAAAAAAAAAAATTATACATATGTGGGTTGTACTATTGTTAAGGCAAGGTATAGGGCCTCTATTGGGCCTACACTAATAAAGCCCATATAATACAACTTCATCTTCTTCCTCCATACTTTTTCCACTGTCACAGCGTCCTCCTCTCTTGCCGAATCCGAGACTTACTAGTCGAGTTCTCCGCGAGTCACACCGTACGAGTCATGGTCGGAGGCGTCCCTATGGCGTGCACCCTTCATATATAAAGGTTCGGCAATTTACAGTGGGTGTACACACCCCAAAGACTTGGTGACATTATTGAGTTCACCAAATCGATGAGATGCAACCTGAGACACAAATCTACAATTGCAAGTCTTAGATCGACAATGTCACGTTCCTCCTTCATCGCCCACATATGTCAGGAGTTCAAGACAGTCTGTAACTTGTATCGAACTATCATAGGATCCCGGATGTTCACTTAAACATACACAGTTTCGAAAACAAGGGAGAAATACATCAAAATATGAACACCGTCCATAAATCGGACTTTGGTTTCTCTCTAGATCGCTTGAGCACCGGTGGTTCGATAAGTTCAACTCCGATGCGGCGTCCATGGTCATTGCAACACCTGATTCAAAACAAAAATATGGTGATTCATGAACTGGAAATCGAACAGAGAGAGAAGAAAAAGAAAGAAGTGTATTCATGAACTGGAAATCAGACAGAGAGAGAGGGATGAAAAAGAAAGAGGTATATTCACCTTGAGTTCCGGTGAGCAGGTTGGCCTCCGGCGAGTTTTTGGTAGCCCAAATTTTCCAACAGTGACAAGTCTTGTTCCCTAAGAAAAGAAACAAAGAAGGGTGAAGGACGGTTGAGAGAGATGATGAATAGTTAAGTGGGTTTTGGGGTTGGGTTTCTATTTATACCCCTTTTTCTTCATCAACACATGTGTATACATCTCGAGCTCCCTTGGACGACCCTTAATAACTCCAATACCCAATGTTAGTGACACTCATCTATGACACATCTATCTTGATTACCTCATGTTGTGCATCCCAAGATTCATCCTAAGCCTAATAAAACTTCCAACTCAGCCATAGGTCTCATGTTGATTAGATTCAAAATAAATCATATGACCTATGTTAGGCTATCAAATGAACTTTATAAAATGGTACCCAAGGTCATACTAGCTCCCGTCTATCCGGTACTCAGTGCCCCACGTCCGGCACATTTCTCGAGGTGGCCTCACACTTAGTTTTCAAAATAAATTATTTATGCCTAAGTTATACTTTATTTGATTAAATCATGTTTCCTCAACTAAGGTCATATCTTTGATTTGAATTAGTTTATCACCTCTAATACCCAGTTAAACGACTACCGAAACCCTGTTTACCTAGGCGAAGCCTCACTCAGATTAATATTTACTAAATGGCTCGTGACCCGTATCATACTACCATACTAATACATGCATCACAAAATCATAAAATTTACCTCGATGTCGACTCCCAAAGTTTGAAATACAGTCTAGTATCACGTCACAATCCTGACAAGTGTAACGCAAGTCAAGTTAAATTTGAGGGTTGTTATAGTTTTCCCCACTTATTAGGATTTCGTCCCAGAAATTTAAACTAATAAGTAAAATAAATTAAAAACTTACCGGAATCAAACATGAAGGGAAAGTGCTTGCGCATGTAGGACTCTAACTCCCAGGTTAGCTCCTCGTTTCCATGAATTTGCCATTTCACTAGCACCGAAGGAATTTCCTTGTTTCTCAACGTCTTGACCTTGCGGTCAATGACCTGGATCGGCTACTCCTCGTATGTGGCATCATCCTGCAACTCGATCTCGCTTAAGTCCACCGTCGGTTGTTGCCCTCCACTTAACTTGTCTAGTCGAAGCATTAAAATGTGGAATACTGGATGAACAGCGGCGAGCTCTAGCGGTAACTCTAACTGGTACGCAACCTTACCGTCCATCTTCACAATCTTGAAGGGACCGATAAACCTCAAAGCGAGCTTCAGAAGTGAGACTTTCAGGTATACATAGTCTCCCAAGTCATACTGAAGCTCATGGTGATACTGATCATAGTATTTCTTCTGCCAGTCCTGGGCACCCTTAAGTTTATGAAAAATCTGTCGTACCTTCTTAGTATGATCAACCACAATCTCAAGACCAACTGTTACCACATCCTCTAGCTCAACTCAACAAGAAGGTGATCTACAAGGCCTACCATAGAGCGCCTCAAATGGTGCCATATCGATACTCACCTGACAACTGTTATTGTACGCAAACTCACACAAATGAAGGTACTCTTCCCATGACCCGTTGTACTCTAAAATACATATCCTGAGCATGTCTTCTGACACCTAGATCAACATTTCAGATTGTCCGTCTATCTGTCGATGGAATGTCATACTCAACTCCAGTCTGGTGTCAAACTGAGCCTGCATGCTTTGTCATAACAACGAAGTGAATTGTGCCCATCGATTTGACACAATCGATAATGGAACTTCGTGCAATCTAACAATCTCGCGCTCGTAGAGGATGTTTAGTTTGTCAATTCTATGTGTAGTGGATACCGGTATGAAATGAGTAGCTTTCGTCAATCGATCCACAATTACCCAGATATCGTCGTGACCACGAGGAAATCGGGGTAAGCCACTGACGAAATCCATAGCAATGTGCTCCCACTTCCATTGAGGAACGGGTAGGGGCTGCAGCAATCCTCTAGGCCGTCGATGCTTAGCCTTCATACGCTAGCATATCTCATACGCTCGAATAAACTTCGACACATCGGACTTCATCCCTGGCCACCAGAAGAGATGTCGCATGTCAGCATACATCTTGGTTCGACCCGGATGCACACAAAAATGGAACGGTGAACCTCCTGAAGTATCTTGGTGCGTAAGCCAGCCGCCAATGGAATTCACAGTCGCCCACGATACCTCAAGCAAGAGTCTGTCGACCGACTACAACCTGAATACTCTGAACTGTCTACCATCTCACTGTAACCCTGGTATAACTCATCGCCCTGCTATCCCTCGAGAATAGTCTGCAGTGAAATGGTCTTCAATCTCATCTAACCACACATCTGTGTCCTGGTAGTCATCGGCACGTCTGCTAAACTCATCCTCTGGGCTGCCTTAAGTAACGCATACTCGTGAGTCATACGACACACAACTACCTCTGCATCAGATCCTTTGTGGCTCAAAGCATCGGCAACAACATTGGTTTTCCCCAGATGATACTCAAGTGCAAAATTGTAGTCCTTCAGGAATTCAAGCCAACGTCTCTGTCTCAGGTTGAGTTCCTTCTGAGAGAACAAGTACTTCAAGCTCTTGTGGTTTGTATGCAACTCGAAGCGTACGTCATACAAATGGTGTCTCCAAATCTTCAGTGCAAATACGATCGCCACCAACTCTAAGTCGTGGGTCGAGTAGTTCCTCTCATGAACTTTAAACTTTCGGGATGCATAAGCGATAACTCTGGCCTCTTGCATCAGCACACCACCTAAACCAATCTTCGACGCATCGGTATACACGACTAGGTCTTTCCCGATCTCAGGCAATGCTAAGACAGGTATGGTCGTCAATTTCTCCTTCAGAGTGGAGAATGCCTGCTCACACTCTTCATTCCAATCAAACTTCGCATTCTTCTACGTCAGTTTCATCATCGGTGCAACGATCTTAGAGAAATCCTGCATGAATCACCGATAGTAACCTACTAACCCCAGAAAACTGCGAAACTATGTCACAGTAGTTGGAGTAGGCCACTCAATCACGGCTCTAGTCTTCTTTGGATCAACGGCAACACCATCAGCTCCAACTACGTGTCCTAAACTTCTGACCTCTGGCAGCCAAAACTCGTTTTTGCTAAACTTAGCGTAAAATCGGTGGTCCCTCAGAGTCTGCAATACTGCTCGTAAATGCCTCTCGTGCTCTTCATGAGTCCTAAAATAGATGAGAATGTCGTCGATGAACACAATCACGAATCGATATAGAAAATCCCTCATCACTCGATGCATCAGGTCCATGAACATCGTCAGCGTATTAGTCAACCCAAACGACATGACTATGAACTGGAAGTGACCGTATCTCGTACTGAATGATGTCTTCTCTTGATCCTCAGCCCTAATCCTGAGCTGGTGATAGCCTGGCCTCAGATCTATCTTAGAAAACCACTACGCTTCGATCGATTGATCAAACAAATCGTCAATGCACGGTAACGGATACTTATTCTTCATTGTAACCTTGTTCGATTGTCTGTAGTCGATACAAAGCCTTAAACTACTGTCCTTCTTCTTGACAAACAATACAAGTGCTCCCCATGTGACATACTAGGACTGATGAAGCCCAACTCTAACTCATCTAACTGACTCCTCAACTCCTCAAGCTCTCGGGGTGCCATCTTATACGGTGGTATCGAAATCGGTCTAGTCCCTAAGACTAAGTCTATAATGAAATCAATCGTCCTCTACAGTGGTAATCCTGGCAGATCCTCTAGGAATACATCAGTGAACTCGCACACAATCAGTACACCTGCTATGTCAACCTCTTGTCTCACACCAGTACTCATGATGCTCGCAACAATCTCGACATCACCACCCGTGGCTTCTCTGCCTCTGGTGATCAGAAGTAATGGTGTATTACCCTAAATGCTAATCTCTGTACCATGTTGGGAAATGTGCCCTATGTCAATCCATTAACAGTCTTTATGAATATATTTTAGTTAATAAAATAGAGGATTTCATTTGCTGTTTATTATAATTGATTTGCATGTTTACATTATAATAAGATCCATGGGTATTTATAGAAATATCCTAAATGTCCCTAGTCGATTATTATACTGGGAACTATAATGAATTAAGACTAGTGTGAGTCTTGATTGATGATCATACGATGATCATACGTATAGGAATACGAATCAAGATCATGAGTACTTGTTAGGGAACAAAGTCTTGGACCGAGGCTATGAGAACATCACATGGATTAAGTCATAGTTGTTTCTCATGATAGGTATATTTTTCATTCCTCGACTTGAGATTACCAGAGACTTCAACATTAGGAATACAGTGATTTGACGCAATCAAACGTTGTCTTTAACTTAGGATGATTATAAAGGTTGTGATTGTTCTTGTGTGAATAATGTGGTGAAGTTGTGTAATCGAGATAGAATTTGTCCCTCTCATATAAAGAGAGATATCCAGTGGATCCTCGATGTGTTAGGCTGTTAAAAGGCCTAGTCTAAGTGAATTGATATTGATCAATGTCACTTAGATGTTTTCGATCTACCTAGAAATCGAGACTAGTACGATTGAACATGTTGGATGACAATTCCATGCCTTATGTTTGATCAAAAGGATATCGTGTGACAAAAGGATGTTATATACACTATTGATTAGGTTATATCGATTTGATATTCGTACAACTTGGGTAGTCATAATGTCTTGCTAGAGGCCGCTTATGACTTGTATACCAAAATGTGTTTTGGTACACTGCCAACGTTGTATGAGCCTATTGGGTCGCACACTGAGAATGGTTTTGCGAGATTTTAAGATGGTTCAGAAAAATGAATTTTATATGATAAAATTCATGACAGAAACGTCCTTGTAGTGTATTACACTTATACTTCTTTAAGTAGGGGTATATGTGTAATTTACTTAACCTATAAATAGACGCTTTGAGTTAGAATACAAGTACGAAAGATTTTAAAAGGGTCGAAACTCTATTTTCGTTTAAGAAACAACTTAGAGTTTTTGGTATCCTCTGGATCGTTTTGGAGAGAAACAAAAGGTTTGGAATTCTCTCGAAGCTAGCACTTTGAATCTCGGCCGCCGTTCGTGTGTGGACAGCTAGTAGAGGGCGTTCGTCATTGGCATCGCCTTAGAGATCGATTAACCTTCAGAAAGGTATTGCGACTGAGGTATAATTAAGTTTTTATAGTTTAAAACATGTTTTAATGGAATCAAATTCGGATCCTGTTTTTGGGGTTTTTCTCAAAATTGTTTTGTAATCTCCGCTGCGCATGAACCCCAAAACCCAACAGTGGTATCAGAGCCTTCGAGTTTGATTCCATTAAACTCATTGAATGTTTTTATGATATATGATTGAAAGCATGTTATTAGTTGATGTATATGTGATATACATAAGTTTTCTATGAGATTTATTATCATGTTTTGTGTATATGATACATATATTCGTGATTTAATTGAAATCAATTTCATACATGCAAGTAATCATGATTAGGTTCGAATAATTTTAATGAATTGAATTTCGTATTCGTGATCCATGACACCATAGGTATAATCTTTATTTTGTGTATTGATGCATGGATGAAATCTCGTAATTAGTATGCATATTTAGGTTACATTAATTTAAGTTTCTTAAATTGTATAAGTCGAATGTTAATTCGAAACTAATATGATTAGGTTCGATTGAGATAGTAATTCATGATCCAACTACATATTTGTGATTATTTGGATGAAGATCGAAGTTGCAAATAATTAATTTTCGAAATTATTTATTTATCTTGTTATATCTATGTTGTTATGAAGTTTTTATTTGATAAAGATAAATAACAATTAGATTAGGAGATATATGTAAAAATCGGCTTATTTATCCCTATTGGATAGGAGATAAATATGGAAAAGTTTGTTATTTGTGATATGCTAGGATTCAAATATCTAAAGTCCTAATTGGATTAGGATAAGATGATTAGTTAGATATGGGCCCGAGTTAATTAAAACGTTTTAATTGACTTAATTTTGGATAAACTAAGGGGTAAATTTGGTATAAAAAAATCAGCGAAAAATATGATTTTCTATAGCGAATTTCAATTTTCGGAATTGAGATTTGTCTTCTAAAAAAAAAAAAAAAAAAAAAAAAAAAAATGGGGGGCCCCTGTTCCCTCCCCGTCCCATGCCCCGACCACCGCCACCATGCCGACCCGGCCAGTGGGACCCATATGGACCATGCATTGGGCCGCTCTAATCTAACTAATCCTAGCGCACGGAAATTCTTCTATTAGTGAATAGCATAAAATTTCGTAAATTGTTTAGTGGTTCTAGAAATCAATAAAATATATGATATTTCATTGTTTAATTAAAATCACTAAAACTGAATAAAATCCCTCTATTAAATCTTAAGTCTTGTGCCATCCAATTTTAAACACTTGTCAAGGCCTCGATCGCACTAATATAGTTTCACCATAGTTAGGTGTATTGTGTTATCTTGGTGAGATAAGTTGGGTAAGAGTTACCTAAATGTTTAAATTGGTCTGACTTAATAAAGCTATCAAAATAGTTTTGGACTTTAGGCATATGATGAGATAAAAATATGCTAAGACATAGGAGTATCTCATAAAAGTATCTAAAATTACATAAGATGTAATTGGTAACTGTTACCTACCTAAATAATCTAGTTCTGTGTTTCATGCCATTTGTCATAGAATTAGGTGAAATATGGATTTAGTCCCCTAAATAAACAGTATGTTTTAGGAGGGTTGTTAATTTAGTGGGAGTCTATTCCTCTATACTAAAATAAACTCTGCATAATCTTTATTGTAGATCAATGGCCTCTTCAAGTAACAATAATCCCCTGTCATGTGATCTATCCTTGAGAAGGATAAGCTATACGGGACTAACTTTCTTGATTGGTTCGAAACTTGAGAATCGTTCTCAAGCATGAACGCATAAGTTGTATGTCCTGGATGCTCCGATCCACGAGGACCCACCGATCAATGCTACGAAAGTTTGTGAAGGATGCGCATAATAAGCATGTCAACGATTCTACGATGTTGCATGCATTATGTTGGCAACTATGGTTCTGAACTTGAGAAGGACATGGAACTAATGGAAGCCTACGACATGGGTATGTATTTGAAGGAAATGTTCCAACAGCAGGCTAGGCAAGAAAGGTTCGAGATAGTCAAGAACCTGCATTCTTGTAAGATGACTGAGGGTGCGTCAGTTAGTCCTCATGTTCTAAAGATGAAGGGCTATGTTGACCAACTTGATAGACTTGAATTTCCCATAAGCCAAGAGTTGGCTACGGATTTAATCTTAAATTCATTACCAGAGAGTTACTCACAATTTGTGATGAACTACAATATGAATAATATGGAGAAATCAATTTCAAAGTTGCATTTGATGCTCAAAACTGCTGAACAAAATATCAAGAAACCCTCTAGTAATGTGCTAATGGTCCAAAAGGGAAAAGGAATGTAGAAGAAAGGCAAAGGCAAGGCTAAAGTTGCCAAGGCTGCTGCTGCAACTATCGCAAAGCCTGTGGAACAAGTCAAGCCCCAGCCTGTTCCTGCTTTAAAGCACCAAAAGGAAAAAGAAGGAAATTGTCATTTCTGCCATGCGCCTGGACATTGGTTCAGAAATTGCAAACTCTATCTGGAAGATCTAAAGAAGAAAAAGGGTAGTGCAACTACCACCTCAGGTATTTATGTTATTGAAATTAATTTATCTACTAGTGATTCCTGGGTATTGGATACCAGATGTGGATCTCACATTTGAATAAATGTGCAGGGACTCACCAGAAGTAGAAAGTTGATGAAAGGAGAAGTCATCCTCGCGTAGGGAATGGAGCAAGAGTTGTTGCCCTAGGTTTGTTGGATCATATGACTTAGTTTTATCTAGTGGACTTATTTTAACTTTAAATAATTGTTATTATGTGCACACTTTGCGCTTGAGCGAAACATCATTTTGTTTCATGTTTGGATATGGATGGTTTTGATTTTATTATTGCGAATAATAGATGTTCAATTTCTCGTAAAGGCATTTTTTATGCAAATTGATTTGTGTGATGGTCTTTATATTCTAAGCATGAAAAAGTCCTGAGATACTCCAGTCTTTAACATAAATACAAAGAGATCCAAGTCAAATGATTTGAATCAAACCTATCTTTGGCATTGTCGTCTTGGTCACATAAATGAGAAACGCATAACGAAGCTCCATAAAGATGGACTTCTAGATTCATTTGATTTGGAATCATATGAAACGTGCCTATCTTGTTTACTAGGCAAGATGACTAAAATTCCCTTTACTGAACACAGTGAAAGGGCAAGTGATTTATTGGGTCTAATACATACTGATGTATGCGATCCTATAAACACAATGGCTAGAGGAGGTTACCGGTACTTCATTACATTTGCGATGATTTCATGAGATATGGTTATGTATATCTTATGAAACATAAATTTGAATCATTTGAGATGTTTCGAACATTTCAAAATGAAATGCAGAATCAACTTGGTAAAACTATTAAAGCACTTCGATCAGATCGAGGTGGTGAATATTTGAGCCAAGAATTTGATGATCATCTTAGAAATTGTGGGATTGTCTCACAATTAACTCCACCAGCAACTCCACAATGGAATGGAGTTTCTGAAAGGAGAAATCGAACCTTATTAGATATGGTTCAATCTATGATGAGTCATGCGGATCTTCCATTATCCTTTTGGGGTTATGCATTACAAACTGCAGCTTTCACTCTAAATCGAGTTCCTTCTAAAGCGGTTGATAAAACACCATATAAGATATGGTACAGTAAGAGACCTAGTTTGTCTTTTCTTAAGATTTGGGGTTGTGAGGCTTACGTAAAGCGACAAGTCTAAGAAAAACTAGCACCTAAATCTGATAAGTGTTTATTTGTGGGGTATCCTAAGGAAATAAAAGGATATTACTTTTATAATCCCGCAGAGAACAAAGTGTTTGTTGCTCGATATGGTGCCTTTATGGAAAAACAGTTTATTTCAAAAGACACTAGTGGGAGAGAAATAAATCTTGAAGAAGTTCAAGAATCACAAATAAACACTGAACCGCCACTGGAAGTTCAACAACGTTCTGAACCAGTTGAATCTCCACAAGTGACACAAGGCCCACGTAAATCTGGTAGGGTAAGACATGAGCCAGAGAGATTCGGATTTCTCATTACTGATAGTCGTGATGTGTTGCTTATAGATCAAAATGAGCCCACCACTTATCGGAGGCTATGTACGGACCGGACTCGGATAAATGGCTAAGTGCCATGAACTCGAGATGCAATCCATGTATGATAACCAAGTTTGGAACTTGGTTGATTTACTGAAGGTGGTAAGACCATTGGATGTAAATGGGTTTTCAAGAAGAAAAGCCGACATGGATGGCAAAGTGCATACTTTCAAAGCAAGACTTGTAGCAAAAGGTTTCAGGCAGACTCAAGGTGTTGATTATGATGAAACTTTTTCGCCAATAGCCATGCTTAAATCCATAAGAATTTTAATTGCCATTGCTGCATATTATGACTATGAGATATGGCAAATGGATGTAAAAACAGCATTTCTTAATGGAAAGCTGCTTGAGGACGTGTATATGACACAACCTGAAGGTTTTGTACATCCTGAGAATTCTAGGAAGGTATGCAAGCTTCAAAAATCCATTTATGGATTAAAGCACGGAGTTGTAATCTTCGTTTTGATGAAGCAATCAAGGATTTTGGTTTTATTAAGAACGAAGATGAGCCTTGTGTATACAAGAAGGTCAGTGGGAGTGTAGTTGTTTTTCTGGTACTGTATGTTGATGATATATTACTCATTGGAAATGACATCCCAACATTGCAGGGTGTCAAGTCTTGGTTAGGGAAGTGTTTCTCAATGAAAGACTTAGGAGATGCAGCCTATATCCTAGGGATAAGGATCTATAGGGATAGATCTAAGAGGCTAATCGGTCTAAGTCAGAGTGCTTATATAGACAAGGTACTGAATAGGTTCAGTTTGCAAGACTCTAAAAGAGGATTGTTGCCAATGTCTCATGGCATAATTCTCAGCAAGAATCAATGTCCTAAGACAAATGATGAGCGAGACCGTATGAATAAGATTCCATATGCATCTGCTATTAGATCTATCATGTACGCCATGCTATGCACTCGGCCTGATGTATCATATGCTTTGAGCACTACAAGCAGATATCAGTCAGATCCAGGTGAGAGTCACTTTGGATAGCGATAAAGAACATCCTTAAGTACTTAAGAAGGACTAAGGAAGTGTTCTTGGTCTATGGAGGTTTTGAAAATGATCTAGTTGTAAATGGTTACACGAGATGCAAGTTTTCAAAGCGATATAGATGATTTTAGATCGCGATCTGGATATGTGTTTACTTTAAATGGGGGTGCGGTAAAATTTGGAAAAGTTCGAAGCAAGAGCGTGGCGGATTCTGCAACAGAAGGCGAGTATATTGCGGCGTACGATGCGATGCAAAGGAGAGCGATTTGGATCAAAAAGTTCATTTCGAACTAGGTGTGGTTCCAAGTATTGCTAACCCTGTTTGTTTGTATTGTGACAATAACGGGGCAATAGCGAGCCAAGGAACCTAGATCACACCACGAGATCCAAACATATACTCGAGGCGTTTTCATCTCATCGAGAGAAATTATTGAGAGGGAGACGTAAAGATTTGCGAGTACCTGCGAAGACAACGTTGCGGATCCATTGACAAAGGCTCTTCCACAAGCGAAACATGATGGTCATGTTAGATCATTAGGCATTAGATTTGCATGAATGATTGGCACTAGAGCAAGTGGGAGATGTTGGGAAATGTGCCCTAGGTCAATCCATTACTTGAGTCTTTATGAATATATTTTAGTTAATAAAATAGAGGATTTCATTTTCTTGTTTATTATAATTGATTTGCATGTTTACATTATAATAAGATCCATGGGTATTTATAGAAATATCATAAATGTCCCTAGTCGATTATTATCTTGGGAACTATAATGAATTAAGACTAGTGTGAGTCTTGATTGATGATCATACGATGATCATACGTATAGGAATACGAATCAAGATCATGAGTACTTGTTAGGGAACAAAAATCTTGGACCGACCCGCTATGAGAACATCACATGGATTAAGTCATAGTTGTTTCTCATGATAGGTATATTTTTCATTCCTCGACTTGAGATTACGAGAGACTTCAACATTAGGAATACGGTGATTTGACGCAATCAAACGTTGTCTTTAAGGATGATTATAAAGGTTGTGATTGGTTCTTGTGTGAATAATGTGGTGAAGTTGTGTAATCAAGATAGAATTTGTCCCTCTCATATAAAGAGAGAAATCCAGTGGATCCCTCGATGTGTTAGATTGTTAAAAGGCCTAGTCTAAGTGAATTGATATTGATCAATGTCACTTAGATGTTTTCAGTCTACCTAGAAATCGAGACTAGTACGATTGAACATGTTGGATGACAATTCCATGCCTTATGTTTGATCAAAAGGATATCGTGTGACAAAAGGATGTTATATACACTATTGATTAGGTTATATCGATTTGATATTCGTACAACTTGGGTAGTCATAATGTCTTGCTAGAGGCCGCTTATGACTTGTATACCAAAATGTGTTTTGGTACACTGCCAACATTGTATGAGCCTATTGGGTCGCACTTTGAGAATGGTTTTGCGAGATTTTAAGATGGTTCAGAAAAATGAATTTTATATGATAAAATTCATGACAGAAACGTCCTTGTAGTGTATTACACTTATACTTCTTTAAGTAGGGGTATATGTGTAATTTACTTAACCGTCTATATACAAGGGTTGTATAAATAGACGCTTTGAGTTAGAATACAAGTACGAAAGATTTTAAAAGGGTCGAAACTCTATTTTCGTTTAAGAAACAACTTAGAGTTTTTGGTATCCTCTGGATCGTTTTGGAGAGAAACAAAAGGTTTGGAATTCTCTCGAAGCTAGCACTTTGAATCTCGGCGCCGTTCGTGTGTGGACGACTAGTAGAGGCGTTCGTCATTGGCGGCGCCTTAGAGATCGATTAACCTTGAGAAGGTATTGCGGCGAGGTATGATTAAGTTTTCATAGTTTAAAACATGTTTTAATGGAATCAGATTCGGATCCTGTTTTTGGGGTTTTTCTCAAAATTGTTTTGTAATCTCCGCTGCGTATGAACCCCAAAACCCAACATACCATCTACTAATGAAATCGTGATCGTCTTCTTGTAACAACTGATATCAACATGGTACGCTCCCAACCAATCCATGCCCAACAATGCATCGAACTCAAGAAACTCAAGCACCCTCAAGTCAGCAGGAAACTCGTAGCTCTCTATCTCTACCAAACACTCAACACACAAAAAGTTCGGGTAAATCTAGTCCCCAGTAGTCGTGCTAAGGATCAAGGGTCTACTAAGCCTAATGGGTCTCAACCCTAATATGTCTACCATACGTCCGAAAATAAACGAAACAGTGGAACCAGAATCGAACATGGTATGCATGAATGTACTACAGATATAAATCATACCCTCAACTAGGTTTTGGGACGCCCCCTGATCTGGCTCAATTGCTGCCTGCACCCGCTCCCTTTGGTGTTGATGATGTTGTGTCTGTGTCCTCTCAGGCTGAGTATACTAAGCCTGGATGTGGCCAACTCTGCCGCATTTGTAACATGTACGTGTATCTTGTGTACCCTGAGTCTGACCCAGTCCTCGACTCTATATAGATCTCTGGGTCTGAGTATGCCCTGACCTCGGTGTCTGTCTTTGTCTAGATCTTATGTCAGAATCTCTACTCGCCATAGACTGTCCCTGTGACTGTTGTACAAGCCTCGTAGGTTGTAGAGGATGACTACCAAAGCTCGACACTAGTGGAGTCGACTGTGCCGGTCGAGTAAGTGGCACAATGGATCCTACACTCGAAGCTCTGGAATCTTGGTAACAAAGTATGTTCTTCGTCCATTTCTTGTCCTGATGATCCTCTGATTTAGTCTCCAGTCTGACCAGTCTCGCCTCCTTTGAGTGAGAAATCAGATAACTCTCTCTAGCCAGACTCCACTCGTATGCTCTCTGAAGAGTCTCTGGCTCGGTAGTGATTACTGAACCTCCAATGGCAAATAGCAAACCCTTTGTGAAATGGTAGATACGATCGGCCTCTGAATCTGTTGACCCTCCGGTATAAGGTAACAACTAAATAAACCTGCCCATGTAGTCCATCACTGGCTCTCCTACAGACTGTCGCAATGAAGCGAACTCATTCCTCTTCTCCCGTAACACTGTCGGTGGGAAGTATTTCTGGTTAAACTGGGTCTTAAAATCGATCCAGTCTTTCGGAATGCCTCGGGTAGTAACAATGGTAGTCCACCAATCATCTGCCTCCCCCTATAGCATAGATGAGGAAATCGTTACTCTCATATGATCCTCAGTCGTGATGATAGTATGAATCTTCTCATGATTCTTCAGGAAAAGCTCTGTCGCTGCTACATCTGTACCACCAAAAAACTTGACTGGGTCATGCCTCTTTAATTCTCTCCATTGCCTCGCCTCAGCAGTGGCCCTGGGACTTTTCTCCGGAGTAGTGACCAGAGTAATCTTTACAGCAACTACAGGTGTCAATGGTGTCTCCTCAATCTGGATCGGATGTGTAACACCGTTAGTCTGTACTATCTGTGCAACTGCAGTCCCTGGCATCACTGTGACCGAAACCGGTGTTGTTGAAGTTGTAGCCACTGGAGTATCCGTCCCCTAAGTAGTAGAAATAAGTGGAAAAGGTGTAGTCGGAGTCGATGGTGTCGTTATAGCCTGTGTAGGTATCCTTAGTGGCCGCACTAACTCCTCAAATCTTTGGTCCTATGTCGCAGCTCTCTGAGTCAACGTGTGTATCTCCTCAAAGCATCGTTGCAAAATCATGCCGATATCGTCGCTCGGACCTTGCAAATCCACCATTGTCGTATGAACAAGGAAACGAGTTTCTCGGATCAGTGGATAGTTACCGCATACAATATATTACAATCAACAATTGTAATATGTATAAACATCACATCTGACTTATCCCAACTCATCCCACCAAATTAGAGTTCTAATTAGGATCCTAGGGTTTTCCACTCTAAATTCAACCATTCCTAACTTTCGCTGTCTTAATGATTTGTGTTCTAAATCAAGAGTCATGTCATTATAACCTTATGCTCTGATACCAATTGTGACGGCCCCAATTTCTTTGTGCAATTGGGTACGCCCAGCCTAGACCCGTGCAGGCCCCGAGTCATCACTCGGCAACCTGACGAGGCTAGTCAGCCTCCGATTAATCAATTTAATAGTTTATGAAAGAGTTATTGCAATGACACATAGCAAAAGACTAAGCAAGTATAATAAGGGAAATATCTCAATCAAAGGGAAATGCAGGAATCTATAAGTATGGAAAACCCCGGGTATTCATGTACAATTCAATATGCATAGATACATGATACCAATCTCATCAAAAATACCAAGTTCTATACCCAAAACATATATGAAACGATATACAGATAAGCAAAACATAAAAACCTACTATAATGGTCTCCCCGGTCCCGCTGCTAAGTCCTCAAAGCAAGTCACCTAGGCAGAGCCCCTTGCCCTTGCTGTTCTCCATCCTATCTGCACCCACCGTCACAAACTAGATGGTGAGTAACTAAAGAAATCGAAAGTAGTGCCAGAAGAATATAACAGTAATTTATGATTCAACAAGTAAAGCAGTCTAAATATCATGCAGAAATGAAATAGCAGGAAAGTAACTAAATCAAGTGCATGATAATAGACTGATAGGCCCATAGAGGTTTAATTTCACAGCAATTCGGCAAAGATCTCACAAGATCTCCCCGGGTAATGTCGCAACATTAGCGCAGCTTGAAATCGAGAGGCATCGCAACAACTCTCGAATCCAGTACCCAGTACACACAACACTAGGGGTGGTCAGTTACCCCTGCAGGAGGCACCCTCGTTGTCCCAGCTAGTGCGGGACCACATGATACCTTCGAGACATACACTAATGCCAAGAACATACAACAAACAATATGGATTGAAATATCAAACAAGGGATCAATTTAATAATATCAATGAAAAGAGGATGTATAAATCACAAGTTATTTCCTTACTAGCCTATAACATACACAAATATAAGGCATGTGAATACTTACCTAACTAATCGCAACCCGGTACCACTCCGAGACTCTAACGCATTCCCCGCGATTTTCCAACTACCTGATAAAGGTTTGAATCATGAATATTGGTTTAGGGTTAGTATATAGTTTTAGGGTATTCCCTATAAGTTTGGTTTAAAATAGTAAGAGCGACTCAAAACAGTTGCGAAAAAGGCCACCACTTGGGTTATGTTCAGGTTACGCCGTGAGCCCGCGGTTTCGCAGCGTAAATATGGCGGTTTTATGATACAGACCCATATACACCACACCCATGAATTCACATATTCATACTAAAGACATACACACACTCACGACACCCGAGTACCAAGCTCACAACAAGGGTACTCATATAAACCGTCACTTTAAATCACACATACATATGATAGGCTTTTATACACACTAATCATTTTATAAGAAAAATTATACATATGTGGGTTGTACTATTGTTAAGGAAAGGTATTAGGCCTACACTAATAAAGCTCATATAATACGACTTCATCTTCTTCCTCCATACGTTTCCACTATCACGGCGTCCTCCTCTCTTGCCGAATCCTAGACTCACTGGTCGAGTTCTCGGCGAGTCACACCGTACGGGTCATGGTTGGAGGCATCCCTATGGCGTGTACCCTTCATACACAAAGGTTCGACAGTTTATAGTGGGTGTACACACCCAAAGACTTGGTGACACTGTTGAGTTCACCAAGTCGATGAGATGCAACCCGAAACACAAATCTACAATTGCAAGTCTTAAATCGACAATGCCACGTTTCGCCCTCATTGCCCACATATGCCGGGAGTTCAAGACAGTCCATAACTTGTATCGGACTATCATAGGATCCCGGATGTTCACCCAAACATACACAATTTCGAAAATATGGGAGAACCACATCAAAATATGCACATCAATAAAACAGTAAACATCGTCCATAAATCAGACTTTGGTTGCTCTCTAGATCGCCTGAGCACTGATGGTTCGATGAGTTCGACTCTGGTGTGGCTTCCATTGTCATTGCAACACCAGATTCAAAACAAAAATATGGTGATTCATGAACTGGAAATCGGACAGAGAAAGAGAGAAGAAAAAGAAAGAGGTGTATTCATGAACTGGAAATCGGACAGAGTGAGGGATGAAAAAGAAAGAGGTATATTCACCTTGAGTTCCGGTAAGAGGGTAGGCCTCCGGCGAGTTTCCGACAGCCCAACTTTTCCAACAGTGACAAGTCTTGTTCCCCAAGAAAAGAAACAAAAAGGGGTGAGGGACGTTTGGGAGAGATGATGAATAGTTAGTTGGGTTTTGGGGTTGGGTTTCTATCTATACCCCTTTTTCTTCATCAACACATGTGTACACATCTCGAGCTCCCTTGGACGACCCTTAATAACTCCAGTCCCTAATGTTAGTGACACTCATCTATGACACATCTATCTTGATTACCTCATGTTGTGCATCCCAAAATTCATCCTAAGCCTAATAAATTTTCCAACTCAACCGTAGGTCTCATGTTGATTAGATTCAAAATAAATCATATGACCTATGTTAGGCTATCAAATGAACTTTATAAAATGGTACCCAAGGTCATACTAACTCCTGTCTATCATGTACTCAATGCCCCGCGTCCGATACACTTCTCGAGGTGGTCCCACACTTAGTGTTCAAAATAAATTATTTATGTCTAAGTTATACTTTATTTGATTAAATCATGTTTCCTCAACTAAGGTCATATCTTTGATTTGACTTAGTTTATCACCTCTAATACTCGGTTAAACGACTACCAAAACTCCACTTACCTAGGTGAAGCCTCACTCAGATTAATATTTGCCTAAATGGCTCGTGACACGTATCATACTACCATACTAATACATGCATCACAAAATCATAAAATTTACCTCGGTGTCGACTCCCGAAGTTTGAAATACAATCCAGTATCATATAGCCGGGTCACAATCCTGCAAGTGCAATGCAATTCAAGTTAAATTTGAAGGTTGTTACATAATAAGACTACCGATAGACTTTAAATTTTCACCTGTCATTAGACATTCCCAACAATTATGTATGTCAGATAAGTTAATGTAGCGACCCCAAATTTCACATTGGTCCGACACGGGAGGCCACGCAGGCCCACAACTGATCACGTACCCGCCAGCTGTGTCCCACGCCCAATTATCCATTATCAATCAATTTCCTGTTAACTTTGATGTTGTGTTAATAATTCCTGATTCAAGTTAACTTAGGTTCCTTTAATATCATTTGACCTCAAATTACGCAGCGGAAAATTCAATTAACAACATGAAGATTTAACATGTATTTTATGAGCATAATACCTAAGTGGAAACCATACCAAATGTACATCATATACATATCATCAGAGATCCTCAAAATATCAAAAATATGACCTACAATTTATATGCATGTCATATCTACCTCTCAAAACCCAAAACCCGGCATAAAACAAGAAAAACAAACAAACATACGAGTAGGGATAGAGCGTCAATCTATGTAGTCTTCATGCTTGCCCTTCCTTCGACTCGTACCAGGATCTGCACTCAAGCCATCATAAAAAAAAACAGATGACGAGTCCAGAGTGAGTAATCCCAAGGAAATTCACCAAGTAATTACGTAAATAAAATGCTGGAATTTAAAATATTATAAATAAACATGCGAAACAAAAGAATACAGGCAACTGTAAAAGATCATCGCATGCATAAATATAGTAGCGAAACAAAGTACTTGCACAGTAAAAATCAAACTAAGTCATACTTCGGGCTATTCCCCAGGCACGGCCCGTGAAAACACCTCTAACGGGTGACCCTGGACCCTCTAGGTGGTCGGCGTACATCCACGACGCACCTACACAAGCCTATCATACCCAGGTAGCCTATTCACCAGCGTATGCCTAGACAAGTGCTATGACTTAGTAGACTCTATGCCCCGTAACGAATAAACACCAGGTGGGGAGTAATCTCAACACCGTAAAGACACCAGGTAGGAGTAAACTCCACTACTGTAAAGACACCAGGTGTGAGTACTCGACCACCGTAAAGCAATAATGAAATAGAGTAATGAATAAATAGGACTGAATTCAAATAAATAGAACAGTAAATACTAAAGTGAAGTTCAATTGGGATACTACACACCTCAATCCGCACTCCACGTTCCAAAATCTAAACCCCGGTCTAGCTCCAATAATCACCCGACAATCAAAATTCTCACCCCAAATGTACCTAAGATTATTTATCATTGAATTAGCTTCAATTTGACATATTATGTCAATTTTACGTTTTCCGAGGTAAAAACCCCGGTGTAAAGTCTCCTCCGACTTTTGAATTTCTCATTTCCCATATAAATTCCTCAATTTCTATTTATTTGGTCAAAATATTATTTTTTCATATTTTTTCCTATTTTTCTGGATTTTCTTTTCCCCCTTTTTTCTCTCTTTTTTTTTCTTTTTGATTAACCCTAAACCGGGTTCGACTCAACCGAGCCGAACCGGCCCGATTCAGGGTCATCTTCCTCCCCTAGCCAAAAACAGAGCAAACGCTCTGTGTATTTTTTTCCATTGATTGCTTCAATTGCTGGGGTTGGTTCTCACCCAACCCCAGTTCGATTTGGCAAGGGAGATCACTCCCTTGCCATCTCCACCCTCGGTTTCCCCAGTTTGATGCAACACTCGGCCATGGCTCCGCCATGACCGAACTCACCACCACACCACACCACACAACCATATACATACAACAACATCAGCTCACCTTGTTCTCCTTGATCCCGCGAGCTCACCTCCTTCGTTCTCTCTTCCTCCTCGTCTCCACCTCGTCTTCTTCGTCTCTCCCTGTTTCTCGATTTCACAATGAAGAATTGTGGTGGCAGTGACGAGTTTATCAAATTTTTTAGGTAAAATGACCGAAATGCCCTGGTGTCCGTCCACTCTTTCTAAACAACCACATACCCTTTTTGGTCATTTCACTATTATTTCTCAATTTCCTAATTTTTAATATATTTATATATATATATATATATATATATTAAATTACTTATATACATATATATATATAAATATACATATTCGCCTATACTTTTGCGTCTAAAATTTTGTCGTGCGCACCAACGAGCGTACTCGGGCATGCACACTACCGTACCACCCACGTGTGTCGACCACGACCCCGCGTGTCCCTAGGCGCCCACCAATTTACTATTTTGTCACATTTAATTTATTTTATGTGTATAATATTTTCCTCAACTTAAAATTTCGTCTTTAATCTATCCGGTACCCGCGTCGACACACATATCAATGCGAATACTCAACACACAATCTCACACGTCAATTTAAAATATAATTACACACATCACGATGTCATTAACCTATTTTAACATAAACATCGCAAAATTAAACAAAACAACACACAAAATACTATTTACCTAATACGGTCGTACTTAAACCTCACTGTGAGTCCCACGAACGTCCCCGCTGGTGTCCACGTCTACAATAACGTCATAATTAACGGCAATTACTAATTGGGCCGTTACAGTTCTTCCCAACTAAATTGCAATTTCGTCCCGAAATTTAAGTTATAATAAACACTCACCAGTAAATAACTGAGGATATCTCCGTCTCATAGTCGACTCGAGCTCCCAGGTGAGACCTTCAGTCCCATAATGTTGCCATCATACCAACACCTTCAGAATCTCCCTGTTCCTCAGAGTCTGTATCCTGCAATCCATAATCTCTACAAGTTGCTCTTCATATGTAACGTCAGGTCGAACCTCAATCTGTCTAATATCCACCATCGGCCTCGGTCATGACTTAGCTAACCTCAACATAGACATGTGAAACACTGGATGAATGCCCGCTAACTCTAATGGCAACTCCAACCTTTATGCTACTAACCCAACACGTGCTATAACTCTGAAAGGTCCAATATACCTCGGTGCTAGTTTCCCCTTGATCCCAAACCTCTGATGACCTTTCCAGGGTGAAACCTTCAAATACACCAAGTCATCCACATCATAACTTAAACCCTCAAGATACCTATCAACATACTTCTTTTGCCTATCTTGAGCTACTTGCAATCTCAACCTAATTTACGAATCTTCTCGGTATGATCAACAACAACTTCAGGTCCAATCACTGCCACATCCTTTGGTTTTGCCCAACAAGCTGGTGATATGCAGGGTCTACCATATAGAGCCACAAATTGTGGCATACCAATACTCGCCTGATAGCTGTTGTTGTACGCGAACTCGCACAACGGCAAATACTCTTCCCAAGCACCTCCAAACTGCAAAATACATGCTCTGAGCATGTCCTCCAATATCTGTATCAATTTCTCTGACTGACCATCCATTTGAGGATGATAAGTCATACTAAACTGAAGTCTAATCCCAAACTGCTCCTGCATGCTCTCCCATAACTTCGAAGTCAACCCGGGATCTCTATCAGACACAATAGATATCGGCACTCTATGTAGCCTAACGATCTCTCACTCAAAAATAATACTCAACTGAGGAAACGAATACTTCATCGATATAAGGATGAAGTGTGCAGACTTCGTCAATCTATCAATAACAACCCAAACAGTATCATGACGCTTCGCAGTCTGTGGCAACCCACTGACAAAATCCATCATAACATGCTCCCATTTCCACTGTGGAATGGGCAATGGCTGTAACAATCCAGCTGGTCTCCTGTGCTCGGCCTTAACCTGCCGACAAATATGATAAGCCCTAACATATGCACCCACATCGGCCTTCATCCCTGGCCACCAAAACAAACGTCGCAAATCATGATACATCTTGGTCCTGCCAGGATGAACTGTATACCACGAACGGTGTGCGTCCTCAAGAATGCTATCACGTAGTTCCTGCACCTTAGGTATCCACAACCTGCCCCTGTGTCTCAAGTACTCGTCTGAACCACCAGACCAATCTGTGCAATCCGGATCCTGAGCCAGATAACTAAAGCGAACAAAATGTCCATCAGCCCTTTGCCACTCAGCGACCCTCTCTAACGACACAACAGGAACACGCATCTGGCAAGAGATATGAACATCAGCAAGAGCATCTGACAAACACAACACCATCGCAGCCTCCAGCAATCCATACTTATGTGTCATCTGCCGCAGCAAAGTCTGACTCTCTACACTTCTCCGGCTCAATGCATCAGCAACCGCATTCGTTTTTCCAGGGTGGTACTCAATCGCGAAGTTATAGTCCTTCAGTAACTCTAGCCACCGTCTCTATCACATGTTCAGATCCCTCTGAGTGAATAAATACTTCAAGCTCTGATGGTCTGTGTATAACATGAACCACTCTCCATAAAGATAATGTCTCCAAGCCTTGAGCGTAAACACAACTACGGCTAGCTCTAAATCATGCACTGGATAATTTCCCTCGTGGGGTCTCAATTGCCTCGATAAGTAAGCAACTGGGTGTCCATCTTGCATCAACACGTATCCCAACCCAGTTCCGGAAGCATCTGTGTAGACCAATAAGCCTTTCCCTGCCACTGGTAAAGCCAACACTGGCGCATAAGTTAACTTCCTCTTCAACTCTAAAAATGCTGCCTCACACTCTTCAGACCACTCAAACTTGACATCTTTCTTGGTCAACCTCGTCATCGACGTTTCAATTAAAGAAAAATCCAGCACAAATTGCCGGTAATAACCCGCGAGTCCCAAGAAACTACAAATTTCTGAAACTGACTCAGGTGTCCTCCAATCAATGATCGCTCGAATCTTGTCTCCATCAACAGATATCCCTTGACTACTAATGACATGCCCGAGAAATTTCACCTCACTCAGCCAGAAAGCACACTTGCTGAACTTAGCGTACAATCGGTGCTCCCTCAATGTCATCAAAACATCTCTGAGGTGTCTCTCGTGCTCCACATGAGTCTTACTATATATTAAGATATTATCGACGAATACAATCACATAACGATCCAAAAATGGCCTCAATACCCGGTGCATCAAATCTATAAAGATAGTCGGCGCATTAGTCACCCCAAATGGCATGACTGTGAACTCAAATAATCCATAGCGCGTGTTAAACGTCGTCTTCTCGATATTACTCTCCCGAATCCTCAACTGATGATAACCAGATCATAAATCAATCTTCGAGAAAAACTTAACACCCGCCAACTGATCGAATAAATCATCAATCCTAGAAAGTGGATAACGATTTCGAATCGTCACCTGATTCAACTTCCTATAGTCTACGCACATCCTCAAAGAACCATCCTTTTTCTTAACAAAAAGGACTGGTGCACCCCAAGGAGACATACTAGAATAAATAAAACCCTTCTGTAACAACTCCTATATCTGAGACCTCAACTCTCCATACTCGGACGCTGACATCCTATACGGTCGGTTGTATATTGGTTGTGTCCCCGGAATTAACTCAATAATGAACTCAACTGCTCTAGGAGGTGGTAAACCTGATAAATCATCTGGGAACACCTTAGGAAACTCACACAATATTGGACATCCTCTACTCTAACCTCTGGTCTCAAGTCTGGCTCAACCACCGTCCTAAATGCCTCCATCTCCTGAGTCGTAGCTAATCGACCTCTAGTAATCGATAAGTCTGACACCGTACCAACAAAAGTAAATATTGGAATGCCCTCAATATCAAATACTACCATCTTACTGAAACAATCAATATGTGCGTGATATGCCAATAACCAATCCATACCCAATAAAGCACCAAACTTTAAATACTCTAGGACACGGAAGTCGACAGGTAACTGGTGTCCCTCGACCTCTACCACACAATTCCGGCATATCCGGTTAGGGTAAATCTTATCCCCAGCAGCCGCACTGAGGACAAGATGTGGGTCTAAAGTCTCAGCCTGTAATCTTAACTGTCTGATCCTACATCCCGATATAAAAGACAAAGTACTACCGGTGCAGTCACTGCCGAAGTGGTATACGTAACTAACTCAGTAATGGGTGCTACTGCTGGTATCCTCGAACTTTGGATATACTCCATCAACTCAGCCATCTGTGTCTGCTGTAGTAACTACTGCTCCATCACTCTCTGCACCATGGCTCATAAATCTGCTATTTCGCTAGTAGTAAGACCACTAGTCTCCCCTACCTCCTGTTGTGTGGTCGGCGGAGAAGTAGGAGTCTGTCCGTCCATTATAAACTGCACAACCATCATGCATTGGATCAAACTCAATATATACGCGTATAATATGTAGTACAAAATCAAAACATACGTATGTAATTTCCTGAATCTACCCGCCTCACATCACTTCCCAACTAAAGCTTTAATCATTCACTTGTGGTTTCCACATCTAAATTTATTAAAGTTTATGATCTTATTTAGTCTCCAATCAAGCCTAGGGTTTCACAAACCTAGGCTCTGATACCAAAATGTAGCGACCCCAAATTTCACATTGGTCTGTCACGGGAGGACACGCGAGCCCACAACTGATCACGTATCCGCCAACTGTGTCCCATGCCCAATTATCCATTATCAATTAATTTCCTGTTAACTTTGATGTTATGTGTTAATAATTACTGATTCAAGTTAACTTAGGTTCCTTTAATATCATTTGACCTCAAATTACACAGCGAAAAATTAAATTAATAACATAAAGATTTAACATGCATTTTATGAGCATAATACCTAAGTGGAAACCATAGCAAATGTACATTATATACATATCATCAGAGATCCTCAAAATATCAAAAATATGACCTACAATTTATATGCAGGTCATATCTACCTCTCAAAACCCAAAACCCAAAACCCAACATAAAACAAGAAAAACAAACAAACATACGAGTAGGGATAGAGCGTCAATCTACGTAGTCCTCAAGCTTGCCCTTCCCTCAACTCGTACCAGGATCTGCACTCAAGCCATAAAAAAAAACAGATGACGAGTCCAGAGTGAGTAATCCCAAGGAAATTCACCAAGTAATTACGTAAATAAAATGTTGAAATTTAAAATACTATAAATAAACATGCGGAACAAAAGAATATAGGCAACTGTAAAAGATCATCGCATGTATAAATATAGTAGCGAAGCAAAGTACTTGCACATTAAAAATCAGACTAAGTCATACTTCGGGTTATTCCCCAGGCACGGCCCGTGAAAACACCTCTAACGGGTGACCCTGGACCCTCTAGGTGGTCAGCGTACATCCACGATGCACCCACACAAGCCTATCATACCCGGTAGCCTATTCACTGGCGTATGCCTAGACAAGTGCTATGACTTAGTGGACTCTATGCCCCGTCACGAATAAACACCAGGTGGGGAGTGATCTCAACACCGTAAAGACACCAAGTGGTAGTAAACTCCACTACTGTAAAGACACCAGGTGTGAGTACTCGACCACTGTAAAGCAATAACGAAATAGAGTAATGAATAAATAGGACTGAATTCAAATAAATAGAACAGTAAATACTAAAGTGAAGTTCAATTGGGATACTACACATCTCAATCCGCACTCCACGTTCCGAAATCCAAACCCTGGTCTAGCTCCAATAATCACCCGACAATCAAAATTCTCACCCCAAATGTACTTAAGATTATTTATCATTGAATTAGCTTCAATTTGACATATTATGTCAATTTTATGTTTTTCGAGGTAAAAACCCCGGTGTAAAGTCTCCTCCGACTTTTGAATTTCTCATTTACCATATAAATTCCTCAATTTCTATTTATTTGGTCAAAATACTATTTTTTCATATTTTTTCTTATTTTTCTGGATTTTCTTTTCCCCTTTTTTCTCTCTTTTTTTTCTTTTTGATTAACCCTGAACCAAGCCGAACCGGCCCGGTTCAGGGTCGTCTTCCTCCCCTAGCCAAAAACAGAGCAAATGCTCTGTGTATTTTTTTTCCATCGATTGCTTCGATTGCTGGGGTTGGTTCTCACCCAACCCCAGTTCGATTTGGCAAGGGAGATCACTCCCTTGCTGTCTCCACCCTCGGTTTCCCCGGTTTGATGCAACTCTCGGCCACGGCTCCGCCGTGACCAAACTCACCACCACACCACACAACCATATACATACAACAACACCAGCTCACCTTGTTCTCCTCGATCCCGCGAGGTCACCTCCTTCGTTCTCTCTTCCTCCTCGTCTCCACCTCGTCTTCTTTGTCTCTCCCTGTTTCTCGATTTCGCAATGAAGAAATGTGGTGGCGGTGACGAGTTTATCAAATTTTCAGGTAAAATGACCGAAATGCCCTTGTGTCCATCCACTTTTTCTAAACAACCACATACCCTTTTTTGTCATTTCACTATTATTTTCTTAATTTCCTGATTTTTAATATATATATATTTATATATATATATATTAAATTACCTATATACATATATATATAAATATATATTCGCCTATACTTTCGCACCTAAAATTTTGTCGTGCGCGCCAACGAGCGCACTCGGGCGTGCACACTACCGTACCACCCACGCGTGTCGACCACGACCCCGCGTGTCCTTAGGCGCCCACCAATTTACTACTTTGTCACATTTAATTTATTTTATGTGTGTAATATTTTCCTCAACTTAAAATTTCGTCTTTAATCTATCCGGTACCCGCGTCGACACACACATCGATGCGAATACTCAACACACAATCTTACACGTCAATTTAAAATATAATTACACACATCGCGATGTCGTTAACCTATTTTAACATAAAAATCGCAAAATTAAACAAAACAACACACAAAATACTATTTACCTAATACGGTCGTACTTAAGCCTCACTGTGGGACCCACGAACGTCCCCACTAGCGTCCACGTCTACAATAACATCATAATTAACGGCAATTACTAATTGGGCCGTTACATTTAATGGTTATCTAGAAACATAAAAACCCAAAAAAAGTAGAAGAGAACTTTAACAATGAAAAGAGAACTTTAACAATGAAAAGAAGAGATATGATAGAAAAGGAATAAATCAATGTTTGGTAAAAATATGTCAAAATATATAAAGTCTATGTGATTTTAAAATTAACTAATTGTGTCATCTATTTAACTAAGAAATTAATGGAAAAGGGAGTATCATTACAACTTAAAATAATAGAGAGTATATTTTCCTAATATAGGATGTACTCAAGTAAATGAAATAATCGACTTGAGAATATAAATGATTCAAAAATAGAAACTATGAAATCATGTTTAGGTCTAGAAGAAACTCGTTAGTTCTGACTAATTGTGATAAATTGGTCTCCTGAACCAATTGTGATTGAAACTTTAAATCTATATTAAGATTTAAGAGTCTATATTAAGATTTAAGAGCAAGTGAGATTTTGTCAAAAAAAGAACAATTGATACACTCGTTCAAATGCATCTTTCACCAAACATAAGGAAATAAAAAGTGAATAACAAAGTGTTAAGGTTAATGTAATTATTCTGTTGTCCACTTTTCTAAAATAAAATAAAATACCTATCTATCAATGACATTACTCTATTCCAAGATGAAACCAACAGGCTGGAAAAGAAAAACAAAATCAATATCTTTATGAATTACAAACATCATTGTTAAGAGAGGAATAGCAGAGAACGACCTTAACAAGCTTCCTACACCTAAAACACTAAAAAGATCCCAAGTCTCAACAAAAGTAACTATAAGTGGATTTGAAACTTACGTCAATATCCAACATTTTCAGCTTTTTCACAACAAAAAAAGGTTTGGCACAAGCATTTAGCAACACATTCAGAGAAAGTTTTAAACAAGAATAAATTTTCCAAGTAAGAAAAAATCTTCCTTCATTTTCCAAGCACATTACCCAATTTAGTAAGGCAATACTTAGCTTTTCAACATGGTGAAATAATTGGAGATGCAATAAACAAAAACCAACATGAAGTAATGTATAAAAGAAAGAAAGATCAATTACCTGCTCAAAACCAGCCTCAAGATTTGCCCATTCTATTGTTCTAGTTATAAACAGATTTGGTATAGCCAGAAGAGGTGCAAATTTAAGCTGGAAGGCTAAAAAAGAAACGTTTAGTTTCTCGTAATAGATTGTGTAACAACCCTAAAGATTTAATCTGACTTGTGGTACACTTGTCAGGACCGTGACCTGGCTATCGTGATGTGTTGAATATTTTGGACTTCGAGAGTCGACACCGAGGTAATTTATATTTTTGTAATGTTTGTATTAGTATTGTATTCTAATACGAGTCTCGAGCCGTTCGAGCGACTGTTTAGTCTGAGTGAGCCTTAGCCTGGGTAAATGGGAGAAATAAAACATAGAAAACCTTAATAAATGATTTTTGAATAATAATTATAATATTCTATTTGAGTCAGAACACGGCGACGACAAGCACATGACGGACGGGTTGTGGTGCGATACAAGTCGAGGAGCGTAGGATCAACATGGGAGCTAAATAGTTAAGTGACACCTGAGTCACTTAATGGAGTCAACAAGTGGAGTAAGGAGTGTGGACAGCTTAAATGGGAGGGTGTAGGATCTACCTAGAGATAAGTACGTGTAGATTGATAAACCTATATAAGGGCTTCTCTCATCCTTTTTCCCCATTTCTCTCTTTCTTTTCTCTGTCCTCTCCTCCTCTTTCTTTCCCTCTTCTTACTTGGTGAGCAAGCGGCTACAAATGGGTGGCGCTGGACCTCCAGAAATCCCCGTCGGAGTCCTATTCTTGTTGGATTGAAAGTGAGACACATTTCTCTTCTCTTTCCTTTGTTCTATTTTTAGAGTTGTTCCGCCTCTTTATTATTGGGTTTGTTGTTGCTTAGTTTGCTATTGTATATTCACCATGATCAAAGGTGGCTTGTTGGAGACGATTCTGGTGTTCCACAGTATCTCGGCAACCCCAAAGCGAGCAACAAGCAGTGTTAAGCCTATATTGTTGATGGATGTTGGTTTTTGTTATTGTTGTTGGTTTTTAATCTAAATGGGGGATATCTCGAATTCTCAAACATTATCGATGTTTTGACAATGATGTGAAGTTGATTTTGGTAGGTCTTGATGTTCGAAAACATATTGGCAAGGATCGCCGAGAGTGGAGTGTTGATTTGGTGTTATGCACATTTTTAGATTTATGGGTTTTTGTCCGATGCAATGGAGACGTCGTGCGTTTTATAGTGTGGCACCATCTTTCACAAACGTGTGTTCCAGAGATAAATTGGGTTTCACATTTGCGTCGCGAAGACGCTATGAGACCAATACTCATGGCGGCTTCTCTCGCAACGTTTCAAATAGTGCCTTTTAATTTCGTTATTACACCATGACGATGCCGTGAAGAGCAACTCCCCACGGTGTCGCGACACCGTGTAACTGGAACTGGGAATATATCACAGACACCGTGGACCCAAGTACTCACAATGTGACCCACATACGTGTCCATCAAAGAGTCATTGAACGTCTTAACTTGGGAAATTTTCTAGATGTCGTAAGGACATCATGGCCTTCAAGGCCTGGTGGCATTCCCGACGGCGTGTCAACCAAAACCAACAATAATGCGTCGTGAACGCGTCGTGGGTGTGTCCTTCCGGACGGCGTTACCCACGGCGTCTTAGGCAGTAGACGAACTAAGATTTTGGAAATTTTATTAAAAATTCAGGAAACTTTGTAATTTATCTAGGGGTGTTTATCAACCATAAACCCTATCCATTGGGGTTTAAACCTTTGCCAGGTAGTTAGGAACCCATGGGAAACATTATAGAGTCGCGGAGTGGTACCGGAATTGCGTTAGACAGGTAAGTACACATGTGCTATATATGTGTGTATGTTAGTAGGCCAGTAAGGAAATCTCATGTGATTCATGTATCCTCTATTGATTATTATTGTTGAATTGATCTCATGCTTGGTATTCCATTCTATTCCTTGGTTGTGTATTCTTAACGTGAGTGTGTCGAGAAGGTATCATGTGGCCCACACTAGCTAGGACAACGCGAGTACCTCCTAGAGGGGTACTGACCACCCCTAGTGTTGTGTGTACCTGGGATTCGAGAGGTGTTGCGATGCCACTCAATTTCATGTTGCGCTAATGTTGCGACAATGCCTGGGGAGATCATGCGAGATCTTTGTCGTATTGCTATGAAATCAGACCACTTATGGGCCTCTTTTGATTCTAAGAACAAGTATGCTTTGTTGTTATCTATCAGTCTGTCTATCATGCACCTTAAACTGTTTAATTGTCTATCTCTTTCAATTACCGCATGATATTTGGACTGTCTTATTGCTGAATCATGAATTATTGTTATATTCTTCTGGCACTACTTTCAATTTCTTCAGTTACTCACTATCTAGTTTGTGACAGTGGGTGCAAATAGGGTGGAGTGCAGCAAGGGCAAGGGGCCCTGCCTAGGTGACTTCTTGTAAGGATTAGCGGTTGGATTTGCAGACCTTAGAGTAGGTTTATGTTGTTTTTGCTTGTATATTATTTTCTTATTATCATGTTTTGTCGTTGAACTTAGGATCAAGCTATTGGATATCATGTACTTGGTTATACATGAATATTTTCCATTTACGGGGTTTTCCATATATATAGATTCATGATTTCCCTTTGAGTGAGTTATTTCCCATTTTGTTAGATTATTTACTTGTCGCTGTGTATAACTTGCAATAACTCTTTCATAAAGTGTATAATTAAATGAACGGAGGCTGACTAGGCTCGTCAGTTTGCCGAGATTCGATCAGGGGGCTTGTACGGTTCTAGGCCGGGCATACCCAATTGCATGGCAAATTGAGGCCGTCACAGATTGGTACTTCATAATTGATTGATGTCTTGCCTTGTTGACTTTGTATGATTTTACATTGGTTTGGAGATTTGGTTTTCAAATGCTTGCTACTTACAATTGGTTACTTACTTTGTATGCAATGAACAATTTTGTAATGATTGTGACTAGTATGTCATTGGCAAGTCAGAATGGAAAGTTCCACACTTTCACCGAGTTTAAATTATGTAAAATGGGTCTTATGATGTTTTTGTAATGATCATGACTAGTATGTTATGCGAAAATTTTATAATTTTTTGATCCATTTTCGTAGTTGTTAAATGGGTCTTATGATATTTTTTATGTTGCTTGCATCTTAAAGAGGATTATTGTTAGTTAAAATTAAAAGTTTTACACTTCCACTGTTTTTAAATTTTTTCTAAAAACTTCATATTAGATGTTAGACATTAGTTTTTCTTTCTCATAATAATTGCACTCGTTGGTTTTCAAGTACATTTTTTATGGTACTCCATGATTCATGACAACCTCGTTCGCGTAGCGTACAATACAAAGGCAGGCATGAGATACACCGCATTGATGAGTAAGTTGAAGAAGAATCGTGTCCAGCAAAACTTTTTTATAGATGAGGCGTGGAGGAGATACTTGGAGTACTAGGAGAGCGAAGACTTTCTTACCAGGTCAAAGCAAGCATATGAGAATAGGAATACTGAGGTAGAAGGACCAGGGACTGGAATCTCGAAGCACGGTAGCGGCTCGGTGTCTTTTGTGACAACTAATGAAAAATTAGTAAGTGTTTATTTATAGTATAAAGTATGATAAATGCACCATATAGTTATTGCAGAGAGTGATGGCATGTTGCCTAATGAGAAGTGTTAGTTATAGTGTCAGAAAGAAATTGTCATGCTTAACTTAATTTCAATGTCATAATTTTAAAGATGTCACAAAAACTGAGTCATGGAAAGTGATTTTTGATGTAGTGAATCAAGTTTTAATTTGATACCATATCTAACATTTTAATAACTTTGGTGTGAATACTCGTGCATCAGATAGGACTCTTATCGTGAATGACTTATGTTTGCATCTCCACACAGAAAATCACGACAAGGTGACATTCATCGATACTAGATCGGTGAGGTTTTATGTAAGTATAGAAATATGAGTTAAGTTGTAACAACTTTACTTAAACGCATATCATTTTAGTTGTTTATTGTTGATCCATGCAGGCTCTACTCGAAAGGAGACGTCAGGAGTTGACACAAGCTATACCAGACCAGTCGATGGATGAGATGGCACTGTACTACGATGTGGTGGGTGACTGTCCCAAAGGGCGTGTCTAGGGTCTTGAGTCGTTAGGGAGCAGGAAGAGAAAATATGATGATCTTGGTGCTAGCACGTCCCAGGAGCTGATGGTGCCACGTTCGAAGTTTGATAATATTGCTGACCAATTAAGACAGGTTGTAACGTTCATGTAGAGCCAGTTCAGGATGACCATGCACAAAGCTGGTCCGTCTCAACCACCACCACCACCTCAGGAACAATAGCAACAGGTGCAGATGGATCCAGCTAATCCTCTATACCATGACGACATTAATCGGGAGACAAGACCGGGTTGTAAAGGATGCACAGATTGGAGATACTTAGGTATCTTTTATGGTTGTTTGTAGAACTTTTGAATTGGTAGTTCTTTTATGGATATTTAGATGACTTGGTTGCAGGGGATAAACAACTTGGGGATACTTAAGTATCTTTTATATATTTTATAGATTTTTGTAGAACTTTTGGATTGGTAGTTCTTTTTGTGGATATTTAAAGGGTTGAGTTATGAGGGATGAACAACTTGGGGGATACTTAGGTATATTTTATGGTTGTTTGTAAAACTTTTGTGGATATGTAAATCTTTTAGATTTTCAAATTGTATGGGTTTTTTTCTTATTTACACCATTTTTATTGATATATATTGTTGATTATTGTGTGTATATGTAACTTTACATTTTGGGGGATATTAGCACCCCTAAGGAGTTGTTGGAGGGGGTGCAGGCGATGGAGAAGGTCATTTTGTAGTTTTTGAAGTTTTGGAGAACCATTCTAATTTCAGTGACAATTAAAAAAAATCAGGAATTAAAAATGGAAAATAGAAAGGGAAATTAAACCATAAACTAGGTAAGTTAGGTTTTGAAACAGATCATAAATGGATTGGTAACGAAACTCAAAATGGATTGGTAACGAAACTCATGAATTTCGTTGCTATTCTATTGCTGATCAGAAACGGATTGGCAACGAGACTCAGGTTCCATAGCTATTCCGTTTCTGATCAGCAACAGAATTCATGCGGAATCAAACCAAGATAATAAATAAAAATTGATTTTCGTTTCTAATCTGTTGCTGATCAGGAAAGGATTAGAGACGGAATACCAACCTAAACCTTCGCCTTGGATAGGTGTCTATCTCTGTTGTGTCTCAGATCCGTCTTTGAATCTATTTCTGTTCCGTTTCTAATTCGTCTGAATTTAGCAATGGATCTTAAAATTCGTTGTTAATTAATTAGTAATGACGATTTCATAAACGGAACACATTCCGTCTCTAATCTGTTGCAGAATTGGATTAAAAGATGAAATATATATTGATCAGCAATGGAAATTTCCATTTCTGATTTGTTATTTTTTTGTAGTGTTATGATTTTCGAACTTGAAAACAAGTTTATTTGTAAATTCTAATGGCATTTTCGAAATCCTTGTCGAATTTCACTTGGGATAACATTGAGCTTTGAATTTCTAGTTTCATTTGTCATCAAAGTTAGGTTTTTGGAAAAACATGTGTTCTTCCTTAATTTTCTTTGAAGTATGAATTCATGAATTCCTTGTCTTGATTGTTTGGAAGTTATACTGGACCTTGGTGGAGGAGAACAAGGTCCAAGGGCGATGGAGAAGGTGATTCCCGAGAAGGGAAACCCAGAAAATCGTTATAGATTTTTTGAGTTTTTGCACTTAGCGCGCTGGGCACTCTTCACAACAAGAAATTTTTTTGGTGTCCTGTATTTTTCTACAAGACCTAATTAACCTAACCACTGGCCTAAACCCACCTTAACCTAGCCTAATACACATATAATCACCAAAGGGATAGGGAAGTGTGTCGAAAATATGGGTACGCTAGTTCGGGCATTGGGAGGCCAGATTTAGCTAGGAATTGCTTGAGAGTGAGTAATCCTGCTTGAATTATTTGTTTTCATTTCATCCTTATTTTACTATTTTTTGCTTGTTTGTTTTGCAAATAAAATGCATTGTACTCTATGCCATGATATGTGTTGTTATTCCTCTCATGTTGGAGCTTTGTTTTCATGGTATTTCATTGTTGGAAATCTTCGAATTCTCTCACTTACCATATGTTTATATTTGCTATTGTTGTTGAATATTGAATTAGATATAGCATGCTATTAGGAGGTTATTTCAGTGTGTGTTGTGTATTTGTACTCGTGAATTTATGTGCTTCGCATAACACTTAGCTTTTTGTTGGAAAATCTAAACCCGAGTCTTTTATTGATTTTAAAGTAGTTTTAGAATCTGGGGTCCATTGCACATCATAAAGTGGGCGGCTCACATGGTCACTGGACCTCGGGGATGTCGGCACTCTCCACTATACTTGTGTGACTCACGGCGTAATGAACTGGGGTATTCGACGAGATTTGTATAGATAATGTATACGTGTAGAGCACAGCTTCGCCATTTGAGGTTATTAGAAATGATGATATGTAGAACACAACTCCATAGAAATAGTGAAAAAGGTTGAGTGATAGTTTCTCACCGCCGACCAGACCAAGATCAGACTGTTTAACCTATGTAAATTTCATTTGAATTTTCGGTATTTTCTAGCATGTTTACTTAGAGCATTATTTAGCTATCATTAAGCTTTTAAATACCAATCATTTATTTTTGAAAATGTGAATAAATGAGTCATTTGAGAATTACTGTTATACTTTTGTACTCACCGTCCTTTTTATAATGGTGGGTGCAGATCCATCGAGCAGTAGACCTAGCAAAGAGAAGATTGACGATTACTTCTGAGCTCACCTCACTACATTTGAGGACCACCCACATCAGCGCTAGATCGAGACAAGGGAGAAGAGAGCTTGAAGCCTTCTCTTGATGTGAGCCTTGTATTATTATTTTTTTGGTAAATTGAGCCTTGTACTGTTATATACTAAGTATTTGTTTTTGAAACTATTAAACTTGAGTTCTATATAAATATGTCTTTTGGATAGTTTAAACCATATTTCCCTTTAGTTGATTCACTTAGGAGCTTTTGGTTGACCTTGTTTGATTTATTGAATGAGAACTCATTCATATAGTTTCATGGTTAGTCATATGAATCTTGTTAGTCATATGAATCTTGTTCACTTCAATTCCGCATTTATTATCCACATGTTCTAGTTGAATTATGCAAGTTTGTTAGGTGAACCAAGTCGTTACTCGGGTCCAATTCAGGTACTTAGGCTTGGGTGACGGTTGGGGCTGAGTGACCCGCTCCCAGCTAGGGGTCATCACGAGCTTAGATAAAAAAATATATATTCAAACTATCCGGTGTATCTTTTGTGAGAAACTAATTATTTGATCTTGACGAGGGCACTAAAGTTTGATTACAACCCCAACTCTGAATTGAATTTGTGGTGCACATTCACCCATGATAACCTTGGGTGTTTGTATTTACATGAGTTATATAAGCTAAATAAATAAATTGCTTACTAATTAATTACTTTTTATCCTAACCAATCAACCTTATGCTTAATAAAGTGTTTATCGTACGGTGTGGAAGCGTCGCGTCCATATGACACGTCAGCCACTACTTCTCATTTTGTCATCTGCACACCTGTCTCAATGAGGACCACGTCTTATTAAATGGGAACAATAAATATTTTTTTTAGTTAAAAAATAATTATGACTTGATGTATTTGTATCAAGCATCTTACTCCATTAGTTAGCTAGGTCTCCAGGATAATGACAATTTGTATAGATCCACACACAACGAGATTTTCGAGACATCCTCAATTTTGCTAGCTCCAAACGCTCCCAAACATCCTCGAAACCAATTAAAACATAAGAAAAATATTAAAATCATATTGAGTAAGTAACACCTCAAACACATATTAGTCCACAAGAGTTTTTCATGCGATCTTTACTCATTTATTATGCATCAAAATTTATATGAACCTAAATCTCGAGGTGGGTACCAAATATTCTTATGGGCTAATGTGTGTTTAAATGTGACTTCATGTTGCCATTGAAGCACTTCTCAACACATAAAAAAGGAAAAAAAGTAAGATAGAGACAAAAATGCTAAAAACACGCAACAAAGCGTGAATTAATTAACTTTTTTTATCAACTATAGGCCTTATTTGGTTCATTTTACTAACTTGCAGAGAAGTTTTCTTTCAGGAAAGTTAACCATTAAAGAAGTTGTACTTTCCACGTTTGGTTCAACTTTGAACTTCTTGAAAAATTTAACAGTAAAATAATGTGATTGACATAAATGCCTTTTATATTGTTTTTGAGTAAAAAAAAATAATTACAGTACTATTTTCACTACATGAATTACGAATTATTTTTTTAAAATAACCGAACTAAACAATACACATAATCTTACAGCAAATTTATTTTATTTTTAAAATAATTAAAAATATTAAATAATCATAAATTACTTTTAATAATTATTAACAGCCAAACATAATAAGACATTTTATTTTTCAAATGATCTTTTCTTCAAGAGACATTAAAAAATGCATTCACCAAAAAAAAAATAATGCACCATGATTTGCATTAAATGAGGTCAAAATGGTCTATCTACACTCAGGAAGATAACTCACTTATCCCCCCTAAGTGAGTTATCTTTCCCTACGTGGGGGCAGTTGGGGGGTTAAACTTCCAAGAAAGTTTTTTGGAAATGTCCAACCAAACAAGATGAGTTGAAACTTCCTTGGAAGTTATCTCACTTCCGCCAACTTCCCCCTTAACCAAACAAGGCCATAATTGAGTCAACGACGAGCTTTCAAGAACCACGGTGTCACCATTTCGCCTACCATAAAGAACCCGCATTGCAGACATCCACTGTTGAGCAATGCTACATGTAATACATATTTGTAATACATATTTAGGCCTTGTTTGGTTGCCCTACTTTTCTGCAAGTTATCTCCCAACTTACACCCTAGGCTGAGAGATATCTCTCCCATAAGGAGTTATCTCCCAAGAGTTGACGCAATTACCCCTCATTAATGACTCTTTTTATATATTACACATTTATCTGTTATTTGAAGGCTATTTATATCAATTCATATCGTTTATTGTACATCTTCCCTGCAAGTTTAAAGTTGAACAAAGCATGAAAATATTATAATTCTAAGGAGATAACTCTGAACTAACACTGTAAGTTAGCAAAAATGAACCAAACAAGGCCTTAAGGCTTGTTTGGTTAGGGGTAGAGTTAACTCCTTGGAGATAACTTGCAAGAGTGATGAAACTAATCTTGTTTGGTTGCCCAACCTCCCTGCAAGTTATCTCCCAACTCACATTCAAGGGTGGGAGATATCTCCCCCACCCCTCGTAAGGGAGTTATCTCTCAGGAGTTTGTGGACACAATTACCCTTCATTAATTACCCTTTTAGTACCCATATGAGACAATCTTGTTTGAAGGGTATTTTATGTCAATTCATATCTTTTATTGTTTCAAAATTTGCAACTTCCCAACAAGTTTAAAGTTGAACCAAACATAAAATATGATCTTTCACTGTGAGTTAACTCCTTGACTCTTGACTCTTGACTCCCGCCCACACTGTAAGTTGGCAAAAACGTACCAAATGAGGCCTAAAATGCCAGAACAACGCGACCAACATGGGGCCAGTGCGGTACATATAAATCCTATGGCATTCAGTTGGCGCGTCATGACCAGGAATTTCGTGACTCCCAAGATTTGTTCATGTTTTAGAATTTTTTTAGAGAGTTAGGTTGTTTTTAGGTCAACCTTTAAATAAGACTTTGTTCAGGCCGAGGGACCAACTCTTCTTCCATTTGTGATGTTTTTCTTTTGAGTTATCGTGGGTATCCAGACTCTTTGTTTGACTAGTCTCGCATGCCTTGGATTGCGCAATGAGACCACCAGTGGGCCGACGTTTGGTTGTCGTGGAGAATCGATACCGAGGTCATGTGACTAACCCACACAACCCCGTCACCACCCTTACCACTAAGCCACATCCGTCCGGGTTAATGAATGTAATTTAATGATCCAATACTCTTGTTTTCATTATTAGGGTCCTTAAATTAATTAGATTAATATAGTGCTAATTCAGTCGATCTTTGTTTGAACCTACGATTTGTTATTCCCACAGATAGTAACTAGATTCAACTGTAGAGAAGAATCTAACTAGCTAGGTGTAGTGTCATGCATGCCTTGGTTTTTAACTTCAATGATACACATAAGGGTTGGCCCCCTTGTACCTTGATGCTGGCTCTGCCCCCTTAACCTAGGTTAAATGATTCGAGCTTGTAAGATTGTTGCTAGATTGTACGTGTTTTCACAAGTTTACTGCAACTAGTTAGTAAATCTTAAGAGCGTGAAGTTTAGGAGTCGACTAGGAAGAATATATGTAGTTGAAGATTTATTTCGACTGCCGGTATTTGGAGAACAAGGTTTTCATAAGTTAGTTGGGAGCTACAACTTACGTATTGGATAGGTAAGAGCACATTTATAAGATCGATGATTAAAAAATGATTTCAACCGGATAACATGTTTTTGGTCTAGGGTTCCTTTGAATTGATTTACAACTTTGCTTTTGTTAAGATTAATCCCACATCGGGTATATAAATACAAAATAAATGGGTTATAAGTTTGGATTGGAGACACCATCTTGCCTTAACATTTTAGTGAATGATGAAATTCTCAAGTCTAAGTTTACATAGGATGAAATTCTCAACTCCAAGTTTACATAAGAGGGAGAGTGAATGAGTGTTTAGGGTTTAGGATTAAGGTTTGGAGTTGAGGCTTCACTAAAATGCTAAGGCAAGATGGTGTCTCCAATCCCAACTTATAATCCATTTATTTTGTATTTATATACTCAATGTAGAATTAATCTTAACAGCTTGTCACACTCACGCGATTGGTTTAATAGTAGTAGTAGTTGTTGTTGTTATTATTATTATTATTATTATTATTATTATTATTATTATTATATTTCCGTGTTTCCTCAAAAAAAAATCACCTATTTTGCCTAATAATGAATGCAATTTACGTGGATTCGACACTAAATTACAACTACTACTTACGTGCAAAAGCCATAGTAGTTTGGTGCATTGCGCGTGCGTCATTGAAAGGTAATGTAGTTCGCTAGCTCGCTAGCTCGCTAGCACATTCTCATGCATTATCATATAATATGCCATCAATTAACTTCCTTACAATAATTTAATAAATGAATTCTCATAAAGTCGAAGAGTTTGTTGCATGTGAATCATTTGAAAACACAAAATGTAATCCACCGAGATTCCATAACGCTACAGCTTTAGCTCAGCAGAGCTGGCCTACAACACACGAAGATATATCTCTTGTGTTGCACTTGCACCGATACTCTTGAATTTTAAACGTCTTGCATAGCTTCAGAATAAATTGAGCCTTCTCCACAGGTCACCACGAGTACTCTAACCCTCACCAACGATTAACATGATCACGATTAATTGAGGGAAGGGATTTGTTATTTTGGAGTGTAACCTTAATTAGTAATGTTTACCGATAACAAAACCCTATGTCTACAAAAGTGTAAGTGTAAGAAGATCTCCAATAAAAATATTGATTGAATGTCAATGCGCACCACCTAGGATTAAATTCGTATTGAGATAAAAAAAAAATGGTCTCCAATGAAAATGTGTATTTAGAATGTCATGCTAATGGTCTCTAGACATTCAAATTAACAGCCATATAGGATTTCATTTCTTTTTTTTTTGGTTGGTTGAAATTCGGTTTCTTTTTAAATTGAAAAAAAAAATGTCTCCTCATCAATTGACGTTTAATCTACATTTACCATTGAAGATCAATTTTGGAGTTCAATGTTTGTTTAACCCACATAAAATGACATCCTCTTCACATTGATGATGTGATAAAAATTCATGCCCACGATTTACATTTACCTTCACAATCTACATTTGTCATTGGAGATACTCTAAAAGCTCATCATACATCATAAATACACTTATGTGCCATGTGTTTATTACAATTTGTTCTTCTTACGTTTCTTCTTCTCTTTATTTTAGTTAAATCTAATCAGCGTCCTTATTGGTAGGTAGGTGGATAAAACAAACGGTCGGCTAACAAAGATTATCATTACATGACTAACCTTACAGTTCTCATCTGACGTTCGCTATGCCTCAAGACACACGTTTTCAATCTTTAACTTCATCCAACGAATCAAATCAGCTATGTAAAAATGTATTTGTCAGAAGTATATTGACCACTCTCCTCATTTTGTGAATGAAGAGGCCTGCGGACGTCAGCACTTACGACACTATAAATAATCGGGCACTGCGATTTCTTCGCATAATCAATTTAAGCTTTTGATTTCACAATCGCTGTGAATTACAGCAAGTCCCTTTAGGGGAAGAAAGATAGAATTGATTCTGTAAAAATTGAAATTTCTTGATTTCATCTTCATTTTACAGGCAATCATCAATAAACGACGAACCCGGCCGAGACCTTTTGAAAGCTCTAAGAGGCGCTTTTGTTGGTGGCCTGTGTATGGGATTATTAGTTTTGATTAGATTGGTTGATCAGACAAGCGAGGCTGTGCTTTCTGCTTTGTGATTTTAGGGTTTCTTTTCTGCCTTGTAAAATCAAATTGTTTCAGGATTCCTAAAAGTGCCCAGAACCATTAATTGAAGATTCTTCACTGCTCCGTGATTTTAGGGTTTCACCAAAATAAAAATTGTTGTACTCAGATTCTAGGGTTTTTGGTCTAAAATCCCAAAAAAAGATTTTGTGTAATTCTAGGGTTTTCTGTACATAAAATTCTCTGCAATTGAAATTCAATTCAATAGATTTGTGTGATTTGTTCGAGTAAGGATGACCATCCAAGGCAGTGTGACTACGGTGAAGGGAAAGAGATCAAGGAAGAACAAGCAGATTGTTGACGAGAAATCGCCTTTGTTGCCCAGAAAAGGTGAAGATGTTGGGTTTGATGAGTTTAATGGCGCGTCTTTTACTGGAGCTGTGTTTAATCTGTCGACGACGATCGTTGGGGCGGGGATCATGGCTTTGCCGGCGACGATGAAGGTTCTGGGTTTGGTCCCTGGAATTGTTATGATTGTTGTGATGGCAATCTTGACGGAAGCCTCTATTGAGATGCTTCTGAGGTTCAGCCGAGCTGGGAAAACGGTGTCTTATGGTGGACTGATGGGGGACGCTTTTGGAAGGATTGGGAGGATGTTATTGCAGATCTGTGTCATCATCAACAACGTTGGTGTTCTCATCGTTTACATGATTATAATTGGTATGAATTATTTTCACTTAATAATAAATTCTCCCTTCTTTCCCTTGTTCATTGAAAAAATTGTGATCCTTTGACATCTGTATTCTTTATTTTTCTCCGCTTGATTATATTGTTACCTCTGCATAAATGTTGCTGTATATCATTGGTGTTTTTTCATTCTTTGTCTTGATCATAGAGTCAATCTAATAATGCCTACTTCTTACTTATTTGTTACATCTGTGAAGGCGACGTGCTTTCTGGAACGTCTTCCAGCGGAGTTCATCATGCCGGAGTATTAGAGGGATGGTTTGGCGAGCATTGGTGGAATAGCAGATTCTTTGTTGTGCTTGTCACTACCCTTGCTATATTTGCTCCACTGGCATCATTTAAACGTGTTGGTAGGTTCAACAATTGTTTTCCTAAATCTGTACGATTCAAATCAGAAGAGTTTCCTTGCAATTAAGTATAGATAATTTTTTTCCCATGGTAGTGACTTCATTTTTTTTGTCACAAAGTTATGTTCACAAGTGGCTCTCGCTTTCGATGAACTTATAATTTTCTTTCAATTAACTTTTATGGCTTTATAGTTCTGCGGTAGTGTGGTTGCGTTTTCTTTTCATCATCCATGTTTCAGCTGTGCTTTCAGGCTGCCAACTTGATCTGCTATTTAGCTAAATAATTGCCTTTCTTTCGTTATTTTTCATTTTTGATCTTAACATATTTACCCAATTATTTATTGTTAGTCTAATGCAAAAACTTATTTTCTTTTTTCTCTCTCATTGCAGACTCCTTGAGATACACCTCTGCTTTGTCAGTTGCGCTGGCAGTTGTATTTGTTGTTATTACTGCAGGCATCACAATTGTGAAGCTGATAAATGGAAGCATTGCAATGCCTAGATTGTTTCCTCACGCTGTAGATATATCATCAGTTTTGAATCTTTTCACAGCTGTTCCTGTTCTTGTCACAGCGTACATTTGCCACTATAATGGTAAGTTTAATGAAACATTAGAGGCTCTCTTAGTTTCTAGCTTTTTTTCAGTCTATGATTATTAGGAACTGGACAATTCACTCCGCTGTTTCCTTTTCTTTTTTCTTTATGTGTGATTCATATTCTTGTCAAAAAAGTAAAATTTATCTGTGAAGGGTTGTGAATGTTTATGCAGTACAGTTCCAGTAAATACTTTGATGTCCTATGTTTCTTGTCAATTTCAATTCCTCGGGAACTAGGTTGATTAAGGTAATGTTTGGTAACACTTATGACTTATTACAACCTCTTATTGGGATAAGTCTCATATAAAAAGTGGTTTTGGGTAAATAGAGTGTTTGGCAACTGTAAATCTCTCTTTTTCCAAAAAAGTCTAAAGATAAAAAAGCGGAAAATCCTCTTAAATAAAAAGCTAGATTCTGACCTCCAAAAAAAGGTAAGAATTCCTTGTTTTTTTTTTTTTTTAAATAAGTGATAAAACTCTTAAGCGGGTGGAGGTTGGAGTTGGGGATTCAGCGAAAACGGGAGTAAAACTTCCATGAATACCAAAGCTAACCCTCTAAATATGTGCCTTCACTCCTGACGCTATCTTGCTTCTTCTTCTCCTCCGAGACCTCTCTCAAGAACTAGAAGGTGCTTCTTGGTGCCATATTCTCTTCTTCTTCACCATCGAGGCTTTGGCAGTTTTTCTCTCCATTCTATTATCCAACTTAATTACAGATCCAATTAACTTAATTGCTTAAAAATGGCCCATACCCATTTTCAGACTTGAAGGCTTGCATCTCTGCTTCCAACTCTTCTCATGTTTAATTTAGGTGCTGATTGATTTAGAAAATGTTAGGTGTTTGTCAGGTGTTGTGTATTCTGTTCTCTAGCACAGTTCGGCTAAACAGTCTACCACTGTGGTTCATTATTCTGCTCCCTTGTCAATGTGTGCAATACTTGGATATTGCTCAGTTTCTTTTTGACAAGATGCTCAACCTATATGAAGCAATAGGTGCATGTATTCATGGTTATGCCATTAAAATTGGATTTTCTTTTTGAGGAGAAAATGTCATACCCGGAATGAAGAAGAAGAGCTCCAAGGAACCCTAATGTCATTAACCCTAACGAGGGAGAGAGGCAGTGAGATAAGCGAGTCATATTTTGGCTCTTTGGAAAGTGGCATATCATGAGAAATATGTATGAGGACTAGATTGAAACCAAAATTGAAAGGTTAGGATATAATTGATACAACTAGCAAAGGTTAGGATATATTTGATCATTAGGGCAATTATTAATACCTAACACTCCATAAAATATAAGATCTTATCCAATAAGCTCTTTCATTAAAAGACTTAACAAACAAGGGTTAAAAGTTTAAGCAGTAGAGTTACAAAACACCACCAAAATCATTTCATCTGTTTTATAATTATATTATGTTACGTAAACTAATATTGAGCCACTTGCCTTGCATGTGTTAGGATGAGACAAAAAAAGTAATTTTCCTATGGAACAACCAAGAATTTGTAAATAAAGTAAAATGAAAGAACATATATTTTAAAAAAAAGTAAAAAAGAAAAGTGGAAGTTCAAAATCATAATTGAAGTTTTATTAAAGTTGTTGATCATTTGAGATGCTAACCCCTACTAATTTGGGATTGAGGCCTTAAATTTGATATTAGTTTAGACTTAGGATAACTTGGGATTCACTAATTATGAAGGATTTAGAAGATTATCGAAGCATTTCATAAACTACATTAAATTGAGTTGGATGGAAGCGTTTGATCTATGTACCCGATCCCAACTAATTTAGGGTTGAAGCTTTGTTGCCATTGTTGTAAACATACAAATTCATTATCATTGATATAAGATTTTGGATGTAGTTTATCCTTTGTTATTGGAGTTACCATTTTCATAAATAATCCATTTAGATGTAAATCAAACCCATATGAATTGAAGCAGCAAAAATTGTAGTTTATCCCACAAGCCTTTCTCATTATATATGTATATACATCCCAAGTATATACCCATTACCATGGTAACCCCTTAAAATGTGGTTTGCATTTAATGATTTGTATTTTGTGCATTTATGACTCATGTATTTAATGTGTTGGATTAAAATCCAATGGATGTAAATGATGTTCCCATGACATGGATATATGTTTGGGCTCCATTGTAGTAGTACCGTTGGCTACATTTTTCTTTCCTGGAGTCCTTGCTTTTGGTATAGCACGAGACTCCATCTGTTTGATACTTGCAGCAAAACACTGCTGCCAACCGCCCTCACAAATACATAGCAGGTGCATAATGAATCAACAACGTGGAATTTTACTTAATGATTAGTATCTTCTGAGGCATCTACAGTTATAGTCAGTCCTTTTATTCATTTCTCTTTTTTTTATGTGGGAAAATATGAAAGTTAACGGCTGCCTTATCTGATAGTTCCCTGAAACATTTGGCAGTGCACACAATAGAAAATGAACTTGAAGATTCTTCGCAAATACATTCAATTGTACGAGCCTCACTTGGACTCTGCTCAACTGTGTATATTGCCACAAGCTTATTTGGATTTCTCCTGTTTGGAGAGTCAACTCTAGATGATGTTCTCGCCAACTTTGACATGAACCTTGGAATCCCATACAGTTCATTGCTTAATGATGCAGTTCGTGTTAGCTATGCTCTTCACTTAATGCTTGTTTTCCCCATAATCTTCTTTGCACTGCGATTGAATTTGGATGGCCTCCTCTTTCCATCTGCTGGTCCGTTAGTATTGAGCAATCGGAGGTTTGCATTGATTAGTGCGGGTCTAATTTTCATTGTCTTCCTGGGTGCAAATTTCATACCAAGCATTTGGGATGCTTTCCAGTTTACTGGAGCAACTGCTGCTGTGTGCATTGGGTTCATTTTCCCTGCCTGTGTCACTCTCAGGTGAGTTCTTTTACTTTACTGACAGTTTGAACTGCAACATCTTAAATTGGTGCTTTATGATTTTCTGGAAATCGTTCACTAAAAATCATGTAAATAGTTGCTCCCATAATTTCACGGATTAACCGTAAATTAGAGAAACTCTTAGAGCCACCAATATATATTTGTAAAAATGTGGAGTTCATGTGCCTAGTAAATTTTTTCCCAGGGGGATATATTATCCATCTGGATCAAATAAGGGAATTCTCATTAACATCTTGGTTTCCTGTTGTACTTGACTTTGGTTGTCGCAGGACTTATTTGAATGTTTGAGTGAGGCAACTATAATTAGTAAAATATGTTGATGTCAGTAGCCTTTCTTCATGGCCAAGGTTGTTGAGTAATTAGTATTATCCATTTGGATAAGAATGCATTTTATTTGGAGGCCTTACTCAAATATTGCAATTACAAGTAATGTTTTCAGTCTATCATCTTCAATAGATACAGTATATGCTAAGCTTAGCTATTTGACGAATTTGATGATGTATGCTGTTTCTATTGATATTACTTGTTAGTTCTTTATAGTATACGTCAGTTTAATGTGAATACGTTTTAAATGGTGTTTCTGATGGTTTGATTTCAATCTTGAATGTCAGTATCTTGTTAATGCATTTGACTTGCTTGCAAGGTTTCCTTGCAGAGAAACATTCTGGCCTCAATATATTTAGCTAAGATGTCTTTATCGTTTATATACTATAAAAATATTTGGTTTGTGGTTTCAGGGATACTCATGGCATCGCAACAAAGAAAGACAAGATCTTATCTGTTCTTATGATTGTTCTTGCCGTATTCTCCAATGTGGTAGCTGTGTACTGTGATGCCTATAAACTGTTCAAGAGGAACGCTCCCCCAGCTCCGCGTGCGTAGTTTCTTTAGCTGTTAATCAGCTGCGAATTAAATCTTAGTTGAGCACAGCAAAATGTTAAAGAATGAGGTCTGTATGGAAAACCTCTTTCTACAGAAACTCTGGGTTTTCTAGCTTGGTTTGCGTAATTCAATAAGGATAGCACTCAATTCAATGCACAAGTTGAGTTACTTTGTAAATTGTAAAAGCTTAAAGAAACTAGAAATATTATGTGCCTCTTCTTAGGGGAGTTCTGTATTGCTTCTTTATGTGCAAGTATTGTATGGGCTTGAATTTGCAATTACAATATTTTTAGTCTTACATTGAAAAACTAGTAGCTTTATGAATGAATACATTTACTTTCTTCTGATCCTCTGAACATGCCGTCTCATGTGCACACGACAAACCATGAGTGACCTGCAAAACACAACCACAAATGGCCCTATCTGTAACAAAAAAGCTCTATCAAGCCCAACGGCCTCTCCAACTTTCTTCGCTTCTTTGTTGATCTCATCTAATGCATACCGAAATACGAAACCAATGATGTAGTCGTAAATGTGGTCTTGAAAGTGGTTGGCCACTAGATGCATGGACCAATTGAATGTCGACTCCACATTTCGATGTCTCCTTCTGACACAACCACGTGTTCTTGACATAGTCCGTTAGTCTAAGAACTCCTCCATATAATGCTTCTAGATCCACAAGTCTACTTATATATGTGGCCACGATCTTCGAGTATACTAACTCATTCCACATCCCTTACCAGTCCTATTCCTAAAGGATAACTCTTTCGTCTTGGCGACCATACTCTTGTTGACATGCCAACCATAGAGTAAGTGGGTAGTAGTAGGGAACTCATCCTCTATGGCCATTATCAAACTATGTTATTTATCTGTTAAAACAACCATGGGAAGCGACCAACCGTCCAACCATCCAACAATGTCTTCAACTACCTCAATTGTAGCAACCCTAAAATTTAACTCGTGTCGCGTGTCGTTTCAGGGTTGTACCGTGGAACCCAGTCGTAGTGATATTCTTGTTCAGTTCTCGGAGATATATTATTCTTGCCTGATGTTTGCATTATGTATTTTATACCCGAATGTGAAATCCAGTTGTCCAAACATGTGAGGACGTATTCGTTAACGTGTTTGATTTATGAGCCTAGTTTGCTTAGGGAAACGTGTCGATACGAGCACCGGACGAACGAGTATATGGATGTCTGAGGGGATAGTTTTTATAAATGAGCGATATAAATGTAATAAAATTTTAACACAAAATCATTGCCCTAGTGATAAGAATCGAAAAGTAGGTTACAACGTGTTTCGGGCTGCACGTAAGTGGGCGTTTCACCTAGAAATTGTTGGTTTGAAAAGTCAAATTGGATAAGTTCAAGAGGGGGAATGAATATTTGAAGTCATTTGAGTGGTTGGATGGCTCAATTTAGAGCCAAAAGATGTGCCTTGAGATGCCCATTTGAGTCAAGATGACTCAACTAGTATAAATAGGTTGGATTTTGGTCAAATGACCACTTTCTCATACCTATCAAAGAAAATCCGAAAATTTGGGGAATTTGAGAGACGGTTTGGTGATTTCTAGTGGTGATTGAAGGCAAGTGATTGAGCAACGACAAGTAAGGTTAGATCTCGTATATTCAATTAATTCTCGTCGTTTTGGGCTTTGAATTGCGTGTTTTCATTGAAAAATGTGAGTGACACCATGTCTCACTGGATTTCTGGGTTTGGGGTTTGCTTTGATAATGTTGAGGATCAATTAAGTGGTATTGAATTGTGGTTGTTATGGTGGTTGTAAAAGTTATGGATTTCGATCATTTTTTATGATTTTTCGATTGAGTTATGGAAAATGATTGTATGGATTGATTTGGTATGATTGGAAGGTGGTTTATGATAGTATCCAAGGTCCTAAAGAGGATGGGATAGGCTTGGAACATGACGACGAAGTTAGGGTTTTTGAAAAATCCCAGGTTTCAATTCTGCAAAGGTTGGCGTCACCCACGGTGCCAGGCTCGAATTCTTGAAAAAAATTTTAATGTTTTAAAAATTTCGGGGCTTTTTTTGGGCATACCAATGGGTTCAAATGTGACCCAATACTCGGGAACCGGCCTAAATTATGTGAAATGGGTAATGGTATTGGATCGGGGTATTTTGGGAATTTGAACGGAATTTTAAATTTAAATGGAAGCACGACTCTAATAACCCCAAATTGAATCCAAATGATTATCAAGGAGTGTAATTCATTGACGAGCTTACAAAGATTGATTTGGTGCCGTGTCGGAGCCGAGTGAGTGCATGTAGTTTGGATACAGGTAAGTAAACGAGCTAAGAAATGCACAGTTATTTCATTTCAAGCTTTTCGAATATTATTGTTCATGACTTATATATCCTATACTTGGAATTCCTATTATGGTTGAGTTGTCCAAGGGCTAAGGGAGTCAAAGTGATCTTTGGAAAGACTGGTTATCAGGGTGATATTTCGGAGCCATGACCTTGAGACGCTGCTCTAGTTTGTTTAGTTTTGTTCGGGGTGAGAGTTCTTAACCGGAATACTAAGAAGCCTCTCATTCGCGAGGGTCTAGGCCTGCTAGGCTTTACTGCAGCCTAGTACCCGAGTTTGCTAGGCTTTGCCGCAACTCAACGACCACGGTGGTCAGGACTATTTGGCGCCTTTCTATTTTGTTTTTGGGACACTCATTTATCGATTGATATTGATTCATATTCAGTCTATTTATTATTCATGCGTCCTTACAACTTTCTTTCTATCTGCATGAATTAGATTGATTTATTTATTTCGAAATGTTGTTTAGATCATACTGACGTTACTTACATGGGCTCATCATTCTTGTGATTGACTAAGTAGAAATTCCCAGTCGAGCAGGGGAAAGGCACCAATACTTAGTGACTTACTTTGAAGACATTGAAGTGGACCTCCCTCTCACATTTTTGTAGATTTTCTGATACTTTTGTATTAGTTATATACATGTTTTGTGACATGGAGATACGTTGGGATTGTGAGATATACTGGACATGTATATAATTTCATTATACTCTCCTTTACATGATATCCATGTTGACTGTATATATGCAAGGTTCCACACTTAGGTTGTCTTGACTTCATTGATTTAGAGTTGTTCATTTTGTTTAAGTTAAAACGCTTCAGTTAAAACTTGTAAAACTTGCAAATTTTGAAAATCTCAACTTAAATTATTAATTATACTGCTTAGCTTGATGGATAACGGTTAGGAAGGCTGACTAAGTCTGCGTTGACTTCGCGAGGATTTACTCGGGAGTCCAAGTAAGTCTAGGTCGAGCAGGGTCCAGTTTGGCAGGGAACTAGAGTCGTCGCATCAACTACCAGGCATTGTTGTCCCTTGTTTTGCAGGTTAAGAAGGCATGTGCCAATATGAAAGTCCTGTTAGTGTACATGCCCCAACAATCTCGAGTAACAAGTATTTGAACCTGTTAGTCTTATAAGTGATGTCCATAATCTTTCTACACACGGGGAAAGCACCGAAGCAGCTGAACCGAATTAGAATGGGCGAAGAAGAGAGGTCCCTGACGACATCTTTTCCTTCCTACAAAGCGCGTTTCTTAACATTTGCATCTTTGTCTTACCCTCAAACTAAATCATTCTCTCGTTAGCTCTCTCATTGTAGATTTGAGACCAAAATTAAAGCATCGAAGCAGCTGCACCGAATTATCTTGTCCTGCTCTGAATCGCTACATTTTCACGATTCCATTGACATTTTTCACCTTAGAATGTGAGATTTGGGATCAAAATCAAAGCCCTAAAAACTGAAAAATGACATAGCTCAAAAAAAATTTGAAAATGACAACGAAAAATCAGTCAAACAACCACCAAAAAAACCCATCTAATTCGCAAATTGAATGAAAAGGAAATGAGAATGGACTTACGTTCGCGTAGTTTTGCCCTGATTTGGTTAGAGTTCGACCCGACATGAGAGTTAGTGTTGAGAGGGCAGGAGAGGCATGTTCTTGTGCCCTGTGCTTCTTCGGGTATGGGCGAGCTTTCTTATGGAGAGTTTTTTTTTTTTGAAAAATGATAATCTAACACGCTTTTAACGCACACTTTAGGTGCACACTCTTGTCTTTTAGCCATTTATGATATTTTATTATATGTAGGGCTCACACTTGAAAAGACAAGAAAGAGCTATAAATGACTAAAAGACAAGGGTGTGCGTCCAAATTGTACGTTGAAAGTGGATCATTTTATCATTTTCCTTTTTTTTTATGGAGAGCATTAATGTCATTTTGTGGAAGGACAAAAATAGAAAGGAAAATGATAATCTAATAAGGCGCACATTTTATTTTTTAGCTATTTATAATTCTTTCTTATCGCCCAGACGTGAGCTTTGTATATAACAAAACATCATAAATAATTACAAGTAAAGTGCGCACCCAAAATGTGTTAGATTATCATTTTCTAAAATAGAATGCCCTAAAAAATTTAACTTGGTAAAATCAGTAGAAAGTGGGCTCCATTTGGACAGGTCCTTAATTTATTGTGCTGCTTAAGATTTAGTTCTAGTTTTCTGTTTTTCTTTTTCATACTTAAGTTTTAATATTATTTAGAAGTAACATACATCCATATGTTTTGAAATATGCTAAAAGTTAACTCATTGGCGTAAATACATATACTAAACTTTGTAACTTACAATTCAAATTAGACAAATAACGCTTTATTTAGTTAAGCCTTTAATGCAAATTGAACTCCACACTTTTTATATGTCATATAAAAAAATATTTAAGTGGTGAACAAATTAAACTCACAACCAAAAGTTGAAGATTAAATTTACCGTCAAACTAAAAAAATTAGGATATATACTATTACTTAATTTAAAAGCTTAATTACCAAATAATATTTGTAAAATAATACAATGTTTTATGATATTTGTGCCTATTTGGCCTAAACTTTTTTATAGGTACATGTACATGGAAAATATGAACATGCTAATTTTTTAAATATTATAATTTTGAAGAACTTCATTATTTAAATTTATTTTTTCAATAATTATATAAAGTTTGTTTTTTTGACGAAATTATATAAAGTTTGTTTGTCTCATTTTATCTTGATGTATATGCAAACGATTGTCAAAATATTAAATAATTTCTTTTTACTTGAATATGTTTATGTTATAAGGTATTTGAATGCTTCCTTTTTTTGATAGAAATTTGAATGCTTTCTTTTGAATAAACGTACATAATTTATTCATCTATTATCTTAATTTAAAATTTCATACATTATTTGTTTTGATTTTTTTATATAAAATCCTGATCTTTTTTAGAAGAGTGGAATGAATACATAAAAAAAAATTTTAATGCTAAAGGAAAAACCACCAATTTTCATTGAATTAAACTGCCCTAATTTGTTGATTTGGTTAAGTTTTATTTATTTAAAGTGTGACTACTAGCCCCTCTCTACCCTATATCAGCCTAAACTAAAACACCTCAACTTAAAATTATATATAAGCCCTTTCAACTAAGATGAGTTTGCAACGGCTTATTATATTAGTCGTCGTCACCTATGGTAGCGGCCACAAGCATATGCCACTGCCATACAGGGCAACGACCTATATTTGTGACTGTTGTCATGTGACAACGATATAGAATATATGTCGATGCCCTGTGTGGCAACGACATATGTTCTATGTCGCTTCCCTACGTGGCAACAGTCCATAGACAAATCTGTTCCCACACAATCCTTGATACTTCCTGTAACGGCTCAAGATTTATTAATTTCATTTATTCAGAAATTTTGGACTTTGACAATATCTCAAATCCACGAGGACGTCGTGGATAGGACTAGGACACGTCTGACTAGGCATAATTTGTTATTTATGTGTGATGGTTTACTTAATTGTGATGTTTAAATGTTTATTATATCATATTACATCGCATGTTTACATGTACCTTGTATGTCGAGTGAGATTGTGTAACGGAAGTTCGCTTTATAAAGCGTGTCGACGCGAGTATCGGGTTGGTGAAGTATGGGAACACTAAGTCTAGGCAATGTTAGTTATTCAAATATGATTCAAATTAAGGTAATTAAGTCAATTGAATGATAATGAGTGTCTAGGAATCAAAAGAGGCACACTAAGTGGTCTTAAATCCACAACAATCCAGTACTCGGGGAAATTCACATTTGGTTGGCTAGCTGCACACCTGTAGGTAGTGTTCACGTTTGGCCAACTAGCTATAATCCTAAAAGTACCATCTCGACACACTTAGACCATAGACATTCAACCAAGGAATAAAGAATGGAATTCCAAAAATAGCACATATCAATAAAGACAAGGAAAATAAATGATGAATTACTATGCATGTAACGATCCGAAATATGTTTATGTGATGACGTGTATTACCTATTTATATTTGTGTTTGTGTGATAGGACGGTGACGTTGAGTTGCAAGTAAAGTTCGCCTAGGAAAACGTGTTGAACGGGTATCGATCGAACGAAATACGGGTACACGAGTCTGGGAAATGATTTTCGTGGACGACCGAAAAACAAAATATAATAATAAATTAATTTGGAAATATGTTTGGGTCGTTAGTATTTTCATTCATGCGTGACGGTGTGAGTCGTGGTACATGCCGGACGTAGAAACGCCCGAGATAGGCCAAATTATTGGTGCAAAAAAGGATAGGAACAAGGGGGAGTCCCAAAGTAAATCATTTGTGGTTGTTGGCTGGTGTTAAGGGAAGCGACAAGATAGACCTCGAGATACGTGTGTGAGCCCAGATGTGGAGCACACTATAAATATGAGAGTCAACCCTCATCTCTCTCTCTCATTTCTCTCTCTTCTCTCTCTCTCTCTCCCTCTCTCTCTTTCTATTTCTCTCTCTCTTCACGTGAGAACGGAGCTAGAGGTAGAGGGTTTTATGATTTTTGTCGAGAATTGACGCCAAGGGAGCGTACAATGATGCCAATAGAGGTGAGATATCGACTCCCCATTCAATTCTCATTGTTTTGGCATCGATTTTGTGTGTTTTCGTTCAATTATTGGATCGGTGGTTGGTCAATTTTCATGTTTTTATGGCGGTTTTGGATGGGTATTAAGGTCCCTACGATGTCGGGATAGGCTCAAAATACGGGGATGCGAGCCGAGGTCGCGAAAACCTCAGAATTCGAGTTCTGCACAGGGCATCGCCAGTGGCGCCATGAGGTGTATGTAACAACCCCAAATTTTTAACTGACTTGTGTTGCACTTGTTAGAATTGTGACCCGGCTACGTGAATACTGGACAGTATTTCGAACTTCGGGAGTCGACACCGAAGTGATTTTATGATTCTTTGATTGTGTGTATTAGTATTGTAGTATTTTACGGGTTTCGAGCCGGTTGGGCGATATTTAATTGAGTGAGGTTTCGACTAGTTAAACGGGGATAAAAACAAGTAAAACATACAAATAAATAAATTTTTAATTAATTTAATTAATTAGTTGGCGAAACAATGCGAGACTATACGTGTTACGAGAGTCAGAACAAGGAAAAATGGATCGAAGAACGTCGTTTAAACGCGGGAGTTGGTTAACTACGCGACATACGGGCTATGGAGTGGAAATTGTTAAGGTGACACAACTCAAATAAGGAGAGCCATGATATTGACCTCGAGATGTGTGTGTAGGTTGAGATGTGGTAAAAGGGTAAATGACTCATAAGGGCAAAGGAGTTAAAATTGAACAAGTGATAAGATGAGGGCAAATGGGTCATTTCACCTATTTTACACATATATAAACAAACAAAAACCCTACACTATTCATTCTCTTCCTTCTCTCACTGCCGCCTCTCCCATTCCCACCTCTCGTCCCTGCTCTCACCAGCGACCGGACACGAGCCTCGCTGGAGTTCCCACTGCTCGCTGGAGGTACGTGCCCTCCGTTCCTCTCTCTCTCTCTCTTTCTTCTCTCTCGGTTTCTCTCGATTCTCTATCTCTCGGTTCGTTCTCTCACTCTCACCTCTCGACAGCACCGCTTCTGCCAGACGAACCACCACCCCTCCTCGACGGCGTTGGGACAGCGGACAATCGACGGAGACGGCTTGGCCATCGGAGTAAGGGTGCATCTCTTCCTTTCTTTCTTTCTCCATTTCTCTTCACGTTATTGTTTCGTCCCTCACTGTCGTCACGCCTGCCACTGTTCCGATGGGTTTCGATGACCGGGGATGGTCTCTGGTGGTACACCGGAGTCCCCACATCCCTGGAGAAGCCTCCCCCTTGCGATATAAGTGGCGCTGCAGTGGTTATGCTTTGGTTTGTCGATGTGTCACTGTTTTGAGGTTTGTCGAAAAACGCCCTCATCGGCAGTGCAACCGCCAGACCACGATGACCGAGACATTGTTGGGGACCCCATAAAGCTCATACGTAGGTCCCACAACCCTTGGAGTGGTCAAAACAGTTCTAATTAGTGTAAAACCGTTGTCATTTCATGTGATGTTGAAGATAGTTTTCTCATTTATGGGTGTGTATTCGAGTTCCGACTAGGCGAGTTGTTTCCGGCCATTTCCATGTTGAGGAAACCCCTCCTGATGTCGGATAGTACCATCGTGTTGCCATGACCGTCGTTGATATTTGATGTATGGCTATGAAACTTTTAATGTTCCTTGTCGACCAAACCGTTTTGAGTTTTCCAACTTTGTTTTAATGTTTTAGCTTGGGTATGATGAATTGATTTTTTTAAACTAACTAGAGCGATCGGTTATCTTGATGAACACACGACGAGTGTAAGAGATTTACGGACATATGTTTTATGGTTCCGATTTGAGGGTAAGTGTAGGTGTATGATTGTTAAACGGCTGTGACGTCGTGGTCAAGTCATCGGTCCTCGAGACTATGACGTGACCTCATATAACTGAGCCGAGCCTACAAATCATGAGTAGGCTTACATGCGTCATAGTTATCAATGTTATGATATCGTAATCGTAGTTATTGTTGTTGTTTTTCAAACTTGAGAGAGTATACGTTTTCATAATAATTTGACGAGTCATGTAAATACTTAAAACATTGGGGATACACTAGGGTTTAAATTAAGGATTAGTTAATGACTCAACCCGTTAATTAGAGTTTCCAACCTTGTCAGGTAATGGAAAACTCGGGAATACGCGTTAGAGACGTGAGAGTGTCTACGGGTTGCGATAGTTCAGGTAAGTACAATTGCCTTAAAAAGCATTTGTACGTTTGTAAGCCAGTAAGAAAATGCCTGTGATTTATTATCATTTGTTCAGTTTTGTTATGCTATATTATTGATATTCCATTCCATTTCTTGTTGTGTGTTTCCCGGCGTAAGTGTTTCGTCTCGAAAGTACTAGGACCTGCACTAGAGGGATAAAACGCGGGCACTCATACGCACGAGTGTGTGACCACCCTTAGTGACCGTGTGACGCCGAGTACTGGGTGGGTGGGTTTGAGTCCCTCCAGTCATAGCTGTGCCTTCACTTGTGTCGATGCCTGGGAAGACCTCGCGAGGTCTTCGCCATTATGCTATGAATTAGACCACTTATGGGTCTCTTTTGATTCCTTGGGACACACTTGACTTTCGATTGATATATATTAGTCTGTTTATCATGCATCTTGTCTATTTAATTTCCTGTCTTTTATTACCGCATGATATTTAGACTGCTTTACTTGTATTATCATGAATTACTGTTATCTTCTTCTGGCATTACATTCGATTTTATTCAGTTGCTCACCGTCTAGTTTGTGACGGTGGGTGCAGATAGGGCGGAGAGCAGCAAGGGCAAGGGACCCTGCCTAGGTGATCTACTGTGAGGATTAGCAGCGACATCATAGAGACTCTTTAATAGGTGTTTATAATTTCTACTGATTTGTATATCGTTTAATACTTATATTGTTGGGATTATTGAAATTGGTATTTTGGTGAGACTGGTACCATGTATATATGCTTATCGAATTGTACATGAGTACCCGGGGTTTTCCACATTTATAAAATTCCTATACTTCCTTTGATTGAGTTATTTCCCTTTGTTATAATTGTTTTAGTCTTCCACTGTGTATTATTGCAATAACTCTTTCATAAATTACTAAATTGATTAAATTAAAGGCTGACTAGGTTCGTCTGGTTGCCGAGTGATGACTCGGGGCTTGTACGGGTTTAGGCCAGGCGTACCCAATTGTATGGGGAAATTGTTGGGTTTTGGGGTCATGCGCGGCGGAGATTACAAAACAATTTTGAGAAAAACCCCAACAGGGTCCGAATCTGATTCCATTAAAACATGTCTAAACTATGAAAACTTAATCATACCTCAGTCGCAATACCTCTCTGAAGGTTAATCGATCTCTAAGGTGCTGCCAATGACGAACGCCATCTACTAGCTGTCCACACACGAACGGCGGCCGAGATTCAAAGTGCTAGCTTCGAGAGAATACCAAACCTTTTGTTTCTCTCCAAAACGATCCAGAGGATACCAAAAAACTCTAAGTCGTTTCTTAAAACGAAAATAGAGTTTCGGCCCTTTTAAAATCTTTCGTACTTGTATTCTAACTCAAAGCGTCTATTTATACAACCATTGTATATAGACGGTTAAGTAAATTACACATATACCCCTACTTAAAGAAGTATAAGTGTAATACACTACAAGGACGTTTCTGTCATGAATTTTATCATATAAAATTCATTTTTCTGAACCATCTTAAAATCTCACAAAACCATTCTCAGTGTGCGACCCAATAGGCTCATACAACGTTGGCAATGTACCAAAATATATTTTGGTATACAAGTCATAAGCGGCCTCTAGCAAGACATTATGACTACCCAAGTTGTACGAATATCAAATCGATATAACCTAATCAATAGTGTATATAACATCCTTTTGTTACACGATATCCTTTTGATCAAACATAAGGCATGGAATTGTCATCCAACATGTTCAATCGTACTAGTCTCGATTTCTAGGTAGACTGAAAACATCTAAGTGACATTGATCAATATCAATTTACTTAGACTATGCCTTTTAACAGTCTAACATATCAAGGGATCCACTGGATATCTCTCTTTATATAAGAGGGACAAATTCTATCTTGATTACACAACTTCACCACATTATTCACACAGTAACCAATCACAACCTTTATAATCGTCCGGTTAAAGACAACGTTTGATTGCGTCGAATCACTGTATTCCTAATGTTGAAGTCTCTGGTAATCTCAAGTCAGAGGACTGAAAAATATACCTATCATGAGAAACAACTATGACTTAATCCATGTGATGTTCTCATAGCGGGTCGGTCCAGTACTTTGTTCCCTAACAAGTACTCATGATCTTGATTTGTATTCCTATACGTATGATCATCGTATGATCATCAATCAAGACTCACACTAGTCTTAATTCATTATAGTTCCCAGTATAATAATCGACTAGGGACATTTAGGATATTTCTGTAAATACCCATGGATCTTGTTATAATGTAAACATGCAAATCAATTATAATAAACAGTAAATGAAATCCTCTATTTTATTAACTAAAATGTATTTATAAAGACTATTAATGGATTGACCTAGGGCACATTTCCCAACATCTCCCACTTGCTCTAGGGCCAATCATTCATGCATCTAATGTCTAATGATCTAACATGATCATCATGTTTCCCTTGTAGAAGAGCCTTTGTCAATGGATCCGCAACATTGTCTTCAGTAGGTACTCTGCAAATCTTTACATCTCCCCTCTCAATAATTTCTCTGATGAGATGAAAATGCCTGAGTATATGTTTGGATCTGTGGTGTGATCTAGGTTCCTTGGCCTGTGCTATTGCCCCGTTAGTGTCACAATACAAACAAATAGGGTTAGCAATACTTGGAACCACACCTAGTTCAGAAATGAACTTTTTGATCCAAACTGCCTCCTTTGCTGCATCGGACGCTGCAATATACTCAGCTTCTGTTGTAGAATCTGCCACAGTCTCTTGCTTCGAACTTTTTCAGCTTACTGCACCCCCATTCAAAGTAAACACATATCCAGACTGCGATCTAAAATCATCTATATCAGTTTGAAAACTTACATCTGTGTAACCATTTACAACTAGATCATTTTCAAAACCTCCATAGACCAAGAACACTTCCTTAGTCCTTCTTAAGTACTTAAGGATGTTCTTTACTGCTATCCAATGACTCTCACCTGGATCTAACTGATATCTGCTTGTAGTGCTCAAAGCATATGATACATCAGGCCAAGTGCATAGCATGGCGTACATGATAGATCCAATAGCAGATGCATATGGAATCTTATTCATACGGTCTCGCTCATCATTTGTCCTAGGACATTGGTTCTTGCTGAGACTTATGCCATGAGACATTGGCAACAATCCTCTTTTAGAGTCTTGCAAACTGAACCTATTCAGTACCTTGTCTATGTAAGCACTCTAACTTAGACCGATTAGCCTCTTAGATCTATCCCTATAGATCCTTATCCCTAGGATATAGGTTGCATCTCATAAGTCTTTCATTGAGAAACACTTCCCTAACCAAGACTTGACACTCTGTAATGTTGGGATGTCATTTCCAATGAGTAATATATCATCAACATACAGTACCAGAAAAACAACTACACTCCCACTGACCTTCTTGTATACACAAGGCTCATCTTCGTTCTTAATAAAACCAAAATCCTTGATTGCTTCATCAAAACGAAGATTCCAATTCCGAGAAACTTGCTTTAATCCATAAATGGATCTTTGAAGCTTGCATACCTTCCTAGAATTCTCAAGATGTACAAAACCTTCAGGTTGTGTCATATACACGTCCTCAAGCAGCTTTCAATTAAGAAATGTTGTTTTTACATCCATTTTCCATATCTCATAGTCATAATATGCAGCAATGGCAATTAAAATTCTTATGGATTTAAGCATGGCTACTGGCGAAAAAATTTCATCATAATCAACACCTTGAGTCTGCCTGAAACCTTTTGCTACAAGTCTTGCTTTAAAAGTATGCACTTTGTCATCCATGTCAGTTTTCTTCTTGAAAACCCATTTACATCCAATGGTCTTACCACCTTCAGGTAAATCAATCAAGTTCCAAACTTGGTTATCATACATGGATTGCATCTCAGAGTTCATGGCACTTAGCCATTTATTTGAGTCTGGTCTAAACATAGCCTCCTGATAAGTGGTGGGCTCATTTTGATCTATAACCAACACATCACGACTATCAGTAATGAGAAATCCGAATCTCTCTGGCTCATGTTTTACCCTACCAGATTTACGTGGGCTTTGTGTCACTTGCGGAGGTTCAACTGGTACATAACGTTGTTGAATTTTCAGTAGCGGTTCAGTGTTTATTTGTGATTCTTGAACTTCTTCAAGATTTATTTCTCTCCCACTAGTGTCTTTTGAAATAAACTGTTTTTCCATAAAGGCATCATACCGAGCAACAAACACTTTGTTCTCAGCGGGATTATAAAAGTAATATCCTTTTGTTTCCTTAGGATACCCTACAAATAAACACTTATCAGATTTAGGTGCTAGTTTTTCTGAGGCTTGGCGCTTTACGTAAGCCTCACAACCCCAAATCTTAAGAAAAGACAAACTAGGTCTCTTCCCGTACCATATCTCATATGGTGTTTTATCAACCGCTTTAGAAGGAACTCGATTTAGAGTGAAAGCTGTAGTTTGTAATGCATAACCCTTAAAGGATAATGGAAGATCCGCATGACTCATCATAGATCGAACCATATCTAATAAGGTTTGATTTCTCCTTTCAGAAACTCCATTCCATTGTGGAGTTGCTGGTGGAGTCAATTGGGAGACAATCCCACAATTTCTAAGATGATCATCAAATTCTTGGCTCAAATATTCACCACCTCGATCTGATCGAAGTGCTTTGATAGTTTTACCAAGTTTATTCTGCACTTCATTTTGAAATGTTCGAAACATCTCAAATGATTCAGCTTTATGTTTCATAAGATATACATAACCATATTTGCTGAAATCATCGGTAAATGTAATGAAGTACTGATAACCTCCTCTAGCCATTGTGTTTATAGGACCGCATACATCAGTATGTATTAGACCTAATAAATCACTTGCCCTTTCACTATGTCCAGTAAAGGGACTTTTAGTTATCTTGCCTAGTAAACAAGATACGCACGTTTCATATGATTCCAAATCAAATGAATCTAGAAGTCCATCTTTATGGAGCTTCGATATGCGTTTCTCATTTATGTGGTCAAGACGACAATGCCAAAGATAGGTTTGATTCAAATCATTTGACTTGGATCTCTTTGTATTTATGTTAAAGACTGGAGTATCTGTGGACTTTTTCATGCTTAGAATATAAAGACCATCACACAAATCAGCAATTGCATAAAAAATGCCTTCACGAGAAATTGAACATCTATTATTCGCAATAATAAAATCAAAACCATCAATATCCAAACATGAAACCGAAATGATGTTTCTGCTCAAGGCAGGCACATAATAACAATTATTTAAAGTTAAAATAAGTCCACTAGATAAAATTAAGTCATATGATCCCAACCCAGGGCAAAGAACTCTTGCTCCATTCCCTACGCGGAGGATGACTTCTCCTTTCTTCAACTTTCTACTTCTGGTGAGTCCCTGCACATTTATACAAATGTGAGATCCACATCCGGTATCCAATACCCAGGAATCACTAGTAGATAAATTAATTTCAATAACGTAAATACCTGAGGTGGTAGTCGCACTACCCTTTTTCTTCTTTAAATCTTCCAGATAGAGTTTACAATTTTTGAACCAATGTCCAGGTGCATGGCAGAAATGACAATTTCCTTCATTTTCCTTTGGGTGCTTTGAAGCAGGAACAGGCTGGGGCTTGACTTGTTCCACAGGCTTTGCAATAGGTGCAGCAGCAGCCTTGGCAACTTTAGCCTTGCCTTTGCCTTTCTTCTTCATTTCCTTTCCCTTTTGGACCATCAGCACATTACTAGAGGGTTTCTTGATATTTTGTTCAGCAGTTTTGAGCATCAAATGCAACTCTGAAATTGATTTCTCCATATTATTCATATTGTAGTTCATCACAAATTGTGAGTAACTCTCTGGTAATGAATTTAAGATCAAATCCGTAGCCAACTCTTGGCTTATGGGAAATCCAAGTATATCAAGTTGGTCCACATAGCCCTTCATCTTTAGAACATGAGGACTAACTGACGCACCCTCAGTCATCTTACAAGAATGCAGGTTCTTGACTGTCTCGAACCTTTCTTGCCTAGCTTGCTGTTGGAACATTTCCTTGGCGTTGTACCCATGTCGTAGGCTTCCATTAGTTCCATGTCCTTCGAAGTTCGGGAACCATAGTTGCCAACATAATGCATGCAACATCAGTAGAATCGTTGACATGCTTATTATGCGCATCCTTCACAGCTTTCATAGCATTGACTGGTGGGTCCTCAGGGATCGGAGCATCCAGGACATACAACTTGCGTTCATGCTTGAGAACGATTCTCAAGTTTCTGAACCAATCAAGAAAGTTAGTCCCAGATAGCTTATCCTTCTCAAGGATAGATCGTAGTGACAGGGGATTATTGTTACTTGAAGAGGCCATTGATCTACAATAAAGATTATGCAGAGTTTATTTTAGTATAGAGGAATAGACTCCCACTAAATTAACAACCCTCCTAAAACATACTGTTTATTTAGGGGACTAAATCTATATTTCACCTAATTCTATGACAGCTATGGCATGAAACACAGAACTAGATTATTTAGGTAGGTAACAGTTACCAATTACATCTTATGTAATTTTAGATACTTTTATGAGATACAAGACATCTCATGTTTTAGCATGTTTTTATCTCATCATATGCCTAAAGTCCAAAACTATTTTGATAGCTTTATTAAGTCGGACCAATTTAAACATTTAGGTAACTCTTACCCAACTTATCTCACCAAAATAACATAATACACCCAACTATGGCTGAAACTATATTAGTGTGATCGAGGCTTTGATAAGTGTTTAAAATTGGATGGCATAAGACTTAAGATTTAATAGAGGGATTTTATTCAGTTTTAGTGATTTTAATTAAACAATGAAATATCATATATTTTATTGATTTGTAGAACCACTAAACAATTTAGAAATTTTTTATGCTATTCACTAATAAAAGAATTTCTGTGCGCTAGGATTAGTTAGAAGGCGGTCCCGCTGGCCGGTCAGCGGTCAGCGCCCTTTTTTTTTTTTTTTTTTTTCGAAGACAAATCTCAATTCCGAAAATTGAAATTCGCTATAGAAAATCATATTTTTCGCTGATTTTACTATACCAAATTTACCCCTTAATTTATCCAAAATTAAGTCAATTAAAACGTTTTAATTAGCTCGGACCCACATCTAACTAATCATCTTATCCTAATCTAATTAGGACTTTAGATATTTGAATCCTAGCATATCACAAATAACAAACTTCTCCATATTTATCTCCTATCCAAAAGGGATAATTAAGCCGATTTTGCATATATCTCCTAATCTAATTGTTATCTATCTTTATCAAATAAAAACTTCATAACAACATAGATATAACAAGATAAATAAATCATTTCGAAAATTAATTATTTGCAATTTCGATCTTCATCCAAATAATCACAAATATGTAGTTGGATCATGAATTATTATCTCAATCGAACCTAATCATATTAGTTTCGAATTAACATTCAGACTTATACAATTTAAGAAACTTAAATTAATGTAACCTAAATATGCATACTGAATTACAGAGATTTCATCCATGCATCAATACACAAAAATAAAGATCATACCTAATGGTGTCATAGATTACAGAATACGAAATTCAATTCATTAAAATTATTCGAACCTAACATGATTACTTGCATGTATGAAACTGATTTCAATTAAATCACGAATATATGTATCATATACACAAAACATGATAATAAATCTCATAGAAAATTTATGTCTATCACATATACATCAACTATTAACATGCTTTCAATCATATATCATAAAAACATGCAATGAGTTTAATGGAATCAAACTCGAAGGCTCTGATACCACTGTTAGGTTTTGGGGTTCATGCGCAGTAGAGATTACAAAACAATTTTGAGAAAAACCCTAACAGGGTCCGAATCTGATTCCATTAAAACATGTTTAAACTATGAAAACTTAATCATACCTCAGTCGCAATACCTCTCTGAAGGTTAATCGATCTCTAAGGGGCTGCCAATGACGAACGCCCTCTACTAGCTGTCCACACACGAACGGCGGCCGAGATTCAAAGTGCTAGCTTCGAGAGAATACCAAACCTTTTGTTTCTCTCCAAAACGATCCAGAGGATACCAAAAAACTCTAAGTCGTTTCTTAAAACGAAAATAGAGTTTCAGCCCTTTTAAAATCTTTCGTACTTGTATTCTAACTCAAAGCGTCTATTTATACAACCCTTGTATATAGACGGTTAAGTAAATTACACATATACCCATACTTAAAGAAGTATAAGTGTAATACACTACAAGGACGTTTCTGTCATGAATTTTATCATATAAAATTCATTTTTCTGAACCATCTTAAAATCTCGCAAAACCATTCTCAATGTGCGACCCAATAGGCTCATACAACGTTGGCAGTGTACCAAAACACATTTTGGTATACAAGTCATAAGCGGCCTCTAGCAAGACATTATGACTACCCAAGTTGTACGAATATCAAATCGATATAACCTAATCAATAGTGTATATAACACCCTTTTGTCACACGATATCCTTTTGATCAAACATAAGGCATGGAATTGTCATCCAACATGTTCAATCGTACTAGTCTCGATTTCTAGGTAGACTGAAAACATCTAAGTGACATTGATCAATATCAATTTACTTAGACTAGGTCTTTTAACAGTCTAACATATCGAGGGATCCACTGGATATCTCTCTTTATATGAGAGGGACAAATTCTATCTCGATTACACAACTTCACCACATTATTCACACAGTAACCAATCACAACCTTTATAATCGTCCGGTTAAAGACAACGTTTGATTGCGTCGAATCACTGTATTCCTAATGTTGAAGTCTCTGGTAATCTCAAGTCAGAGGACTAAAAAATATACCTATCATGAGAAACAACTATGACTTAATCCATGTGATGTTCTCATAGCGGGTCGGTCCAGTACTTTGTTCCCTAACAAGTACTAATGATCTTGATTTGTATTCCTATACGTATGATCATCGTATGATCATCAATCAAGACTCACACTAGTCTTAATTCATTATAGTTCCCAGTATAATAATCGACTAGGGACATTTAGGATATTTTGTAAATACCCATGGATCTTATTATAATGTAAACATGCAAATCAATTATAATAAACAGCAAATGAAATCCTCTATTTTATTAACTAAAATGTATTTATAAAGACTATTAATGGATTGACTTAGGGCACATTTCCCAACAGAAATTGGGGCCGTCACAGTGTAATACCTCACGACGTCAATCACAACATCTAGGGCAGAGACGTATGGTTTAGGTGTCATGAAGGGTTACACCCCACGACACCAATTACGGCGTGGCACTGTTCACCAGGATGAATTTTTGAAAACTTTGGAATTTATCTCGGATATCTAAATGGATCCGAATACGATCCAATACCCGAAAAGTTGACCAAAAATAGTGGAAATGGGTAATATTTAGAAAATGAGAAAATTACAATTAAATTCAAAATAACACTCAAACACGACCAAATTAGATCCGAACTAATACCAAGTGCTTAGTAGTCTGGTGACGAGCGTACAAGATCGGTTTGGTGATGTGTGAGAGCTACTAGCGCGGAGTTTTGCGTTATATTGTGAGTAAAACCAGTGGGAGCTTTAATGTTTTTTCATTTGTGCATTTACTTGGTTGTTATCCATATTGAGCATTATTTCTTTGTGAAATATGATTTCTTGAATTCCGTTTGTGATATATATCCTTGGTGGATTATTGGCTTTGTTTTCCTTGGATTCCTCAATGAGTGGTCTTTTGGGTCTAAGTGGGCGATATGGTAGTCACGGGCGCGGTGAGACATCTTTGCTATTTTTTTCACCACTATGACTACAAGGGTTTTGGACATGCCTAAACCTGCAGTTTAGGATTGGTAGTCTGACCGTGAGTTGAACTGTGTGTGGGTTATGGTAGAGTGATTCATCATAAGCTATCCGAAATAGTTTGATTAGGTCCAAATTTTGTTTGGGAAGTCAGGTTGTGAACTCTGTGTGGCAACTTGATAGACTTGAAACACTTAAATGTCTTGTTGCTTTGTGCTCTCGACATTCATTTATTGTTGATATCTTAGTGATTGAATTATCATGTTATCTTTTATTATCTTTGTGATATTCCTACATGATATTTGTTTAGCCATTTATTTGGCATTTGAAATTATATTGAGACTCCATTTGGTTATTACTGTTATTCTCTGTACTCACCGTCCTTTTTATGACGGTGGGTACATCCCCGTCATACTGAAAGGTTGACAATGGGTAAAAGACCGGGAATAAGCGAATGATATTGAAGATAGCTAAGTGATCTCCTCTCGCTTATTGGGTAGGTCATCATATTATATGTATATTATTTTTGAACACGTTGGGATATGGGTTTGTGTGATCTTGAGACATACATACGAGATGTTTTGACTCTCTTTTGCCTTAATATACTGTTTAGATGTATACATATGTAGGGTTTCCACACATTAGATTGTCCTAACATGTATCTTAGTGTTCAGTTCAGTTGGAGTTTAATTTGCTTCCGTTGTACTTTAATAACTCACACTTAAATTTGTTATAATTAATGGATAATTGTGACGGCCCCAATTTCCCCGTGCAATTGGGCACGCCCGACCTAGACCCGTGCAGACCCTAAATCATCACTTAGCAACCTGACGAGCCTAGTCAGCCTTCGATTTAATCAATTTAGTAATTTATGAAAGAGTTATTGCAATAATACACAGCGGAAGACTAAACAGTAAATAACAAGGGGAAATAACTCAATCAAAGGGAAATTAGGAATTCTATAAATGTGGAAAACCCCGGGTATTCATGTACAATTCAAAATGCAAAGGTACATGATACCAATCTCATCAAAAATTGCCAAGTTCAATAATCCCAAAGCATATATATGAAACGATATACATAAAAGCAAAACATAAGGAAACCTACAAATTAGTCTCCAAGTCCAGCCGCTAATCCTCACAAAAAGTGGCCTAAGCAGGGCTCCTTGCCTCTACTGCACTCTGTTCTATCTGCACCCACCGTCACATACTAGACGGTGAGCAACTGGAGAAAATCAAATGTAATGCCAGAAGAAGATAACAGTAATTCATGATATAACAAGTAAAGCAGTCTAAATATTATGCGATAATAGAAAAACAGAAATTTAAATAAACAAGATGCATGATAAACAGACTAATAGATATCAATCGAAAGTCAAGTGTTCCAAGGAATCAAAAGAGGCTCTTAAGTGGTCTAAATCATAGTATAACGGTGAAGACCGCGGGAGGTCTTCCCGGGCATCGACACAAGCGAAAGCACAGCTATGATGGGAGGGACTCAAACCCACCCACCCAGTACTCGGTGTCACACGGTAACTAAGGGTGGTCTCACACTCGTGCGCACGAGTGCCCGCGTTTTATCCCTCTAGTGCAGGTCCTAGTACTTTCGAGACGAAACACTTACGCCAAGAACACATAACAAGGAATGGAATGGAATACCAACAATAGAGGACAACGAAACAAAATGAAAGATAATGAATCACATGGCATTTTCTTACTGGCTTACAAATTGTACATTAGCTTTGTGGCAAATGTACTTATCTGACTAATCGCAACTCGTAGACACTCTCGCGAATCCTAACGTGTATCCCCAAGTTTCCCGCTACCTAACAAGGTTGAAAACTCTAATTAATGGGTCGAGTCATTAACCAAACCCTAAGTTAAACCCTAGTGTATTCCAAGTGTTTTAAGAACTCAAACAACTTGACGATTCGATAGGAAGACGAATACTTTCTCAGGTTTGAAAAACCACAACAATAATCACGACTGCGATATCACAACATCTCGAATCATAACGCATGTAAGCCTACTCATGAATTAGAGGCTCGGCTTAGTCGTATGTAGGTCACACCATAGTCTCGAGGACCAGCGGTGTGACCACGACTTCACTACCGTTCAACCAACGTGAAACACAACTTCGAGGTTGCTCAATAATCACGACTCCACACGAAACTCAACATGACCATACATCAGTGAGTAGGGAACCTCATCGGGTGTGGTCCAACGCCCGTAGAGTGCCAACACGACATGGAAAAGTTGTAGGCGTGCGCTACGTCACGTCAACAATCACTTGACATGATAAAAGTACTCATACCTGAATTCGCCATTACAACGACTCATCACTATTGATATGGACGCTCTGGGAATTATGGGACACACACGAGAGTTTTGTTGTGATTCCCCAATACTCCCTTGGTCATGGCGTCCGATGGCAATGCCGACCATTTACGATGGTTTGCGACGAGACGCGCAATAATGATATCACATGAAATGACGCTTACAAAACTTACCACCACTAATAGAGACGCTCCGAGGGTTGTGAGACTTCATGATAGACATGGTAATGTCTCCGGCAATTCCCCAATTCATTGCATCGATGGCAAAGCTACCATGATGGTGGTTTTCGGCGAGAAAGGTACAAAATGCATACAACACATTACAACATAATATAGACAATAATGTTGCCGTTTTAGGCCACTCTGAAAGTCGTGAGACACAAGTATGGACTTAGCTTGGTCCCTGACTTCTCTGGTCATGATGGCACAGCGGTTGTGTCGACCACGGCAACGAATTCCAGCGATGACTCAAAACAGTTTAATACGAGCACGACAATAACTTCGCATGGATTCAAAACATCAAATCAGTCCCAACACAACAAAATCAAACACAAGGGCAGCGAGGCATCCTCAAGGTCATGGAAAGGTCCCCGATAACCCCCACACTCGGTGGTTTGGCCAGCAGGGCCGCCCACACATGCATATTCCGGCGAGACATAAAAAAATAACCAATATATGAAAGTAGAGAATGGACAACATCTACTCTATGTATCCAATGTCCAGAGGTCTCCCGGGGATATGGGAGCTCCGATGGGCCACGAGGGTCCATCCTCGACCACCGTCACCCATGGCAATGACGGCCAGAGGTGGACAACAGTGAGGACGAGAAGACCAGTGAGAAAACGAGAGGGAGAGAACAAACCGGGAGAGAGTGAGAGAACCTTACGTCCTCCGGCGACTGGTGACCTCTCCGACGAGGCCAGACACCACGAGATGGTGGTCCAAAGGCGACTCGCGGGAGGAGGAGAGTGACCGAGAGATGGAGAAACCGTGACCGAGAGAGAGAGACAGTCGAGAGATGCACACTTACTCCAGTGGCCGAGCTGTCTCTGTCGAGTGTCCATTGTTCCAACACCGTCGAGGGGGGGTAGTGGCTCATCTGGCAGAGGTGGTGACTGTCAAGAGGTGAGAGTGAGAAAAAGAACCGAGAGAGATAAAGAGAAACCGAGAGAGAAGAAAGAGAGAGAGAGAGAGAGAGAGAGACGAACTCCGGTGAGTGAGCTCCGGTGAGCTCGTGACACAGTCATGGAAGAGGGTGGAGTAGGTGATCGATGAGAGAGATGAAGTGAGGAAGAAAAGAGTGGCGGTAAGAGTGCATATATGAATAAGATGAATAATTTATTTAGGGTTTACTTGTTTTATATATACATAACAAATGTGAAATGACCCTTTTACCCTTATCTTAACACTTGTTCATTCCTTGGACAATTGCCCTTATGGGTCATTTACCTCATCATCATGACTTAACACAAATACACATCTCAAGGCTAATCTCATGGTTGTTCCTTATCATGTTGTGTCACTTTAACAATTTTTATCCTATAGCCCGTGAAATGCATAATTAACCAACTCCCGCGTTCAAACAACATTCCGTGGTCCGTCTTATCTTGCCCCGACTCCCGTATTGCGTATAGTCTTGCATTGTTTCGCCAATTAATTAATTAAATTATTAGAAAATTCATTTAATTGTATTTTAACAGTGTTTTAAATCCCTCGTGTACCCGTAACTCAATTTTCCTACTCGTTCACCGACTTTATTGTTCGGTCACTCAAATACGAGTATATATATGTAATACATATCATCATCCACAAATAGTCAAATTTCTGGGTCGTTACAGTAATAGTAAGGAAGGCCGACTAGTCTTGCGTTGACTACGCGAGGGTTAACTCGGGGTCTACGTAAATCTAGGTCAAGCAGGGCCTAGTTTAAGATTGTGAAACTGGGGTCGTTACAATGCATTCCCTTAACTAGTTTACTTACCTCAAATATCACAAAAACCGTCTCTTGCGGCTCCTGATACATCCACATTTGATTTCCCTAAGTCCCTGGTATTCATTTAGACTCAATTTGGTTGTATTAAAGTCATATTATACCCAACAGGGTTTCACGCCGTGAGTAGCGTTATGGAGGTCAAAACCTCACGACAAGTTAGCACAGATTTCGAAGGAACTGGTGTGGCAAACGGACGTTATAGGCGTGAGGAACCCAGCGGGACAGTGACATGGCAGGGCTGCAGGACCCACGACGCACCACATGGCGACCTTGGGATTTGGGGTCGTCTCACTTCCCATCTTTTCTTCAATCCACACCTCATTGTGGAGTCTCAGTCGTTGAAAGATGAATCAAAACATGTCTCCCAATTTTCTTTGTCAACTAACAACCCAATTAATCAAGGTCCAATCTTTCAAAGTCAAGTCAACCTGTGGCGGCCCCAATTTCCAGGGTCACCCCGTGCAACAGATACCTCTCCAGCCTATGCTCCAGAAGTACCTGCCACGTCACTCATCCATCCACCTCAGCTATTACTATATCCACATATGCTCTGTGAAGTGATGTTCCTGAATTTATATTATTTTATCCATATATTACCATTTCACAGCGGAAGACCTTAATACAGTCAATTACTTAAATATAGCATTGATTAGTGCACCTATAGTGGAATTCCGAACTGTACATGCATACATGCGATTAACTAAAACTATGTTATACACAAGTACAGTAATAATCAGTTTTCCCATTCCAAAATACTACAAAATATCAAAATCATATATGTATAATCACACGTACTAGCAAGTCTTGAAGTGGTAAGTCAGATGTAATCGCCAACGACCTCCTTACCCTTGCTGGTACTAGGATCTGCACTCAGTTATCACAAACAAACCAGATAACGAGTCCAGTAAGTAAAATCCCAAGGAAAACCACCAGGCATTTCAATTTAAGAATATAAATGGAAACCAATAAGCAGTGTTAAATAATCATGCAATAATCAAGGAAATACCGCAGGTAACTGCTCAAAAGGGAATGCATGAATACCAACGCAAAGATAACAAATGGGTGTGCAATGAATACCGCCAGTGAAGCTAGGATCAGTGGCCCGGTCATACCCTACTCCAATGACCCCGCTGACTGTATCCTAGTCACCAAATATATTTGAAAAGAACAAACCCCACACACCCAAAAACAGCCGGAACAATACCGTTCCCATCATAATCGGATTTAGATTGACAAGGAATAAAGCTCAACGAATAAAATAAGTAAATGCAATAGTGGTGTTCAATTGGATTTTACATACCTCAATTCGCACTCCAACAACCCCGATCTAGCTCCAATAACACCTGACAAATCAAATTATCACCCCAAATGTACCTAAGATTATTTATCATTAAATTAGCTTCAATTTGATATATTATGTCAATTTTACATTTTTCGAGGTAAAACCCCGGTATAAAGTCTCCTCCGACTTTTTGAATTTCTCATTTTCCATAGAAATTTCCCAATTTCTATTTATTTGGTCAAAATACGATTTTTCCATATTTTTTCCTTTTTTTTTGGATTTTCTTTTCCATTTTCTTTTTCTTTTCTCTTTTTTTTTTTTTAATTTTGGCCTGAACCGGGCCGAACCGGGTTCGGCTCAACCGAGCCGGACCGGCCCGGTTCAGCCTTCATCTCCTTCATCTGATCGAAACAGAGCTCGGCTCTGTTTCGATCAAAATTATTTTTTTTTTATCAATCGATTCTTCCTTTCTTTCTCTCTTCCTTCATCAATGGAGTTAAGAGGGTGGGGAGACCACACGTCGTCCCCCTTTCTCGGCTGTTTTCGAATTCTCGGCCATGGCGGAGCCATGGCCGAGCTCTCCACCACCTCACAACGCCCACAACCAAATCACAAGACAAACTCACCTTGGTCTCCTCGATCCCACGAGCTCGCCTCCTCTCCTTCTCCCTCCTCGGCTCGTCCCTCCTCTCGGCTTCTCTTCTTTCTCTTCGTTCTCTGTTTTTTTTTTCTTCTTCTTCTTTTTCACGATTTATCGAGATAGAGAGAAGGCAGAGGCGATTTATCAAAATTTCAGGTAAAATGACCAAAATACCCCTCATGTCTATCTCTTTCCTTATTTACTTCAATACCCTTTATGGTAATTTCCCATTTTCTATTTTGTTTTCTGATTTAATATATATATATATATATATATATATATATATCAATTCACCTATATATATATATATAAATATATACACTCACCTATATTTTCGCATTTATAATTTCGTCGTGCGCGCCAACGAGCGTACTCGGGCGTGCACACTACCGTACCACCCCGCGTGTCAATCACGACTAAACCCCAGCTCTCAATCTCGCCCGGTCAAGTATTTACAAACACACACCTGTGATGGTTAATACCGTAATAATAAAATAATATCAATACATCACAGAATTTACAACCAACATATACACCGTCAAATCTCATAATTCCAAAACCCCGCCTAATCCATACGCGGCGTCCACATATCATCCGAGCTGGCGTCCAAATCTGAAATAATTATAACAATAACGACGTTAATAAATAACGGCCATTACAATTCTTCCCAACTAAAAGAATTTTTGTCCCAAAAATTAAATTAGTGTAAGACTTACCGTGAAATAGCTGAGGATAACGATCCCGCATGGTCGATTCCAACTCCCAGGTAAGTCCTTCCATACCATGATGCTGCCATCGTATGAGAACCTTAGATATATCCCTATTCCTGAGAGTTTGAACCTTACGATCCAATATAGCTATTGGTCGTTCCTCGTAAGTCGTGTCAGGTTGAATCTCAACCTGTTGCACGTCAACCATAGGTCGTGGCCCTGTCCTAGCCAATCTCAACATCAAAATGTGAAACATAGGATGAATCCCTAATAATTCCTCTGGTAAATTCAACCTATACGCCACACTACCCACTCGCTCTACAACCCGATATGGTCCAATAAATCTTGGCGCTAGTTTCCCTTTAATCCCAAACCTCTGTTGTCCTTTCCAAGGAGAAACCTTCAAGTAAACCATGTCGCCAACCTCATATCTCAAATTCTCGTGGTATCTATCCGCATACTTCTTTTGTCTATCTTGCGTCGCTCGAAGCTTCAGCCGAATCTGTCTAATCTTCTCTGTGTGATCAACAACTATCTCCGCCCCACGTGTAATCGTATCATCATCGGCTCGCCCAACACGCCGGGTGATCTGCAGGGCCTCCCATACAGTGCCTCAAATGGTGGCATACCAATACTAGCCTGATAGCTGTTGTTATAAGCAAACTCACACAGAGGTAGAAAATCCTTCCATGTACCTCCAAATTGCAAAATAGAAGCTCGAAGCATATCTTCCAAAATCTGTATCAGTCTCTCAGACTGACCATCAGTCTGTGGATGATAAGCAATACTAAACTACAACCTAGTGCCAAACTGCTCCTGCATCGCCTCCTAAAATCTCGAAGTAAATCTGGGATCTCTATCAGATATTATGGAAATCGGTACCCTATGTAATCGAACAATCTCCTGCTCGAATAGTCTGCTCAACTGAATGAACGTATATCGCATCGAAAATGGGTATAAAGTGTGCCGATTTCGTCAGTCTGTCTATTACCACCTAAATTGCATCATGTCGTCTGGAAGTTTGTGGTAACCCACTAACAAAATCCATAGTAACATGTTCCCATTTCCATTGAGGAATGGGTAACGGCTGTAACAATCCACCAGGTCGTCTGTGTTTCGCCTTCACCTGCTGACATATGTGACATCCCCGAACATACTCTCCAATATCAGCCTTCATCCCTGGCCACCAAAACAATCTCCGCAAATCATGATACATCTTGGTTCTGGCTGGATGAACCGTATAACGTGATCGATGAGCATCCTCCAGTATACCATTCCGTATCTCTGGCACCGCAGGTATCCACAGTCTTCCCTGGTATTGCATGCATCCATCAGATGTTTCCGACCAATCAGTGCATACGGGATCCCGTGCCAACCCGCCGAACCGCTCATAGAGCCCATCAGCCCGCTGACACCCGATAACCCGCTTTAGTGACACTGTCAGTACTCTCATCTGACCACAAATATGTACATCACTCATCGATGTACCCTTTACCATGCTCATAATCGATGCTATCTCCAACAGTCTCATGATGATTACTAGTTTGACTGTTGATTCCGCATCTACTCAGAGCATCTGCCACTACATTGGCCTTGCCAGGTGATATTCAATGGTGAAATCATAATCTTTCAACAACTCTAGCCATCTCCTCTGACGCATATTCAGATCTCTCTGCGTGAAGATATAGCGTAAACTCTGATGGTCGGTGTAAAGTATAAATTTCTCCCCATACAAATAATGTCTCCAAGCTTTGAGTGCAAATACAACAGCTGCAAGCTCTAAATCATGTACGGGATAATTACACTCATGTGGTCTTAATTTCCTGGATAAATAAGCCACAAGTCGTCCCTCCTACATCAGAACACATCCGAGTCCAGTTCCTGAAGCGTCAGTATAAACAGTCAAACTCTTCCCCGCCTCAGGTAACGTCAATACTGGTGCAGAAGTCAACCGCTTCTTTAATTCCAAAAATCCCAGTTCACACTCTTCAGACCACTCAAAAGGAACATCCTTCTTTGTCAACCTTGTCATTGGTGATGCAATCATAGAAAAATCCCGCACAAAGCGACGATAATAATCCGCTAGACCCAAGAAACTCCATATCTCAAAAACAGTCTCCGGTCTCTTCCAGTCAATCACCGCTCTAACCATATCTCCCTCAACAGAGATGCCTTGACTACTAATAACATGTCCCAAAAACTTCACCTCTCTCATCCATAATTCACACTTACTGAATTTCGCGTACAGCTGGTGCTCTCTCAACATCGTCAACACTGATCGAATGTGACTCTCGTGATCCTCTCGTGTTCGGCTGTATATCAATATGTCATCAATAAAAACTATCACAAATCGATCCAAATACGGTCTCAGGACTCAATGCATCAAATCCATGAAAACCGCTGGAGCGTTTGTCAATCCAAACGTAATACCGTAAACTCAAACAGTCCATATCTGGTACTGAAAGCAGTCTTCTGAATATCTTCTTCTCGAATCTGCAACTGATGATATCTTGAACGTAAATCATTCTTCGAGAAGAACTGTGCACCCTTCAACTGGTCAAATAGATCATCAATCCTCGGAAGTGGGTAACGATTCTTGATTGTTACCTGATTCAACTTCTGATAGTCTATACACATTCTTAATGATCCATCTTTCTTTCTTACAAATAATACAGGTGCTCCCCAGGGTGACATACTAGGATGAATGAATCCCTTTGCCAACAAATCCTCTAGCTGTTTCCTAACCTCTTCCTACTCCACAGGTGACATCCGGTACGGTCTGCTAGAAATAGGTTGGGTCCTTGGTATCAACTCTATAATGAACTCTATCGCTCGAGATGGTGGTAATCCGAGTAAATCATCAGGAAAAACATCAACAAATTCTCAGACTACAGGTATGTCCTCAATCCGGGTAACTACTCGAGTCTTAGGCTCAACTATCTCTGCGAACTCCTCCATCTCTTGAGTAGTCGTTAATCTACCCCTGGTAATAGGTAACTCCGACGTAGTCCCGGTCAATGAAAACTCCGTTAAACCAGGAATACTAAAGTCTACCCTTTTCTCAAAATAATCTATCTGTGCATGGTACGCTGACAGCCAATCCATTCCAAAGAGTGCGTCAAACTCTAAATACTCCAATACTCATAGATCGGCTGGTAACTGATATCCAGAAACCTCAACCATGACATCATGAACTATTCGATTAGGGTAAATCTTATCCCCAGCAGCTGTGTTGAGAACAAGATGGGTCTCAAGTGTGTGTGCATGTAATCCTAACTCCCCAATTAACCGTCCAGAAATAAAAGAAAGAGTACTACCAGAATCAAACATGGCATGTACAAGTCTACTATAAATATATAACATACCTTCCACTAGCTGACGAGTGGCTCCTGAATCTGGTTGTCCTAGTGTATGTGCTCTGTCCCTATTGGGACACTGTTCCCATCGAGGTGATGGTACTCTACACTCCCATCTCAAATGCCCTTGCTGACCATACCTAAAACATCTGCGCGGTTCCTGCCTCCTAACCCGTCAGTCACCAGATCCCTGACCCTGACCCCGATCTCTCTGACCCCGGTCACGGTCATCATGATGCCTCTCCTGATGCTGCGGCGGAGGGTGTCGTTGATGTTGCTCATTCGGAACTACCGCATGCACAGGCTGTCTAACGTCCCCTCTCCACTGCTCTGGGCGTCTATCTCGTCTACTCTGGTCCTACCTCGGCCGATCAAAGTGATCTTGCCGTCTCTTCGGCCTCTAGTCTGAACGTGAACTCTGACCATACCTGTCCCAAAGCTCACCCCGATGTCGTAAGTATGTCTCGCGAGCTAATGCCCGATCATAAACAGTCTGCAATGTCTCGGCTCCACTCGCGACAATAACACCTCCGATCCTCTCATCCAAACTACGGATGAAATAATAGATCTAGAGTCTCTCAGTATTTGCCACATCCATGGCATACAACATGAGATATCTAAACCGATCCATGTACTAGGACACTGTCATATTACCCTGTTTCAGACTCAAGAACTGCTCCCTCAATCTCATCTGCACCTCCGTGGGAATATATTCATCGAGGAATATCTGTCTGAACTCTGCCCACGTTACTGGTATAGTATGTGTGTCCGTGTAAGTGGTCCACCAAACTGCTGCCTGACCCCTAAGTAATAGCCAGATATACGTGGCTAGTCTGCCTCCGGTACCTCTAGCAGCTGATGTAAACATCGATGTGTCATCAACCATCGACCAGCAACCTCAGGATCACTAACTCCAGTAAAATATGTAGGGTTAAACCTCATAAAATCTTTCACCATCTTCGCTGCCTCGGACATCCTGCTTTTGGCAGTCGAACCTCCTACTCGTTGCTCAGTAGTAGCTGGTATCACTTCCGTAGTCTCAGCTATCGTCCCAAGAGGCTCAGTTCTCTCTCTTTCTACCTCTATCCCAGCTGCCTGTATGTGATCTGCTGGTGCAATCACTGCCGGAGTGGTAGGTGCCACTAACTCATCAATAGGTGCTACTACTAGTACACGCGAACTCCGTATGTACTCCATCAGCTCAGCCTTCTGAGTCTGGTGTAGTAGCTGCTGATCAGTTACCCTCTGCACCATAGCTCGCAAATCTGCTACCTCCCTACTAGTATGATCACTCAGCTCTCCAACTTCCTGCTGAGTAGTAGGATAAGTAGTAGGGGTCTGTCCATCCATGATGGTTAGCACCGATTTGCGTATCCTTATTAGTTCCCGATATACGTATGCGTATAGTATGTACTTATATATACGGCAAATACATATATCACATAACAATCCCAAACTTTACCCATTCCCTTTCACTTCCCAACTAAAAGTTCTAGGCAGTTCATCGGGTTTCCACATCTAATTTGTTTACAATTTATGCTCTTTTTCATTTCCATAATTCAATTGAAGGCCCTATCGTCCTTGCTCTGATACCAAACTATGGCGGCCCCAATTTCCAGGGTCACCCCGTGCAACAGATACCTCTCCAGCCTATGCTCCAGAAGTACCTGCCACGTCACTCATCCATCCACCTTAGCTATTACTATATCCACATATACTCTGTGAAGTGATGTTCCTGAATTTATATTATTTTATCCATATATTACCATTTCACAACGGAAGACCTTAATACAGTCAATTACTTAAATATAGCATTGATTAGTGCACCTATAATCCCGAACTGTACATGCATACATGCGATTAACTAAAACTATGTTATACACAAGTACAGTAATAATCAGTTTTTCCATCCCAAAATACTACAAAATATCAAAATCATATATGTATAATCACACGTACTAGCAAGTCTTGAAGTGGTAAGTCAGATGTAATCGCCAACGACCTCCTTACCCTTGCTGGTACTAGGATCTGCACTCAGTTATCACAAACAAACCAGATAACGAGTCCAGTAAATAAAATCCCAAGGAAAACCACTAGGCATTTCAATTTAAGAATATAAATAGAAACCAATAAGCAGTGTTAAATAATCATGCAATAATCAAGGAAATATTGCAGGCAACTGCTCAAAAGGGAATGCATGAATACCAACACAAAGATAACAAATGGGTGTGCAATGAATACCGCCAGTGAAGCTAGGATCAGTGGCCCGGTCATACCCTACTCCAATGAACCCGCTGATTGTATCCTAGTTACCAAATATATTTGAAAAGAACAAACCCCACACACCCAAAAACAGCCGGAACAATACCGTTCCCATCACAATCGGATTTAGATTGACAAGGAATAAAGCTCAACGAATAAAATAAGTAAATGCAATAGTGGTGTTCAATTGGGTTTTACATACCTCAATTCGCACTTCAACAACCCCGATCTAGCTCCAATAACACCCGACAAATCAAATTATCACCCCAAATGTACATAAGATTATTTATCATTAAATTAGCTTCAATTTGACATATTATGTCAATTTTACATTTTTCGAGGTAAAACCCCGGTATAAAGTCTCCTCCGACTTTTTGAATTTCTCATTTTCCGTAGAAATTCCCCAATTTCTATTTATTTGGTCAAAATACTATTTTTCCATATTTTTCCCTATTTTTCTGGATTTTCTTTTCTATTTTCTCTTTCTTTTCTCTTTTTTTTTTTAAATTTTGGCCTGAACCGGGCTGAATCGGGTTCGGCTCAACCGAGCCGGACCGGCCCGGTTCAGCCTTCATCTCCTTCATCTGATTGAAACAGAGCTCGGCTCTGTTTCCATCAGATTTTTTTTTTCTTTTTATCAATCGATTCTTCCTTTCTTTCTCTCTTCCTTCATCAATGGAGTCAAGAGGGTGGGAAGACCACACGTCGTCCCCCTTTCTCGTCTGTTTTCGAATTCTCGGTCATGGCGGAGCCATGGCCGAGCTCTCCACCACCTCACAACACACAACACAACGCCCACAACCAAATCACAAGACAAACTCACCTTGGTCTCCTCGATTCTACGAGCTCGCCTCCTCTCCTTCTCCCTCCTCGACTCATCCCTCCTCTCGGTTTCTCTTCTTTCTCTTCGTTCTCTGTTTTTTTTTCTTCTTCTTCTTTTTCACGATTTATCGAGATAGAGAGAAAGCAGAGGCGGTTTATCAAAATTTCAGGTAAAATAACCAAAATACCCCTCATGTCTATCTCTTTCCTTATTTACTTCAATACCCTTTATGGTAATTTCCCATTTTCTATTTTGTTTTCTGATTTAATATATATATATATATATATATATATATAAATATATACACTCACTTATATTTTCGCATTTATAATTTCGTCGTGCGCGCCAACGAGCGTACTCGAGCGTGCACACTACCGTAGCACCCCCGCGTGTCAATCACGACTAAACCCCAGCTCTCAATCTCGCTCGGTCAAGTATTTACAAACACACACCTTGATGATTAATACCGTAATAATAAAATAATATCAATACATCACAGAATTTACAACCAACATACACACCGTCAAATCTCCTAATTCCAAAACCCCGCCTAATCCATACGCGGCGTCCACATATCATCCGAGCTAGCGTCCAAATCTGAAATAATTATAACAATAACGGCGTTAATAAATAACGGCCGTTACACAACCTTTCGTCTCTCTCGATGTCTTTCGAGGCCTTACTGGTGTGTTACCTCTCTCATACTTATTAATTTGGTGCTCTCGTATCAATTTTGTTGTTGGGTAAATTACAAATTGGTCCATGAGGTTTACTATAATATGCACGTTAGTCCCTGAAGTTTAAAAAATAGGCACTTTGGTCCCTCCTACTATCTTTTTTCTAAACCATGGTTGAGTTAATGTGAAAAAACTAATTTACCACTACAAAAGAGACAAACACACAATGAATAAGGATCAAATATTTTCAAATAAATCATGTCTTTATTACAAATTTTTTTAAATAATTTTCTTCATAAAAATTTTGTATGTATTTATGTATATTATTATTAATGAAGTAGTATTTGGTTTTGGTGTATATTTATTTACTTTTACAACCCTTAATATTATCTTGTACATTTATTTTTATAAATTATAGAAATGAGTAAATTGGAAAACAATGCCACAATTTAATTAATATTTTTTTTATTTTTCGATATACATAAACTTGTACACTTTTTTGTATATTTTTTATGTGAAAATCAACATGGGTTTACAATTTTTATTGTTAAACATCAAATTTCTTTCACAAAATATAAATTATCAATTTATTATTATTATTAAATAATAAGGGCCAGGCTATTCGAAATTTTGGCTCTTTATACATTGTTTTTTATTTTTTTAACCCCCTTGTGAAATATCTTTGATGCCACCATATATAAAGATGTTTTACTCCCTCATACCCACTACTCCCACGAATTTTTTTTGAACCAAGAACACTTTGCGAAAAACCCACGAACTCCACCTCACACTTGACCTCCAACTGACTAAATAAGTGCAAAACCACACAAAATAAACTTGATAACTTCGTTCTCTAGTCGATTCCCTTTCTTTTGGTTTTCTTGGGACATTTAGTGGTTATTTGACTATTCTAGGGTTATTGCATTTTTATTTTTATTTTTAGGGCTTTGATTTTGGCATTGATTGGCGCATTGTAGGGAGGAAAATGTTGAAGTTATCACCAAAACGAAGTAAATTCGAGCAGTATGAGATAATTTTTCGTTGTTTTTATGACTGTGCAGACACACAAGACTGAGATGTACAACATGCATCTCAGTCCTGTGTGTCCGACAATATATAGTATATAGCGGTTGTATGTTGGTCGAGACCCATAGTTTCATGTTAGCTTTGTGTGACCGCGAAACACTTGTAAGTATTGGCCCTGTTGTGCCGAAAACATGTATGTACCCCATCGAATTGTTCTCTGTACGACCCTAACAGACACCACTCAAACCCAATCAAGTGTTTCTATCAAAAATCTCCAATATAGACTCATAACTTTGCACTCTAGGTGCCAATATGCTAGTCATACCCCACCAAATTGTTGTGTGCACCCCATAATAGTCTACTTATTCTATACTGGAGTATCGAAGGAATGAAACTGCAATATCAATTAATGTAGCAGTTGTAAATGACCGATAGACATTCATAAGTCTCGGTTTTGATGAACGGATACCAAAAAAAACATGTCAGTTGAGTGTGGCCGATATCTTTCCAACCTTCTCAGTTAAACCTGATCGAGGCCCTTTACAAGGTTTCGGCCCTGTGTGGCTGTACATTTCAACACCTTCAACTGAAAACTAAGGAAACCCAGAAAGTTCACAAAAATGTCACCAATACACTGGGAATCTCATGGGGAACAAAACCTACAAAGTTTTAGGGCAAAAAAAATTATTCAAAAGTCCAAAAGAAAACGAAGATCATCATGGTGGTCCCTCGCGTAGATCCGATAGATTTCGAGTCACTAAAACACTTCTAATGCACCTGTAACAATCCTAAAAATGTAACTCGTGCCACGTGTCAATACAGGTGATATGTGGGCCTGCGCCGTGGTACAGTCATCAACTCTTGGACGTCGACGCCGAGGTATGTTAGTTTTGTATGATGTTTGTATTATATTATATTTCATTTGAGCAATTTTAAGTTTTTAACGAGTAAAAGCGTTGTGTACGAGCGTTAGTAGTCCGGGGAACAAATTTAATTAGAAACACTGACAAAAATATTAAATAAATAATAATTAAAAGGTTGTAAAGTCCGTTTGTTACGTCGGTACGTCTGTGATGACGTGATAACCAAAGTTAGTGTTATGAGTCGGGTGCGAGAATACCCAAAGGAAACTTTGAGTGTTGGTTGAAATAGATGAGAGCAAAAGACCAAAAGTCAACTAAGTCACCCAAGTGAGTTATCAAAGTTGGTAGGTGAAATGGTGAAAATACCAAAAGGGCAATAAAGTTGTAAAGGGTATGGATAATGGTGAGGGGTATTTTGGTCAAATATTTGACCAAAATACCCAAATTTCATCACACCACCGCCACCCATTCCCTATTGTCGATGAAAAAAAATTGGAGAAGAAGAGGAATCAACCGAGAGGAGAGACCAAGGAGAGGAGAGCGACGATTCGCAGAGAGCGTGGACGCGACGTCGAGGCGAGATCCAGGTAAGAAGTTATTGCTTTCGTTGTTGGTGTGTCGTTGTGGTTGTTTTCGAAATTTGTTGTCGAGGTTGTCGTTGAGGGGATTGTCGATTTAAATGGTAAAAATGGTGGTGATGATGATGGTGAAGTGGGTGTTGATTGTTGATGGATTGTTGTTGTGTTGTTGCAAAAAAAAAAGAGAGAGAGAACGTCATTGGTTTCCAGCAAGAAAAAAAAATGAATGAGGAAGAAGAAGAGAGAACCGGGCCAGGTCAAGGTGACCCAACCCGGTTGGGTCAAACCGGGTTTGACCCGGGTAGACCGGGTCTGACTCGGGTGGACCGGGTCTGACCCGGTCAGGTCGGGTCGGTCAGACCCGACCCGCGACCCACCCACATATTATATTAATAAAAATTATTTATTTTGATTAAATATATTAAAATTGATTTTAATTGAAATAAATTCCAAAAAAATAGGAAAAATTCAGGAAAAATTCTAGAAAATTCTATTTTCATCAAATAAAGAGAAATTTGGGAATTTTTAAGAAAAGTGAGATATTCGAAATTTTTGCGAGACGTTATGTCGGGGTTTTTGGCCTTGAAAAACGTGAAATTTGGAAAAAATAGCTAGAAATTTGGAAAAATCATAGGAAATTAAGAAAATTGATATAAATTGTATTATCAGGATTATTGTACACATGGGGACCGTAAGGGGCGTGTCGGAGTCCGTGTTAGCGCGAATTAGCTTGGATCGAGGTAAGTAAACCAGTGAGGAACACTACAGTATTTCTTGAGCTTTTAATTAATTATTGATATTGTTTCGATACTATCTTGTCATTCCATTCCTTTTGAGTTTTTCTAAGGCAAGTGTGTCAAGCGTAATCCTTGCAGAATTTCGGGCTCGCGGTGTATTATACCGGAGTTTACGGCTGGGGATACGTGATTAGTTGTAATGACATGTACGGGGTGAGAGTTCTCCACCAGATTGTTGGGGACTCTGCACTCGCGTAGGGGTCTTAGAGGAGATTATGTCCTCAACTCCTAGCCTTTGAGGAGATTTTGTCCTCGGCCTAACGACTTTAATTGGTCGGGACCACTTGTGCCTTTCCCTTGTATTCCGGGACACTCAATTTCGATTGTTTATGTATTTATTCATAGTTTTTATATATTTATGCGCTCCCTGTCCTTTTCTTTCTATCTGCATGAATTGATTGTTCATTTATTTAATTCGAAATACTGTATTTATTGTTGTTCCTGCTTGGTGTTACTTACCTGGACTCGTCATTCTTGTGTTTGACCGAGTGCAGATCTGCAGTCAAGCAAAGGAAAGGCCGTGCAGTTAGGCGATATACTTTGAGCGGCCCTCCTCTGCTGACATAGGTGACTTTTTTGTTGTATTAGCTACTTATATTGTTTTTTTTTGTACATGGGGTATTGGGTTGAGAGATCTTTTTGGATATTATGACTTGGATGATACTCTCCTTGCATTACATGGTACATATGATATACCGGGTTCCCACACTCTAGGTTTTTGTCATAACTTGAATATTTCGAGGTTAATTGATTAGTTGAGATTAATTGCTTCCGCTTATTACTTTGATAACTCGCTAATTAATTGACTTCACTTTCAAATGATTAACAAATGATTGAATGGTAAGGATAGGCTCACTGGCCCCGCGCGACTCGTCGAGATTGGCGCGGGGGTTCACGTGGGTCCAGGCTGGGAGGCGCTCGATTCTAGGATTGTGGAATTTGGAGCCGTCACAGCACCGATGACCTCAAACGAGTGTTCGATAAGTCAAGAAAAACGAATCAATGATGGTGGTAACAAGTTTGGTTATTAGGTATGTGAGTTGGATAGGTGTGTTGAAGATGAGAGTAGTTTTAGAATAATTTACAAAAAAGTCGGGTAAAAGTAGTAAAAAATATCAAAACTGGGGTACAATAAAGTAATGGGGTAAAATGAGCAAAAAGTGGGGTCCAAATAGCCTGACCCAATAATATTAAACTTACTTACATTTATTATTATTTATTTCTTGCACAACATGATTTTTATTAATTGAAAATATAGGAATAATTCTTGAGCAAATAAATAAATATATTTATGTTCATATAGTTGATATCAAAAAAAATAAAATAAAATTGTACATATAGATAAGGGACTACGATGATAATATTTTAAATAGTGTTGAATAGGAAAGAGAGAATTTGGAAAAACTTAAAGGGTATTGTTGGTAAAATAAATATGCCACATCATCAAAAAGTAACATAATAAGAATATTTTAATTTGATAATAGCTCAATGATGCTTTTGGCAAACTAGAAGTAAACTACAGGACCAAAGTGCATATTTTTGAAATTATAAGGACTAAAGTGTATATTATAGTAAACCTCAAGGACCAATTTGTAATTTACCCTTTGTTGTTTGTTATAGTTTGAGCAATTGTGGATTTAATTACTTGTGTGTGTTGTTAAAAAAAGTCAAATGATCAAAAATTTCCTAACCTTTGCAAGTTGTATCAATTATATCATAACCTTTGAAATTTATCAATTCTATCATAACCTTTTCATTTTAGTATCAATTCTATCCTTAACTAATTTTAAGTACTTTTTCTTTGAAATTAACATAATCTTCTAACTTTTCTTTTTCATGATCATCCATATTGACCAATTTACACATTTAAATTTTGTAAGCCTCGTGTTTGAATTAATGTACGCGAACTCACAAAAAAATAATTTATAAATCAATGATACGTTAATACCTTAATTAATTTTTTTTAGTTATTCATAAAGACCAAATAGTAAGTTGGAAATCATGTGTATATATATATAAATAACATATAAAATTTATTAGAAGGTACCGATAGTTGTTTAATTTAACAAAAGAATTATATATTTGAATAGAAGGATGTAATTAGATTATATGTATATATGATTGAGTAACATATATACATATACTACTATATGTGTCTTATATATATGAATACATAAAAAAAAGAATATTAAGCTTTAATGTATATGTATGAATAACTCTTGAAATGGTATAATAAGAAAAAAAAAATGATGTGTGGACAAAAAAAATGGTCTAAATTAGTTGAGGATATAATTGATACTAAATTTCAAAAGCTAAAATATATAGTATATAGCGGTTGTATGTTGAGACCCATAGTTTCATGTTAGCTTTGTGTGACCGCGAAGCACTTATAAGTATTGACCCTATTGTGCCGAAAACATGCATGTACCCCATCGAATTGCTCTCTGTACCGCCCAAACAGACACCACTCAAACCCACTCAAGTGTTTCGATCGAAGATCTCCGATATAGACTCATAACTTCGCACTCTAGGCGTCGATATGCTATTCATACCTTACCAAATTGTTGTGTGCACCCCATAATAGTCTACTTATTCTATACTAGAGTATCGAAGGAATGAAATCGCAATATTTATTAATGTAGAAGTTGTACATGGCCGATACATTCATAAGTCTTAGTTTTGATGAACCGATACCAATAAAAGCATGTCAGTTGAGTATGGCTGATATCTTTCCAGCCCTCTCGGTTAAACCTGATCGAGGCCCTTTACAAGGTCTCGGCCTTGTGTGGCTGTACATTTCGACACCTTCAATTGAAAACTAAGGAAACCCATAAAGTTCACAAAAATGTCACCAATACACTGAGAATCTTATGGGGAACAATACCCACAAAGTTTTAGGGCAAAAAATGTATTCAAAAGTCCAAAAGAAAACGAAGATCATCGCGGTGGTCCCTCGCGTAGATTCGATGGATTTCGAGTCACTAAAACACTTCTAATGCACTGACGACCTCAAACAAGTGTTCGATAAGTCAAGAAAAATGAAACAATAATGGTGGTGACAAGTTTAGTTATGGGGTATGTGAGTTGGGTAGGTGTGTTGAAGATGAGAGTAGTTTTGGAATAATTTACAAAAAAGTGGGTAAAAGCAGTAAAAAATATCAAAACTGGGGTACAATAAATTAATGGGGTAAAATGAGCAAAAAGTGGGGTCCAAATAGCCTGACCTAATAATAAACTTACTTAAATTTATTATTATTTATTTCTTGCACAACGTGATTTTTATTAATTGAAAATATAGGAATAATTCTTGAACAAATAAATAAATATATTTATGTTCATATAGTTGATATCAAAAAAATAAAATAAAATTGTACATATAGATAAAGGACTAAGATGATAATATTTTAAATAGTGCTGATTAGGAAAGAGAGAATTTGGAAAAACTTAAAGGGTATTGTTGGTAAAATAAATATGCCACATCATCAAAAAGTAACATAATAAGAATATTTTAATTTGACACTAACTCAATGATGCTTTTGGCTAACCAGAAGTAAACTACAGGATCAAAGTGTATATTATAGTAAACCTCAAAGACCAATTTGTAATTTACCCTTTGTTGTTTGTTATAGTTTGAGCAATTGTTGAATTAATTACTTGTGTGTGCTGTTAAAAAAAAGCCAAATGATAAAACATATCCTAACTTTTACAAGTTGTATCAATTATATCATAATCTTTAAAATTTATCAATTCTATCATAACCTTTTCGTTTTAGTATCAATTATATCCTAAACTAATTTTGGATACTTTTTCTTTGAAATTAACATAATCTTCTAACTTTTCTTTTCATGATCATCCATATTGATCAATTTACACATTTAAATTTTGTAAGCGTCGTGTTTGAATTAATGTACGCGAACTCACAAAAAAATAATTTATAAATCATTGATACGTTAATACCTTAATTACTTTTTTTAAATTATTCATAAAGAACAAATAGTAAGTTAGAAATCATGTGTATATATATATATATATATAAATAACATATAAAATTTATTAGAAGGTACCCATAGTTGTTTAATTTAATAAAAGAATTATATATTTGAATAGAAGTATGTACTTTGATTATATACATATATGATTGAGTAGCATATATATATTTACACTACTATACGTGTCTTATATATATATATATATACATAAAAAAAACATATTAAGCTTTAATGTATATGTATGAATAACTCTTGAAATGGTATAATAAGAAAAAAAAAATGATGTGTGGAAAAAAAATGATTTAAATTAGTTGAGGATATAATTGATACTAAATTTTAAAAGTTAAAATATAATTGATATATTTTAAAGTTTATAATATAATTGATGTAACTTGTAAACGTAATAATATTTTTGATCATTAGCTTTAAAAAAAAAACATTTATTAGTCACTCTCGCGTGAACCATCGGCTGACACGAGTGTTCTCCATCGTGGTCATCTCCATTCCCCCAAAAAAGAAATGCGGTGTCTGTAAACCTTCTTCACTCTTAAAATCAAAAGCGCAATCTGTACACCGAAACCAGCCCTTCTCTGCCCTCAAAAGAAAATGAAGGTACCGATGGGTCCTCCTCCTCCTCCTCTTCCTCCTCCCAGAAACCCTAATCCTCCCACCTCTTCCACAGATCCCCCAATCGAGCCTCCAACCTCTGCGCCCGTGAAGCTTTCCATGGGTCCTCCACCTCCCAAGAACCCTAACATCGAAGAAGCGATGGAGAGCGCCACCACGGATGAACAACAGCTAAAGCTATCGAATCGTCTGGCCGAAACCAATGTTGCTGAAGCGGAAGATAAGATGGTACAGAAACCTAGCTCCGATTCTGCTCCGAAAGAGTCGTCGGGCGTCGCAATTCCCTACACGATCCCTCCATGGAGTGCCCCTCCCTCCCATCCCTTCTTCCTTGAAGTTCTAAAAGAGGGTGCCATTATCGACCAAATCGATGTGTCAGTGTACTTTCTTTCTCGACGCTTATGCTTAACATTATTTTATTTATTTATTTATTTTATTTCTGCGAATACAGTTCTGAAAAGGGAGCGTATTTGTTTGGCCGTGTTGAACTCTGTGACTTCATTCTTGAGCATCCTACTATTTCTCGGTTTCATGCAGGTATCCTTCTTTTCCATTTTCATTCTTTAAGTAGTGGTTTGCTATACAATGTGACAGCTTCAAAGTGTTTTGATGCATTTTCTAGTCTTACAAATTATACCATACTTTTTATGTTTGGACTGTAATAGGTGTTCTTTCCTCAAGGCACGCCTTAGATGGATCCTCGAAATAACTTGACTATGTTGATTTGCTTTATCCATTGAGGTCGCGAAGGGGTAGGAGCAGAATTTAGGAAGTGTAGGCCTCAATTTGAATCCCACTCAAGAGGGAAACTCATTAGTCTTATCGAGTGCTTGGTGATTGAAGATAGGGAGGTTCCCACCCACCTATCTCAAGGGATTAATGCAGTGCCTTAAGAACTGCTCCACAATACATATAAACATAACAATGACCTAAAAACTGCCTCTAAATTCTCTCAACCATCTCAATAAGTTTTCATAACTATTTTAGGATCAAATCACGACCTACTCACCCTGGAACCCAAAAACGATAAGTATTAACAATTTACAATAATAAATTGAAATTTAAAAGCATCACCACTGTCTTCAAGCTTTTCGTCCTTTATAAACTTCACGGTAGTCCTGACATCATCAAAAACAACTCGAGTATGTCAGACAAGTAAAATCCTACATTGACCTGTACTCCTGCAAATGTTAGTCTGAAACATGGCAACATGCAATTGCATTTCCAAAGAATATATATACATAATAACAACGTGAATTCCCTCCATTTTTGTTTCTTAACTATATCCGGACGTCTACTTCCAAATATAGTACAAAAACTGTACCAAGGGTTCAATGCATGCTCCCCAAAAAACTTACGTGCCTTGGTTCTTTCGTGTTCCAGTATAGCTGGTTAGGTAATCTAGCTCCGAGTCCTGTTCGTGAGCCGTAAACTTACGTGCCTTGGGACTATTTCCTTTGGTTACTTCACCATTTGCATGACTTTAGCCATAATTTCCATCATCCGAGCCCTATCATTCCGTGGTGTCTGCACCTTTGGGTCACCAATCAATCATTGAAAAATCCTCTCTGAGGTTCCCAATCTATTTGTATCGATTCCTTACATCTCAATTACACAATTTACACTTGGATAAGTTCTTACTAACTACCCATCTTTGGGCTCTAATTACGGAGATCTAGCTTCCCTGTTTCTGGAGTTTTCAACTCTTTTGGATAGCTTACATATCCAAATTAAACAACCAATTGAGCCCTTAGACAAATACTTGTGAACATTTCGACAAAATCTAAGCCAAAGTAGCTTCATTGCAACAATTTTATAGTTGATCAATTTCTTGATTGTCAACAGATTTTTTATTAGCAAGACCATATGTTCAACGTTCTAAACCAATGAATTTCACTCCAAACCTTTTTGGCCATTAAAATAGGATATGCCATGATTCAAACAAACCTATTCGCAAGTATTTTGATCATCCATAAGGCCTTCGAATCATTCGTCAAACATGGCTACTTGCAACTGTCAAAACTGTTTACAGTTTGGCTTGCAGGCTATCTTGGCGCCACTTTTTCACCACCAAAACGATAATTCTAACCTTGTACGTTTCAATTATGTTAACTAGGATATACATGGATCTAACCCCCCATGTAATTTGGATTACGTTTGATATCCAAAATCATCATCCCAAATAGCTTGCTCGAGACAGTTTTGGGACTTAGCCAAATTTCTGGGCATTTGGACTATTCAAGAATGAGGTCGTGACCTCTGTTCACGCCCTCCAAAACACTACCAAACTTCATCCGAATCCAAATCTGACGTACGTGGACCTAATTTGACATACAAGGATCAAAACTCATTAGAAAAGTCAATAAAAAACCTTTGTTTGATTGCCCAAATCATCTACCCCACTGGGCTAGAAAATAGGACTGCAGAACACTATAAATAGTGGACTGATTTTTAGAACTTGTCCAAATCCATGTGGAAACACCTCGAAAGTTCCAAAACATAATCAATAGATCAAATATGATGTCTACACATCAAAACCCACACAAAAGTTTGATGCAAAAACATGTATTGATACTCCAAATCGACCAATCAACCCAAGTCAACAATAAGAACTCTAAAACTGTCAAATATCAATTGATGCACCCAAACTTCAATTCAAACACATCAGATCCAATTTCTAATTACTGAAACTTATTAAAAGACATTGAATTTGACCACAACCCATCAAAATCTATCAAGAATCAGCACAACTCATCTAGAACTCACCTCAATCTACAACAAGAAACACCAACTGATCTTCTCTTGAGACCCCAACCTCACCAAATCGAGAGAGAGATAATGAGGGAGTGGCAGCCGTGAGTGTAAGAAATCGATAAAGAGGGAGAGCACAATGAGAGAGAAGGTTCAGCCGCAAAGGAGAGAGGGAGTGAAATCGACCGAGAGAGAGGAGAGTGATGCGTTGAGGAAGACGAGTAGAAAAGAGAGAGCGAGTTTGATTTCAGGGAAGAGTCGAGAGAGATATGGGAGGGTTTGTCGATCAAACCCTCTCTTCCTTTCTCATTATAAGAAGGTTTGGGCAAATTACCAATTTACCCTTTGATCTTATCTCTTCTCTTTACTTCTCTCAAGCCCTTATGTGTCATTTCACCCATTTTCTTTATTTTTTTCTTATTTCTTAATCTATTTAACTCATTTTAATACACAATTAAGCCCCTTTTTCGGACCAAAAAATTACCCCAATTGCGAAAAAAAAAAGGAAAACAACTCCAATGCACTCCGATAACCCCGTAACCGCATGCCTCGGCCTTGAATTAAGCCTATTTCGGGACGAAATACCATGTACTACACACACTAGGTATTTACTACCGAAAAGTAACATTCACTTAGTGATTTCTCTTTTTCATCGATCCAAGTCCTAATCCACAACATGTGTCGTGATTAAGACCCACTTATCTCGTAATTAACTCTTAATACAGTTTATTGAAATCTAGGATTTCACAATTGCTTTGACCATTCACGGAACTGTATAATACACTTGTACTTTCTAATAGTGTCACTTAGCAAAATTGCTTGACCATCATGCTTGTGGTACAGGTTTATTGATTTAAAACTTTGTTTTCCTGCATGCTAACGTTGAGGATTAAAACCATATCAATTGTCTCTATTATTTATTTGAAGTACACTTTCTATTTAATAAATTGCGCACTAGATCAGAAACATCTCCCATTGCTTGATACTCGTAGTTGCTGTCACTTTTCAACATTGACTTGGATTCCTACATCATATGATCTTTAAAATTTAAGGAACCAACATATCAACTCTATAGATAATTAGCAATGCTTCATTGTTTGATTCTACCTGTTGGGGCCGTTGGTTAGCTTCTGTACTATGATGTAGATAGGGACATATATCAGTTGCTACGTACTATGATCTAATGGTACTTGCATATGTTTGAAAGCTCATGGTGAACAATTTTAGAATGCAAGTCGAAATATCTGAAAAAAGGCTCAAGAATTGCCAAAATTGTTGAATTCTTCAACATATATTAATTATACATAAATCGTTGGCGTTTGTTCTTTTTTCTTCTTCTTTATTGTTCTGGTGGAGAAAGTATTAAATTGAGCTGATTGAAAGGGCCGTACTCAACTAATTTTAGATTGAGGCTATGTTGTTGTTGTTTGGGGTGAGGAAAGAAAGTAAATAAGAAAAATGATTTTTTTTTGTTTCAACGGGAGTCCGATTCACGACCTCCCCAAACCTTACCTTTTGGCAAGTGATGCCTCGTCCGTCTCATCAGAGATGCTTTGGCAAGTTACTGAAATTGTTATTATCTTATTAATTTGGCAATTGACATATTTTATGGATTTCAAATGTGAAAATGAATGTTTTGACATTTTTTTGTCCTCTAAAAGCGGAATTGTGATTGTTAATTGGAATCTTATCCATAGTGTGATACACCTTTGCATCTTTTTTCCTTCCTTATCTTCTTATATTGTTAATTCCTTGTGCTTCAGTGACTGGCAGTATTTTATTTATATACGTATTTATTTTTTGTTGATGTGCATAATATGCAAATTTAGGCTGAAGCCATTGAGGACTTTGTGACTTGAATGCCATTGATGTTAGTTTAGCTGTCAATTGTTGGTAGCACAGAGTTGCATGTCATGAGACCTTGTAATATGTGATAAATTCTTTATTTGTGCTTCTGATTTCTTCTTTATGTTCTTTGCCAGTTCTCCAGTTCAAACAAAATGGAGATGCATACCTTTATGATATAGGCAGTACACATGGCACCTTTATTAACAAGAATCAGGTGCTGGCTAATGCTCTGTTCCTTTTAAATTTGAACTTTACTATATTGCTAGATAAGTTCATTAGGAATCACTCTTCAAATTAGTTTTCTAAACTTTTACCTCAAAACTTGATTCATTCTAAATACTTTTATCTCTAGATTTTGAAGCCGACATTTCGTTTCTCGGTGTTAGGCAACGAGAAGGAGCAATTTTCGCTATCCCCAAAAAGTATTTTTAATCAACTATATCGATATACATAATTTAAGATCATTATTATAATATACTACAATTTTGTGTAAAATAAAAAATATAACATGGAGAAATGATGTTATTGGAAACCTGCTTTGTAAACCCAATAAAATTATGTCGCAAACAAAATAGAGAGGTTGTTAATTTCAAGTGAGAAAGGTGTTTAGGATCTAACTCAGGGGACGAGAGAGAACGAGGACAATAGCATCGATAGCTTTATTGATTGAAACAAAGAGACGATTACAGAGCGGGAAACCCTAATTTCCCAGAGTAGGAGAAGCTCTCCACTCACCCCAAGACTACCCTAAAGTACATGATTATTTAGAATGCCTTACAAGTAAACAATACCTCACTTTTATCTCTCACCCAACTACTCCTAAACTCTCTTGCACATACAACTAACACACATCCCCCACTTGTGTTCAACGATTTCAAGGTGTCAAGGTGATGCCTAAGCGAAAAAAATATTTATTTGGAGGCTCTTGAAATTAATTTAATTTTTTATAGTTGTTTGTATGCCTATAATACTACTACTCGTTGTCTGTCTAGTACATCATAAGCATTAATATTAAAGCTTCATTCTAAAAAAATCTTTATTAAAAAAAAAATTAGAGCTCCATACTTCAAAAAATACTAACTTTTTTTTTTTGAAAAAAACACTAAAATTAGGAGTGAAAAAATAAGAAAAAGAAAAAAAAATTACTAACTTAAGACACTTTGAAAAATCAAATGAAGCATGCATGACTACATACAAATGAATGAATATCCTAAGATCTACCATTGGACAAACAAAGAAGAAATAAACTCATTAACAAACAAAAGTAAAAAACGAAATTAAAAAGCAAAAATTAGGAGTAAAAAACATGAGAAAAAATTGAAGTAAAAAAATATAAGTTTTTTTTTTTTGCCAAAATAAAATTACTAGCTTAAGACAATTTGAAAAATCAAATGAAGCATGCATGACCGCATACAAATGAATGAATATCGTAAGATCTACCATTGACATAAGAAATTGAACTGCAAAATATTCATTTAACAAACAAAGAAGAAATTACTTAAAAAAAGAAGTAAACTCATTAACAAACAAAAGTAACAAACGAAATTAAAAAAAACTTTGGAGTAAAAAACATAAGAAAAAGAAGGAAGTAAAAAAGAAATAGATTTTTTTTAAATCGAAGTAATAATTTTAAAAAATATTATTTAATTTATTTGGAGTTGACGGAGAGTCGTCGGAAACTTGTCGGATTGTTGGAAGCTCGTTGGTGTCCTCGTCGGTAATCGAAAAATAGATGGTGGTGGGGCAAAACCAATGGTGAGGTTGGATAGGATTGTGAATGTGGTGGAGACTGGGTTTATATATATTGTTGGCAATCACTGCTTGTGTTTACAACTCACACAAAGAGTAATGCACACTAAGTGGGACTGTGGGAACCATCCAACTAATATGTTGGAACGACTTGAAAAGGACTCGATCCAGTGCTCCTCTTCCTCTTTCGCACATAGACCTTAGTGATAGGTGGACCTGGCTTGCTAACAAAAGCGTACTCTTGCCATTGCTATAGAACTTGAGGATGAACTCATATTGTGCTTTCTATTTTCTTTTGATGACCTTTGATCGTAAGTCGTGACATGTAACAACATAAACATAAGCACAAAAGTACATAAAACCTAAATTAATGCCCCTACAGTCATATATTTCTTGCGGAGCATGATTTAAGGTTCAATCATTCTTGATTTGAGTCATAGTGTTGCTATGTTTGGTTGAGATGACTGCTTCTTTTTTCTGTTATGAAAAAGAAACAATAAACAATTGCATAGCCTCAGTCCCAAATTAGTTAGGGTTGGATCAAACTCTTCGTCTTCACTCATTTTAATGCCCTGGTAGACATGCGTCTGTAATCCTTTAAATCCTTTCTAATCAATGCATTCTAAGTTATCTTTGTTCACTCCTATACCGTCGAATTTCTTCAGTTTCTGTCACGTAACGACTGTAACGACCTTCCTTAATTGGGAGTTTGGGACATTTGTAGGCCGACTTTGGATGTGTTTAAACCACTGTAACGACCTTCCTTAATTCTTGTGTCGATTGGTGCTACATTGGATTTTATTTGAATCTCCATATTTTTTTTATTCTCTTTTTACGAGTCTTACCACAAATCCACATAGAGCATTCTAATTTTCGCCAAAATCATTTTATGCATTTTTTTCTTTATTGCCCAACATTTACTTTTACAAAGCAAGCTGGCTTAGTTGCGGTCTTGTAAAAATTCCTTTTTTTCTTAGCATGGATACTTTTAGTATATATCATATCACACCAATTGCACTCCATTTTTTCCATCCAACTTGAATTCTACAACGCCATCCTTAGTAGGACCATCTTTTTGTATGATAAGACCCTGGATACTTAAAATGGTTCACTTTAGGAATTTTTACTTTCCTAATTGTACTACTCTATTATCTCGATGTCTAGTATTTGTAAACTCACAATGCTTGTATTCAGTCTTAATCCTACTCAATATAAACCTAGTGTTTATTGTTTCCCCATCATTTTCTCCAATACATTTGGTTTCTTGGAGGCAAGTAATATTAGTTCAACTTCGAATCATAGTAGCCAACACTTCCATTGACTTTCTTGTTAGTGTTAATAGATATTTTCCTTCCTAGGTGTTTGTTTCATGTTTTTATTTAATCTAAAAGATCTACACTCTATTTCTACGATTTTGTTTTGCACTAACTTCTTTACCCACTCCCTTCCTCTGCGTGGGAACCCTTGCTTGTTTATCTTCACCCCAAGGCTGCAATGGGGACACCCTTGCTCATTTATCACTATCCCTGGTATCTGATGCGTCCTGGTTCTAGGTGGGAATGTTGCAATATTCTATTTCTTTTATCTACTTTTTAAGGAGTGATGAATGTCTTACGTTGGTTATCGATCTATCACAACCCTCACCCATTATTTGGACTTAGATTGGCTATGTAGAGTTCAATAGAAGCTCATATGTTCTGTATGAATGGAGTCCTATTAGGCTATTATATAAATGTAAAAGCAAAACTTAAAATACCACTTGGCGCCATCACTAGTCAAAGGTCATTATTAAGTTGTGAAGATTTAAATGAGAGTTTTGTGTAACTTGTGTACCAGACTTTTATTCTGATATAATTTTTTTCTTAATATTTCTCATATTGTTTTATAGGTAAAGAAAAAGGTGTACTCTGAGTTGCATGTCGGTGATGTGATACGATTTGGCCAGTAAGTAAAATACAAATTGTATTTAGCCTGCAAAAATGTACTTTCGTATTTTTCATGGTTTTGATGTTATGTTGCATTTTCCTCTAGTTGTGCGTGATGTCGTAATTATTGAAGTTTCTTTCTTTTCTTTTTGGTTTGGTTGATAAAAGATCTAGTTTGGTTTATTTTGCTTCTGCATTTCATGGGGGTGTTGTTTTCTTTTGACTTACTAGCGGAGCTATTGCTTTTATACAGTTCATCAAGATTGTATGTTTTCCAAGGGCCTACAAAACTGATGCCACCGGTAAGACTACAAAATATGGACATTCTTTTTTTTTTTTTTAAATTTATGTGAGTTTTTTGAAATTAATAAGTTTACTTAATTGGAAAATGTTATACTTAATTGGAAATATCATGGCCAATTTTTTGGTCAAAATATCATGGCCACTTTTCGCAAAAGAATATGTGGTGGTTTTGATTTTCTAATTTATAAGCGTTTTAGAGGGCAAGTTCATAGAGAAAGTGGTGGTTTCGTTTAATTAATTTTTTTTTGAAAACGTAATTAAATATTGTTACTAATCTAATATATACTCCTCCCTCCATCCAAAAGTAAAAGTCATTTGACCAAAAACACACATATCAATTGTAGAATAAAAAAATCCCTTTCTTGCTTGAAGTGTTTTCATTGGCACTTTGAATCATTCTTGACTTCAAATTTCTTGGAATGGTGAGATTCAACTAAATTTGCCTTTGAACCAGATTAAAGTTTCAAGTCATCCCCAACCCTCTCTCTCCTTCGAGAGTCTTCCTGAATTTGAAGATGATGTTGGAGGGATTCAAAAGTACAACTCTTCTCCTCATGAATGAGTTTTTCTTGTAATTATTCCAATTTGTAGGCAACTTAAAAATAATTGCACCCTCTTGGAATTCTTCTTTAAGAGAAATTTCAGTCGTCTTAAGATAACCAACAATCTTTTCAAGTCATGAACTTGTGTAAGTAAAGACTTGTCGTTGGCCATCTTAAAATCCAGATAATTAGAAATTAAAAACTTGCGATTGCTAGACAGGAATTCGATATTTGGTGTCTAGCCCTACTCACAACTCCTTTGCCGATTTAATGGTTCGATGCGCTGCATAGATATTGTCGGAGAGTGCATTAAGTATGTAGCCCTAACAAAGATAGTCAATTGCCTTCCTCGAGACTTGTCGATCCTCCACTTCAATTGGATCATTCAGAGTTTGTTTAGGGAGGGCTTCAAGCGCATCATCCAGGATGCGCCAACTTGAGGTATGCGAGAAAGAACAATACTTTCTCTTGCCATTGAGTGAAATTGTCGCTGTCAAACCGATCTAGGCGAGTCAAATCATAATTCTTGATTTGAGTCGAGTGCAGAACAAATCTACTGTTAGAGTTAAGTTTAAAGGACAAGAAGAACCACCATTCCCATTCATTTGTGCGATTCCATCTGGAGTCGAAGAAGCCATTGATGAGAAGATTCTTGTCTAAAAACTTTTGACATGAAGGACTTAGGAGAAGTTGACTTAATATTGGGAATCGAAATCTTACGTCATAATAATAGTCTTACATTATCTCAATCTCATTATATTAAAAAGATTTTGAAGAGACTTGGTCATTTTGATCTAAAGTCAGTCTATACTCTGAACTCCTATTGAGCCTCATTTAAAACTAGTAAAGAACATAGGTAGGTGTGTATCATAACTAGGGTACTCTAGTGTGATAGGAAGTCTCATGTATGCTATGCATTGTGCAAGACCTGATATAGCATATGCGGTTTGTATGCTATGCCGATTCACTAGTAATCTAAGTAAACAACATTGGGATGCAGTTAATCTTTAGATGCCTGAAGGGGACTTTGAATTATGGTCTACATTTTGATGGCTATCCCCAGTTTTGGAAGGTTACAGTGATGCTAGTTGGAATAATGTGGAGTCAAATTCCAACTCAGCTAGTGGATGAATTTTTACTGTAGGAGGAGCGGCTGTTTCTTGGAGCTCAAAGAAACAAACATGTATTTTTGATTCAACAATGACATCAAAAATAATTGTCCTAGTAGATGCAAGCAAGAAAGCGGAATGACTTAGGAACTTGTTAATGGAGATACCATTGGAACAAGCCATGTCTGGCTATATTAATCAATTGTGATACCAAGACAACTCTTTATAAGGTTGCGAGCAAGATTTATAATGGAAAGTCTAGACATATAAGCCTAAGACATAATTTTTGAGACAATTACTCAAAAATGGGGTTGTCACAGTTGATTATGTGGAATCTAACAAGAATTTAGCGGATCCATTAACAAAGGGTGTTTAGAGATGTGATGTCTAAGACATCAAAAGGAATGAGACTTAGGTTTGCTTAATTCGATCGTCACTTGATGGGAACTCAACTGAATTCTTGAAAATATAGAATAAGTTCAATGTGTTACAAACAAGTCAAGTGAAGATTACAGAACACTAGAAAAGTCCATGGATATGATTTAACAAATTTTCATGTCTTGAAAAGTCCTTTTGAATTACAAATATCTACAATTTAGAGTTTTGACTCAATCTCTTCTTTTCTTATCAACTTCACACTATTTCCAAGTCACGTCGACGTTTAGAATCCTTTAAAATTTGGAACTCTTCTAAGTCCCGTTTCCATAGTTTAATTATCAATTGCGGTCTTAAGTTGCTAACTTACTTCAAAATCTTCTCCAAAGTTCATTAAATACAAAACTAATCTGACCAGTTTAAAGTCAAAATTATAAGAAATCAGTTGCAATATTTCCAGTGTCATTGCAAGGGTCCTTGGTTCAAGATTTGTTCGCCATAGCACCTGAGGAAACCTTGAAGTGTTCGCACTTAGTGAAAAGTTCAAGTCCAAAAGACACTTCTCACTTATGTACGAATTTTGGAATGATGATATATGAATTTTGGTTGTTTTATTTCCTAATGTAATTTTCAATTTATATGTCTATATAATTTGAAAATGGGGGGGAAATTGTAGAATAAAAGAAAAAAAAAAAAGAAAACAAAAGCAATTCATTCTGGCGCTTGGGCGGGCGATGGAGCGTTGACCCCAACATCAGAACGAAAAGTTGTCTTTTGGGACTAAATTTACCTGTTTTTGGCACCAAAAGTTGCATTTCTTCGTGCGGAATTGGTGTTTTTTGGTTTTCTATAAATTAGAGCCTTAGTGCGTATCAAACATTATTGCAAAACCAAAAGCTTTGAATCAAAGGGTTTTCTAGTTGTGTTCTAGCATCATTTTCTCTTAAGTTTTTACAAGAGCATTCTTGGTTGGAGTTGTGTTACACAATATCCAACAACCATTAGAGACTTGATTGTATCCTGAAGCAAGTTTCGATTTTCGATTATTCCATTGTGTATTCGCAGTTTTGACAGGAAGGGAGAAATCTTGTCTAAAAGAAAGTAATTACGCGCCTCATGTATTTCTTTGGTTTTCCCATTTTTTTCTTGATTTCTTATTTGAAGAATTTTTGTTCCAACATAAATGCTAGGGTTAAATGAAAGGTAAAATAGGTCCAAAAGGTATAATTGTTCTCTCAAATTCAAAGTAGACTTATATTTTTTGAAGAGAAATGATAATCTAACATACTTTGGACGCACACTTTGTCTTTTAGCTCATTTATGGTGTTTTCTTAGATGTAGGCCCACACCTTGGGAGACAAGAAAGAGCCATAAATGTGCTAAAAGACAAAGTGTGCGCCCCAAGTGTGTGCCCAAAGTGTGTTAGATTATCATTTTCCTTTTTTGAAATATAGGTTGTGGTAAAAGGACTTATATTTTTCTAAGGAGGATGTATTTTACTCACCTTTAGAAAGGGCATTGTTGGTAGTTATATGCAAAATACCTTTTCAACTACCAGGGAATCCGTTCGCTAAAAAAAAAAAAAAAAAAAAAAAAAAAAAAAAAAAAAAAAAAAAAAAACTACCAATGAATCCTCATTTTGTCAGTATAGATATATTCGTTTGGAAAATATTTGCATGATTATGATATAGTATAAAGTTTCATAATACAATGGTTATTATATTTTTAGTTTATTATTATTTACTAAGAAATATTGAAACGCAATGAAAAATAGTAGTGCCAATTGACACGAAAATTAGAGAGGGACGGTTGCGGTAGTTTTGACACCTCCAAAGAGGCCCTGCAAATGTCAAGTTAGAAAACTTGACTTAATAGAAAATGAAGATATTGAACTATGTAGGTAAAGACCTAAACCCTAAACCATAAACCTTTACTTGGGACGCATGATTAGAAAGGAGTTAAAGGATTTTGAAAGCACACCGTTAAGTGCACTAAATTGAGCATAATGGGAGAGTTTGATTCATGTAGCCACCTCCAACTAATTTGTTGTTATTATTTGCTTTTTTTTTCTTTGAAGGTAAATTTATTTTGGTTTTAAGGGTATAGAGGTTCCACTGCAGTTAAACTTCAAAAATTTGTTATGAGTGGCTAATATCTCTATGAAAGAATTATTCTTTCATCCTGTGACTTTTTTTGGGGATTTAGATCCCATATCCTAGGTTGTTGGCTCAATATCTACTATGCTATTTCCTTGTCATTATTACTTTATGATATAATTATATGTGATTGTATGTTTATATCACTAGGGTACTTTCCGTGGTTTTGGATTTACTAAGTTGGGTAGGTTTTAGTTGGCATTTCTTGAGGAAGGATAGTGTTAACATTGGTATTCACTTGGCATTTCTTGAGGAAGGTTGGTGTTAACATTGGTAATACTTGTTGCATTTGTTTATATTGAGGCCGTACATCAGTTCAACCCCAACATATTGAGTTAGAAAATTCTCTACTTAATTTAGTTCAATAGATCTCCTCTCTAATCAAATGTGGTGGATTGGTTCAAGTTGATAGCTGCAAAATATATTAGCCAAATTCTTCACTCTAACCCAAGGTATCATGGTTGGTCACTTTGGACATTGTTGAAATTTTAAAATTCATGAAAATCATTCTAAAAATAAGTTCAATAAAGAGCCTAACTGGAAAGAAAGAGGAAACAACAAAGAACAAAGTCATGAAATGAACAGTAGGCTGTTGGATTTACATAATTAATTTTTTTTCTTCATGGAATTTGTAGCGACATGCATGGTTGACTATTGAGATTGAGGGTTTGTTTTAGGTTTTCTGTTCATTTTGTTTTTTTGTTTTCTATTTCTTTTTCAACTAACCCTGTTTAAAATAAAGTGCCTGGTGCAGAGGATAAGATTCGTGGAAGCAAATAAGTATGTAATTTGAAAATAAAATGCTCTCCTTTTAGCAGTTTTTAAAATATTGCCCCGAACGCGTGGGGACACATTAATTTCCGGAGCTTTTCCTGGACATTGGAGTGTATTTTATGGAATATCCATTCTCTTTGTGGGCCTTTTTTTCAACTTAATTACAGTTGTCATTGCTGTATTGTTTGGAAAGAACGATAGATATGTCTGTTAAAACAAATAAAGATGTAGACCAATTTAGTTGCTCTTATTGTAGTTCAATCAGTCTCCTGTTTCATTTTTCTTCAGTTTTCGAACATATTAAATTTTATTGGTTTATATGATGATAATGGAATGACTGAATATTTTTAAACCTTTTGTTTTAGGAAGGTGATCTCGAGAAGATTAGAAATGCTAAGATCCGAGAGGAGATGCAAGATCGTGAAGCTTCACTTCTGCGAGCAAAGAGGGAAGCTTCTCTAGCTGACGGTATATCTTGGGGCATGGCAGAAGATGCGATTGTTGAAGATGAGGTTTGTTGGACTGTCTTAGCTTCTTGTTGATTACTGTTTTCGACACTATTTTTCCGCTTATTACATTCTATGTTTTCCTCTTTTGTATCTTAATCTGTTGAACAAATGACGTAAGTTGCATTATAGAGTTGATGGGAGGGGAGTGAGTTATATCAAAATACCTGCACAATAGGAAAATCATTCTGTACAGGTGACATGAGTTATGCAGTGTTCACAGCAATAGGAAGATTTGTTAACTTAATGAACCTAGTGTATAGTCTATCTGATTTCAACTTGGCAACTTTTCCTCTTTCAATTATATTTTACCAGTTGCATGATTGTTTGAATTTCGAAGTCACGAAGATTACTTTTGCTTGCTACTTCATTATTTATCATCCAAAGTAGTTTAACTTGAAAATATAATGGTTTTGGTTGGAAGCTTCTTTCTTCGTTTCTTAATGTTTTAAATTACGATTTTTTCATGTAATTTGAATATGTTTTATGTAGAACAACTTTAAGTGGTAACAAAGTTTGTTTGTGTTCCTAGGAGGACACAGAAGAAGTAACTTGGCAGAATCACAAAGGACAACTTACGGAGAGGCAGGAAAAAACTCGTGAAAAGATCATTAAAAGAACTCAGAAGGCAAGGGATGTCTGCGTCTGGCAATGATTTTATTATTTCATTATTAGTTTGACAGCAACATACCGTTTAATCATACATTTGGTTCCTTCAGTTCATCTCCTTGGTGACGCTCAGAAACTTCTTGATGCAGAAACTTCTTGAATGACTTATTTCAGTTGATCTGTGCGCAGCAAGATGAAACATCTTGCTTTTTGCTTTAGAAACAGCGTTGCTAGTTCTTTGATGCAGAAACTTCTCGAATGTCCTATTTTCTAGCATCAGTTTCTAGTTGAGGAAGTCCTTAGTCTGTCACTCTTATCTTATTCTGTTGCATTAAAAAAAAAAAAGAAAATCTTGTTTCCTATATTCAAACAAAAAGAATCGAAAAAAAAAAAATCTATCAAAAAGAAAAAAAAGTTTCAAACTCGTGTTCACCTCTCTGGCCCATGGACCATGGTGGTATTGCTATTGCTATTCTACATGTAGTTTTCCCATTGTAATCTTGGTTGTATTTATTGTATTTTGTAAGTGAATGGGCCTTTTGGCTAATGTGTAGTATACGTTGCCCTGCTAATTTTTAGAATGTAACATGTAAATTTATTTGCATCATACTAAATAACAAAAGGTCCTCTATAGTCTGTGCATCATGCTAAACCCTAACCGGAAAATCTAAATATCTAATAGCATGTTAGATGTGATTTGAACCAAAAGTTGTGCAATGTGAAGTTTTTATTAATCATCTGGTGGTTGTTTTTGATCTGCATGAGTTTTATATATATAACATCTGTTTAGACACACACACACACACACACACACTAACACACTGTAATAGGTTGCATTGCTCATTCTACTTGGTAGCTGCCTTTGTTTTCTTTTTCTTCTGTTCGAGAGCTTTCTGACTGATTTGTAGATCTTCGATTAAAGATTGCAAACATGAAGAAGGAGATTGATTCAATTCGAGCAAAGGATATTTCGCAAGGCGGATTAACACAGGGACAACAAACTCAGATTGCCCGAAATGAACAACGAATATCTCAGGTCTGATCTTGCTGCATCAATTTCATGGTGTTTAGTTTTTTTTTTTTTTTTTTTTTTTTTTCCTCTTCTTTTCGGATTAAGGGTAGACAATCGGAGTTAATAAGTTAAATCAAATTTATTACTGTCATCTTATTTTGCATCTTGACCCATCCATTGTGGTTTGTCTTGAATATTTGCCCCCACAAGTCATCAGAGGACAGTTCTAGAATCTTTTTTCTTTTTCTACCTCCAGATTCTTTAGTATATCTTGTTTTGCATGGTTAGAACTAGCAAGAGCATTGTAGTTGAGCATATATACCGGTATTTTAGGTTTCTTACGTGATGACGAGGATCTCCTTTTCAAATCCATGGTGCTTGAGGAAGTCATTTTTTTTATTTTATTGTTTGATATCTAGGTGCATAAATTTGTGCTTCAGAATTTTAGTGGAATTTCAAGTGGAGCAAATGCACGAGTCATTTGGCATTTTTTCAGGGTTGAAATTGGACCAACATGGCTACATCTTTGTTTATTTATCTTTCGTCTTTGAATTGCAGCCTCTTTCAGTAGTAAAAACATAGATTAATAGCTCTTATTATGACGCCTTCAGATTTTTGAAGAACTTGAAAGCTTGGAAGAGACCCTTAATGATAGCATACGAGAAAGTTTGGGTGGCCGTGCTAGAAAAAATCGTGGTAAGAGAGAGGGTGATGCAGAGGAAGACGATGAAATACTTAGGTAGTGGCATTGTTCTTCAAACTCCTTATATTATTTCTCCAGAAGTTACAGCCGCGTAGTTTGAACTCCGCAAGCAAGCTTGATTGCATTAAATTTTCTAATATCAAATTGATGCCATCATTCATACATGTTAAAGCATGCATTTCATGTTTCAAAAAACTATCCATTTTGTTGCTTTGAATGATAAGTGATAGTACTACTAGGATTTTTTTTTTTTTTTTTTTTGGAGGTATAAGAAACAACAAGAACATAAAATGAACTAGCAAAAATGAGGATGCTAAGGTAGATTTGTGGTAAAACTTGTAAATATAGAATAAGAAATACAAAAACTCAAAGAAAAGTAAGAGTAGCATCAATTGACACAGATTATGGAGTGGTGGTTGTGGTGGTTTGGACACCTCCAAAGACAAATGCCTCCACTAGAAAACTCAACTCAATAGAACTGAAGCTAACTCGGGAAACATTGATTAAGAGGGATTTTAAGGATTTGAAAAGCACACCATCAATTGCGCTAAATCCAGTGCAATGGAAGAGTTTGACCCATGTAGCGTACCCCAACTAATTTGGGATTGAGGCTTTGTTGTTTAAGGTATAGTACCACTAGCATTCATGGATTGTAATTCCTCGAAGTTCTTCGAACTTCTCCAAATTAATTATGTTTTTTGAAGCACTGAATTAAAATTAGTTGTAAAAGAAATTTTACAAAACTTTCGACCAAGTTAGAGAAAAATAATAACATTTCTAAGTTTTAACCTTCTTTGTAACAAAAATAAAATACAATTCTTGCCAATTTTTGTGAGGAGATATTTTAAAGAACGATAATATATTAGAAGCCACTAAACCTCATCTGAATCTCACTTATTGCCTAATAAATTAGAGAGAAATAATACCAAAATGATCAATCCTGTCAAAATTGAAGTTCTACGAACTTTTTTTTTTTTTAAATTCAAGTTCTACGAACTTAAGATTAAGAATAGAAAGGGAAAAATATATGAAATATTAGAGAAAGCATACTTTTCAATGTCTTTTCATGAAAGTTGGATGTTTTCTAGCACTTAGAGGAAGTTATTTATACTTATTTATGATATCAAATTAATTCCAAATTGAAGTGAGCAAAATCATAAGCAAAGTCGAAGTTTCGATACTTGCTAAGATTGATGTAATTTTTTTAAGAGAATAAGTCTTTTCCCCCTCATGATCTATGATAGGCTTCCAAAATGCTACATTGCTAATATAAGATTTTCTAATATGTCAAGATGGGTAATTATGATTTAAATGTCTTCTCAATGTCCTTGATTAGTTAAAAAGTCCACACCATAAGAGAGCACTTTATGATGTTTGCATTATATGCATTTATTTTTTTCGTGTCACATTATATCCATCTAATTACCATGCATGCAAGAGAAAATACTTTATTTTCCATATATGAGACTTGGTTCTTATTAATGAGAAAGGAAATTAATGATGCAATTCTGTCCTGTATAAAACATCACGTACAAAGTTATTTGTTATTAGAAGGTCAAGCCAACCATACACTTAGTTATCTACAAGATACCAATTGTGACTCACCTACTCAATATTATTGAGGAACCCTTGAAAATTGTCGTGAAATTTATAAGGGGCTTGTTAAACAAACACACACACACACACCAGCTCGTACACCATCTGCCATCCGCCCTCCCTCTCTCTCTCTCTCTCTCTCTCTCTCTCTCTCTTTCTCTCTCTCCCGAATCTGGCCGGACTTGGTATCCGACCATTTCTGGCCAGACTCGCCAGATAGGCTGGAGAGGGGTGGCGGTGACAGGACAACAACTAACGACGGTGGGCAGTGGTGTGTTTGTGTTAGGGTGTGGGTAGGTGTGTCCAAAATTTATAAAATGTCGGATTTGTGTGTGTGTGTGTGTGTGTAATGGCAAAGTGTTTGCGCGTTTAGCAAGCTCCGTTATTAAAAGGAGTAAACAACAATACCTGAAAGTTTGCATAAGATTATAGATGTTCATTAACAGTCTTAAATCCTAATGATTCAGTGGCGAATCTTCACTATACTTTTTTTTGAGTAAAATTCACTATATTTTTATGCATATAAAAGTTGAATTTTCCTAAATACTTAAATGTGCAATTTATCCAGTGATGATGATGACTTCTATGACCGAACAAAGAAAGTGCTTCCTAGTCAAAAGGTTGGTGCATCTCAAGTGATTGAAACGGCAGAAACTCTTCTTGAAAAGAAAGATGCTATCATGACAGAAATGGAGAAGAAAAGAAACTTACTAAAGAAAGAGAAGGCTGTGGTGCCTGAGAAAGAGAAAGAAAGTGTAACTGGAGACTCACTTGATTCATACATGATAGGGCTTTCATCCCAAATAGGTGAGATTGGCTTTTACATGAAATTCTACTTCAAACTTATCAGTATGAAACATATTAATGTCTCAATTAACAAGATGCATACTTGGATATCATTTTAACGAAATAAATGAGATTTTATGTGATAGAAGTGTTATGACTTATGAGCAAAATGACAACTAGGTTTTGGCAAATGCCAATGAGGAAGACATGCATTGTTATGAAATTTGTTGGTGTTCCAATCAACAGTATGCTATGTTCTTCGATTTTCTTCACTTATTTCTTATGCATTTCATGATGTATGCATCAGACAACCAGATCAAAGAATATTGTGGATTATCCTTTGATTGTAAATTCTATCCTATAGATTAAGCATGGGATTTTTGCACAGGTCAGTTACCATGATGCACAAAGAGCAAGACAAATTGGTTTGTTCAAATTCCTAACTGAGCAAAACGTTATATTAATTTATGACATCCCCATCATCTTTTCTACTTTAGGATAGAAATAATTATCCAACAATAAGGTTCTGATATTTTTGCCTATTTTGAATGGCTGGGATTAATTGAAAAAACTTGCAAAGTTCAAGATATATTTTCACCAAAAAAAAAGCTCAGGATATTTGTGCCTATTAGGCCTTGTTTCATCTGTTTGACTATCTAGGATTTTTTGTTCATCACCAATTCATTGCATCATTTCTAAGGCTAATCTTTTCTTTTTTCAGAACTTGATGCTCAAATGCAGCTTCAGAAGGATCTATCTGGTCTGCAGTCTGAATTGGATAGGGTACTCTACTTGCTAAAAATTGCCGACCCAACTGCAGAAGCTGCAAAAAGAAGGGAGTTGAAAGACCAGGCACCCAAACCTGTTGAATCAAAACCTATTCAACCAAAACTTGGCACCAACAGAGAATCTTCAACTGAACAAAAGAAGAGCTTTACAGTGAAGAAGCCTAACGAGGAAAATTCCATGAAATCGAAAAGTGAAATTCCTGTTGTTGAAAATAAGATTGCAGATGAAGCAATCGAAGGAGAGTTATTTTCTGTTACAAAACCTCAGTGGCTTGGAGCTACTCGGGAAGTTGACATGAAAGAGGAAAAACAACAGGAGATTCCTTTAGACACATCCTTTTCAGATAATTTTGTTGACTATAAAGACAGGAAGAAGGCTCTCAGTACTGTAGGAAGCAAAGAGGCAAAAGAGGAGTCGGAGATTGAAAGTGCTGGTCCTGGTCTTATAATTCGGAAAAGGAAGCAGGTTGAGGAATCTGATGGTGGCTATGATAAATCTTCTGGAATCTTGACATCTTCTTCAAATAATACTGATAACATGACTGCAGAATCTGAGGCTAATACGTTGAAGCACAATCTAGGACAGTTGCCATTAGATAGTTATGAAGAAAGCGCAAGCACAGACAATGGGTCTCATCCTAAAAAGGAAAAGGCCAAGTATAGAAAGGTTCTTGGTCCTGAGAAACCCGCTTTTCTTGATAGCCAGAATTATGAATCCTGGATTCCTCCTGAAGGTAATTAACCTTTACACAAGTTGAAAGACCTGTGTGATGCAAGGGCCTGTTCATTATGATTTAAATTCTTGTGATATATTTTAGTATCCTGGTATAAATGATAATTTTGTACCTATTATTTTTTTTAATAAATACTTTAGGGGAAATTTATTTTGTGAAAAAGAATTTTAATCTAATTATTAATATATCATTTGTATATCTGCAATTAATTCTATGGATGCATTCCAAAAATATGAGTGTCGTAATTTGACATATATCTCTACTTTTCGATTCTTACCTTGTGGCAAATGCTGCTCAATTTGTGTAGGACAATCTGGTGATGGACGGACTCATCTGAATGATCGATATGGTTACTGATAGAGATCACTCATTGTTGTTTTTGGTTTATTCAAATCCCAAAAGCTAGGATGGGAAGCGGGCATAAATAGGTATGAGCACTTGTGTTTACGTACATAATATTATATTTTTATTTTTATTTTTTGATAAGAAACCAACTTAATCACAACACATCTGACTCCATCATGAGTCAAAGCCCTCCATCTCACTAGAGATGCTTTGGCATACATAACGTTTTACTTAGATTGTTGTATACCATCTTTGTGATTCACGAACTTCATTTTTGCAGTTGACCAATTTGAAGTGGCGTGTCATCTGGCAGATAACCCCCGCGAAGAGTTGATCAATTAAAATAATACTCTATTTGTGCATAGAGGAAGATGCCAATTTTAGCAGTGTAGTAATATGTGGGTTATATTTGATGTTGCCTTCGAAGTACTAATTTGTACCACGCAGAATCCTTGTTTGAGGCAGATTTATGCTTTATGATGCATTGGCGTCATCTCTGAAAACTGCATTAGCATCAAACTGCCAAGCGGGAGACGGGTAATGGAGATGATGCATTTTAGTTTTGGCAAAATCAAGATTGTCATCAGACCATCATTGGGTCGTGGAGATGGAAAGAGAGTAAAAGTTATTGAGTGGTTGTACTAATATATAGCCACGTTTGTAAAGTTCGGTGGAAGTAGTCGTTTTGTCTTTTTAAACATTTAACCAAGGATTGGAACTTGTATAACATAGAGACATGAAAAGATAGATGGTCTGGCTTATGTTAAGGTTGTTTCTCTACTGGAGCTACTTTGTTAAGGACTTGTGTGGGCTTTACTTTGAATTAAGACTCTCAGTCACTGCAATCAGCTCCCTACTTATTTTATTTTAACTCTGCAATCAGCTCCCCACTTATTTTATTTCAGCTTTTTAGGGCTAGGACGTCATGCCGAGTGTTGTTTTTTTTTTGAGGCCGGCTATGTGCACTCCAGTCGTTACTCTGGGCACCCCATTTACAAGGGCACCCATCGAATTTCTTAGAGCACCCCTGAGTTAGACGAAAATGCCCTTCATCAATGTAAGGCATTTTACCACCAAATCTTCTTTCACTCTTTCCCATCACAAATTGACACCTCAATCTATCAAATCTCCTCATTTTCTTGCTCGTTTGCCCCTCAATTTGTTGTTTTTTAGGGTCGGGTGAGTGTTTGCGGAGTTTGTGAGGTGAGGGTTTGAATGATGACTCGTGGTAGATGGCTGATGTTGAATCGTATAGGGTTCGAGGGTGTTTTTTGTTGAGTTTGTTGTTCCTTTATCTTGTGTTGTTGTCTTTCATGGGAATGTACCCATCACTGAGTTCAACCACAATCCCGTAATTTTCGGCCACACAGGGCCGAGACTATTGAGTAAGTCTCGGAACTGCATGAACGAGACTCTACAGTACATCTCGGTACCAAGTAACTGATCGAACAAGTAACTTAATTCACAATGGGTTCCGTTATCAAAGAGACCGAGACATAATAGGATGTCTCGGTTGTTGGTAATCGAGACATCCTCTTATGTCTCGGTACCCGGTAACCGATCGAACAAGTTACCCATTTCACAATGTGTTCGGTTAGAAACGAGACCGAGACATAAGAGGATGTCTCGGTTTATGTCTCGGTCCTATGCGTCTAACACTTTCGTGTATGTGGTATATTTCAAAATGTAGGAAACCCTAAACACAAAAATGTCAAAACACACCAAAACTCATGCTTCCAGCCCTCAAAATGGGGTGGTGGGGTGCCCAAAGTTGTGTTCGACCGTCGACGAAGACGACGGGATCGGTTGGGTGCACCAGGGTGGTGGAGTTCGGTGGTCACACATCAAAATGTGGTGGTGGGGTGCCCAAAGTTATTTATTTTTTGTTCTGGATTTGTGTTGGAGGGCATATGAGTCATTACACATACAATTAGAAAAAAATGGGGTGCCCGAAGTAATGACTGGGGTGCACATAGCGGGCATCTTTTTTTTTAGTCCCGCTATTTTGACTCTAATTGGGCATGCCAATTTAGCATTCATTGAGAGTCCCTTGAGGCATCTCCACCTATTTGGTGTTGGGGAGGAATGTTTGGTAATGGATTGTTCTTCAACCCACGTTGGTGTTGTGCTACAGTACAGTAGCAGAAACACCAATTTGACATTGCAATTGAATCAGAATTGACGAGTTGTTTGTGTGGGTCTTACGCAATTTTTAATTTTTTTAATTTTTTTTTATGGTTATGCGTCAGATTGTGGGGAGAACATTAGTTTGTGGTGAACTTTATTCGTGAAATCATTATAATTTGATGTAAAAGTAGCATATTTGAGTTGGAGGGGAGAATGGTAATTTTTATACTTTTTGCACCAAAATTGTGAAAAGTTGTATCATTTTAGTGTCCGGAGATGTCCTTAGAAGCTCATTGAATTTTGTGCGTGCATTGATGCAACAATCAAGGGTCACAATCAAAGAAAAATGATAATCTAACATACTTTGAAAGTACACTTGAGGTGCACACTTTGTTCCATTTATGATGTTTTGAGTCTCCCTAGACGTAAACTCCACATATAATAAAACACTAATAGATTAAAAAATAAAATGTGCTCTCAAAGTGTGTTAGATTATCGTTTTCCAATCAAAAGCGTGCCAAATTGGTGTTCTTTTGAAGTCAAAAAAGGCATTTTCTTCTTCTTCTTCTTTTTTTTTTTTTTTTTTTTTTTTTTTTTTTTTTGTCTTTTCTATAGTCCTAAATAGTTGAACAAGAAAACTCAAGATAACAAAATCACATAGAGAATTGAAAGAGAGAAACTTGTAAACTTTCAACAAACAAAAAGTTACATTACACCACATCAGTTCAGAGTGTAGTACTCACGCACTATTGTACTCAGATTTTGCAACCCCTCACTTAACAGAGTATATTTGCCCTACACATAGCTCGCTCTTGCTTACAAGACAAATATCCAATGGGACCACTAGCAACCAACCTGCTGCCATGATCTTGTCCTACTGGATTGGCTTGGACTTGCTATTTCAAGGAACCCTACCCACTTATTCTTACCACTTCTTCCAATAGAAAATAACAGATACCATATTCACCAGGTTCAATCAAACAAGAGTGGATGCCGGAAAATGTACATTATTTTTCTATTGAACATTTATTCAGTTACAAGTTCCAAAAGGAAAATAGTTTGACATTCTTCATACCTCACATTTCCTGCGCTTTGTGTATAAATAAGGATAAAAAAACTTCTTGGCCGCGTAGCACTAACATCAACCAAAAAGGCAATAATACATGGAAGGAAATGTAGCAAGGAGCTAACTGAGCCACCGAGAAGGAATAAATAAATGCCCTCGGCAACATGAAATCAAACAAATTGGCACTTGACTGATAAATAATTCAGGGCCGCGCTTGAATATGCAGAAGCTAATTACTCTCACAAACTTTTTCAGACTTTGGTCTATTTACTGGCCGGCCACTCTGTGTGGTATTTGGACCAGACAATAGCTTCAACGCCTTTTCAAGAGTGATGTCGCCAGGTTTCATCTTCTGCACCCAAAATTTTAAACCAAAAAGAAATAAATGGACGTGTTAGAATTTTTGAAGTAGCCTAGCATATGATAAAATAAACCAATGACCTTTAAAGGTTTATTACTTTATTAAGGATGTTATGACATGTTTTAATATCAATGTTGTGGATGGCCATAAATATAATGCAATATCTTTGAATGCTGTGCAAGTGGTCTTTAAAGGTTTATTTAGGATGTTATTACATGTGATTATTAGACCATAACAGATTTTTTTGACAAAAAGTAGAGGGGAGCCTAAATTAGATTCATCTCTTCGCTTCCATCATATGTAGCAATAGTAACATTAGGAATTTACAATTTTGGGGGCCATGATGACCATCCCTCCGCCCCTACTTGTAATGATAAAAAAAAGACTAGCAAAAGACCAAGAGCGAATCGCAAAGCAAGACCAAGAAGAGATGGACATTAGCAAAATCGTCGTAAGGCTTGAATTGTCATCTATTTGTGATGTTGTTTCAACTATTCTCAACGTAAAGCCCTCAAAACTAGAAAGTTTCGTGGTTTTCAACAACTTGGAAATCTACTTGGAAATTTCACGTCTACAATTTATAAGGTGATACGATCTAGTTAGGAGATCGAGGAGTTCGACAACAGGTTGGGATTTACAGCTAGAAGAGATGTTAAAAATTGTTGCAACTTCTTCGTTTTAACTCAGTTTTCGGCGTTCTACCATCGACGGAAAGGTAAAAGAACGACTTGCAACTTAAGAATAATGGCTCTAAAAAATTAGGTCACTATAAAAGTTAAAAAAGGACTAAGAGCCATGAGCTTAGTATGGTGGCGTCACCTAGCACCACATGTGACGCCACCCTCGATAAGAGTTCAAAACATGGACTCGTAGACCTAAGCAAGAGTGTAATGAACCTAATTAAACTTAGTTAAATGTAGATACGCGTCTGTCAACTTAGTAAGGTTCGAGAGATCACTTGGACTAGGATTGCAGGCATGAGGTAAGTGGGATTCACTTAGATTTATGTTTAATGTCTTGTCTATAGTTGTATTTAGTTTTATTTAGACAATGGATTGGGTTGCATGCATTACATTGTGATGTAATTCCCGATGAGTGTATTCACTTGATTTCAATCAGTGAGACCATTGATGGGCAGTCTCTATCATACATGCGGGGTGTTATGTCAATAGGCCGATAGCGGTAACCATGATCGTTGTCACGGGAGCTGACCAACCGTTCTCATAGTGAATAGGCGAGATGGGTATGATATGCATATGTGGTTTTGGACAAAACTCTCCGTGTGTTGATAAGCCCGATTAAACGGCACAAAGCTCAATGTGTTGGTTAGTAGGTCTATCTTTGTCAGGGGTGATTAAATCTGCCACGGGTGTGTAGGTTGCAGTGGTTTCGGACGTAATCCTTCGAGTGTAGAGAAGCCCAACTAAACAACATCAAGACCAAGGTGTTGGTTAGTGGGTCTACTTTGGTCAGGGGTGGGTAAATCGATCACTGGTGTGGGTTAAGTAGTCACATATGTATATGTCAATGAAGCAAATGACTTGCATGTCACTATCTTGTTTATATATTTCCTTGATGCCCTACTTAAACCTTTTTTTTGGGTACATACCTACTTAGCCATTTACTGTTGCACAAGTTACTTGGATGAGGTATTAGAGGATACTTGATACTAAAAGAAATACCCGCTTTACTGAGCCTGTCGATACGCTCACTCCGTAACATTTTTCAGGTACCTCGTCCGGTGTAATAGACCGTGGCAAGGGGAAGGTTTAAGAGCTTAGCCGCCTCTCCTTGATGTATGTTGGGGACAATCGTATCTATTTGGTACTTTTGTGTTTTGTTAGGTTATATGATTGTATAACACAGGGGATGGGTTATAACGATGTACCATGTTTTATCGTGGATTTTTGTAAATTACTTTTTGGAAATTGAGCTCATCAAATTACTTCGCACTTGGTTTTGAAAGTTTTAAATCGACTGGTTTACCGAAATATCCAAGCTATGTTGTTTAGAGAAGAATGCTTACTAAGGTGTTCGTTGTATCAGCTGATGTCATTAGGGGTTTAGCGAGCATTTTTGGCCGAATGAAGCCCACATCGGATCGGGACCATTATATCCTCAAACCCCAAAGAGTTTTTGGCTAACCAGTAAGGATAAAATGAAGTTAATTTTTGGATCAAACAACTCTATTATCAGTCATTTAATTTGAAAAAGTTATGCAATCCGCTCACAAGTTGTCTCACAGATGGGTCAATATGTTAGTTTGGGCCTAATAAGCAAATATATCCCAACGTTTCACTATTTTTGTAAGAATATCCTAACGTTCCAATTTTTGCAAATATATCTTAGACTTTGAATTCCACGTCAAATTGTATCCTCGAGTGGTAATAAAACTTTTTTGCCCCTATATTGACATTTAAGATAATAAAGTTGGCCACATAATTGAACCTCAAAAATTGAATCGGGCTAACCATGAAATTGAACCGGACGACAATCAAACTAATGCATGCCCCAATCTTCAATTAACTTGGAGATAAACTCATTAGGCTCATCGGGGACAATCTTATGATGATTTGCAGCGACCCAGACAGTGCTTTCTGGATGATGAAGTGTCCTTTTGACAAGCGACCTCTTACAATTAATTTTTTCTTCGGGGGGGGGGGGGGGGGGACGACGAATTGGAAGAGCCGAAGAGGTGTTTGGAGAGGAGGAAGTAGTTGTGGCTCAGTTGTAGCTCACTCTCAGGCTATAGCTCAAATCTTCTAGCCTAGCTACAGCTACAGTAGTTTGATCTTTTGCCCTCATATCGGCTAAAGTTATTTCCTCTTTAAAGGAACATAATTGACCATCAAATTCAAGAGATTGATGGATCTAAAGTACACCTTCACGTCATCCAACTTGATGCCCATTCTCCAATTAATCCTTATTGGTCATTGTGTATTGTTCATCATCAAAGAGATGAGGAAAGATATTTGATTAAAATTAGGGTATGGATTAGGTTTAATTGAATTCAGTCCGGTTACGTTTTATGGTTTAGCCCAAAGTTGTCAAATCGGAATCGAATCGTAAAATCGGTAGAGGTGAGTTTTGAATCAAATCGTAAATCGAATCATAACTCGTACGATTTTTTCTGATTTTTTTAAATACACTTTTAAATATATATACATATATATAATTATAATTTTATTATATTTATGTAAATCAAACTGTAAATATATTATATTAATTTATTTGTTATTTTTACTTTAGTCTTCACTATTTAAAGTTTTTTTTTTCAGAACTTTACTGTTTGAAGTTATATATTTAAAAAAGTTAACGCATGTATAAATGTTTGGTTTTGGTCTTTTTGACTAATACGTGGGCCCAACAACCCCATATATGAGAGAATAAGATCTCTCTCTCTCTCTCTCTCTCTCTCTCTCTCTCTCTCTCTCTCTCCCTCGGTGAATAGTTTAACACATGTATAAATGTATAAATGTTTGTTTTTGGTCTTCTTTGCGGCTCAACTTCGAAACTCTCCCTGTTCACGGCTCGACTTCTAAGCTCTCTTTTTACTTCCATCTCCAATCAGGTACTCTCTCTCTGTCCCTCCTTCCCTCTCGCTCTCTCTCCCGTCCTTTCTCCCTTCCTCTGTTTTTTTTTTTTTTTGTCGCTGAACTAACCAACAACTTGTTGAATCGTACGATTCACAATGGAATCAATTGATTTTCTATAGATTCCGATTTTTAAGAGATCTTAACTCGTTTTATGTTCGATCCGAGTTGAATCGTACGATTCAAGACGATTCAACTTGTAAATCGCACGATTTTAACAACTATTGTTTAGCCCGATTGAATTTTATGGTTTAATGATGTGGCCAACTTTATTATTTCTAATTTGTCAACACGAGGACAAAAAAACCTTATTACCACTTGAGGATACAATTTAACATGAAATTCAAAGGTTAAGATATATTTGAAAAAATAAAAACGTTAGGATATTATTGTAAAAATGGTGAAACGTTAGGATAAATTTTCCTATTAGGCCTTTAGTTTATTGTTCAACACTTAAAGTTTCTTTATTATATTCAATATTTCTAGTTGAGTTTCATGCCATACATCCATTGAGCATCGTACCAATTGTTCATGCACTTGCAACACTATTTTGAAGAATAATTGCGACTTAAGCATAACCATGATTCTAGTTGGGACTAGGATTAGAATAAACCAAGGTGAAAAATGAAGATCTTAAGAAATTTATAAAACTTAATCAGTGTAGCATGTTGAAGTTGGCTATAGCACAATTCACATTATAAGATATTTTTAAACAACCTCAGGAGAAGACTTTGGGAATATAAGGCCAGAATTACGACTAAAAGAATAATTGAAGTGGCAAGTCTAAAGCTGAATTTTAAATGAATTGACAAAGTCTTAGAATCCGCTCAGGATGTTGATCTGCTTGTTAATAGTTTTTAGTACAATAGGCCAAAATAGATAACGCAAGGTTACTTTTGAGCATGTTGATTGAGTTTGGATACAACTGCGTAAGGAGAGATTCTCAGTAAAGAGGAGGTCAAAATTGCATCCCAGATTCCAGTAGGGATGATCCTTTTCAAATCCTTGAGAAGAATGAGAATAAGACCTAATAGTTCGATTTTATTTTCCAGATGACTGCGCTAGTGTTAATTTTCGCATTGTTCATTTCCCCGTTTGATGTAGGTGATGATTCAATGACGAATCCTTTTTAAGCGGGAGGAATGGTACAAGGAGACATGAGCCACATGAAAATTTGCATATGCCCACGTGACCATCACAGGTGCAAGAGCCAAGTGCTTAGGGATACAATGACCGAACTTGACAAAGCTCACATCACAAGTTGCATATGCCCAGTACACCATCAAACTTGTACAAGGTCAACACCTAGGATAGGGTACCAAAAAAAATCACGAAGTTTAATGTCCACAATTCCGCTCTATTTGTATGCAGGATAAGGGTTGTGTTGATCACATTTTCTTGAGATGCAACTTTGTGATGAAAATCGGGAACCAGTAATCTTTCACAAATGGAAGACTAACATAGCCAATTGATCAAAATTTATTCACAAAGCATTAACTTTCAACAGTTCGCTTTACAAAATATCAAGACATTGTTAAATTTGTTGTTCTTGCTACAAATTGGTCCTTGTGGCAACAAAGGAACAAAAGAATGTTTGGGGATAAATGCCTCATTTGGTTTAGTTAGTTGACAAAGTTACCAGTGTATTTTTGGATAACTAATACTAAATGAGGTAAGGTTTTTCAGCTTTGGAATTATGGCTATATAAAGAAAGGATTGGTTGAGGGCTGAGTTATCCTCTATCATTGTTGTCATTATGTACTTTTATTCCATTAATATATTGTCCATTATTTCTTCTCAAAATGACTAAATAAATAAAACAATTGAAACGTACTACTAGGAAGAATTTGAATGACCAGTAACATACCTTAGGCACTAGAGCACGTGTTCGCCGGTGTTTAATTGAAAACAATCCATATTTTTTCGACAATGTTAAAGATATTGGAGCCCCATCCAAGGGATGCTTACCCTGACAAAAAATACAACAAAGGATGAGACTAACAAAAGTCACAAAGAATTGAAAAGTTATTGACAGTCTGTAAAGGATTTACTACGATAAACGTACAAGTGTAATAGGGTACTGCAACAGCTCAAGTGCTTGCTCTAACGTGACGGAGTCGACATCTTTAACTTGATTCTGAAATAAAAATTCGGTAAGTCCATAGGATCAGCTTTTAAAATAAATAAGATTCAAAAGAAATGGTTGACAACGCTAAAACTGCAAAAACACGTTCCCCATCATCCCTCCTGACTATCTCTTTCAACAATTTCATATGCGCTCAGACCCATGAAATGATTTAAAAGCATCATCTTTCAGGAGCTGATTACTAAATTCAACACATGCAAAAGTTTTTAACCAAGGTAAAAAATAGTAGTTCATGTAGGCATATTAATCTTTAGACACCTCAGCTAAATTACAAACTTGTTGCAAACATAAGAAGACTGCTGGAGTATCTCCAGAATATGGATAAACCATAAAGCTGTAATTATAACAGCAGATTTAGGAACAATTGATGCAGCTGCTCCAAGCAACTGACCTTGTGAATCAGTGCAGAGGAAGGCACTGAGAAGTTAGCATTTGCTGGACAACTATGAGCTGTCTTTTTGTGCATTATTGACTCTGAGTGGGTTGGCTAATCATACAATCAAATTGGGACAACAATACAAATACTTGGATAAAATTTTTTATATTAATTATAAAAAATACAATCATTGCATGGTGTAGCATGCGACCACATTTACCAAGTCTTGGTAAATACACTTGCAGAAATTGATTAATTAGTAGAAATAGATATGGAAACCCTTTGATGTGGGTACCGTCATGGGTTAGTAGAAAATTATCACCCCAAGGAAAGATTTAAAAAAAAAAAAAAAACCAAGATGACAACAAAAACCTTTGCAAGAGAAGCTCTTTTTGGTGTATATCCTTTTCTATCTTCACCAAGCTGCACGTATGCTCCATAAGGACCACTTTTCAAGAGGATCTGCAAAGAGAGTTTTTTTTTTTTAATTTACGTCCATAAATAAATACTGGCAATGTCTGGAATAACCAAGAAAATATATACATGCAAACATAACAAGAACAACAATTTGGTACCAAAATAAAGATACAAAACATACCTTTTCATTGGATCCAGGGTTAACTCCTAACACCTTCGGCTTTGCCAAAATGTTGTCTTTCTTGGGAGTTTCATTTTCTTCATCTTCCCCATATATCATCTTAGCAATATACCTAAAAGACATTGCACGTACATAAGCCAAGAATCATAAGGTAATGCAGAACACACAAGGACCTTATTCCCTAGATCTGTTTGGTAACAATGCCCTGATTGATTCTATTTTATTTCTCATTTGTTTTATTTCCTTCTTGTGTGCACCTTGTTGCATTAATCCTTGGAGATCATCTCTCAGAAAACAAGAAACTTGCATATGTGAAGTGAACGACTTTATTTACATCCATTGGATCTAAATTCAGCTGTAAATAGTGTTGCACAATTACTGCTGATATGCATTTCTGACTTATGATGCATTGAATGAACAATATCATTTGCAACTAGATCAATCCAACAATAGATGCATGAAACCAATCTAAGTGGAAACGTTTGATCCATGCAGTGGACCACAACTAATACGTATGTACGTATGTATGTATGTATGTATGTATGTATGTATACTATGGGCCTGTTTGAAGAGCTTTTTCAACTAATTTGATTTGCTAATCCTAATTATTCAAAAGAACATTGATCAACTGCCACAAAGATGATTCTGAAGAACTCCGTAACAATGGAATAATGGAATAGTGACAATCAATTACTATTCTCTTGACAAACGTCTGGAACACAACAATACACATACACACTATTAGAACCATAAAAAGAAATATAACTTTCAACAAGGGAAGAAAAGCAAAAGCTTTCGACAAGGGAAGACAAACACACGCTTCCAAAGAGGAAAGATAGCTACTTACTGAATAAGGACCTAATAAAAATATCAAACCAACAACTGGTGCAAATCCATACACGAGCGTATAGAAGTAAGGGCGGAATTGAATGATGGTGAATACATGGGTGGAGGAGAGGCAAGTGGTGATAATGACGAATCTAACAACTGTTGCACCAGTTGAACATCTCAAATCTGAATATAGTTGACTTTTATTGAATAAACAATATAATAAAGATTGATATTGGAATCACTGTCGATCAAAAGAGATAGGCAGTAATACAAAGTCAAGAATCACAAAAAACCAACCAATGCTCCAAACCGTAGCCGTCGCTCCTCTCCTCACTGGCAATGCTTCTTGTGATTCATTTTGTTTTCTATAACTAATTATTTAAGTGTATAGAAAATACTTTCATCTGGCAAAAACTCACTTCAATGTAGTAATTATTGTTCTCCAAAGCATCTCGAGTAAGATGGATGAGGCATCACTTGCCAAAGGCAAAGTTGAGGGTTTGACTTATGTCAGAGTAAGGGGTTGTAATTCTTGGTTTCATGCATAAAAAAATCTAATTAATTTGAACAAGTTTAGACTTAGGAGAACTTTAGAGAATTTTCAAACTATGCTATGCCATAATCATAAAAGCAAAGAGTTAATAAAGATCAATCACTATTGAACAAGATGTGTGTTGGTTGAAACTGACAAGGGCTGATTGTCATAAGGCGCATAGTTAAAAAAGCAGCTATACAATTGTGATAAAAAAAATTGGCCTCTATACACAATCTTTCATCAATTAAAAGGGAGTCTTTCTTTTTTCTGGAAAGAAAATACGCTTTTAAATATTTATAAGGGATTTACAGAACACAAAAAGCTAAATGAAAGAGGATGGCAAACAACAAGAAGCAAAATTTGAAAAGATGAAAACAGCCCCAAGAGAAAAAAATATCGACTCATCTGTAGTATACCCCCAAGTTTACTCGCAGCCATCATTAATATAAAAGTACAAGATTTCTAGCACCAAATGACTAACTCATAGAGCATAAACTCATGTAATAAAAGGAATGCAGCTTGTCTCTGTATCTATATTACAATAATAGTTACCCTACTATAGCATGAACTTACTTTGGTCAAATGAAACACACAGGTAAGGTAATTATTAACGGCAAATGGAAAAACGCTTTAGAAAAATAAATTCAGATTTTATATGTAGGAAACTGTACAAACTGCAGCACAGATGGAAAATGCAAACACATGCAAAGATGAAACAAGACAGAATATTGAAAATATCTACATGTGACATGTCATCTTACTCACTTGCATTTAGGGTGTTGATCACAACCTATAAAATAGCCTGCACCGAACCTGCTGACTTTAAAAATCAAGGTGCCTGTCAAACAACTGAAACATGATGGATATTAAAATGAAGTTAAACTAAAGTGAGGTAACAAGGGAAAGGAATTCCATGTTATACGAAGCACAGTATTAACTCTAGTAGATAAATTAAAAAAATCTTAGAAGGTAATAAACTATTGGCATGACTATGCAAAGCACGTTCAAGGATCATCTCAAACTAAAGTTTAGGGTGAAAAACAAGAGGTAAAGTAACGTTAAGTAAATACAAAAAATAATATGTTGCAAACTTTAATTTAAATATCCAATATGGAACAAAAACTGATATAGCTAAGACACGTGCAAAAATACAATTTTCTAGTGTTTTTAACTGACTCTTATTAGAGTGTTTCAACACTATGCAAGTTAGGAATATAATGTTTTTGGAAATAATAGTAGAAAAGAAATATTAAATTTAATCATAGTTATATATATAACAAAAATAGTACTGATAGAAATCATAACAGAGAACAGTTCAGCTAGTAGTTTTAATGGTGCCATGGTCACAAAGACCTAAAATTACATGTGAAAGCAAACATGAACAATGTAACTTGAAATGCCTTTAGAGAACTTACATAGAATGACATTTTACTAGGTTCACAATTAAAACAAAAGTACGACATGAGATGGTGCATGAGGGATATAAAATCTCAAGAGTGTATCCACACGCTCACTCACTTAGACATGCAATATTTGGTAAAGCCAATTTGTCAATGATTTTGTCAATGTTCCAAAATTATCCGTAAAATTATTACCATAGTTATTTTTGACTTTGAAATATCCATGGGATAAATTGTAATTGATAAAACTAGTGTTTTCAAGGCGTTTGGCCTTGTCCACCACCTAGGCCTTAACAAGGCAGGCTGGGGCTAAAAATAATTATTAAAAAAATATAGGGAGGTGTTTGTAAATTTTGAAAACTTTTTTATTTAATATGATAAATGCTAAATAACCTAACCCTACCCTAATTCATTCAACTATAGAGCTCGAGTCTAACCAAAACCCTTCGCCGCTACCCTCCTCCGGCACCGACGAACGTGACACCTCCTCCTGCTATCCGGTAACACTCCTCTCTCCCTCCCTCTCTTCTCTCCTCTTCTCTTTTCGTGACTGCGAATAGTCGTAAGTTATTAGTTTGTCTATTTGACTAATGCTTGTTTAGTTTTTCTTTAATTTTTTTTTATGTATTTTCATATTAATTTTTGAAAATATTATTTATTTTGGAAAATATTATTTATTTACTTTAGAAAATATTTTTTGTTTCAAAATGTGTGAAAAAGTTCGGAGGTGAAAATATGGGAGTGAGAAAATATACCCATTACTAGTGAGGGGTCTCTAAAATATATTAAAGGCAAAACCCATCTTTTGGTCCATGAACTTTCAATCATTTATGCGCTTTTGGTCCCTCAACTTTTCAAGTAATGCACATTTAGTCTTTTTGTCATTTGGACCCCTAAAATTGCTGATGTGGCGAACCAGACTCGCCATGTGGCTAATCAAACCGACCAAGTGCCCAGTTCTTCTCTAATTGAATCGGTTTTCTACACAAACCCAACTAAAACAAAAAAAAAAAGAAAAAAAAATCAAATACAAAACCCCTAATTCAACAGCCCTAATCGATCAAACCAATTCGATTTTGGTCATCTCTCTCACGGTCTTCTCTAGTTTGTCATCTCTCTGTGTTCCCTCAATTACTAATGTGTTGATCACGATTGGTATGTATAGAGAACATTAAACACTGTACATAGACGTAGTTGAAGATATGGGTTCCCAATTTTATTTTATTTTTTTGTTACATATGGGTTCCCAACTAATCTAATTGTGTGTCAACACATGGTTGGCGAATCGTTGATAGTTCATTAAGGGCAATATTTTTCTATGGTTGGTGGGCAATAAAGTTATAGTCTTTATTTATTCAATTTGGCAATAGCTAAAGATGACAAACTAGAGAAGACCGTGAGAGTGAGAATGAGAGTGAGAGTGAGAGTGAGAGTGAGAGTGAGAGTGAGAGTGAGAGATAACCAAAATCGAATTGGTTTGATCGATTAGGGTTGTTGAATTAGGGGTCTTGTATTTGGTTTTTAATTCTTTTCTTTATTTTAGTTGGGTTTTTTTAGAAAACCGAACCAACCGCCGATTTAAAATTAGCCACGTGGCGAGTTCGGTTCGACATATCAGCAATTTTAGGGGCCCAAATGACAAAAGGACTAAATGTGCACTACTTATAAAGTTGAGGGACCAAAAATATAAATGGTTGACAGTTCAAGGACTAAAAGATGAGTTTTGCCTATATCAAATTATTTCTTAAGAGGGTCTTTATGTCGCCTTGAAAACATAGGATAAAACTACTTTTGTACTTCAATTTGCGAATAGTTTTAAATTTAATTAGAATGGGTGCATTACTTTTAAGGTTCGTATTTCCTTATTGTTGGTTTCACACAATGTTTTATTTTTTTTCATTATTTTTAAGTCCTTTTTTATTTCTATTACAAATAAAAAAAAATCTCATATACGAAAAATGATTTTAAAAAAAAAAACAAAACTCATCTTTACTACAACTACATTGAAGAATTTTTAAACATTTATAACATAAAAAATTGAATTATTAAAACTCGTGTGATGCATGGGCACTCAAACTTGTCGGGATATGATTTAAACTCTTGTTAATATTTATCTTGTTTTAGATTTAGCCAATATATTTAGTTTGGTATGTCAACATTTTTTAATTGGTAAAAAATAGGATATTGATATTATTCGTTGCTTACGAAAATATATTTATATCTAATAGATGAATAAAGTAAGCATATATCTTGCCACATAATCCTACCCTCAATTCTCCCAACCGAACAAGTCACCCTAAAAGGACTACTACCAAAACCCAAGTGTTAATCCTAGTGTAAACTAATCCCATGATCTTAGGATTGTGAACCGAACAGGCTATATGTGAACCGAACAAGCCATTAATGGACCTGTGAGTAATTTCTTCTCTACGAGCCTAAAAAATGACTACCAAGTTTGGGTTGTCAAGACGAAAGCCCATTTGTGTGGTCTTGGTCTACGCAGTGGGTTAAAGGTGAAACAAAAGCACCTATGTTGGAAAACAATTCAACTTTGAATCAGATCCAGGGTCATGAATAAGAACTCGCAAAAGCTCTGAGAGTGTTGTTGAAAATTCATGTTGCCGCTAGAGTAAGTGTTTTCATGGGATAATGACTTGTTAAACTACGAAAGACGCTTGGGGTGTGTTGCAGGAGATCTATTTGCGCAATGATAGAACTAGAAGACTCCAAATACTAAATCTCAAAAGAGACTATAGAAGAGTTATCGAATCGATTGATAAATGCGTAAACAAAATTCGACTGATGAGAGAGGAACAGCCAAATAGCATGATAGTGGAGAAGGTATTTGTGAGTTTGCCCAAACGATTTGAGACAAAATTTTTTTCCCTTAAAGACTCAAGACATACAAGTCTAATAGTCTGTTCGAGTAAGAGTTAGGATAATACACGTGAGAGTGCATTCACGAATATGGGATTTCCAATCTAATCATTTAACGCTTATCTCAAATAGGCGTGTTGTTCGCGTTAGAGTGGTCACGAAAAGGATAAAGTCATTGTACTGCAGAGAAATTATGAATTTTCCCATCACATATAGGCAAAAAATTCATTTGTTTTGGGATTTTTCTTTGAGTCCGATCTGGTTTGCCGACACGGTTTTTGCCTCTATCGAAAACCAATCTTTCGCTAAAATCCCACAACACGCAGCTCAATAGAAGCTACATCATTTTCAAACGATGATCCAATTGCACAAAACCAAAATCCATTAAAGTTTACGCATTTAGAGACACCTAAAACAAGCCCTAATATATTAATGCCAACAGTACCATCAAAATATTTAACAGAAATTAAACAAGCGAAAGACTTCATTTGTGACATTGAATCATTGCATTGGTTTGAGAGGTTTTACAAGAAATCAAAACGAGAACTGTGTACGAAGTTTCAACTTACAGATTTACAAACAAATTGACTGCTCACCCTTTTTTTAAAGCCAATTAATTGTTCACTTTTGTTGGTTGTGTTGAAGATATTGAGGAAGGTGACACAGCGAATAAAGCGAAAATAAACAAGGCTAACACTTGATTAAGCCTTAGAAGAAGATAACGAGTTTCTACACCGGAACTTAACACTTAAACTTGAGCAAAGAAGACAAATTTAGTTCTTATTCAATAATTCAATTCATATTCAAACTATAGTAGGGTTTACATACTCATAGGGTGTCATAAACACTCCTAAATAAAAAGAAATAACAAAATTGGAAACTTCCTAATGACAAACAAAATTGGAAACTTCTTAATGACAAATATTCTAATTCCTTAAATAAGAAGCTACTAAAAGACTTACCATAGAATAAGGAAAGAAATCCTACTAATATGAAAATAGTAACTAACATAAATTAGTGAATAGAAAATTAGAAACCTCCAAATACGAAACACTAAAATTTCGTAGTTTCTTATTTATGATTTATGGGCTTTCTTCTTGAGCTTTAGTAATTCGGCCCGACTCATAAACACTTCCGCTACACGTTCCTCGTCAGTCCCTCTACTTGAGAAAAACTCGACCTCGAGTTGATTGCACCATCTGGGTATAACGGAGTCTCAGACGAATAAAATGGATAAATATCCGCCACATTAAATGTTTCGGAAGTTCCCATGGAATCTGGTAAAACCATCACATAAGCATTGTCGTTGATCTTCTTGACAATCTGATAACCCCCATATTTCTTAGGCTTCAGCTTGTTGCAAGTCCCCACTGGAAATCTTTCATTTCACAAGAACACTAGAACTTGGTCTCCAACTTCAAATGTTAGCCTCCTACGATGTTGGTCTGCTACTTTGAGAAAAACTCAACCTCGAGTTGATTGCACCATCTGGGTATAACGGAGTCTCAGACGAATAAAATGGGTAAATATCCGCCACATTAAATGTTTTGGAAATTCCTATGGAATCTGGTAAAACCATCACATAAGCATTGTTGTTGATCTTCTTGACAATCTGATATCCCCCATATTTCTTAGGCTGCAGCTTGTTGTAAGTCCCCACTGGAAATCTTTCATTTCACAAGAACACTAGAACTTGGTCTCCAACTTCAAATGTTTGCCTCCTACGATGTTGGTCTGCTGCTTTCTTGTACATGGAATTAGCTTCTTCTAAGTTCTTCACCTCTGCTTGAACACCTTGCCATTCAGTTGCCATTGTTTCAGCAGCTGCACTAACTCCTGGCGCTTTGGGTAACTTAACTAAATCAAGAGCATAGTGTGGAGTTTTTGTATATACAATAGAAAATGGAGATTTTCTTGTTGCACTGTGAACAACATTGTTGTAAGCAAATTCAGCTTGTGCTAGTGCAAAATCCCACTGCTTTGGTCTATCACCACAAATGCTACGAACCAAATTGCCAAGTGTTTGATTAACAACTTCGACAATCTGATTGTGGATGAGTTGTGAAGCTGAAGTTCAAAGATGAATCAAATAGCTTCCATGAAGTCCTCCAAAAATGTCCATGTCGTCACGGTCTGATGTAATAGTTTTAGGTACACCATGCAAACGAACAACCTCCTAGAAAAATAATTTGGCTATCCCGCTCGCAATTGACGTCTTCTTGCAAGGGATGAAGTGAGCCATCTTAGAAAACCTGTCAACCACAACAAAAACAAAATCCATGCCTCTCTGTGTTCGAGGTAATCCAAGCACAAAATCCATAGACAAATCCTCCCAAATATTTTTTGGAACTGGTAATGGCATGTACAAACCAATGGCAAGCACAAAATCCATAGACAAATCCATAGACAACTCCTAAAACCCTAAATTGCCCTTTTACTGTTTTGCATGTGTAACACCGCTACACAAATCTAGTGACATCCCTTCGCATATGTGGCCAATGATACCTCTCTCCAACAACAGAAAGAGTTTTATCACTACCCTAGTGACCTGCTAGGTCGCCACCATGCAAGTCTTTAATAAACTTCCCTTAATGATGGTTTGGGAATGCAAAGTTGATTGCCCCGCATAAGAAAGCCGTCATGAATGTGAAAGTCATCAATAGGCTAGGTTGTGAAACATTTCCCCTAAACATCTCGAAAGTCCTCATCCATCACATACAACTCCTTAATGGTGTCGAATCCCTTAACTTCTTGTCTCATGGTCACCAACAAATCTGCACGTCTGCTTAATGCTTCAACCACTTTATTCTGCACTCCAGCTTTGTGTCTCAACTTGAAGGGAATTTTTTGTAGAAATTGAGACCACCTAGCATGCATATCCTTGTTGATTCGCTTCTGGCTATTCAGATATTTCAATGCATCATGATCTGAATAGATGACAAATTCAGGCCTGACTAGGTAGTGTTCCCATGTCTTAAAGGCACGCACAATAGAGTAAAACTCTGTCATACGTAGTCCACTTTTTTCTTGCTTCACTGAGTTTCTCACTAAAGTACGCCACTGGTCGTTTCCTTTGGTAAAGAACAACTCCAATCCCTACTCCACTAGAATCACATTCAACTTCAAACAACTCATCAAACTTTGGTAATGCTAAAACCGCAGCGGTGCATATCTCCTCCTTGAGCAAGGCAAAACTTGCTTTAGCCTCATCAGTCTATTGAAATTTTCCTTTCTTCAGGCATTTAGTAACAGGTGTTGCAATGCTACTAAAATTTCTGATGAACCTCTTGTAAAATGTTGCCAACCCATGAAAACTCGGAACTTCTGTGATTATTTTGGGTGTAGGCCACTCTCGAATGGCTCGAATCTTCTCATCATCCACGGTATGCCATCTGCACTAATGACGTACCCCAGGAACAACAACTTGTTTGTCAGAAAGGTGCACTTCTTCAAGTTGATGTATAGTTTACTGCAAGGATGTTAGCACTTGGCGGAGGTGCAAGACATGCTCCTCTTCTGTTTGGCTATAAATAAGGATGTCATCAAAATAAACTACCACAAACCTCCCTATAAATGGCTTGAATATCTGATTCATGAGCCTCATAAAAGTGTTGGGAGCATTTGTTAGCCTAAATGGCATCACGAGTCACCTTTCTCTAGTTTGTCAAGTATTTTCCTTGCCATCATGTTGAGCCGCAACATTGAATTGCCAAGGTCTCCTAAGCAAACAAGTGACACGCATCCATATCCACAACATCAAAATAGATCTCATCACTATATTTGTCGATGGAGAATGGTACCTTGCACCTTTCAGTCACAGGAATCTTTTCTGTTTCCTTAATCCAACTTATAGTGTATGGATTAGGGTGTTTTTCAACCTTCAGACCCAACCTTTCAACAACACCCTTGCCAATAATGTTTTCGTAACTACCACTATTTATAATTACATCAAATAAACAATAAGTGATAGTGCACCTCGTTTTAAGTAATTGATGCCTTTGAGTTTGATCTTCATGTTTTGGCGAAAGCATCATGCGTCTCACCACACAATTTTTCCCATCATGTTCGTCATACTCGTACTCATCCTCATCTCCATCAGGGCCGCATGTAATACCAACATCTTCATCTTCTCGCTCAACCATATGGACTGCTTTCCGTAGAGGGCAGCCATAAGATTTGTGACCAGGTTGCATGCACTTGAAACACTTGCCTGCGGTTGGTCTTGCTCAAGGGTTTATAGACTTTTGTCCATCTTTTGTCTCTGTGACTTTCTATTTTCCAACCGCCTTTTCATCTTTGTATCGCTCGTTATGTGTAGGTGCATCTTGAACCGGACCACTTTTGTCACTAGTTGTACCATACTTATTCCCACCATAATTTTTGCATGAATAATCATGTTTTCTCCTTTCTTGCAAAGCCAATTCACTTACAAGGCTATGTTACGAGCTTCGGATAGTGTCCTCAACACCTGCACCCCTATTTTATCTTTGATGACCAGCTTCAATCCATCCATGTATCGAGCAACTTGTTGTCTTTCTGATTCTCTGAGATCATTCCTTTATGCCAATCTCATAAACTCCGAAGTGTATTCATGAACAGAGTTTTGTCCCTGACGACATCTCTGGTACTGTTGGAATAAGAGGAAGAAAATCTTGTTGCAGTAACTGCTTCATTCGGTACCAAGTTCTGACTGGTGTTCGTCCTTCATGAACTCTCCTAGTTTGCAATCTTTCCCACCAAGCCGAAGCTCCACCTCTTAATCTACATGCAACCAACTGCACCCGCTTTTCTTTAGGGATCTCCATGTATTAGAAGAATCTGTTGATCTCAGCATGCCAATCCAAAAATTCTTCAATATTAAGATTACCATTGAAACATGGAATATCTACTTTGAGCCTAAAATCGCCATGGTCTCGATCCACCATAATAGCTATTTCTTCTACGACCAACTTGTCGTGTTGGTGGTAGAAGAAAATCACCATCATCGCTGTTAACATAGACCGGTCACCTACGTTTGTTTGCAAGAACAGGTCTGTCGCCAGGCTGTCGGCGAGCTACTTCATCTCTAGTACGAAGCCCTTCGTCATTCCAATTTCTGTTGGCATCTATGTTTAGATGGTCAAGCCAATCTGCAATTTATTCAAGGCGTTGCTCCAAACGCTGAAATTTGAGATCTACCTGTTGCACAAAAGCTTTCAATGCCCCCTCTTGATCTTCTATCCTCGATCTTGAGGTCTCAGCACCATGATCACTGTCATGAATACTGCCGCTTACCGTTGTTGGATCAACCGCCATGAGAACGGGAAAGCAAACCTAGCTCTGATAGCAACTGGAGCAATGAATAAAGCGAAAATAAAGAAGGCGTTGGCCTGATTAAGCCTTAGAAGAAGACAACAAGTTTCTACACCGAAACTTAACACTCAAACTTGAGCGTAGAAGACAAACTTAGCTCTTATTCAATAATTCAATTCATATTCAAACTATAGTAGGGTTTAGGGTGTCATAAACACACCTAAATATAAAGAAATAACAAAATTGGAAACTCCTAATGACAGAAAATTGGAAACTTCCGAATGACAAATATTCTAATTCCTTAAATAAGAAGCTACTAAAAGACTTACCATAGAATAAGGAAAGAAATCCTATTAATATGAAAATAGTAACTAACATAAATTAGTGAATAGAAAATTAGAAACCTCCAAATAAGAAACACTAAAATTTAGTAGTTTCTTATTTATGATTTATTGGCTTTCTTCTTGGACTTTAGTAATTCGGCCTGACTCAAACACTTCCGCTACGCGTTCCACGTCAGAAGGGTGCACGACTGAGAGTCATCCGAAAAGGAAGGGAGGAGGGAGGAGGTCGCTTGGAGAGTTCACACATAGTCAATCACGTGAAGAGAATGGCCAAACTAGGGCTTTGGACTATATATTAGTGTGGGGTATTTTTGTCACTAGGCAATCCCTCACCTTGCGGATTAACAATGACACGAGAATAGGTGGGTTTGTTTAATTGGTATTTGTACCGATTAATTTGTCCAACGCGTAAATTTGTTGGCCATGCGAACACCAACTTCAAGCCTTATCCCGATACTAATAGTTTTAGTCTAGCAACGCGAAAAAGCCATAAATACTTTGTCAGAGTTAATCAATGCTTTGCAAGCTCAAGAGAAAGAAAGATCTATAAGAAAGGGAGTAGTAGAAACAACAATTGAAGAAGCTTATTCAGGTAAGACTTCCTCTTCAAAGGTAAGAGGAAAAACTCCATAACGTAACAACTGCAAAAAGATGGGTCATATAGAAGAGAATTGTTGGCACAAATGACAGCCACAAAGCTTCAAAAGCAAGAACTTTGGCCACTTGCAGAAAACTTGGAGGTTTAAAAAGGAAGATCAAACAAACATGGTGGAAGTGACCACTGAAGAACGCTTTTTGAAGTTGAAGAGAAGTGTGTCAAGAAATTTTTCTGAAGATTCTGCATAAGCCCTACTACTCATCAAATTACATATGGAACTTCTTTCATCCTTTTGCAAAAAGCAAATATGATAGAAGTATTTAAAATGACGTTTTTCCCTTTTAAGGATATAATAGAGCTGAATTAAAGGAAAGCATAGAAATGGTGTAAAAAATATTAATTGTTAAGGTATATATGTGGGTATTTAGGGTTTGGCTAGCTACGCATAAACGAGCCCAATGGGCCAAACCCTAAGTACCCACATATATATACCTTAACAATAATAAGCACAAAAAAATTAAGGTTCATTACGAACCTACTGACCGAAATACATGAAGTTTACACCACAATGTACTAAGGATGGAAGACAACTTTCATTAATTGCAATATCGTACCTTGGACAAACCCTACTCTTATCAAGAATTGCAGTAAACAAGAAATCCCCAAATGTTTTCTCCAACATTTTCTCTACCTGGAAGACAAAGAAAACAAATAAATTATCCGTATAATGTTAGGAACTACAATTTTCAAGCTTTAAAAAATTTGACATCTTAATACCTGTCGGATATCAACTTTACTAGCACAATCACAATAAGTTTTGAATCGTGACCAATAATCTTTCACAAGCCCTTTCCATTCAGTAAGTCCAGTGGATACATTATCAAGCTGCTTAAGAAAACAAAAATTATTGAAACTTGATGTCTTGGCACCAAAGTGCTTAGTACTTTCCAACTCAAACTACACAGAAAGCATGAGAGAAATATAGTTGCAAGTAAAATGAGAGAGAGAGAGAGAGAGAGAGAGAGAGAGAGAGAGAGAGAGAGAGAGAGAGAGAGTAAATCAATCAACTAAAACAGGCAAGAGCAAACATGTTCTAAGTTGAAGCGACAAATTATTACCAACAAATGGAATAAACAAACAGTACCTCATTTTCCATATCAGCCGTGAAGCTGTAGTCCATCACCTCAGAAAAATGATGAGAAAGGAAAGCTGAAACCTGAATATCCCAATAATAACTTTAAAGATGTGTCAATCAATTGCAAAAGCTCACATTTATAAACTACAGACATAAAAGAAAATGCATCCACATATAATAACTCTTGAATTACGATTTCCATGGATATCAACTATTATTTTATGTGTAATAAAAACTTCATCATATAAATTGTTACAGCTGGAAATAGCTAATTAGGAAAGTGTATATATGCTAATTTGTAGGGATTGTTTATTCAAAGGGATGTGATTAGCTTAGTTGTTTTCTTTCCTATAATAGGACTCTTGTATGTATATATGTATGTACATTCTGATGAAGTAATAGTATAAAATTCTACCAAATTATTTTGTTATTGTCATGGAATCAGAGACCTAACTCTGGGTCATCCCATTTTCGCATTCTTCGCGTTTGAGATCAAACCTTTTGTTTATGTTGTTTGTTGTGGATTTGCTTGTTGTATCAATGTGATGTTATTGTTTTGTTTCTCTATTCTGCAGGCAGAATTCGTTCTTTCTTTGTGCTACTTTGTTCCAATGGTAGTTTGCACTTGTTGCTTCAATGTGTCTGGGTCTATTCGGTTATTTTTGTTGGGATTATTTTTTTTTACGCGGCTAAACAGACCCCAAAACTTGCTCAGCATACACCATTATCAAGCATACCCTGATTTTTAAATTCCAATTCTAAACTTACCCCACTTTTTTCAAAAATCACTAAAATACCCTTGCTCATCCCATCACCCTTATCCCAACACCCTTCAATCCTCTCCATTTCTTGGTTTTGGCCATTGTAGAGCATTGGTACTAGGTTGGAAGTGTTGCAGGAGTTTTTTTCGTAGAACAAGATAGAATCTGATATCGTCGTGCCCTAAAAGGGACGAAGTTTCGCCTGTGGATTTCAGACGCATAGGGTCGAAACCTCTTTAAAGGTTTTGGTTGACTTCCACCGAGACGTCACCAAGACCTTTCCCACCGAGACTATGAAGAGGTCGAGGCCGAGGTGGGATACGGATGAACCGGCCGAGACCTTTAAAGAAGTCTTGGAGGTACACCCTATCAGATATTCACAACTATCTTTGAATCAGGAAAGTCAAACACGTCTCATTTCCTCTTCATCAAAATGAGTCATTGATTCTGGTGCTACAGATCACATGACAGGTAACCCCACCCTCTTCATTTCTTTTCAACCACACTCTTCCATCTCTAAAGTTATTTTAGCGAATGGATCAACATCTTGTGTTCTAGGATCTGACACCATTAGTCCAACCCCATCTATATCTTTGTCATTTATTTTGAGTTTACCTCAATTGTCTTATAATTTGATCTTCGTAAGCCAACTTACTCGTGATTTTAACTATTCTATCTCATTCTTTTATGGCTATATCATATTTCAGGATTTTTCGGTGAAGCGGATTATTGGTAAAGTACATGAATCTAGAGGGCTCTACATCCTTGACACTCAAATACCAAAGTTGTTGTGTTCTAGTGTCATGACTCCATTTGAGGTACATTGTCGGTTAGGAATGAAATCCCGAATTTCATTAACTTGTAGTTAAGGCCTAATTAAGGGACTAATGAGTATTAATTACAGTTAAGTTTGTGAATTGAGGCTTGGTGACCAGTGAAAGAGGGATTTATTTACAATTTTATGTGTGTGATGATTTGCCTAGTGTGGTGTATTATACGTATGTGATGTGGAAATTAAAAAGTTTGTTTGCCTGAAATCAAGTTTCATTAGTGTTAAAATGTCGACACGAGATTTTGCCTCAATTTACACCTATTTATAGTTTCTTTTGTTGTTTGCAATGATCATTTGTCTCTATCTTCTTGTTCTTTAAATCCATCTCTTGATTTTATTTCCATTCCTAAAAATGTTCATGATGCTTTATCTCACCTTGGTTGACGTGAAGCGATGATAAATGAATTGAATGCTTTAGATGACAATGGTACTTGGAACTTGGTAAACTTAGAAACAAAGCTATTGGATGTTTGCAGTTAAGGTGAACCCTGATGGAGCAATAACTCGTTTGAAAGCCCGTCTTGTAGCTAAAGGCTATGCACAAACATATAGGGTTGACTATTCTAACACCTTTTCTGTTGTTGCTAAAGTATCATCTGTCAAGTTATTTATTGTTTATGGTTCAAGTTGAGAATTGGCCCCTACACTTATTAGATATCAAAAATGTGTTTTTGCATAGTGATCTTCAAGAAGAGGTATATGTGGAGGGTCCCTTCATGGTTTTATTGCTTAGGGGGAGAATGGGAAAGTCTGTCATCTGCAAAATTCGTTATTTGTACTAAAGCAAATTCCACGAGCTTGGTTTGGCAAGTTTAGCCACGCAGTTGAAGCTTTTGGATTGAAGAAAAAATAAGTCTGGGCATTTTGTTTTCTATAGACAATTTAAAAAGGCATCATTAATTTTGTTGGTAGAATATGTAGAAAATATCGTTATCACTAGGAGTGATACTACTTGAAGCCTTTCTACATACTCAGTTCCAGACGAAAGATTTAGGGGCATTAAAGTACTTCTTGGGAGTTGAATTATAAGGAGTAAGCATGGTATCTTCTTGTCTCAAAGAAAATATGTGCTTGGTTTGCTAACATAATGTTTGAAGATCCCAAGAGATATAGAAGGTTGGTTGGGAAGTTGAATTACCTCACAGTAACAAGTCCATATATGACAAAGTTGTCAGTCACTTTATGACATCTCCAACAGTCGAACATTGGGCAGCATCAGACCAAATCCTGCGTTACTTGAACAACGTGCCTGGGCATGGAATTGTACACAAGAACCATGGACACACTCATATTGGGTGCTATTCCGGTGTAGATTGGGCCTGACCCAAGGTTGACAGAAGATCAACTTCATGATATTGTGTCAGAGGGAATCTGGTCTCATGCAGAAGTAAGAAGCAAAATGTGGTTTCAAGGTCGTAGGATCAAAATATAGAGCTATGACACGATCAGTTTGTGAAATCATGTAGTTAAGTCAGCTTTTAACTGAAGTTGTTCTTAAACCTTGCGTGCCAACAAAATTATGGTGCGACAATCAAACTGCCCTCCATATTGCCTCTAATCCTGTTTTTAATGAATGGACCAAACAAATGGAAATTGACAGTCACTTTGTTCGAGAAAAGATACAACTAGGTCTGATCTATATAGAGTATGTGAAGCAGGAGAGCAGTTAGGAATGTGATTAGCACTAAATGGGAATCGTGTTGATTTATCTTTATAACAAGCTGGACACAATTAACATTTATGCTCCAGCCTTCAACTTGAGGGTGTTACTTACTGTGTTACAACGATAAATAGTTAATTAGGAAAGTGTATATATGCTAATTTGTAGGGATTACTAATTCATAGGGTTGTGATAAGCTTAGTTGTTTTCTTTCCTATAATAGGACTCCGGAACTTGTATGTGTATATATGCTAATGGTATAACAAATTCTCCCATTATTTTCATATAATTCTCCCAATTATTTAGTTCTTGTCATAAATTTTGCTTCACGTTCAACAAAGATACAATAACATATTCTAGAAATTATGGAAGTCCACGTTTTACAAGAATCCTAAAGGTATACAGAGAAGTTTACTGAGGGAGAGGAAACAGTTGAAAAAATTAATGCAGTCAGACTTGGATAGATTAAACTGTGAGCCCCCCTTGAATGCAGAACACCAAAGAAGGCAAATTGAGAAATATATTTTTTAAGTTCTCGAATCAAATTAAACAATAGAAAAGTTAATAGACCAACTTCAGATTTCAGTGGCTATCAATATCATCATCAGCCCCTTTACCACTAGCAACTCAACAAACTTTTACAGTTTTACTTACAAGGAGAAAAAAAAGTAAGAAATTCAAAAACTAATCAACTGATCAACTAAACACAAAAAGGATCCAATTTAAACATCAAGTCCGATCAGATTTCAGCATGCTATACATTCTCATTACAAACATTCCATAACCCACCTTTCTTTACTATTGTTTGTGCAGAACAAAAATGCCAAAACATCTTTCAACACAAAAAGGCAAATTTTAAATGTCACAAGCATAATTTGAGAAATATATTTTTTAAGTTCTCAAATCTAATTAAACAATAGAAAAGTTAATAGACCAACTTCAGATTTCAGTGGCTATCAATATCATCATCAGCCCCTTTACCACCAGCAACTCAACAAACTTTTACAGTTTTACTTACAATGAGAAAAAAAATTAAGAAATTTAAAAACTAATCAACTGATCAACTAAACACAAAAAGGATCCAATTTAAACATCAAGTCCGATCAGATTTCAGCATGCTATACATTCTCATTACAAGCATTCCATAACCCACCTTTCTTTACTATTGTTTGTGCAGAACAAAAATGCCAAAACATCTTTCAACACAAAAAGGCAAATTTTAAATGTCACAAGCATAATTTGTTAAACTCATAGCAAGTAACTACTGCCAACCAAGCGGATAGCTCACTGGTTTGGTATGGGGTTACTTGAGTAAGAGGTCGGGAGTTCGAGCCTCAATGACGGCAAGTTGTGATTTCTTTCTTATCAAAACAAATAGCAACTATGACTACCCACAATGTGGATTGGATTTGAAAATTAAATAAAGTAAAAAAAAAAAAAAAAGTATTCCAATGAGTGGAAAGGCAGAACATACCATTCGACCACGGAATTCTGGATACATCACTCGACTTTTTACAGTTACATAGTTCCTATCCTGAAAATTAAATGAACCGCATGTTACTAACCCTAATTTTTTATTAAAACACTGAATAATGCAAAAAAATAAAAAAAAAATGAAGAAAAGTATATTAAATGATTATTTTCATATATGTGGTATTTCCATTGACACAAACCAGTTATGTAGGCAAAATGATCATATATGAAGAAATAACAAACAAAAGTTACATGGTGTTGCCCTTGTATATATATATATATATATTTTTTTGTCAAAGTTGCCTTTGTATATTGATCACACCTTTAAACGCAAACAGACCTTGTATGTGGTGAAATTATTGAATGCTAGTTGCATGCTATACTTGAAAGTGTTCTAGTTCCACCAGCTTTTATTTATATACTTGTTTTACTAAAATGATTGCTCACTTCGTTAACATTACTGCTAGATTGCACTAAAATAGAATTTAGTATATACAAAAACAATAGTAATAATAATAATAATGATAATAGTAATAGTAATAGTAATAGTAATAATAATAATAATAATAATAATAATAATAATAATAATAATAATAATAATAATAACTACATACGTCATATAGATGGATCAAATGAAAAGAGCTAATAACTAGAAAAAAAAAAGTAAATAAAAAAACCTAATATCACCAAAAACACCTTTAGGACTTTAATGGTGGAAGCATATGTGGATGGTCTTCCAATACCAAGTTCTTCCAACTTTTTAACCTGATGCAAAACAAGTAGATAAGTAACGTAACAACCAAAAGTTATGAGAAATGTCACTTTTTGATTATATTATATGAAGTGGAAGTACACACAAGGGATTGCATAACCAAAATTAATGCATTAGATATACTTATCATTCTATCCCTACAAACACCTGAAGGCCAGAGCATAAATCTTTAATTTCATCAAGGGGCTTCACGCAACATAATTTATCACTAAAAGTATGTTTTTCAAGTAACGGTGACCTTTTTAATGGGTAACAAGAGTTGAACTAATCCTTGAAAGAAAATAATTCATTCCATTTTTCCAACTGTACTACAGTTAGATTCATGAATTGCTTCCATTGTTGCGTCAGCCAATATCTGTCATATCTTGAAGCTCTGCCCACCTATGTTTACTACAACTTTCCTAAAAAGTGAGAGATCCCTAAACAAACAAAAAAGGAATTGTTTGTCTGATATGAAAACCATTCTTGTGAATGTTTGACAATAAAAGCACAATATTTTCAGTAAATAATTCTTAGAAATAATAATAAAAAATAAAAAAGAATAAACCCACAAACTTCACAAAGTAGGTTTCACACTCTCATCGTGAAGATTACCAAACTCTAGCCTTGGTCTTACAAAACAGTTTAGCTTTATGGTACTAGACTCGAAGACGCAAAGTGTAATTACTGATTAAAAAGGGTGAATTATTTACTAATGAGTCCTATATTAATAAGATGTTCATTAATTAGGAAACAATATATATAATACATTGACATAAAATAGACCAATATTCAGCACATTGTTACTTCTCTAAGAGCCAAAACAATACAAACTTACAAAGAAATTACATTAGTTAGAAACACTTGCACTTTCATGCGACTAATATATTATCTATGTCATTAATTTATTGCTTTATTTTATTTTGTTGGAAATTCTCACCTTTAAACCAATCACTAACTTTTACATTTTTATTTTATTTTTTTTCAAATTTACCGCAATCAACAGCGTCACGTAAAATACAACATAAAGCTTGCACAATATGGAAAGTCCAATACAAGAACTTATTCATGGACCATGGCTTCATAAGAGAACCAGACCCAAATGCTCGTAAGAATAAAAGGTAGCACACACATATTATGTATAGTAAAAGAAGAGAAAAGAAAGGAAGAACCAGATGATGCACATATTAGAGTAATAAAAGAAAAGAACACACCAGAGATCCCTCAGTATAACGCGGCAGAGGTTGAGTGCAGTGTTGTTTGGTTTCCACATTTTCAACATATACTGGAGTCCCTGGCTAGAAAACAAAATAAAATGACAAGTGGGACAACAATAGATCTTGATGTGATACAACTAACACTTTATATAAATGCTTGTAATGATTGAAATTTACAATGGATAATGGATATTATATGGGTAAGAAAATACAAATTTATAGATTTTCATCGATTTAAACAGAATAGGTTTAAGAAAACTACACAAAAAATAAGATGTACAACTGTACAAGCTACAGAAACCCCAACCAAGAGCTGAACCTCACCTTCAATGCACAATGAAGATCAAAATTCTCTTGACTAAATGCCCCATTGAAATCATTATATCCAGCTGCTGCCGCCTCTGCATCCTAAGAAATTGAATAAGCAAATATAAGTTGAGATAATCATAGTCTAGAAGTTGTAAGTTGCATGCATCGCAATCATGATGAAGCCAACTATTATACATATTAACTGTTATTTAATAATGAATATAAATGGTTCAAACACATCAAGCTATAAGGTGATACTTTAACTAACATAAAAAGTTCCATAAAGATGTCAACAAAAACCAAGACATTAAGTACCTTATAAACTGCATGATAGCCAGGAAACTCAACTACTGAGCATGTTGATCGAAGAATAAAGGCCTTTCCATCACACCCAATGTCAACTTGAACCTAACAATCAAGATATACAGTAAGCACATAAACCATACAGTAACAACCCTAAATAAAGCATGAGCAAGAACGAGAACAAGAAGGTTGAATAAAGGCTGAGGCAGAGATTCTTAGGTGAATGGCACATAAACCTAAATGAATAGTGTAATAGTTAGAATGGAGACCATAATTTTCATTAAAAAAAAAGGAGCGGCTAAACATACCCCACTTTTAAAAAAAAAAAAAATTGGTCCAAGCGTGAAATGACCCAACGGCTCTCCATATAAAAGCGTTTTCACTCACCACGATCACCCACACCCCAATTACTCAACCAACTCCCTCTCTCGAATTGCACCCTCACCTTCGGCAAAACCCCAATGAAATTCGGGTGAAACCACATGGATTTGACATCGTGAGTGCATTTCCCACCTCTTTTCTTGTCGATTTATGGGTTTTTTAAAGTTTTTTTTGTTGTTTTTTGAGCTAGTGTCTGTGCTGTGTTGTTAGAGTTTAAGGCTTCGATTTGGTGCTTGAATCTCGCATTTTAGGCACAAAAATGTCAATGAAATAGAAAATATCTAGCAATTCTGAGTAAAACCAATAATGTTTTGGTCATTTTCGTGTATTTTTTGGAGTTTTGAGAGTTTTTTGGTCTTTCTTGTCTCCCGTGGGTCTCGGCCAGCTCCCTCCAACTCTCATCAAAACCTTTGAAGAGGTCTCGGTCTCGATGGGAGGCAACTGAGACCTCATTAAAGGTCTCGGTGGGAGTCAGTCGACACCTCTAAAGAGGTTTCGACGTTGTGCGTCTGAAACCACAGGCTACACTTCCTTACTTCTAGGGCACTGATGAGACCAGATCCAACCTTATTTGATGAAAAAACACTTCTATGCCACTTCCAACCTAATATGAGTGCATTATAATGGCAAAAAACCGAGAAAATGGAGAGGATTGAGGAGTGATGGGGTGAGCAAATGTATGTTAGGAGGCCACCTATCATAAAGACGTATAAACGAAGGGATTAGAGGACCATGGGATCATCTCTAAGTGAATCTGGTATAATTAACACTATAGTGGGCCCTTTTGAGGTCAGTGAGGGTTAGTTTTGGGAATTTTGAGTTGGTTCACTGCATATGCTAAGCACAAAGAGTGTGAGTAGGTATTGGGAGTACATAGAGTAGTATTGTTCATATAATTGGGTATGTTGTATTTTCATTCTGGTTTAGATAACTTTTCTTGGGGAGAAGAGTGGTCATCTTCTATGGGGTTCTAGATCTTCACCTCTATGTTTTGTACTCTCCCATTTTCGTCTTTCATCAATAAAGCTTGTTGGGTTTTCCTCTTTTCTACTGTGAGTTTGCTATCAGTGGTATCAAAGCGAGATTCCAAGTGTGGGGCCAAAGATTGACGTTCGTATGGAAGCAGTCGAGACAGAGCTGAAGAAGGCTCAAGAGCTGGAAGGTTCGATAGAGAGCTTGAGATATGAGTTCCAGGGCCAGCTCCAATCCCAGATCCAAACACTACCACATTGCATGGAATAGCTGTTTAGTCACCAGCGCGACGAGTTCACCAATTCTCCCAAATCTGCTCCTCCAGCAATACCAAACCAGCAGATCCACCAGATATGAACTCGGGAGAGAGGATCTGATGGTCGACGAGCTAGATTGGACCATGGTACCCTATTTTTCTGATCCAGAGGTTAGGAAGATAAAGATGCCTACATGCGATGGTGTCCATCTACTTGTATGACTCAATCGAGGAGAGCACTACTTTGCCCTCCACGAAATGTCTGAGATCTCGAAGCTTTTAGCAGTCCGGATTTGTCTCGTCGGTGCTATCCAGATCTGGCTACAAAAAGAGAAGCAGATACAGACGTTTGTTGTCCTTGCGATTAACGGAGGCCGATCCGTTACTTCTCTGCCAACAATTATTCTCCCTCAAGTAGGCGATGACGATGACTGAATATCGGGAACATTTCAAGGTGCTATTGTTGCATCGGGAGGGTTTGATGGAGAGGCATAAGATTACAGTATTCATCAACGGTTTTGTAGATCGGATACGCGTAGAGATGATGGTGGGTTCGTTGTCTACACTGAAAACGATGATCACCAGGGCGATGCCCCTGGAAAGAAGATCAGCAAGAAGGAAATAATTGGGTTTGAGGGGTCCAAGGTCTAGTCTACATCAGCTGAGACAATCCACAACTTCGAGCTCAAGACTCTGAATTGGGTCTCTCACACCTTGGTTGGGCCTAGCCGAGACTTCCATTTGGCTTAATCTAAAGCAAGTCCTCCAGCTGGCCCAAGGGGAAGCCAACTCAAGTTCATCTAGCGCAGTGACGCCCAATGTCTCGTCACCCAAGCACAAACGCTTAATTGAATCTAAAGCCCAAGTCCAAAGGAAATACGGTCTTTGTTATCATTGTGATGATAAGTGGTTCCCGGGCCATCGATGTGCAAGGAAGGTGATGAATGTCATGCTAGTACGAGATGATGATGGCGATCAATCCAGCGAATCTCTGACCTAATCATCCGAGGATCATCTTAAGTTAGCGACCATCGAGTTGTCAATTCATGCGGTCGACGAGGTTCCAGATCCTACACCATCAAGGGCTAGGGGATGTCATGGCAAGAAACAGTGGTGTTGATCGATAGTGGTGTATCCCACAATTTTATTTCCCTGATGTAGTAAAGGCTCTTGGTCTCCAGCTCTCACTGACGGCTGACTATGAGGTTTATGTGGGAGGAGGCGCAAGGCTACTTGGATTCAGGGTGCGCAGGGATATTTGTGTTTCTTTCCAAAATTTGCGTATAGTGGCTGATTTCTTTCTACTTGGGATGTGGGGGCATGATCTGATCTTAGACATGAAATGGTAGAAAACCATTAGCATCTCTATTATCAATTGGCAGAACCTCACTTTATCTTTTGTGGATGAGGGAATAGAGGTGACGATCCCAACCCTCCATCGTGCCTTGGTTTTGTGCCAGTCCATCAAGGCTCTATATATGGGGTGTTGGGTTGTTTTCGTTGAATGCTATGGAGTGGAAGCCTCTGAAACGCCTAATGCGGCAGTTGCGGTGGAGCCCTACATTCAAAGGTTGCTCGATTCTTTCTATGTTTTGTTTCAATTGCCAGCTTCCTTGCCCCTGTCAATGGATTGTGACCATGACATTGTTTAGACAGAGGGGACTGAACCTGTTCGAGTGCGCCCCTAATGCTACCCACATATCTAGGAAACAAAGATTGAAAAGATGGTTGCTGAAATGTTGAAAGCAGGGATTATAAAGTCGAGCACTAATCCGTTCTCAAGCCCATTTTTGCTAGTCAAGAAGAATGACGGGAGCTAGCATTTCTGTGTTGATTATCGTGCCTTAAATCGAGCGACAATCCAGGATCGATTCCAATCCCTAACATCGACGAGTTGTTGGATGAATTACATTGGGCAACCATTTTCTCCAAGTTAGATCTACGATCGGGCTACCACTAGATTCGGGTACAATTGACTGATGTGCACAAGACAACATTTCGTACGCATGACACTATGAGTTTCTGGTCTTGCCCTTTGGCCTTTTCAATGCTCTGGCTTCATTTCAATCTCGTATGAACAACATTTTAAAGGGGCTTCTGCAGCGGTTTGTCTCTTCGATGATATACCGGTGTACAGCTCGACCTTGGCTGAACATGTTGATCATCTCCACCAGGTCTTTTCTATCTTGAAACTTAACTCCTTATTTGACAATTTAAAGAAGTGTTGTTTTGGTTGTATTAACTTGGAGTATCTTGGACACTGGAGTAGAATCTGATCTGGACAAAGTTCGTGCCATGAACTTGTGGTCAATCGTGTCTTCCCCAAAGGGGCTTCGTGGCTTTCTTGGTCTCATAGGATATTACAGGCGTTTTGTGCGCGATGATGAAAAGATTGTAGCCCCACTGAGTTAGTTACTACGTAATGATTCTTTTGTTTGGACTAATGAAGCAACATTTGTTATCTAACCATTGAAGCAAGCCATGAAGGAAATGCCCATTCTTGCGTTGCCAAATTTTGCGTCTCTCTTTGTAATTGAGATTGACGCATCAAGTGTGGGAGTTGAGGTTGTTCTCTCTCAAGCTGACCGCCTTATCACCTTCTTTAGTTAGTCAGCATATAAACACGAACTGATGGCCATAGTTTTGGCATCGCAGAAGTGGCGCCACTACCTCCTGGGTCGAAAGTTTTTGGTGCGCACTGATCAACGTAGTCTGAAGTTATTGTTGGAACAGAAGGTCATCGCTCCAAAGTATCAGCGCTGGTTAGTTAAACTGTTGGATTTTCAGTTTCTCGATTCCCTTGTGAGTCTACTATTGTGTCCCCTATGGTATCGTCAAAGATATATTCCGAAGTCATTGGCAAGGAAGTTTTAGTTGACCCATTCCTCACCCTCCTCTGGTATAAATTCAGCAGGGCACCCTCGCAAAACCTAGGTAGTCAGTGTTTTGGGTCATCTTGTATTTCAAGGCAGGATTGTTATCTCGACCTCCTCTATTTTAAGGAATTAGTTGCTCTCGAGATTTCACATGTCTCCTATTGGGGGTCATAGGGGCTTCCTCAAGACTTATTAATTTTGGTTGAGTTCTTCTGGGTCGAAATGAAGTAGGATATAAAGAAGTATGTTGTCTTTTGCGATGTGTGCCAAGGCAACAACTATGAGACTATCTCCGAAAGGGTTGTTGTAACCACTTCCTATTCCGTCCGGCATATGGGAGGACATTTCAATGCACTTCATTGAAGGCCTTCCATCCCCTCGTGGGGTCAATTCCATTCTTGTGGTGGTGGGTAGGTTCAGCAAGTATGCTCATTTCCTCCCGCAGCGTCGCCCTTTCTTCAGCAAAAGTGGTGGCTGATGCCTTTGTGAAAGGGGTAGTAAGGTTGCATGGGTTTCCTAATAGCATCGTCTTCGACCGTGACAAGGTCTTCCTCAACCAATTCTGGTGCAAATTGTTTCGCCTCCAACAAACTCATATGCATTGTAGTTCCACATACCATCCTTAAAGTGACCAAAAAACTAAGGTGGTCGAAAGATGTGTGGGGACTTACTTGTAGTGCTTTATGCACCAGCTACCCAAGGAGTGGTCTGATTGGTTGCATTGGGTAGAGTATTGGCATAACTTGTTTTTGCACTCTTCATTGCAGTGTTTCCCTTCAAGGTGGTCTACGTTCGGGATCACCTTCCTTTGGTGCGTTATGGTGTTGTTCCCATTTCTAGCAACCCAGAGCTGAATGCCATGCTCCGCCTGTGATTCAACCCTTACAGAACTTCGTGATCAACTCTTACTTGCTCACAACATAATGAAGCGACAAGCCAACAAGCATCGACGTGATTTATCCTTTGTTGTGGGTGATTTAGCCTATTTGAAGTTTCGGCCTTACCGCCAGCAAACGGTGGCTAGACGCACCAATATGAAGCTCAGTCCAAGGTTCTTTAGGCCCTATAAGGTGGTGGAAAGAGTGGGCCCTGTTGCCTATCGTTTAGAGCTCCCCGCTACTGCTTCCATCCACAATGTCTTCCATGTATCGTAATTACACCCTGTTGTGGGCTCTATCAAGCCTCTTCCGAGTTTCCTCCTTCCTTTCCTGAGTCGGTAATGGTATCAATGGAATCCAAAGTTGTTTAGGCGTATCGCTCCTTGTGCGCATGTCCAGAGATCTTGATTCAGTGGTTTGCTCTTCAGGCTTCTGAAGCTACTTGGGAATTAGTTCGCCATATCAAGAAGTCTTTTCATGCATTCCACCTTGAGGAAAAGGTGGTTGTCTAAGGAGGAGCAATGTTAGGAGGCCACCTATCATAAAGACGTATAAGGTAAGGGATAAGAGGACTATGGGATCGTTTCTAAGTCGGTCTGCTACAACTAACATTGAAGTGGCCCCTTCTAAGGTTAGTGAGGGTTAGTTTACGGAGTTTTGAGTCGGTTCAGTGTATGCGCTAAGCACAGAGAGTAAAAGTAGGTATTGGGAGTATATAAAGTAGTATTGTTCATGTAATTGGGTATGTTGTATTTTCATTCTGGTTTAGACACTTATAAAGGGGAGAAGAGTGGTTATCTTCTGGGATTCTAGATCTTCACCTCTATGTGTTGTACTCTTCCATTTTTGTCTGCCATCAATAAAGCTTGTTGGGTTTTCTTCTCTTTTACTGTGAGTTCCCTATCGGGGTATTTCTAGAATTTCAGAAAAGAAAAAAAAAAGGTGGGGCAAGATAAGTAAAATCGGGGTATGCTTGAGTAATGGGGTACATTAAGCAAAAAGTGCGGTCCATTTAGCCACTCCCAAAAGAAATTACTTTCTGTCTTAGAATAAACAGATAATGAGGAAAAACATGTCCTCGTTCAAACTAGTTGGAGATAGATCAATCTCTCAAGGCAGTCAAGTTTACATAGCCTAACGAAGGAAATTCATTTAGTAGTTTCTCTAGTTGCCAAAAGACTAAAGAAATTAGATGATATAGACCTAAGCTAACTTCGGACGCATTGATTTGGAAGGCTTTGAACATTTTGGAATGCACAACATTAAGTGAACTAAATTAAGCGCAACGGATGAGTTTGATCCATGTACCTGACCCTAACTAATTCGAATTAGACAGTGAAAACCAATAGCAAAGTGCACAGAAGAAAGAACATGGCCACTAAAAAGTCAAGCTATTTCCACTAATAAACATTAAAAGTAAGATTTATATATACTGAGTTTTCTGAAAGCACACAATAGCATTGAAAAATCCAAATAGGCATGAGTTCAAAAATAAGTCTTTCCTTTTTCTCTCAGTAACAGAGTAAGTAATTACAGAATAAAGTTATTAAAAAGGAAATGATAGAAGGGCAAGGCTACAGGCTCCTATATATTCACAGAAGAAAATGACTACATGGCACCTACAGACATGATATCTACTCCTACGTTCACTAAAAGAGATGAAGAAGAATGCAACGACCAAAAAAGCACAAGCAAAATTTTCCTCAATGAGACCATTTTAAATGAAAACAAGAAAATCAGAGACAAAATGAACCTGGTCTATCACCACTGGTTCCATTTGGCATGCCATTGTCCTAGACCATATAAGAGAATACAACTTCAAGGAATCTTCATCAAGTACTCCAGCTAGTGTTGCTGAAATAATAAAACAAACAGTCTCAAAGTAAGATGAATATATTTCCAATTCCAAATACTATTTAACAAAAGGAAACAAAAATTGGAAAAAGGAAAAAAAGGAAAAAGAATAAATAAGAGAGGCACAATGTTCACTGTGTTTTATTACATGGTAGCCTACGTATGCTTGTTGGCCTTATGGCTTCATGTGCTTCTTGAGCATTCTTGACCTTCTTAAAGAATTTGCGGTTCCTTTCTGCTGCAAATTTCTGCCCATACCTACACAATAAAAGCATTTTGGATACTAGAGACTACATGAGATGATTCGATGGAACAAAGCAGTCTCCACATGTTGCTTTCAGTTCTCAACTCTAATCGTCAGTGATTGAATTGTTCATGTAGTTGAATGAATAGTTATATTTGGAAGCTTGAATAACTACTTTACTACCTTTCCCCTTATTCTTCTTTTCTTTGTCAAATCATTAAACTAATGTACAACGTCCACTGAATCGATCTTGAAGCATAGATGAAGAAACAAGGACTCGCATGATCACACAAGCAAATCGAGAACTAAAAAACCAAAGTGGAGCAAAAAGTTAACCGAGTCTACAATACCAATGCTAAGAAAGAATCAGCGATTCACATACAAAGGATACTTAATTAGCATATCCATTACTTTAAATGCAGAGTGGTATATCGTAAGCAAAATAATGAAAAGAGCAACGGCAACATGAATATTATCTAAAAGAGGTTCCTTGAAGAAAAAATAAATCTAAGGTGGAATTTAAAATTTTAAAATGTTTACCTCACAATAATGGGATTCGAAGAATCACTAGAATAAATGAGAAGTTTGATTTCAAACAAAACAAACAACAAAATTAACATTTTCATCCCTGCTATTAATTTCTTCTTGACGTAGCGCATTGCTTAGAAAGACAACATTCCTCATCTTGCTTATTGATTTAATTGAATAATACAAAAGACGAACAAAGAGGAGAGAAATCTCACAATTTTCTAAATTTCGGTGTTAATTGGTTGATAAGTTTACAAGGGATTAAATATTGAAGACCCTAGGACAAAAAAACTGAAACTTTTTCAAAGTTACAAAAGAATCCCAAGGTTTCAAAGTAGACTATAAAATCCAAACCTTTCAACACCGTGTCAATTTCTATCCAATAGCATGATTGCGTGTGCGCTAAATGCATTCTCAGGCTAATGCGGTGTGCCAAGCCATCATCCCTAAACCAATAGATTCTAACATCATGTATAAAAGATCAACTTGCAACTGATTTTTAAAAAATGGTTGTTTTTTAGGTCTACGGCTTTGATTATGGCAAGGGGCACAAAGAAGTAATTTGATTTTAAAAAAATAAAAGTTTTGATTTGATTTTCTATAAATGACGTCAAAATATGTTGGTTTAGGGTTGATAATCTAACCAACATGCAAATCCATTGGATAGAAATTATCACAGTGTTGAAAGGTTTGGATTTTTTTTTAGACCTATAATAAAAGTCTACAACCCTAGACCAACTTCCATAATTTGGAAATACTAGGTAAAGAACACATAAAAATAGTATTTTTGTTTTATCACAAAAAGAATCTTTGTATCTAAATTAGGGAGTATAAATTCCATAAACTCAAAAACATGAAGAGAGATTCTTCTAGGAATCGAAATAGATGAGAAATTGTTTGGATCAAAAGATTCTGAAATCAAGATTGAGATTCTTACAAGAATACATTTCACATCAAATGTACAAATATGTGTAGTTAAGAAATAAAAATCCATTAAGTAAGTTAAAAATAAAAGTTATTTAGTTCCTCAAAATGCAATTACAAGGACAAATTTACGAAATATTGATCCCAATGGCAATACCAGAAATGCCTATTTTAATATTTTTTTTGAAAGGACAAATTCCTATTTTACTATTTTGGTGCAACATAAGCAAAATAGATATCAAGTATCCATTTACAAAGAAAATGAAAAGTACAATGAAACCAAAAATCTTATAATTCCTGCGCAATTGTGTTAATATAAAACGTGGAGTGTTATTGGTGACAATATAATACAACGCAAGTCATTTGTTGTAAACAAAATAATCACCTAGAGAAAGACACATTTTTTTGGAAGCAAGTTGCAATCAATGTTTTAAAAAGCTAACTAAGGCTTACGCATTGAGGCTCGCCTCGGTTAACTTTTGAGATTTTCAAACTAAGGCTTAAGCCTCGGTGTAATTAAGTGAGGCTTATGCCTTTTGTGATTAAGGCATACGCCTCGGTGCTTTACGAAATGAGGCTTAAGGGAGGCCTACGCCTTACTTTGTATGCGTTTGCAAGTGTAAATATGTTTTCCTTTAGGTTATATTTTGGCTGAAAACTTTAATTTAATTACATAAGTTGTTATAGCATATAAAATACACTTGAAAATATCTTATTGCTCATGACCTAAATCTAAAATTGAAACTTGAAGCCTCATTGCTTGTTCGAGAAAGTTGGTAGGAGGTATTCTTCTCCTCCTTTCCTTCTTTCACTTTAATAAACCAACTCCTATTGTTTGAACAAATATGATGTTGCTCGAACAACATAGATATAGTTGGAACAACAAAGAAGTTGTTCAACCAACATTTAAGCCTCAAAATGCAGTAGCATTCTTGGAACAAGAAAAACAAATATTTAGTAATCCATGTTCGAGTAGCAAAGAACAATAGGAAAAGAAAATCTCATTACAAAGGTTAAATGAATTGTTCGAATTGTTGCTTGAATAACTTCTCTAAATAAAGCATGAGCAAGAAATACGTATATGAATAATTCATAATATTTACAATTTTTTCAAAATGATGGCAATATTGAGAATGACGTTACACATAGAATTCAAGTTGGATGGAAGAAATGGAGGAGTGCAACAGGTGTGATCTGTGATAGAAATAGCACTACCAAGTTAACGGGAAAATTTTATAGAACCGCAATTAGGCCTATAAAAATGAACGTAACAGAAATAAGGATGCTTAGGTGAATGCGTGGTAAAAATCGTATACATAGAATAAGAAATACATATTTCAAAAAAAAGTAGTAGCACCAATTGACACAAAGATTAGGAAAGGGCGGTTAAGGTGGTTTGGACCCTACAAAGACGCCCTATAAATGCCCCCACTAGAAAACTTGATCAATAGAAACTGAACAAATTCGATGAGGTAGGGGTAGACCAAAGTTAACTTGGAATGCATTAATTAGGAGAGATTTGAATGGTTTGGAATGCTCACCATCAATTGCACTCGCAATGGAAGAGTTTGATCCATGTAGCCGACTCCAATTATTTTGGGATTGAGGCTATGTTGTTGTTGTATTTACCATTTTTTTCAAAAAATAAAATAAAATTGAGACTTACGCCTCGCTTCTTTCAAGTAAAACACCTCAATAACACTTAAACATTGGATGCAATCGAACCTCAATTGTAGTTATGAATTATAAAAATAAATAAGAAATAAGATTATAAATGACATTCACCTCTGAACAACTAAGGCACGTATATCTTCAGCAGCTTCATCAGCGACCTGACAAGTAAAAAAAAGTCAATATCTTTGAATTTCATAGAGAATCAACACATCTCACTAAGATGATGGCTAAACCGACTAAATCATAAGTTATAAATCAAGCAAAACTGGTTAAGAAAGAGTAATTGCCTCGTGTATAGCTCTTCTAAATCACCAAAATCTTATACTTAAAAGTATATTGATATTCTGATCGGAGAAGCAAAATCAAGAAGTCCAAGGTATTATTAACATATATTTTGCAAGGCATCAATAGACAAACACTTTCTTAAAACGCTTGCACAGTCATTTGACAGTTATTGAAATGATAGATAGATAGATAGATAGCCAAGAGATATATATAGAAGTATGCAACACTTATTGGTTATTTCATAATGTCATAGTAAACAAGTTCTTAATAACATCATCATCCAATATATCTACCAATAAGATGGTACTAAGGCTTTGCAAGAATCAAACTTCTTGCCATCTTAAAACATGACACTCAATCCAAACCATTTGAGAATGTAAGTAAAAACCCTGAACTATTAAATGAGCTGACGCTAATTTTTTTCGATAAGAAAAATGAAAAAAATCAAAACTCCAAGCATAGGCAGCTTGTCTTAACTATTATTGCAAAACTAGCTAAACTTAAAAAAATAAAAATTAAAAAATAAAAATTAAAAGTTCCCATTTGTTTGAGGTTCCCTCTCCATTTTGCAATTAAAACAAAACCTTGCTTACAACGCATTTCCTGCATAGGGCTGCATTCACTAGTAATAATCAGCACTTTTCAATGGGTCAACTTCTTCTATTTCAAAACTCAATGGAAAAATCAAGGAATAAAAAAATAGCAAACAAGACAAGTTTAATTGAAGCTATTATCATTTCAATAACTGTCAAATGACTGTGGAAGCAAGATAAAAGAAAAAATTGTAAAATTAGCAAACAAATTTTTTACCATTTTCAGTTGAAATGGTTTTAATTAAAAATTTAAAACACCTCAAAAAGGTTACCTTTTTTTTTTAAATAAAATATGACAATGAAATTTTAATAAATTGGATTCTCTTAAGAATTTATATAGTATGGTGCTAATCATATTAAGTACCAATTCTTACTTTCCTGAGCTTGTGATTGTTGACACAGCTGCAACCTCATTAAGCCAATATATTATTACAAACAATACCATAGCTTTCAAGCTGTTAACCTGAAAAGGCATGCTACAATATATTATAGTAGCGTTTACATGTTAAAAGCTTATATCTTCTTTTTTTCTGCTTTTTTTTTTCTGAGAACTAGCTTAGATCTATATTTTCAAGAAAATATGGAATATATGACTTAGATTTTATAATAAGGTGGAATGCCTAAGCCCAAGTGAAAGAGGGGAGCGAAAGTGAGTGGGGCTCGAGTGTGGGAAGTGAGTATACACCAAAATGTCAAGGCAAGATAGTGTCCCACTGATAATTATATATTTGTGCCCCAATATTATGTGTATTTAATACATTTTAATGTGCCAAAATCTCCAATTTTAGTTCATAAATGCTTATTTTTGTTTATTTGAAGTTTGTAGGCATTGTTGATTAAAAAGAATAAAATCAGGGTTCTTTTGGAGTATTTTTGGTGTTTACATCACACATCCCAAGACAGCGTGTGGGACCCATTTGAAGCTAAGATGGTGATTGGTTGATGTGCCAAAGTATTGGAGTGCCTAAAGTTGAAGAAATTATTGAAAAATTGGCTAAGTATAGCCTTTAAAGCTGGGGTGTTTCAACAGCCACAGATGTGCCTCGAGACTCGCGCTGCAATAGATTAGATAATTGATTGATAGCAGGGACAGAACTGGAATTTCACACCAAAATAAGGTTTCACTCCTCTCAAGACGCTGGCACACATCTCTCACGTGCGAGACATTCACCAACACCACACTGCCACCTCTCCATGCCACCCGCCACGTTTTCCACACACAATTACCACAACACAGCCGCCTCCTCTAACAATTTCTCCCCACCACGTTTTTCTTAACTCTCCCCAAAACAACAACACCAACACACAACACCACACCACCACCCTCTCCACACTACACCACGTTTTTCACAAGACCAAAAACCCATACACACCTCTCTCATTCCCCCTGACCAATCACCAGTACTGCCACCTCACCCAAAACATTCACCAATACCACCAATACACCAGCCGAACTTCACCAATCACCAACAACCACTCCTACACACAAACACCACACTGCCACCTGATTTCCAGCAACTCCAACACACACACCTCACCACAATATACACACCACAACATACCAACACACACCATACATTAGCACCCCTCTTTATTATTGTTCATTTTGTCAAAGACTTGGAAAGGCTAGGGGATTTTGATTCAACTTGGTTTTTTCAACATATTTTGAGGTATTTAATCATGATTTCTTTTGTTCTTAACATGTTAATTGATAATTTGAACTCCTTTATGAGGTAATCCCTTTTGTTCTAGGGGTCTACAGACCCTAAGTTGGACTCCTTTTGATTTCAATGTGAATATATTGTTTATATCTTTTCATTGTGTTGATTTGTGTGTTCTTGCATGCTATGCCATGCCTACCTTGATCAAGTCGGTGTAGAACATAGGGTTAGGAAACCATTGGGGCTTTAGGACCCGGATTTGAGGAACCACAACCTTAGAACATGTGGTACGTCGACCGACGACCACTGACTAGGGAGGCGTGAGAATTTGGAATTTATTTCGGTGTTGCCACTTACGCTACTCACGCCGACCGGCGGAGTCCGAGTGAGGCATTAGGATCTCCATTACCGAGACCTCGGGATGGAGTGAATTTTAGGAAATTTGCCTATCAACACATGAATTGAGGAGTTTTCTAATTGCATTGGATCGAAAGGAAACAACTTAGGTTAATAGATTCCCTAGAACTATTTTTCCATCGTTTTAAAAGTAATTTTAATTCCTTGAATTTAGAGTTAGCTTATTTAGTGATTAGCTTAAATTAGTTAATTACTTAGTTTAATTTCCATTTCAAATACCCAAATTAAAGTTTCCTAACTTTATGTGTTGATTGAGCAATAGATTAGCTTTTAACCGTCCTTTGGGTTCGATATCCACGACTTGAACACTAGTTTGAGTCGCTATTACTACCGCGAAGCCCTACACTTGGGGCTCGCCATCACCCACATCCCAACAAATAACCCACTCAATACTCACTTGGATATCCAATGTGGGACAGTAGGACTATTCTTAACAGTATGCGAATAATTTTCTCATTCAGGTAAAATGTAAAAGTTTTGTTACTTTCAAAAAACCCATTTGAAATTACAACACAATCCTAAATATGTTAAGGTCGGCTCTATGAATCAAATACTTCCATTCAACTTGATTTAATGCAATTGATGATGAGTTATGATATTTATTTAAATACTTCATAATTAATGCATCCTAAGATATCTTAAGTTTACCCCTAATAACGTTTAATTCTTTCAAGTTTAACTTTATCAAGTTTTCTAGCTATAATATTTGTAGGGTATTATTTGCATGTGTTCACTCAACCACAAGCGCCATTCTCTAATTTTCCATCTATTAATGATACAATTTTATATTAATATTTGTATTTCTTATTTCCACCTATGTAGTACACTTTGACTTTGTGTGTTGCATAGCCGGTCCTAAGTCCGGATAAAGGAGGAGGACTCCGACACCCAATGGGTAAGGGAGGTCCCAAATCCATTTTTTCAAACCCAAAAAATGGGGGAGGAAGGCCCCAAACCCATTTTTCATTCTTGGAAAATGGAGGAGGGTTGCAATAGGTTGATAGCCAGCGTAAAACTTTTGTAACTCTTGATGAAATGGATCAAACAAATATAAGTGTTAGGGTGTTCCCACCTAGCGACGCGCTGCATCAGAGCCCGAGTGTTGTGCAAAATGAGCAAGGGTGTTTTTCACATTGCCGCCTGGGTGTGAAGATAAATGAGCAAGGGTTCCTACACATTGGATGTGTGTGGGTAAAGAAGTTAGTCCCTTCACATCGCCGCCTGGATGTGAAGATAAATGAGCAAGGGTTCCCACACAGAGGACGGGTTTGGGTAAAGAAGCTAGTTCAAAACGAGCACAAAAACAAAAACAAAACCATAGATAATGAAACTAGATCGTTTAGACAAAACATAAATAAAAATAGAAAAGGAAAACAAACACAAAATGAAGAAAATTTTCATTTATGGACATGGAACATAGGAACACTTACAGGGAAGTCAATGGAATTAGTTGATACTATGATTAGAAGGAGAGTCAATATTGCTTGCCTTCAAGAGACCAAATAGGTAGGGGAATAAGTAAAGAAATAGAACACTGGGTTTAAGTTGTGGTACACTGGTATAGATAGAAAATGCAATGGAGTAGGAATTGTAGTGGATGATGATTATAAGGATAAGGTCGTAGAGGTTAAGAGAATGAGAGATAGATTGATCCTAGTTAAATTAATTATTGGAGACGAAAAAATTAACATAGCGCCTATGCACCACAAGTAGGATTAAACGAGAGCATCAAACGCAAATTTTGGGACGATATGGATGGATTTATGCAAAATTATCATTAAATGAAAAGGTTTTTATTGGAAGAGATTTAAATGGGCATGTGGGGGCAAGTAATGATGGGTTCGAGAGAGTCCATGGAGGTTTTGGTTATGATACTAGAAATAAAGAAGGAGAATCAATCTTAGAATTTGCTTCAGCGTATGATCTTGTCTTAGCAAATACTAGTTTTAGGAAAAAGGAGTCGCACATAATTACTTTTAGTAGTGATCATAACAAGAGTTAAATAGATTTTATTCTAACAAGAAAAATTGATAGAAAAACATGTAGAGACTACAAAGTAATACCTGGTGAAGCGCTTACTACCCAACATAAGTTAGTAGTACTTGATATTAAGCTAAAACGACGAATTAATAGGAATAAAAGAGACAAGGACCTAAAATAAAGTGGCGGAAACTAAAAAATAGTAAACAAGTGGAGTTTAGAGAAAAATTACTAAAAGAAAACATTTGGAATATTAATTTAGATGCTAATACAACGTGGCTAGAAATGAGTAGTTGCACAAGGAGAGTAGCGTCAAACGTGTTAGGTATATCTAAAGGCTTGAGACCACCAAAGAAGAAAACATGGTGGTGAAACGAGGATGTCCAAAAAGTAATTAAGATTAAAAGAGAGATGTATAGGAAGATACCTTGGTGTCAAGATGAAGATGTGTACAATCAATATAGAGAAGCAAGAAAACAAGCTAAAAAGTAGTTGGTCAAGCTAAAACAAACTTCATGGAAGATCTATATACAAAGTTAGGTAATAGAGATAGCAAAAAATATATTTATAGGCTAGCCAAATTAAGAGATAAAAAGAAACAAGACCTAAGCCATGTAAGATGTATTAAAGACGAAAATCAAAATGTTTAACGAGCGAAAATGATATTAAGGAGAGATGGAGAAGCTACTTCGATAACTTATTTAATGATGGCCAAGTTGATATCATGGTAGATGAAAACCCACACCAAGAAAAAAATGTAAATTATACACGCAATATTAGAATTCCGTAAGTAAAAAAGGCATTGTAAAAGATGAAAATAAGGAAAACATGTGGCCCAGATGAAATACCCATAGAGGTTTGGAAATGTTTAGGAGAAATTGGATTAACTTGGTTAACAAAACTTTTCAACAAAACTTTAAAATTAAAACGGATGCCAATAGATTGGAGAAGAAGCACGTTTGTACCAATCTTCAAAAACAAAGGAGACATTCAAAGTTGTTCAAACTACTAGGAATTAAACTTACGAGTCATACTATGAAACTTTGGGAGAGGATAATTGACAATAGACTAAGAAGAGAAACAACAATATCAAAGAATCAATTTGGCTTCATGCCTGGAAGGTCAACTATGGAGGCAATTTTTCTTGTACAAAGATTGATGGAAAATATAGAGAAAGAAAAAAGGATCTTCATATAGTATTTGTAGATTTAGAAAAAACATATGGTAGGGTTCCTAGAGTTGTTCTTTGGTGGGTTCTAGAAAGAAAAGGGGTGCATGCTAGATACATAGACACGATTAAGGATATGCATGAGGGAGTAGTAACTAGTATAAAAACATTCGAAGGAACTACAAAAGAATTTTCCATTACGATAGGACTACATCAAGGATCGACTTTTAAGCCCATACCTCTTTACGCTAGTTATAGATAAATTAACTAGGCATATTCAAGAGGATATATCATGGTATATGTTATTTGTAGATGATATTGTCTTAGTAGACAAAACAAGAGATGGAGTGAATAGGAACTTAAAACTTTGGAGAAATACATTAGAATCTCAAGGCTTTAAGTTGAGTAGGACGAAGACCGAATACATGCACTGTAAGTTTAGAAATACGAGACATAGATATGGAGTGGTAAAATTAGGGGAAGTAGAAGTTTCTAAGGTGAAACACTTTAGATATCTAAGATTAATCATACAAAATGATGGCAATATTGAGAATGATGTCACACATAGAATTCAAGTTGGATGGTAGAAATGGAGGAGTGCAACAGGTGTGATTTGTGATAAAAATATCCCTACCAATTTAAAAGGAAAATTTTATAGGACCCATAGTTGAATCGTACAAGTTGCAAGTCAACTCGTACGATTTGACTCGATTTTGAGCAATACCGAGTTGAGGTCACACTCAACTCGGTGTTGTGTGAGAATCGGGCGATACATATTTGAATCGCACGATTTGATTCGAATCGTGCGATTCAAATTGAACCGCCCGATTCGCAAAAGGTCGCTGGACCCAAAATCAATTTTTTTTAATTTTTTTTTTGTTTTTTCTGGTTTTCGAGTTGTTTTCGATATTGGGAAGGGGGCTGACTACAAAAAAGAAGTGAGGAGAGTTGCAGAGAGAGGAGAAAGAGGTGAAAGAGGAGAGAGAGTTGTAGAGAGACGAGAAAGGGAGAAAAAGTTGCGGAGAAAGGGGAAAGGAGTGAAAGAACTTGATTTTGCCAAGAGAGACGAGGAGGTAGTTGCCGAGAGAGACAAGAGACTCGTCGAGAGTTGGTGAGAATTGCCAAGAGAGAAGTAGCAGATTGTTCAACGACATCTTCTCTATTTTTTTTTCAAAGAACATCATCTTCTCTTCACATCAAAAGGAGACAATCCTTATCTCTACTATGGGCCCCACCACTACATGTTGCCAAATTAATATTGTGGTCATCTGTAAAATCTTATGTGTATGCTACAGCTTTATACATAGACACACAAACACATACTACCCCACCACCACACCACACTAATACATGGAGTCCTTTTTTTTTTAACTTTTTTTGTTCAAAAAGTCTTTTTTTACTTGTAAAACATAAATTATAAATTTATATTTAAAAATATTTAAAAACATTATTAAGAAATCCAAAAAAACGATTCGATTTACGATTGGATTCAAAATACACCCCAACCGATTTTGCTATTCGATTTTGATTTGACAACTTTGATAAAATCGCAATTAGGCCAGCTATACTCTATGGAAGTGAATGTTGGGCAGTAAAACAACAACAATTACATAAAATGAACGTAGCAGAAATGAGGATGCTTAAGTGGATATGTGGTAAAACTCGTAAAGATAGAATAAGAAATACACAAATCCAAAGACAAGTAGGAGTAGCACCAATTGACTCAAATATTAGGGAAGGGTAGTTGTGGTGATTTGGTCACCTGCAAAGACGGCCTACAGATGCTCCCATTAGAAAACTTGACTTAATAGAAACTGAAGAAATTCGACGAGGTAGGGGTAGACCGAAGTTGTGGGATGCATTAATTAGGAGGGTTTTGAATGGTTTGAAAAGCTCACCATTAATTGCATTAAATCGAGCACAATGAAAGAGTTTGATCCATATAGCTGACCCCAATTAATTTGGGACTGAGGCTTTGTTGTTGTTGTTGTTGTAGTATTATATCTTTGTAGGTTTAGCAACAAAGCCACCTAATCGTCCACATCTCTGCCCAACATTCACTCCCATAAAGGATAGTTCGCTTAGTTTCAGTATCAATGATTTGTTTTGTTTTAGTTTAAGCCACATATGCCCATCCTTTTATATGATTGCAACTATCTAAAGTCATCTATCTTTATTACTTCTAATTCTCCTAATTGTACTGCCCCATTATCTTGACATCTGTTAATCATGAACTCACAATCCATGTATTTGGCATAAATCTTAAACCACTTGTGAAGAATAGTCACACATTGACTATCCAAGTAAAACATAATGGGTTATAACTTATAACTTCATATTGATTATCCAAATAAAATAGAATGGGTTATAAGTTTTAATCGGAAACACCTTATATTCTTGTCAGTTTTGTAAAGCCTCCACTTTAAAACCGTGAGCACACACTCCCATGCGGCAATCCCTTTTTAAACTTGGATTGGTTTGTGATTTGGTATTACATAAAATTTAACGTGATAAATGGCTTAATAGCCCAAAATAGATGAGCCCAAGATTTAAGTCGAAGTTAAGTTCTAGGTTGAATAATGGTCATTGGACATGAGGATCCGACGAAGTCAAGTTTCAAGTTGGCTAATGTTCATACCAAGTTGGCTAACGCGTATTGGACATGAGTTGGCTAATGACCATTAAGAATAGTCCCACATTGACTATCCAAGTAAAAAAAGAGTAGGTTATAAGTTTTGCAACAACACCAACTTGCCTTGGAATTTTGATGAAGCCGTCACTTTAAAAATCTTAAACCCACACACTCAAATCTATACATAATTTAACATAGCACAAAGTCTCCAGAGTCTCACCAACTCCCTGAAGTTCAAATTTCTAATTCAATCCATCTATTATTCCATCCATTAAAACAACATTATCCGCACAAAATATTATCCGCACAAAACATACACTATGGTATATCATCTTGCATATGCCTAGGTAGTTATAGCAAAGAGATAACAGCTCAACACACATCCTTAATGTAATCCTATAGTGATACAAGATTCTTTTGTAATTCCTCTTATTATTTCTTTACTTAGAACCACTCCTTCATAACTAATTTAATATCTCCTATATACCGAGCATGTACCCCAATTTTCCTAAAACCCACCCAAAAACATCTTTAGGAATCCTCTATTATGCTTTTTCCAAGTTTCTAGATATCACATAGAGGTCATTTTTCTTTACTCTAAATTTTTCATTAAATTTCATATTAGGAAAATTGTCTCCATTTTGCGAACAATCTAGCAATAAAACAAATGGGTAAAATAAAAATTGGTCTATAAGGTTTACTATAATATATACTTTAGTCCCTGTGTTTTTAAAAATATGCACTTTGGTCCCCCCAACAAACTTTTTTCCAAACCATGGTTGAGTTAGTGAGAAAAGACTAAACTACCACAACAAAACATACAAAAACACAAAGGAATAAAGACTCAATACTTTCAAATCAACACCTTTTTATAAATCTATTTTAATGAATTTTTTGATAAATTTTTTGTTTGGATTTATACATATTCTTATTAATTAGCATTTGATTTTAGTGTTGATCCACTACTTTTATGGCCTTCACTAATATTTTGTATATTTATTTTTACAAATTATAAAAGGTTGTAAATACTAAATCGAGAACACAAGGTGAGAACTTAATTAATGACTTATTATCTGTTAGTGTATATGAGCTTACACAAGAAACACCCCTTTTCTAGATTTATTTATTTCAATGCGGAAATCAACATGACTATACTATATTGGTTGCCCAAGGCCCAAGTCCTTTTACAAAACATGGATTGTCAATTTTCTTTTTTATTAAATTCTAAATATATTTTTATTTTGATTAATATTTATTTCTCATAAATTATTATTTTATTAGTTTAAAATATATGAATTATTTTTAATACAAATAATAATATATACTTATCTACACATAGTTAAGGGACTAAAGTTGATATTGAGTTTTCTAAACATAAGAGACATGAGTGTCGGTTAGCAAAAGGAGAATTTGTTAAACCAAAGGGTATTGTAGGTAAAACAGACGTACCACATCATCAAAAAGTAATATAATAATAGTATCTTGATTTGGCACTAACACAAGTAAACAAGAGGGACTAAAGTACATATTTCTGAAATCACAAGGACTTAAGTGCATATTATAGCAAAACTCGATGACCAATTTATACTTTACCCAAATCAAATTGATTTTTCCATACTGTGGTTTCCTTTCTTTAACATGTTGTCAAGTATCCTCCCCTAAAGGTCCATAATATGAATCATACGTTCCATTTCTCAATAATTTAACCAATTTTGAACATCTCGTCTCTTTTTGGATATTAGTACAAGAGTGCTTCTTCGCTAATCCTAAATATTGCAAAATCTTTTTAGAATCTTAGAGATATTCCTAATCTTTTCACAACAAATTCGTCAAACCATTGTCAAGCAACAAAATTCAAATGAATATGAAAGAAGGACGTGTTCAAGTTTGAATATTTTATCTTCTTTCTCTGATCCTCAAATTGCAATGACTAGACAACCACTCCTCCAATCTCTCTATACAAACACAATGAGCAACTTAGATTACATAACACTAGAAAGTTGAAAGTAAATAAAACAAAAATAAAGTCAAATACAAACGACAATAAGAATAAATTAAACGCAAGAACAAAAAGAAAAACCAAAACTTATTTTGAATAATGTATAAGCATTATGCTACTATCTACTAGTTTCAAAGTTAGCATAACACCATTTTTCATAAGAAGCAAAGTGTCATTTAGAGATACCTACATGCAAACCATCTGTCCGCATGTATGTTATTAGCCCAGTTGCCTCGGCATCTGATAGCTTAACTCCTTCATACAGCTTTTGAGCCAACTGCATTTAGACACAACGCTTTAGAAAGAAACATGTAAATATAAAGCGATTAGAACTTATGTTCCAACTATTTCCCTTTGGAGATTATTCTATAAACAAAATGAACCGATTATTCCTAGTAATTATGACCAGTTTTCAATCATCAACTTGCAATTTGTTCCAATGTAGTATCAAGGTATCAACCTAACAGGACTAATGATTCCATAATATTGGAAGTAAATATTTAATAGCTATAAATGGAGTTCAAATCAAGATTATATTGATGATATATGCAAGCGCTATATATTTGGCATATACAATTGAATCTTCTTTCACTGTATATTCATGATAGATGCAAACATTATTCAATAATAATTATAAAAAGCAAGGGCAATATAAGCCTATCAATGCATCAAAAACACAAATCCAAGCCAACTAATATGCACTAGACTTGAAAACACAACACTCATTTGTGCTGGTTAGCGATCTACTTCTTAAGGCATTAGAACAAAGTGAAGAACATACAAAATAACTAATCCACCGCCCGCATGGGTAACTTGATATTGATTCAATTGATATCTATTGTCTTAGTGAATTAATACAAAATAATCTTTCAAATTTAGTAGCTCCAATCTTCTAACAGAAGAAAGAACATTTCACCAAAAGGAAGGAATTGCTGATTTTGTGAACTTTTCTACAATTTATTATTAAATTAAATCCTTTATGATTCAAGGATAATAATAATTTTCTTATTTCTTTAAACCTACGAGGTATTAGAGATAGTTTGTTGTTTCTATCTCCTCCACAACGCAAACAGCCCATGGCATACAAAAAGAGAATGATTCGTAATTCTTGCAAAGCAAACCACCTAATTGGAAGACAAAGTTCAAAAGTGACGACCAAGTCTACAAAGCCATTGCAGAAAAATCTTAGACGTCTTCTACAAATCAAAATTAGCTTTAATTCATGAAGGAAAATTACTGACAATCCAAACTACTAAAATATACAAGCTTTCCCTTTACCCCCTTTTTATTTTCTTTTTTTTTTTTTTTGGTTCCTTCAGAAATTCAAGTCCTTAACCATTGAATGTTTTAAGTGTCGCCCTAATTCAATTCATTCCCAGGTTAATCATTATAGCACAAGTCAAATTCCTTAACCATTGAATGCTTCAGTGTCATCCCTAAAGTTCTAATTTCCTATTCCCTTCATCGCTAATTTATACCACTAAAACAATATTGTCTACAAAAAACATACATTATGATGTACCATCTTGAATAGGTCACATTAATTCATCAATCATCCATGAGTAAAGAGATATGAGCTTAAGGTGAATCCTTGATTCTTGATTGAGTCCTATAGTAATGGGAAATTCTTTTGCAAGTCCCCAGCAACTTTTCTTATACCCGCTCCTTCATACATATCATCAATAGTGAAATTGTACATAGCATGCGTACCTTTTCTATATTTTTTCATTAATCTTCATCAAAGGAACATTGCCTCTATAGTGGACCTTCCCAAGACAACCTTATTTTCGAATAATATGGTTTCTCGTCTCAACATGTTGTCAATTATCATATCCTTAAGTTTCATGATAAAACTCATAAGTTCACTTCCTAAAAAGTTAAATAAGTTTAGATGTCTCCCTTGTTCTTGAAAATTGGTACAAGAGTTGCTTCTCATCAAATCCATTGGCATCTTTCCAGATAGTAAAATTATGCAAAAATGTTTTCTCAAAAAAAACAATCCAGTTTCTCTTACATATTTCCAAACCTCCATGGGGACTTCGAACCACATGTTCTCCATTTCCATCTGATTGAATGCCACTTCCACTTCAGGGTCATAATATTGTTTAAGTAATTTAAGTTTGTTTTTCACGAGGGTTTTCATCTATTAAGATATTTACTTTGTTATCATTAAAAAAACCATTATTCCTTAATGCAATCTTCTCACACTAAAACATTTTGATGATCATCCTTAACATATCTTACATGACTTAACTCATTTCTATTTTGGATAAATGGTAAGAATAATCCCAAACTTCGCTTTTTTCTCAAAATAATTCCAAATTAAAAATTTTCTTATAAAAGTTTGAAACTTTTATAGAAATCCATGGGCCCGAAGAGTGTTAGGCCACACACGCACATGTGGGTATACAAATGGGGTTGGAACCCATCTTGCACAAAACCAATTGGTTTGTGCTAGGAACCAATCTACACCACTTATATATCACACCAACTCTTATTATAATTTTGATGTGGGATTATATACTCCAACACTCCCCCTCAAGTGCAACTAGGCCTAGACTAGTTGTCACTTGCCAAATACATACCTACTTGAGGTCCAGACAAACATACCTAGGCCTACTATTATAGGCTTCTAGGTCCAAAAATGGGTCTAGACTAGTCCACCGCTAACCAAACCAAGTCATCAAATATGATCCCACGATCGTTCCTCTCTGATACCATATAAAAATCTATGGCCCGGAGAGTGTTGGCCTACACACGCACATGTGGGTATACAAATGGGGTTGAAATACATCTTACATAAAACCAATTGACTTGTGCTAGAAACCAATCTACATCACTTATACACCACACCAACTCTTATTATATTTTCGATGTGGATTATATACTCCAACAACTTTAGGATTCGTTTCAATTTGAGCTCAACTGTTTTTTTAATCAATTTAATGTATGTGACACTTAAAATTTGTAAATTGATAAGTAATACATTAGAGAGAGGATTGAAAAATTAAAGCATGAAAAATAGGATTGGTTTTATTACTTCTCAAACACAATAATTTTGGTTTGACTCCATTAACAAACTTTATCTTTCTGATGATGCTCTTCAAGTTCAGGTTGAGTTCGTGTATAGCGCAATATATTGCTACAAAACTAAAGTTGCGATAAAAAAAGTTATGCATTAATCGAGACAAAGTATGAGAGAATCCATCGAAGAGGTTGCAGGTATGGGTTAAGTATGACATCATAACTTAGTTCAACTTCTTGGGTATTGCCGAGGCAATTTCATAGTTAATAAAAGCGGATCAATTGTTCACTTAAAAAAGGATCGATCATCATGAAAGCGAAAAAGACAATACACATAAACAAACAAGCCTGAAGGCAAATCAAAGAAAAGATGGCCCATAAGAACCAACAAGGGGGTCCACAGTCTGACTGTTCCAAGAAATCTTTCATGCTCAATTGTTTGACCTTTGAGTTCTTCAAAAAAAGGATCGATCATCACGAACCAAAAAAGACAATCCACATAAACGAACAACCCTTAAGGCGAATCAAAGAAAATATGGCGCATAAGAACCAACAAGGACATCCACAGTCTAACCATTCTAGGAAATTTTTCATGCTCAGTTGTTTGACCTTTGAGTTTTCCAAACCCTAATGCCAGGTTTCTAGCTCATTCATCCTCCTAGACAAAGCACCACCACCACCACGAAATCTTTGTAACTCGGTGGAGAAGTCCATTGTTCTCACAGTTGAAACATGATCCACTGCTCTAATCCTCCAAGAGATCCGCGACATCGAGCCCCATCAAGAACACTAAAACAGATCAGATTCACGAGAGTTGCAGATCCAACTGTCGTCAATCGCCATTAGAGAACAAATGAAGCACTCTAATCTTTTTTTGTGGTTCGTCTCTATTTAATCGCAAAGGTCCCCAAGAAGATGAATTCATGAAATCAACCCAAAATTGTTGTGTTCGATAAATTTGAAATCAACCCTAAACCTGGACGGGTTGCCAAGTTGGTAAGGGCGATCTCGAGACTATTCGATTCCCTAGATTGTCAAGTTTGTTTGGGCCACTAGCCCAACTACCTAGTGGGGGGTCCACCGCCCCTATGGGACTAGTCAGGTGGGGCCCAAATACCCCAAGGTTATAAAAAAAATAAAAATAAAAAAAGTAAAAAAATTGAAATCAACCCTTTTCTTGTTTTAGGCCTCGTTTGGTTCATTTCTATTAACTTACAGTGTTAGTTCAGAGATACCTCCTTGGAGTTCACTCCTTCTAGTTAATATTTTCATGTTTGGTTCAACTTTAAACTTGCAGAGAAGTTGTAAATTTTTAAACAATAAAATATATGAATTGACATAAATAGCCTTCAAATAAGAGGGAAAGATGGGTAATAAAAGGGTCATTAATGAGGGGTAATTGTGTCCTAAACTCTTAGGAGATAAGTCCCTATAGGGGGTGGGGAGACATCTCGCACCCAAGGGTGTAAGTTGGGAGATAACTTGCAGGGATGTTGAGCAACCAAACAAGATTAGTTCCCATCTCCCTGTAAGTTATCTCCCGGGAGATAACTCCACCTCGAACCAAACAAGGCCTTAAATTTTAAGTCATCCCTCTACTATGTGACTTAGCAACTATACTAATTTATAGTGCCACAAACATTAAATTGATTAAAAATAGCTATGCCAAAATTGAGACAAATTCTAAAGTTTGGAATTTTTCTGAGGCAATTTTTAGTTTGGGATTATTTTGAAAAAAAAAATTAAAATCTAGGATTACTCCGACTATTCATCCTTTCATTTTATATCTTACCTTGGCTAATATATAGGTATAGTTTTCCCCATCACTATTACTCAACTCTTTCTATAGATCTTTCAAGGAGTTTGTTTTAGCCTCGCTTACTAACATTATGGCATGTTTCTAGCTTTTCTATATTGATTATACACATCTTCATATTGGTATTTTCATATGTAACTCTTCTTAGGCTTAACTACTTTTCAAACATCTTCATTCCACCACCATATTTCCTTCTTTGGTGCTTCTAAGCCTTTTGGATACACGGAACACGCCTGATGCTACTACCCTAATACAACTACTTATTTCGAGGCACCTTGCATCGACCTCTATATCAAAACTCCAAACATTTTCTCTTAATAGTTATCTTTAAATTCCATTTTTTTATTTTTTAGGTTTCACTACTTAAATATAGAATTTTGATCTCTTTCATTCTAATTAATTTTGATCTTTTTAATATGTAGCACTACAACACTACTAACCTATGTCAAGTAGTGAGGAAGAGTTGCGGGGAGTAAAACAAAAAAATAGCTGATTCGCCCCCCGGCATACTATATTTCAATTAAAGGATTGAATCCTTCGCGATAAATAATAAATCAAAAGAAAAAGTAAGACCATTCCATTTCGACAAAAGACCCACAACACATCCACCAAGAATTACTTTGCAATCTCTATAATTTTTTTTAATCTTTTTTTTGTTAAAAGGAAATCTATTTGGCTTTTATTACATCCTTACTAAAAGTAATTAAGTGCAATTCCTTATTCTTAAAACTTATTTTAGCTAAGACCAAATAAGATGTTGATGCTAACTTGTTCGGCCTGCCCACACCTTTATACACAGCTCCGTGGATCTCACAAGTACTAATAATGTCCCTAACTTAATCACCTTTCACTCACAAGTGTGGGGTTTTACTCCAAAAGCCCTCATATTAATTGAGGGGAGATGCACGCTTGCATAATTCAATATCAAGTCGCACTTATCAGATGTGAGACTAACTTTCGGTCCACACATCTCCAACACTCCACCTTGGACCGAACTCAATTCAAGATTACTTCTCCTAGCCGAACCTTCGACTCTAATACCATGACAAGATTAAAAAATTGAAATAAAAAAGATAGATACAATGATTTATGTGGTTAGGTTCTATGATCTACATCCACAGAGAAGGGAGAGGGAATGATTTCATTCATGTTTCTCTAGTTACAAAAGCTTCATATTTATAGGAAACTTCCAAAAAGATCCACCAATCAATCAATCATCAATCATTAATCAACCACTCAATCAATTCTTCTCCACAACACTCTATGAACAATCTCGACCCTGTCATTACATGACTCTACATGTCCATTCATATCCCCTCCAACAAAAATCTTTGCATCTTGAAAATATTATAAATAAGTTCATCCAAATCATCCCAAAATTTACATTTGATGTTTTTAATTAATCCTAGTTGCGGTCAAGGTTCGAAACTTCGACTTCGCCCTAAACATCCTCAACTCAAAAATCGAAAATAATTCGAGGAAGTTTAATCAATGAGGTGAAGTTTTACAAGAATTCACCATTGTATGGAGGTTTACAGAATTTCATTATAAATGCTAACAAAACTCAAGTTTCTTTAAAAGATGTTAAAAAAATACACTTAATATGTTAATCATATAACGAAAATGCATAAGAATTATAATACAATTGTTTTTTATAGCAATCACAATAAAATTGTTTAAAATAATTATGCTGCACAACACGCAATTTGAAACTCTCATTACATTAATTTTTTGTTTTCATATTCATATGGAGGATAAAAGTTATTTTTTGCTACTTATAAGAAAATAACGTTCATTAACAAATTTTACTTTATTCGATAAAAAGTTACCATATTATTTATTGCAATTGGAAAAGTCTAGGCAATGATATATTTTAAATTTACTTATAATTATAAATTTATAAACTTATTTCATAATTAATCATTTTATTTATTGTTAAGTTCAGAAAGAATTGTTAAAGAAACATAAATGGACGACAGGAAAAAAGTAAATGCTTAATAAACAAAAGTGTACTATTTGAGTTTGAAAAGAAAAAAGTAAATGCTTAATAAACAAAAGTGTACAAAAATCACATGCTAGAACTACACACTTCTAGTTCCTTAGATACAAATTCCGATCTGTGTTTTGCACATCACTATGTATAATCCAATGATAAATAGATATGGTGTACAAATCGTGTAGTTAAGTCAGTCTCCGATGGAAGCTCAACATATAGACAGTAAAACATGTTTCATCCTCGCTCAATCGAGTCTATGTGTAATGGAAAAAAATCGATTCTATGTGCCTTCAACTCGAAGAAGTGCACTCCTTGCTCACTCAACTCGGTTCTCTACCCAAAGATCATCTCGTCCCTTCCTTCATAGGTCGGGTCTCTCTATTTTCTCGAATCTCAACTCCCTACTCAGGAGAATCTAACATTAACTCACATTGTTTTAGGGCGTCACTCCTTTCCTCACCTAGTACAGCCTATCATTGTTCGTCTGCAATGAATCGCAACAACAAAGCCCTAGCCAAGTGTGAAGAGAGTTTTAATTTCTTTTGAGGTGTTAGGTTTCTTTAAGGTGATTACAGTGCCTTCGTCAATTCTTCCCTAATTTTTTCAAAATTTTGCAAATTTCAAGACTGTTGAGAGAACTTCCAACGAAGTTTGCCGAATTGTGCAGATTTTGTAGGCAAATTTTACATTTTTTTCTTTGCATGCAAGTTTCGTCTCCTTATCTCTCGGATCGACAAACTTTGCCTGATGTTCGGCAAATTTTGTCCATTTTTAAAACCTAGGTTTTGGTGCATAAACAATAACTATGTTAATATTTATGTCCCTAATAATTAATTTAAGTAGCATCCGTTTACCACCTATTCCATTAACTTCTACGGCAGTCATTATTACTGTTATCAATAACAACTCATATTCCAGTACTTGTACAATCTATAGACCAATGTACTTACGTAAACCCTGTTTTTCCTATTTCCATACTCTTTTCCTCTACGCATTTAGTTTCTTGAAGGAAAGTCATAATACCAATCAATTAAAAAATGCTCAACATGCAAAATCTTTTGTCAAAAAAAAAAGAAAGAAAAAAAGAAAAACATGCAAAATCGTAAAGCATCTTTAGTGACGTAAAGCGATTGTTTAATATTCAAAGGAAGAACTAAATTCATTAAAATGAGTAAAGCAATGATGAAGAGCCAAAGAAACAAAAACTACATTATAAGCAATGAAAGGCACCAACTGCAAAAGTTATACATAACATGGGAAAAAAAGAAACAGATTAAGAAGAAAAAAATAAAAAAGTTGCAAGTTACAAGTAGTTTGTTCTAACCTTCATCGTATAGGAAGTGGCAAAATTTAATTTGTTAGCAGCATCTTGTTGAAGAGTTGACGTAATATAAGGTGTAGGGGGATTTCTCCGTGATTTGCTTCTTTTACAACCTACAACTTCAAATCGTGATGAAGTGATTTTAAGCTCAACATCCTTCGCTTCTTCAAGTGTGCAAATTGAAAATTGCTCTAACTTTTGAAAATTGAGATGGGTTAAGTGAGCCGTAAAAGGAAAGCTCTTGGAGAAGGTTCCAATTTTCTCTCCATTGAACTGAACGTTGATAGTCCAATAATGTTGTGGCTTAAACTCATCGATTTCAATTTCTCTATCACAAATTAGAGCCAATGCTGCCGATTGGACTCTTCCAGCAGATTGACAACCGGGCAATTTTCTCCACAAAAGTGGCGATATGCTAAATCCAATCAGATAATCAAGGGCTCGTCGTGCAAGATAAGCATGAACCAAGTTTACATCAATGTCCCTAGGAGTCTGCAGAGCATTCTTTATGGATGATTCAGTGATTTCATGAAAAGCAACTCTTGCCAAAGTCATATTTTCATGTAAGGCATCTTGCTGTTGCAACATCTCGGTTATGTGCCAAGCAATCGCTTCCCCTTCGCGGTCAGGATCAGATGCCAGAATAAGATTTTCTGCTCTGAGAAGTAGATTAGTATAAGAGAGTTTGCAAAAAAAAAAAAAAGAAAAACCAATTTCCCAGCACCAAAGAACACGTCATAAATGAAATCAAAAATAAAAAAAAAATAACACATCACAAATAAATGTACACAAGAAAGATACTTTTTATCCACATTCACAATCGAAAAAGTAAATACCAATATACATGAAACATTACTAAGGACACCAACCTAAAGAAGTAAAAAGTGACGAACAAAAAGAAAAGCTGACAATATTCAATTAAGAAAAGGAAAGCTATCAACATTACCCATTTAATGCTACTTTAATGCTCTTCAAGTGAGTCCAAGCACTAGAAGGAACCTCCCACACCATACTGAAGTCATCATCAGGCCGCACAGATCCTGATCTACCAGCCAAGTCCCTCACATGCCCGTAACTGGGCAGGACTTCATACAAATCCCCAAGATATCCTTGAATCACTTTTGCTTTGGCAACAGATTCAACAACAATAACAGATTTTCCAGAGGGTGGATATAATGGCCTCAAGATTTTTCCTGAAGAACTCTTCTTTACCTCCACCGCCACTGGACCATTTTGATGTTTTGCAAGGATTTTATCTGGATTCTTAGGAACTGTAACCTTTTTCTGAGGTTTTATGTTTCTAGGCGACTTCTTTGGCTCTGCAGCTGGAATACTCTGCGGCGAAAAGATCAAAAAGGAAATCAACTGTTAGGCTTTTCTGATTAAATGAAGTGAAGCTTTGAATCTACAAAAATACTAAAACATACTTGTGATTCGGAAGCCACAAAAGACTGGACATGATCAACTTTCGCCAGGCTAGGTTTCTTCACAAAAGAACCACATTTGGAGTCTTCAACAATAGAAGCTTCAGTACTTGCATTGGCTCCAGAATGTTGATCTTTATGTTCTTGACGCTTCAACTGTTTTTTCTTTTTACCCTTACCATTATTTGCTCCGTCAGTCTTGCTGCTCTTAAGTTCAGACGTAACAGATATTGTCGACCGAGCATCATTTTCACTCCTACCGGCACTACCTTTGTTGCCAGGTTTTTGCTCCTTTGTAAAGATAGCATGCAACTTGCCCCCATCAGAAGCAACTTGAAGCTCCCCATTTAAGCTGCTGCCACTCCGAACTGCAAGTGGCTTTGCCGGCTTCCTAAGTCTATGAAATGCAGCGAAAGCGGTACCTTTTTCACCTCTCCCTCCTCCATCTTCAACAAACGGACTATTTTCCATTTTCTTCAATTTGTCAGGCAACTTGGACCATTTTATAGACCCAACTGACATATACCTCCTACCACTAACAGGATGATATTCACAACAAGGGGAACCCAATCTGTTCCTATTTCCTCGAAATGTAAGAATATTCCTACAATGCATTGAAAAAGGTAATCCATCTCCTACTTTTGACCGAAGACAACCAGAACTTCCACCAACATATTCACCTGAAATCCTTCTACAAAGAAAATAGTCTTGTTGGGCACAAACTCTGAATTTAACGCCACTTCCCAGGGTCGAATACATCAAACAAGTATTCGGATAATTCTGTGGCAGCCTGCATTGAGCCTGGTTTTGCACAAAAAAAAAAAAAAAGCACTAAAAACCCCAGTAATATAATAAAAATCGAGAAAACTATATACAAAAATGGGAGATTGGAGGATGAGATTTCAAGTTGACAAGGAAAAGACAAGAAGAGACGAAGGAGACGGAAGAGTGGAACAAGTGCGCGCACCATGTTGGAGAGACGGGTACAAGTGGAGGCGGTCAAGGAAGCGGAACAAAACATCCTTCTATGCAACTGCAGAAACGCCATTACTGTTTGGGTAGAAAGGGCAAAGCCATTAGAGGAGGGTGGGCCGAGTCGTTGAGGTCCATACTCATAATTTTCTAGGGTTTCCTCATTTTCCGACTCCGTGCTTAGTCTAGTCTAGGTTGAAATTCGAGTCTTGTTGAGCTAATTCCAGGTTTGATTTGCAGATTCTGAGTGCGTATTTCGTCGTTCCACCGGGTTTGACGAACCTTGCAGAGCTTTTTCTAGCTTCTTCGGTTCTCGCGTTGATTGCTGCTCCACTTTCTACTCTCCTCTTCCCTCCGAAGACAAGGTGAATGAGTGAGGTTTTGGTTCGTTTATGCCGTCTTAATATTAAGAGTTATTATCCCATTGGAGTTAACTCCTCAGTGATAATATTTTCATGTTTGATTCCACTTTCAAATTTTTAAAGAATATTAGTTTAAAAAAAATATTAATTGACATAAATAATTTTAAACAAAAAAAAGATGTATAATAAAATGGTCATTAATGAAGGGTAATTGTGTCCACAACTACAGAGAGATAACTCATTTAAAGAGATGGGGGAGATATCTCACATCCAATGATATAAGTTCGAAGATAACTTATAAGGAAGTTGGGCAGCTAAACAAGATTAGTTCCTAACTCCCTGTAAGTTATCTCCTGAAAAATAACTCTACCACTAACCAAACAAAGCCTTAAGTTTGCGACCCTTAATTACTAAAGGTCGCGGCTATTCACACTCTAATGAAATTCTCACACTAATGAAATTACCTAACTACCTCTCTATATAAAAGAGTTTTTACTCACTCATACCTCAGTCACCCCTCTCTTAAATCGCATTTTTACCACCAACCCAAATCCAACGAAATTTCACCAAAACCACATCGATTCGACACCGTGAATGCATTCTTCATCTTATTTAGTATCGATTTTAAAGTTTTTAAGTGTTTTTCTTTCTTTTTTGAGTCAGTATTGCTTGTGATTTTGTTGTTAAGATTAGGGTTTCGATTTGGGGTTCGAATCTTACATTTTGCGTACAAAGTTTCGATGGAATTGAAAATATCAAGTGATTTTGAGCAAAACCCATTATTTTTTATCATTTTCATGTATTCTTAAGGAGTTTTGAAATTTTTATATTTATTCTTATTGCTCGTGGGTGTTGGACATGTTGAGGCATGTGCTCTAGGTCAATCTACAAACATTGTTTATCTTACAGTTTTTAGTTAATAAAATAGAGGTTTTTCATTTACTGTTTTTATTATAAGTGTTTGCATGTTTACCTTATAATAAGATCTATAAGTATTTGTTGAAATATCATAAATGTCCCTAGTCAGTCATTATACTAAGAACTATAATGAATTAAGACTAATGTAAGTCTTGATTGATGGTCATGTAATGATCATGCATATAGGGATACGAATCGAGATCATGAGTACTTGTTAAGGAATAAGGTATTAGACTGACCCGCTATGAGAACACCACATGAATTAAGTCATAGGTGTTACTCTTGATAGGTATATCATTTAGTCATTCGACTTGAGATTACCATAGACTTCAATATTAGGAGCATGGTAATTTGACACAATCAAACGTTGTCTTTAACCGAACGATTGTAAAGATTGTGATTGATTATCATGTAAGCAATATGTGAAGGTGTGTAATCAAGAAAGAATTTGTCACTCTCATAAAGAGAGAGATATCAGTGGATCCCTCGATGTGTTAGATTGTTAAATGACCAAGTCCAAGTGAATTGATATGATCAATGTCACTTGAATGTTTTCAATCTATTTAAAGATTGAGACTAGTACAATTGAACATTAAGGGTGACTTTCCATGCCTTATATTTAACCAAAGGATATCGCACAATAAAAAGGATATGATATATGTTATTCTTTAGGTTGTATCGATTTTGATATTCATGCTGCTTGGGTAGTCATAATACCTTGCTAGAGATTGCTTATGACTTGTATACCAAAATGGTTTTGGTTCACTACCATAATTTTCTAGGGTTTCCTCATTTTTCTGACTCCGTGCTTAGTCTAGTCTAAGTTGAAATTCGAATCTTGTTGAGCTAATTCCAGGTTTGATTTGCATATTCTAAGTGCGTATTTCGTCGTTCCACCGGGTTTGACGAACCTTGCAGAGCTTTTTCTAGCTTCTTCGGTTCTCGCGTTGATTGCTGCTCCACTTTCTACTCTCCTCTTCCCTCCAAAGACAAGGTGAATTAGTGCGGCTTTGGTTCGTTTATGCCGTCTTAATATTAAGAGTTATCTCCATCGAGTTAACTCCTTAGCATTAATATTTTTATGTTTGATTCGTCTTTCAAATTTTTAAAAAATATCTGTTTCAAAAAAAAATACTAATAAAAAATATTAATTAACATAAATAATCTCAAAAAAAAGATGTATAATAAAATGATCATTAATGAAGGGTAATTGTGTCCACAACTCTGGAGAGATAACTCACCTAGGGAGGTAGGAGAGATATCTCACACCCGAGGGTATAAGTTGGGAGATAACTTGTAAGGAATTTAGGCAACTAAACAAGATTAGTTTCTAACTCCCTGTAAGTTATCTCCCGAAAAATAACTCCACCACTAACCAAATAAGGCCTTAATTGTACATGTGGCGGCCCCATATTTCCCGGGCCGCCCCGTGGTCAGCTACTTCCCTGGCTCAGCACCGAAGTCTCTGCCACGTGTCTCTCTGCCTTTTTACTTTAGGTAGTTATCATGTAATTCATTAAAGCAACTTAATTTATCATTTTAAAGGAATTAACAGCGGAAGAATTTAAAGTTTAACAAAATGCATTCATATATATATATATATAAGTTTTACTGATCAAACCTATAGTGGAAAACCTGGCTGTACTATGCATACAAGCGATCAACTATAACAGTATGTATACCAGTACAAGTGTGTATCCAGTTTCCCAACCCAAAAGATAATACAAAATATCAAAAACATGTGAATATTTACACACATACCAGCAAGCCTCGGCGTAGGCAAGTCAGATGAAATCGTCGATGATCCCCTTACCCCTGCTAGTACTAGGATCTGCGCTCAGCCACCATAAAAAAAGTAGATGGCGAGCCCAGTAAGTAAAATCCCAAGGAAAACCACCGTGCATAAATAATGAAAATAATTAACAGAGCCAATAAGTAGTGTTAAATAAACATGCAGAATGAAGGAGAATATGCAAACAACTGCTAAAAACTAATCGGATGTATATTAACACATTGATAGACAAAGGGGTGTGAACACAGCCACTAAGTGTGTACTAGGACCAGGAGCCCTGGTCGTAGCCCATGCCTCCGACCCTACGACTGTATTCTAGCGGCATTAGCTCTAGTGGGCTAATTGAACGCGTGAAATGGAGTCTAACTCGGGATAAAATCTACCAAGTCCTAGATCACGCGCTACACACCTAGCCAGCGACCTCAACCACCCGTGGATACATAGACGATGTAACGACCCAAAAATTTGGTTATTTGTAGATGATAATGCATGTATTAGTATATTAGTATTTTACGGGTCTCGAGCCGTTCGGGCTATATGTTAATTGAGTGAGGTGTAGCTTAGTTAAACGGGGTTTCGGGAACCGTTTTAGTGGATGTTATTAATAGACAAAGCCAAATGAAAAACCTGACCTAAGTTGAGGAAATAAAACTCTAACAATAAGTATAACATAAACATGAGGGAATTTATTCGAATCTCAAGAGTGGGACCGCCTCGAGAAGCGTGCCGAACGCGGGACACGGTGTACCGAGTAGGCGAGAAATTGTGTGACCTTATTTATAATTTAATAAGGTTGATTTAATAGGTTAATATAGGATAAGATTGTTAAAGTGACACAAGTGAGTAAGGAGGACCATTGGATGGTCATAGAGATGTGTACATGGGTTAGATTAGGGGGATGAGCCAAATGACTCATAAGGGTAGTTGTCCAAGGGTTGGGCAAGTGTAAACACAAGGGCAAAAGGGTCATTTCGGCCTAACTTATTGTTATAAAAACAAACCAAACCCTAAAACCCTAACACACTATTCATCTTTTTCTCCACAACTGCCGTCACTGTTCACTCCTCCCTCTCGCCACTGCCGCCGCCTCCCACCGGCGTCATGGACCCCGACGAGGTGAGTCTCCCTCTCTTTCTCTCTGATCTCTCTCTCTCGTTCTCTCTCTCGTTTCGTCACTCACTCTTGACTGATCTCCTCCATGCTCTCGGCTCCCTCACGTCACAGTCTTCCCACCCTCGGCTGGACGACCACCGCCGCCACCATCGACGAACCTGATGTCCCAACACCCACCGGCGACGTCGAGGTGAGCTTCTCTCTCCCTTCTTCCCTTCTTCTCTCTTTTCGGTTGGTACACTCTCTCTCTCTCAACCGCCTCCTTCCCTCGTTCTCTAGTCACCACCGCCACCCACTACGGTGCTGGAATCACGGACGATCACCGGAGACACCAAGGTGAGCCACCTCGACCGTCCCTCTCTCTCTCCACTTTACTCACTATTTTCACGTTCTTTTCTTTTGGATGGATTTTGGGACTGCTATGATGATGATGAACACCACGGTTTGGATGGTGTTGACCGGAGGTCAACCTCCGGCGACCCTGTTGGCCGGAGGTGCCTCCCATGTGGGGTTGTTTTGGGTGTATTGTGGGTGATGTTTTGATGAAAAACGTTAACAATTGTAATGTGGGATGTTAATGGAAACAGTGAAGTGTGTGTTGTGTGGGGTGTGTGTGATGGAGTGGGGTGCGTACAGTGTGTGTGTATGTGCACACCCCAGTTGGGGTGGGTGTGTACACTATAGTTGATGTATGGGAATGTTTGCTAAAAAAGGTGTATATAACATAGTTTCAAGTAATAAAGTGATGTACTAATGCATGTGAACATGGAAAATCACAGTGGGGTGCACAAAACAGAGGGGTGTGAAGTGTTAGTGTGCACACCAGTGGGGTGTACACATCAATTGTGTGTGCGACCATAATGTATATTATTGTAGGTTTGAGAATAAGTAAACAAGATTATAAGTATAGACATTTGTTTTAAATGAATATGGACTTGTAATAAGGCCCAACAAGGGCCCAATCCACTCATTTCAATATAAGTCCATAACAAGTCTCAATTGGTGTGTATATGGGTTGTGTAAAACCCAATAAGAGTTTAATATGATAAGCACAACTTAATGCCCAAAACAAATACATAAAATGTAATAACGAGCCTATATGTTCAGGCCTAATAATTATCCACATATCGAGCCTACTTAGGTGGATATAGGCTTAATACATGGACCCACCAAGAGCCTAACTAGTGTATAAAGGACATCAACGATAGTATGGGTTGCATTAATTGAAGGAATTGAAACAAAGTTCATGAGTATTATCCTAAAACTAAATACTAATCCTAAACCTATATTCGGGACTTAAACCATTGCCAGGTAGCCGAGAAACACGGGAAGCGCGTTAAAGTCTCGGAGTGGGTACCGGGTCACGCTAGATCAGGTAAGTACACTTGCCTTAAAAAGCATTTGTACGTTAGTAAGCCAGCTAAGAAAATATCATGTGATTCATTTTCATTCCTTTGTGTTTGTTATTACCAAATTATTACCATTCCATTCTTTATTCCTTGTATGTGTGTTCTTGGCATAAGTGTGTATCTCGAAGGTACATGCGGCCTGCACTAGAAGGGATAAAATGCGGGCACTCGTGCGCACGAGTGTTTGACCACCCCTAGTGATTGTGTGATACCATGTACTGGATTGTTGTGGATTTCAATGTTGCGACATCGCTGTTGTGGAATTGTTGTGGAATTTAGACCACTTATTGCCTTTCTTGACTCATAGAACATGCATGTTTCGATTGCTATCATTTCCAGTCTGTCTATCATGCATTCTTGTTTATTTAAATTCCTATCTTTCAGTACCCGCATGATATTTAGACTGTCTTGTTTGTTATTTCATGAATTATTGTTATATTCTTCTGGCTTTACTTTCGATTTCTCTTAGACGGTGGGTGCAGATAGGACGGAGAGCAGTAGGGGCAAGGGACTTTGCCTATGAGACTTTTTGTGAGCAGCTGGACTTGAGGTACCGAGATGTAGGCTCATGTTTATTTCTTTTTGTATGACGTTTATATATATATATTTATATGATTGTTTTGGAACTGGGAATATGTTTTGAGGTGGATTCCATCAATCAATTTTGTTGACCTAGAATTGAACATGTTGGGTTTTCCACATTTAATATAGATTCCTAATTTCCTTTGATTGAGTTATTTCCCAAATCTTGAATAGTATGTAATTTGTTTCCGCTGTGTTATAATTGCAATAACTCTTTCATAAAACGTGAAATTTTGATGTTTTGAGGCTGACTAGGCTCGTCAGGTTTGCTGAGAACTGATTCGGGACCTGCACGGGTCTAGGCCAGGCGTACCCAAATGCATTGAGAATTTGGGGCCGTCACAGACGAAACCATAACCGTCCTAGTAGACATTTGACTCACAGATTTTCAAGGAATAAAACTCAATGGAAATAAATAAGTAAATGCAGTAGTGGTGTTCAGTTGGGTTTTACGTACCCGAAAATACGCACTCCGACTTCCCGGACCCATCAGTACGCCCACCTAGCTCCCCGATGTCCGAGCTATGGTTTCCCGGTCCCTAAAACCCATTTATAGTGTTTTATACTTTTTGAAAACATATTATATAATTTTATGTACCTCTTCCGGATTATGTTGGGGTTCCAAAAAATACTCGAAAAGTCTCGTACCTACTTTTCTACCTTTTTCTTAATTTTCTATATTTTTCTAGAATTTTTTACAAATTTTTCTGATATTTTTCAACTATTTTTTCTATTTTCTAGAAAATAATATATATAATATATATATATTTCCAGCGGGCCCCACCTGGACCGGTCCGGCCTAGTTCGGGGGAAGAGACGCACCCGCGCTGCATCCCCTTCTTCCCAGATACGGTTTCGTCTCTGGTTTTAACCAGAGACGAAACCCGTCTCTCTCTCTCTCTCTTTTTTTTTTTTCAATCTTCGCCTCTTCTTCTCTCCTCTCCATTCCTCTTCACTCTCACTCCATTGAAGACCTCTAAAACCTCAAAATTTCACCACAAATCCACCAAAACAAACTCCAATTCTCGGATCAAATTACATTCAAATAAACCCAAAATTTATCAAATCACCTCAATTTTTCACAAATTCGAACCAAAACAATGTAAATCATCAAAACCAACTTCAATAACACTGAATTCATCAAAATCATTGATAACATTTCTTGAAATTGAAATTTCACTCCAACATCCATTTTAATGGAAAATCAACAAAAATGAGGGTAAACTACCTTATATCCGTTTTTCAATGCCCGAATTCAACCTCCAAACTCCTAGTTGTAGCTCCAAATCCACAATTTTCCTCCTCAGAACCCTGAATCTTGGTTGAGAAACAATGATTTTTTTTGGGTTTGCATGTTGCACTATCGGTGGTATATATATGTTGGTGTTTTAATCTCACGTGCACATGCATCTCGAGGCTAATCCAACGGTCACTGAACACCATGGGTCACCAACTTCCTGGACACCTTATCATGGTACCATGTATCTTGAATTTTCCTTGTTGTGCATCTCGATGACAATCCTAGGTGTACTGATTATTCATTTCAAACTATAGGATTCTATTATAATCCAATTGATTTAATTCATAACACCTATTCTAGTCATCAATAAATTCCATAAATTTGTAAATATGGTCACATTAACTCCCCGACCACTCGACACCCCGTGCCCTATGTATAGCACGCTTCCCGAGATGGTCCCACACTTAGTGTACCTATTATTCATTCATTTAGCCTATAGTCACATATGAATTTCTTTGCATTTAAACCCTCAACATACTAATATAATATTAATTGAATTTTGTCTAACCCCAAAACCCGGCCTCACAGCTATAAACCCTTGCGTTGGCGTGTTCGTCGAACTAAAAACCCGGCTCACAACTCGCCCGACAAGTATATCTACAATGTACACCTGTAATGACTAATATATCATACTAATAATGATAAAGAAAATATTAATGCATCACAGAATTTAAGAACTCACAACAGTACACAGTCAGTATCCTAGGTTCGAGGTATGCCTAGCCTATCCAAAGTGTCCACGTGGTGTCTGAGCTGGCGTCATATTCTGAAATTGATTAATTAACGGGATAAAATTATAACGGGCCGTTACAATTCTTCCCAAATAAAAGAAATTTCGTCCCGAAATTTAAGTAAGTCGAGACATACCGTGGAATAAGTGGGGATGACGCTTTCTCATGGTCGACTCCAACTCCCAGGTAAGTCCCTCCATACCGTGATGCCGCCACTGCACGAGTACCTTAGCTATCTCTCTGTTCCTGAGAGTCTGGATCTTACGATCTAATATCTCCATAGGCCTCTCCTCGTAAGTTGTGTCAGGCTGAACATCCACCTGTCGCACGTCAACCATGGGTCGTGGCCCGGTCCTAGCTAATCGAAACATCGACATGTGGAAGGTAGAATGAATCCCTGCTAATTCCGCCAGTAAATCTAATCTGTACGCCACACTGCTAACCTTCTCCATAACTCGATATGGTCCGATAAATCTCGACGCCAGTTTCCCCTTAATCCCAAACCTTTGCTGGCCCTTCCAAGGAGAAACCTTCAAGTAAACCATATCGCCAACCTCATAGCTCAGACTGTCGTGGTATCTATCCACGTATTTCTTCTACCTGTCCTGTGCTGCTTGAAGCCTCTAACGAATTTGCCGAATCTTCTCTGTGTGATTAACAACTATCTCCGGCCCAATCGTAACTGTATCTTCCGGCTCTGCCCAACACGCTAGTGACCTGCAGGGCCTCCCATATAGTGCCTCATAAGGTGGCATCCCAATACTAGCCTGATAGTTGTTGTTGTAGGCAAATTCACACAGTGGTAATCCTCCCATGAGCCTCCAAACTGCAAAATGCAAGCTCTCAACATATCCTCTAAAATCTTGTATCAATCTCTCAGACTTGCCATCTGTCTGAGGATGATAAGCCGTGCTGAACTGCAACCTAGTACCAAACTGCTCCTACATCGCCTCCCAAAATCTCGAAGTGAACCTGGGATCCCGGTCAGATACTATGGAGACTGGTACCCCATGCAGTTTGATGATCTCCTGCTCGAATAGTCTGCTCAACTGGTGAAACGTATACCTCATTGAAACTGGTATAAAGTGTGCAGATTTCGTCAGTCTATCTATCACCACCCAAATCGCATCATGTCGCCTCGAAGTCTGGGGCTATCCACTGATAAAATCCATAGCGAGGTGTTCCTACTTCCACTAAGGAATGGGTAACGGCTGCTCCTCCAAGTCGCCTATGCTCCGCCTTCACCTGCTGACATATGTGACAACCTCGAACATATTCACCAACATCTACCTTCATCCTCGGCCACCAAAACAATCTCCGCAAGTCATGGTACATCTTGGTTCTTCTGGCTAGATGAACTGTGTATCGCGACCGGTGAGCATCCTTTAATATACTATCTCGTATCTCTGACACGGCTGGTACCCATAGTCGACCTCGGTGCCGCAAACATCCATCAGATGTCTCCGCCCAATCAGTGTACTCGGGATCCCGTGCCAATCCACTGAACCGCTCATAAAGCTCATCAGCCCTCTAACACTCCGATACCCATTCCAGTGACACTGTCGGTACCCTCATCTGACCACAAATCTGTAGATCCTCCATAACTGAAAGGTCTGACATGCTCATAACTGACGCTATCTCCAACAATCCCATGTGTCGAGTCTCGGTCTGACTGTCAACCTCGCATCTGCTTAATGCATCAGCCACTACATTAGCCTTTCCGGGATGATACTTAATCGTAAAATCATAATCCTTCAACGACTCTAACCATCTCCTCTGACGCATATTAAGATCTTTCTGTATCAAAATGTAGCATAGACTCTGATGGTCAGTGTAAAGCACAAACTTCTCTCCGTACAGATAATGCCTCCAAGCCTTGAGCGCAAATACAACTGCTGCTAACTCCAAATCATGTACCGGATAATTACACTCATGTGGTCTCAACCTCCTGGATAAGTACGCCACTGGTCGTCCCTCCTGCATCAGAACACATCCCAGTTCGATCCCCGAAGCATCGGTGTAAACTGATAACTCCTTCCCTGGCTCAGGTAATGCCAACACTCGCGCAGTCGTTAACCGTTTCTTCAACTCTAGAAATGCCTGCTCACTTCCTCAGACCACTCAAATGGAACATTCTTCTTCGTCAGCCTCGTCATCGGCGCCGTAATCATGGAAAAATCCTATACAAACCATCGGTAATAACCTGCTAGACCCAAGAAACTCTGTATCTCAGCAACTGTCTCAGGTCTCTTCCAGTCAATCACCGCTCTAATCTTGTCTCCCTCCACAGAAATGCCCTGACCGCTGATCACATGTCCCAAAAACTTCACTTCCCTCATCCAGAATTCTCATTTACTGAATTTCACATACAACCGATGCTCCCTCAACGTCGTCAACACCGATCGAAGATGTCTCTCTTGATCCTCTCGCGTCCGGTTGTATATCAGTATATCGTTAATGAAGACTATCACGTATCGGTCCAAGTAGGGTCTCAGTACTCGATGCATCAGATCCATGAAAATTGCCGGAGCATTCGTCAACCCAAATGGTAACACCGTAAACTCGAACAACCCGTATCTCGTACTGAAATCAGTCTTCTTAATATCCTCTTCTCGAATCCGCAACTGGTGATATCCCGAGCGTAAATCGATCTTCGAAAAGAACTGTGCACCCGTTAGCTGGTCAAACAGATCGTCGATCCTCGGAAGCGGGTAACGATTTTTAATCGTCACCTGGTTCAGCTTCCGATAGTCCATACACATCCTCAACGATCCATCCTTCTTCCTCACAAATAACACTGGCGCTCCCCACGGTGACATACTCGGTTGAATGAATCCCTTCGCCAACAATTCCTCTAGTTGTTTCCTGACCTCCTCCTGCTCCATAGGCGACATACGATAAGGTCTGCTAGATATAGGTTGGGTCCCTTGTAACAACTCTATAATAAACTCTATCGCACGTGGTGGTGGTAATCCGGGTAAATCATCTGGGAAAATGTCCGCAAACTCTCAGACTATAGGTACGTCCTCAATCCTAACAGATCCTCCGGTCTCAGGCTCAACGATCGCTGCAAAGTCCTCCATCTCCTGAGCAGTCGCTAATCTACCTCTCGTAATAGGCAATTCAGAGGCGTTCCCGGTCAACGTAAACTCTGGTAAACCCGGAATACGAAACTCTACCCTCTTCCCATAATAATCTATATGTGCATAGTAAGCTGACAACCAATCCATACCAAAGAGTGCATCAAACTCTAGGTACTCTAGTACTCGGAGATCAGCTGGTAACTGGTGTCCGGCAACCTCCACCATGACGTCCCAAACTATCCGGTTAGGGTAAATCTTATCCCCAGCAGCGGTGCTAAGAACAAGATGGGACTCTAATGTGTGTGTCTAACCCTAACTCCCCCACTAATCGTCTAGCAATAAAAGATAATGTACTACCCACGTCAAACATGGCATGAATAAGTCTACTATGAATGAGTAACGTACCCTCAACTAGCTGCCTGATAGCTCCTAGATCTGGCTGTGCCACTACATGTACTCTGTCTCTCTGCCGACCCTGCTCCCGTCGTGGAGATGGCACCGGGCAATCCGATTTCAAATGTCCCCTCCGACCGCACCAGAAACATCTGCGTGTCTCCCGTCTCCCAGTCCGCACATCATCCGATCTCAGCTTCTGACCCCGGTCCCTCTGACCCATGTCTCGGCTACCCTGATCTCTATCCTGGTGCCGCCTGAGCCGCCGCATTCGCGTGCGTCTTTGGAGCTATGGTGTGTACAGGCTGCCTGTCCCTATACTGATCCCTGCTATCCTGACGTCTATCTCTGCCATCCCGGCGGTCATCCCGGCGACCTCTAATAAACTGGTCCCGCTGTCTCTTCGGCCTCCTATCCTGTCCAGAGCTCTGCCCAACCTCCACCTCGGCCGATGCTGCCATAGGAAGACCGTTCTTCTGCATCAAGAACGTCTCATATGTCAGTGTTCGCTCAAACATCGCCTGAACTATCGGAGCCCCGAACGATACGATCGTGCTGGCAATGTCCTCCCTCACTCCCCGAATGAAGTAGTAAATCTGTAATCACTCTGTGGCAGCGATATCCATCGAGAACTGCAGCAGGTATCGGTACCTATCCATATACTGCATCATGCTCCGGTTTCCCTGCCTCAGGGATAAAAACTCCTCCCTCAATCTCAATCGCACCTCCATAGGTATGAACTAATCATAAAATATCTCTCGGAACTCTGCCTAAGTCGTGGGATCAACATGCGTCTCCTGGTAGTTAGTCCACCACACTACGACATCTGATCTGAAACACATCCTAGATAGTGTCGCTCTAAACCTCTCTTCCGTGTTCAACTCCTTGTGCATGCGCTGGTGCGATACAATCCAATCTCCTGCAGTCTCAAGGTCTCCTCCTCCATAAAGTAAGCGGGTTGAAACTTGAGGAAATCCCGTAACCTCCTGGCCTACGGATCCATCACATACTCTGACACTAACGTCGGGGTCATCTCTACTACTGCGGTAGGTGTAGGAATCGGTGTCTCCACTGCTGCTACTACCGGTGTAGCATCGACTGCCTGAACCTCGGGTACCACCACCTGAGTAAGAGTAACTGCGGTCTCTGTGGGTCCCGTAGTCGCCACTGCCTCCCTAGACATAGCCAATCCAGCCATCATAGCGGCCTGCTCTCTCAATAGTCGTAAGATCTCGGCTATCTGAGTCTCATGCGCCGTAACTCGGTCCTTTAAGGGAACTAACGATCCGGAAGCCCTCGCAGTGTCACTATACTGTACCTTCATCGTGTCCTGCGTCGTGATGCGTGTCCGGATCAGCCTCGTATATACGTATTCGTATAGTATATATACACAACAATACATATATCACATAACAATCCTAGCTCTACCCGTTTTCTTGCTTCCCAACTAAAAGTTCTAGGCAGACTCATCGGGTTTCCACATCTAGTTTGTTAAGGTTTATGATCTTGTAAAATTTTTTAACAAATTATTTCTCGAAACTCTCGCTCTAATCAACTATGGCGGCCCCATATTTCTCGGGCCGCCCCGTGGTCAGCTACTTCCCTGCCTCAGCACCTGAAGTTTCTGCCACGTGCCTCTCTGCCTTCGTACTTTAGGTAGTTATCATGTAATTCATTAAAGCCACTTAATTTATCATTTTAAAGGAATTAATAGCGAAAGAATTTAAAGTTTAACAAAATGCATTCATATATATATATATATATATATATATATATTTTTACTGATCAAACTTATAGTGGAAAACCCAGCTGTACTGTGCATATAGGCGATCAACTATAACAGTATGTATACCAGTACAAGTGTGCATCTGTTGGGAAATGTGCCATAGGTCAATCCATTAATAGTCTTTATGAATACATTTTAGTTAATAAAATAGAGGATTTCATTTGCTGTTTATTATAATTGATTTGCATGCTTACATTATAATAAGATCCATGGGTATTTATAGAAATATCCTAAATGTCCCTAGTCGATTATTCGCAATAATAAAATCAAAACCATCCATATCCAAGCATGAAACAGAAATCAATGAATTAAAATCAAAACCATCCATATTCGCCGAGACTTGCTCACGTGCACATGCATCTCGAGGCTAATCCAACGGTCACTGAACACCATGTGTCACCAACTTCCTGGACACCTTATCATGGCACCATGTATCTCGAATTTTCCTTGTTGTGCATCTCGATGACAATCCTAGGTGTACTGGTTATTCATTTCAAACTATAGGATTCTATTATAATCCAATTGATTTAATTCATAACACCTATTCTAGTCATCAATAAATTCCATAAATTTGTAAATATGGTCACATTAACTCCCCGACCACTCGACACCCCGTGCCCCATGTACGACACACTTCCCGAGGTGGTCCCAGACTTAGTGTACATATTATTCATTCATTTAGCCTATAGTCACATATGAATTTCTTTGCATTTAAACCCTCAACCATACTAATATAATATTGATTGAATTTTGTCTAACCCCAACACCCGGCCTCACAGCTATAAACCCTTGCGTTGGCGTGTTCGTCGAACTAAAAACCCCGGCTCACAACTCGCCCGACAAGTATATCTACAATGTACACCTGCCATGACTAATATATCATACTAATAATGATAAAGAAAATATTAATGCATCACAGAATTTAAGAACTCACAGCAGTATACAATCAGTATCCTAGGTTCGAGGTATGCCTAGCCTATCCGCGACATCCACGTGGCGTCTGAGCTGACGTCCTATTCTGAAATTGATTAATTAACGGGATAAAATTATAACGGGTCGTTACAGTGCGACCCTTAATTACTAAAGGTCGTGGCTATTCACTCCTTAATGAAATTCTCACACTAATGAAATTACCTAACTACCTCTCTATATAAAAGAGTTTTTACCCACTCATACCTCAGCCACCCCTCTCTTAAATCGCATTCTCACCACCAACCTAAATCCGACGAAATTCGAGCAACGCCACATCGATTTGACACCGCCAATGCATTCATCTTTTTTAGTAGCGATTTTAAAGTGTTTTAGGTGTTTTTCTTTCTTTTTTGAGTCAGTATTGCTTGTGGTTTTGTTGTTAAGATTAGGGTTTCGATTTGGAGCTTGAATCTTACATTTTTGGTACGAAAGTTTCGATGGAATAAAAAATATCAAGTGATTTCGAGCAAAACCCACTATTTTTTTTTTATCATTTTCATGTATTTTTAAGGAGTTTTGAAAATTTTGTATTTGTCCTTATTGCCCGCGGGTGTTGGACATGTTGAGACACGTGCCCTAGGTTAATCTACAAACATTGTTTATCTTACAGTTTTTAGTTAATAAAAAGAGGTTTTTCATTTACTGTTTTTATTATAAGTGATTGCATGTTTACCTTATGATAAGATCTATGAGTATTTGTTGAAATATCCTAATTGTCTCTAGTCGGTCATTATACTAGGAACTATAATGAATTAATACTAATGTGAGTCTTGATTGATGGTCATGTGATGATCATGCGTATAGAGATACAAATCGAGATTATGAGTACTTGTTAAGGAATAAGGTACTGGACTGACCTGCTATGAGAACGCCACGTGGATTAAGTCATAAGTGTTACTCTTGATAGATATATCATTTAGTCCTTCGACTTGAGATTACCATAGACTTCAATATTAGGAGCATGATAATTTGACACAATCAAACATTGTCTTTAACCGGACGATTATAAAGATTGTGATTGGTTATCATGTGAGCAATATGTGAAGGTGTATAATCAAGAAAGAATTTGTCGCTCTCATAAAGAGAGAGATATCAGTGGATCCCTCGATGTATTAGATTGTTAAATGGCCAAGTCCAAGTGAATTGATATGATCAATGTCACTTGAATGTTTTCAATCTATCTAAAGATCGAGACTGGTACAATTGAACATTAAGGATGACTTTTCATGCCTTATATTTAATCAAAGGATATCGCACGACAAAAAGGATATGATATATGTTATTCATTAGGTTGTATCGATTTTGATATTCATGCTACTTGGGTAGTCATAATGCCTTGCTAGAGACCGCTTATGATTTGTGTACCAAAATGGTTTTGGTTTACTACCAATTTCTCATGAACCTATTAGATCGCATACAAAGAATGGCTTTACGCAATTTGAAATGGCCTAGAGTATTGAATTTTATAAGATAAAATTTATAATAGATAAGCCCTTATAATTTGTTATATGATAACTTATTAATAGGGGTATATATGTAATTTGCTTAAACATCGTAAATACAAGAGTTGTATTATGAATCTACTTAAACACCGTAAATACAATAGTTGTATTACGAATTGGGTTTTAAGTAGATTTTATCAACACATATAAATAAAAGGGTGATACCCAAAACGTAAAAAGAATTTCGTTTTTTAATTTTTGTACTCTCTGGATTTTGGGAGAGAAAGAAAAACGTTTTCTATCTCTCTTGGGGCTAGCACTTCAAATTGTGGGCACCGTTCGTGGTGGATTTTTGATAGAGGACGCGCGCTTGAACATTTTGAAGATCGAACAATCAAAGAAGGAAATCACAAATCAAGGTATGATTTACTTTTGTAGATCTTGTTTAATGAAACTTATTTGCGATCCTATTGGGGTTTTTCAAAATTGTTTTGAATTTTTCATTGCGTATGAACCCCAAAACCCAATAGAACACACAGGGCTAACAACTCTGATGAGGTGTCGGACACACAAGGCAGACACATCTAAAGAGGTATTGGTTGGATCCCTCCGTCATTCACTGAAACCGAGTTCCTTTCACTATTTTTGTCAGAGTAGGCCTCGATCGGAGTCGATTGCTACCTCTTTAGAGGTCACGGTCGGAACTAAATAATACCTCTTTAGAGTTCTCGGCCATGTGCGTCCTAACTCCACTTCTTGGACACGATGCAACCAAATTCGACGTTGTTTAATGAAAAACACTTCTTGACACTTGGTGAGCTAGTACAAGTACTCTACAATGACTAAAACTGAGAAAAGGGAGAGTATTTAGGGGTATTGGGTGAGGATGATGGGGTGAGCAAGGGTATTTTTGGAATTTTGAGGGAAAAAATGGGGTAAAACTAAGTAAAAATTGGGTACGACGAAGTAAAAATTCAAAAATAGGGTACGAGAAGCAAAAATTGGGTGCGAATAGCTAGGGCTTACTAAGCACCTACAACAGAACATCTTCTCTCTCTCACACACAAATCCAGTTCCTGTGTTGTACGAAGTCCGTGTCTAACCAGTTTTGATGACAACTTAACGCGTGTTTTTATATATTCGCCACGTGTTCGTATATCGCTTACGTGATTCGAGATTGTTGAAATAAAAATGTGTAGATGCTATGAGATTATGAGACTGAAAACACGGTTTTGACCTTAGGAAAATGATAATCTAACATACATGGGTGCACACTTTATTTTTTAGCCATTTATGACTATTTCTTGTCTCCCCAAGTATAGGCCCCACATCTAACAAACACCATAAATGGGCTAAAAAATAAAGTGTGCGTCCAAAGTGTGTTAGATTATCATTTTCCTTGACCTTATTCGGACTAATAAAATTTAAGATGCGCAGGATGCATGACTCTCAGTGTGAAGGGATTTATATTCATACTAGTTTAGTAGCGAAGCATGCTACGCACGCACTGTCGAAGCATTTTCTTTTCGCGCGCCTCGCACACGAAAAGAAAATTAATAATATTCTTTTTTTAAAATTTATATTGGTTATGTGGTGGAATATATCATGATAGTTACAATTTATATTTTATGTAAATGTTTCTATTATATATTACGACAAGTGTATATCTTGTGAATTTTAGCTGCACTAAAACTAAGGGATAAAAAATGCATGCCAAAGCCAACATATCAATCCCAATACTTTTGATACAAATCTAAAAATGCCTTATAGAAGCGATGGTTGCATGGATCCTAGGCAATCAACCAAGAATAATATTTGAAGTATCAATAGATTGACTACCATATAATTGAGATTTTCAATAGCACGAGTTGTGACAACATAACCCTCGAGTGATCATCCAATAAATGCACCTGAAATTATAAGGAGCAAAAAAAAAAGAAATTATAAGGTGCAACAACATAATTGATATTGTAATTGACGATTGTTAAATATAATAATAATAAAAAGACAAATTAGTAGATGCAACACCAACAAATACAATTGACCACGAAAGAAAATATCTAATATACCATAAAAATAAATGCAACTTAAACTACAGACCTGTAAAAAATTAGTCCTCAGTAAGTTCTTGTGACTATATCGGCTTTAGCCTTTTCTAGCTACTAATGCAACAACTATTTCATGTATTTTTTTCTGCTATAAAAAACAATCAAGAGAACTGGTTAGAACATCTATCACACTTGCAACAAGTCAGCCATAATAGGATTCACTTTTGTACACATTCATTCATTGAAAACTTTTTGTTGGTTTTGAGTAAAAACATCGCTATAAAAATCTAACCATGAAACATTACACCACTTATATATGTATATGCATTATTTCTAGTTTAAGGAAAAACTATTTTTATATTTTTTAAATTAATGATGTAGTTGTGGAGTTATTTTTTTCTTTGATAGGTATAGAAATGCATGGGTTCGGAGAGTGTTGGGCTACATACGTATACACGTGAATATGTAAATGGGGTTAGAGCCCATCTTGCACAAAACCAAATTGGCTTGTACTAGGATCCAATCCACACTATATATACCACACCGACTCTTATTATATTTTCGATGGGGGATTATATACTCCAACACTCCCCCTAAAGTGCTACTAGGCTTGGATTAGTTGTCACTTGATAAACACAGACCTACTTTTAGAGGGTCAGACAAATATACCTAGACTTACTCTTATAGGCTTTTAGGTTTACAAACGGGTCTAGAATCCACCGCTTGCCTAACTAGGTCATCAAATACGAACCCAAGATCGTTTCACTTTAATACCATATAGAAATCCATGGGTCGGGAGAGTGTTGGGTCGTACACACACATGTGTATACAAATGGGGTTGGAACCCATATTGCACAAAACCAATTGGCTTGTACTAGGATCCAATCTACACCACTTACATACCACATCGACTCTTATCATATTTTTGATGTAGGATTATATACTCCAACTGGCCACAATTTTTCATATTGTCCAAGTTTAGGCTATGAAAACTTCACATATGTCCAAGTTTCTTCATGCATAATGTGGAGCATTGTACCTAGATCATCTCTCTTCTTTTTATGCAATGATGGTGATGACGATCAACTATTAATTAGTTGAAGCCATAAATGCAAGCAATTGAATTTATATTCTTCAGGCTGAATTTATTTTAACCAAGCTAATTTTGCAAGATGCATCAACATAGCTCCCGTAGAAGATACGTACACATATAAGAGTGGCTAACAATGCACTTGAATCCGTGCCAAGTAACACGTGTCAAACGTGCATGATAAGTTTCCTATATATTCTATTATTTGTAACAGTCATAAGTGGGATCGTTTTCACAGGGATTTTGTCAACTTCTTAGGAAAAAGTGTTTTCATGAGGTTTTTATTAAATTAATGGAAACTAAACTAAAATGAGAATTAAAATTATATAAATATTCTAAAGTAATTATTTAAACTAATTAAACTAAATTAAAACAAATCAAATTAAATAACTAACTAAATTAAATAATTCTTATTTCAATTCAAGTAAATCAATACAAAACAAACATCTAAACAATCATCCAGAACAATGAAACATAAGTTGTTTTAAATTACGAACATATTAAATAAAGTATAGTTAGTCATATCATCTCATCATTATTAAATCATTAAACCCTAATCATAAGTAAGATTAATAGTTTTTATCAAACCATTTGTTTTCCTTTTTTTTGGTAGGATTTGTTTTCCTTTTATTTATAAAAATAAGCCATATTCTAATCTTATCACCCTTAATCTTTCGAAAGCTCAAAATAACTAATTGTAACAAAACAACATTACATTCTATAAAAACTCTTACTACTAAGCCAATATTATCGTAAACGCAGAATAAATATTAAACTTAGAACAAAATTCACTTAAAACATCTAAACGGTAAAAAAAACCTTTTAATTTAATCCTAGTTACTACCGTATATTAGATTACTAACATATCTTATGTGACGGCCCCAGTTTTTCAAACCTAAACTGGGCCCCGCCCGGCCTAAACTTACGCGAAACCCCGAGCTCGTCTCGACGAGTCACGCAAGCCTACTCAACCTTAACCATTACCATTTACCATTTATTTGCAATTTATAACATTGATTAGCGAGTTATTATCAAAATAGCAAAAACAAAGCTCAAACTAATCAATTAATCACATCCATATAAAGATAAGACATCCTAGAGTGTGGAAACCCTGCATATGTATATCATCATAAATGATAAGTCAGAGGAGAACAACCAATAGATATACATTCCCAGAATCTCTCACATACCCAAAACCCATGTTTTCAAAACATAAAATATATACAATAATACAAAATCACCTACTCAGCTAGGTGGAAGGACGTGCTCTAGTATCCTCAAAGCAAATCCCTAAGCTTCGGTGCCTTCCCCTTGCTGGACTGTGAATTTGCACTCCGTCAAACACAAGAATGACGAGCCCAGGTAAGTAATGCCAAACTGAACAATAATACAACATTTCAAAATAAATAAACATCAGTCCACATTCATGTTGATAGAAAGAAAGAAATAAGGAACACATGAAATGTATAAGACTGTAAAAAGATTAATCGAAATGTGAGTATCCGAGTAACGAATTGGAATTGCAAGGAGTCCCGACGATAGTCGTTGAGTCGAGGTAAAACCTACAAGACTCGGGTTCAGGACGAGAACACAACATACCAGCCCTAACCCTTGTGATTATCAGATATCCATAGAACCGGATAAGAGCTCCCAACGTACACTCAACCAGGAGATATCAATAACGTCTAGATAAGAGCTCATATCATAGGTGGGTAACCATGACCCTCTTGTAGTGAACCACTCAATCAAAAAGATTCTAACATATATGATAATAATCAGAGCAATAACAACAAATTAAAGCTCAAGAAATAACTATAAAAGTTCTCACGGGTTTGCTTACCTGTAATCCAACTAATTACACACTTCACGAACCCCTGACACGTCCCCTATGACCTCCAGTGTCCCGTCAATGTTCAAAATCCCTATAACACATTTATATTGGAATTCTCATTAATAACCCTCATTTTAACCAATTTTCCATAATTTCATTTGTTAACTCATTTGGGTCGATTACTCAGGTATTAGGTCGTATTCGGACCCATTGAGATACTCGAGAGATCCCCGAAAGTTTTCAACAATTTCATAAAAATTGGTCCCTGTGAACAGTAACACGCCGCCGAGACGCCATGGTCCAATGACAGGATGGCGTCTTTAAGGCGTCGAGACCACCTTCACTGCCCAACATGTACGTGGGTGACGCCGTGCGTTGAAACGTTCACAGCGTCTCCACTGCGTCTTCCCCATGAAGCCCTGCCCAGGACGTAGGTGTCTTGTGCAAAATGCCTCTGAACTAAGGTTTTCAACACCCCGGCTTGCGTTGCCTTGCTTCGAGCCTATCCCAACTACGACTACACATCCAAATACACGCCAAACCAGCCTCAGGTCACTTCGAAACCCGACCAAAACATTGATTTGTTGAAATTACACAAAATTCACCAAAATTCTGCAAAAATTTAGAAAAATACTAAACACCAAAATCATTTCACCAAACATCCTTTGATCACCTCATTGATTTCAAATCAATCAAAACATTTTAAAAAACTCAAATTTCCCAATTCATTGTCCGAATTTCTCGTGACAAAAACCAGTAAAAACACTACCAAAACGTAGATACCGATGTGGGGAGTCGAGATCTAACCTTAGTTTTTGAATTTGATCATTCCTATCGCTTGAAATTGTGGCAAAAATCCTTTCCAACCCACCGTTCTTTCGTTGATCGATTGAAGAGAGATAAGAATGAGAGTGTGAGAGAAAAGATGATGGATTGGTATTTATACCCTCTTAATCTCCTAGCACGAATCTCGAGGATCATCTATTGGCCCTCATTAATTCCAGCCAACAACTATGACACCCAATGATGACTCCAATACGTGACATAATTCCTTGTTTAAGCCTTTTCTCGCACAATACTTGCGTTTCTGGATTCGTTTCGAACATTAAACTTGTTCATTGCGTCATCTCGGACGTACCAATGTATTGAACGCATTTTACACTTTTAATTATTATTTATTTTGTGTTTTATTAGTGTTTTAAATTTATTTAAGTCCCTCGGACTCCTAATTACCTGACCAGCATTCGTCCGAAACCCCGTTATTTCACGTATCCTTCGAGCTGAACTACTTCCCGTACGAACACTTATACTCAAACGTCCTCGCACATTTGAGACATTGGAATTTAAATATTCGGGTAATACAATATAGTACAAAACAACAAATACAAATAACATACCTCGGCGTCGACGATCAAAAATTTGGATGACTGTATCACGACAATTGGGCTCACGTACGACCTAAATTAACACATGACACAAGTTAGAATTTAAGGTCGTTACAGTCTTCCCAACTAATTGTAATTTCGTCGTCAAAATTAAAGCGAACTAATGGAAAGACTTACCGAATCAGAAGAGGTAGGGAAAATACTCACGCATATAGGACTCGAGCTCCCATGTTAGCTCCTCATCACCGTGGTGCTACCACTTGACTAGGACTGATTCGTATTTGAATAGGTTGCTCGTCATAAGTAATGTCTTCCCTCAAGTCTATCTGGCTCAGGTCCACCATCAACCTCTTTCCCCCACTCGACCTATTAAGTATGAGCATCGATATGTGAAATACAGGGCGAACTCCAGATAACTAAGGTGGCAAATCCAACTCATATACGACTCTGCCTATACGCTTCCCAATTCGAAATGGACCAATAAAACACGTCACAAGTTTTCCTTTGATCCCAAACCTCTTGTGACCCTTCATCGGAGACACCTTCAGGTACACGTAGTCCCTGACCTTGTATTCCAACTCCCCGTGATACAAATCATAATATCTCTTCTGTCTCTCCTGCGCACCTTTCAGCCTCTACCGAATCAAACGTATCTTCTCTGTGTGATCTAAAACAATCTCTGGTCCAATAGCTGCCACATCCTTTGGCTCTACCCAACAAGATGGAGATCTGCATGGTCTCCCATATAATGCCTCAAATGGTGCCATGCCAATACTGGCCTGATAACTATTGTTATAGGTAAACCCACACAAGTGAAGATACTCTTCCTATGAACTACCATACTCTAACACACACATCCTCAACATATCCTCGTGTATCTGTATCAGACGCTCTGACTGTCCATCAGTGTGTGGATGATAGGCGGTGCTGAGATCCAACTACGTACCGAACTGTGCCTGCATGCTCTGCCAAATCTGTGATGTAAACTGTGGCCCTCTATTAGACACAATCGACATAGGTACACCGTGTAGTCGAACTATCTCACGCTCGTACAACAAGACCAACCTATCCACTGGATGTGCAGTCGAAATTGGTAAAAAGTGCGTAGACTTTGTCAACCTGTCCATAATCACCCATATACTGTTATGACTGCGCTGAGACTAAGGTAAACCACTGACGAAATCCATCGCTATATTCTCTCACTTCCACCAAGGAATGGGAAGTGAGTGTAGTAACCCACTAGGTTTGTAATGCTCAGCCACTGATGGAATCCATAGTCACCCTCTAAATCTCAAACATGATAATCTGGATGATTTGAACTCTGAGTGAAATCCAAAAATCTGCCATACTCCTTGTCAATTCGCTGACCATCTAGTACACCATGAATAGAGACAGTCTGAATTCTCAACTGGCCACAAATTAATACTCTAGTGCTGGTCGAAATATCAACATAATACATCAGCTCGATCGCCTTGAACAACCCATACTCGTGTGTCATGCGGCAAGTAACAACCTCTGAGTCTGACCCTCTACAGCCCAATGCATCTGCAACCACATTGGCCTCCCCCGGGTGGTACTCCAAAGAGAAATCATAATCCTTGAGGAACTCCAGCCAATGTCTCTATCTCATATTCAGATCTTTCTGAGTAAACAGGTACTTCAAACTGTTATGGTTAGTAAATAATACAAACCTCTCTCTATAGAGGTAATGGCACTAAATCTTCAATGAAAATACCACTGCCGCCAACTCCAAGTCATGCGTAGTGTAGTTCTTCTCGTGAACCTTCAGCTATCGAGATGCATAGGCAATCACTTTACCGTCCTGCATTAAGACACAGCCCAACCCGACCTTCAAAGCATCAGTGTCACCTCAAAACCCTTCCTTGACTCAGGCAATAATAACACTGGCGCGGTAGTCAAACGCTCCTTCAAGGTTTGGAACGCTTGCTCACAACAGTCAGCCCATTGAAATCTCATGTCCTTCTTCCTCAACTGCGTCATAGGTGCCATAATCTTCGAGAAGTCACGTACAAATCGCCTATAATATCCCGCCAAATCGAGGAAATTGTGAATATCTGACACTGATCTCGGTGTAGGCCAATCTATCACTGCTCTGACCTTAGCGGGGTCCACTGACACTCCGCTTGCTCCGACGATGTGCCCTAAAAGTTCGATCTTTACAAGCCAAAACTCGCACTTACTGAACTTGGTGTATAACCTGTGTTATCTCAGAATCTACAACACTAATCTGATATGCTCTTCGTGATGCTCACGAATCCTGGAGTAGATCAATATATCGTCGATAAACACGATGACAAAACAATCCAGAAACTGTCTCAACACTCGATGCATCAGGTCCATAAACATCGCAGGTGTATTAGTCAGCCTAAAAGGCATGACTGTGAACTGATAATGCCCGTATCGAGTGCGAAAAACAATTTTCTCCCTATCCTCTTCTTTGATCCTCAACTGATGGTACCCAAATCTCAAGTCTATCTTCGAGAACCACTGAGCTCCCGACAACTGATCAAATAACTCGTTGATGCGTTGAAATGGATACTTGTTCTTTACTATCACCCTGCTCAACTATTGGTAATCAATACACAGTCGCAGGCTGCTGTCTTTCTTTTTGACAGACATAACCAGTGCTCCCTAGGGTGACATGCTCGGGTAGATGAAACCCAACTCTAGTAACTCATCTAGTTGACTCCTCAACTCTTCTAACTCTCTTGGAGCCATCCAGTACGGCGAAATTGAAATAGGTTTGGTCCCCAGGATCAAGTCGATAATAAAGTCGATCTCCTTAGGCAGTGGTAACCCTGGTAACTCTACTAGAAAGACATCAGGAAACTCGATACCACTGGTACCTTCTCTAACCTAGTCACAACTTACTTCGTCGTACTCAATACACTAGCAAAAGTCTTAATATCTACGCCAGTGGCGACTTTACCTCTAATAATAGGCAAACTGGTCGAGGTCCCTTGAAAACTAGTCTTGGGATGCTCTGAAATATGAAATATGACCCTCTTACTGAAATAGTAGATCTGTGTATGATATCACCTAACCAATCCATGCCCAGTAATGCATTAAACTCAAGGAACTCCAACAGTCTCAGGTCTGCTGGCATGACATGACCCTCTATCTCTACCGAACAATCAACACACAACAAGTTCGAGTAAATCTTGTCCCTAGCAACTGTGCTAAGGATCAAGGGTCTCTCTAGTTTAATAGGTCTCAAACCCAAATTATCAACCATACGACCCGAAATAAAAGATACTGTAGAGCCTGAATTAAACATAACATGCATGAAATGACTGCAAATGAAAACCGTACCCTCAATAAGACTACGGCTGGCAGTCGGATCTAGTGTAGAAACCGCATGAACCTGCTCCCGACTCTGCTGCTGCTGCTGCTGCCCTCGACACATGCACTGATAAAGTGTCCCAACTGACCACACTTCCAACAACCTCTCTGAGATCCTGACCCAAACTATGTCCATTGTCCCTGCCCCTTGCCTGACCAGACCTCTGTCCCTGTCTCTGCACCTGACTGAAACCTTGACCTGTCTCTGGCTACTGACTCTACCATCAGTCCTTTGATAAAACTACTACTGAGGACCTGACTATATTGGCTACTGAGGTGAACTCGCGCAACTCCTCACTGAAGTAGCTGGTATAATCACAGTAGACGGTGAAGACGCAACTGATGCTATGCTCTGAGCTCTATCACCCTACCTCCATTATCTTGATCTCTTCCTTCTCCTATCATCTCTAGACCTTCCAACTGACTACGAGGGTGATAACGACGTTGTTAGTGTCTCGACGTGCGTGCTCCCCAAATAGACCATGTACAAAATAGTAAGCCTGATCGGCATCAGTATCAGCTGCGCCATCGGCATACTCCTTTAAACCCAAGTACCGACCCATGTACTGTATAACAAACTCTCATGTCTGATCGTCTAAAACTTGGCCCTCTTCCGATTACGGACCGTAGGAGGAATGTACTTCTTGGGAAACCTCTCTCTGAACTCAGCCTAGTCCTTGGGCGTCCCCTTTGACGCTACCGTCGTGCGCCACAAAATATAAGCCTCGCCAAACAGACATGACGAAGAAATACTCGGCTACATATGTACCAGCGTAGCCAATACCTCATGGATTTTCTTGTGGCTCCTCATAAATTTCTCCGCTGCCTCTAGATTAGTTCCCCCGTAGAGCTTCATTGGTTGGTGTCTCATAAACTCTCGTGCCTGCCTCGCCTCAAGCGTCGCTCTAAAACCAAAATCAGTCGGTGTGCTCGACGCATCCTCTATTGGTATGTCTGGCGTATGAGGTACAATCTCTGTCTGTGCAGGTGTCTCCTCAGTCACTGCGGGTCTTACAACAACTGTGGGTGCTGCTGGCGTATCCTAAACTATCGGAGCACTCCCAGCCTGAGCAACTGGAGCTGCTGACATACTCGGTGATCCTGTCGCTTGAGCACTCAGTAGTATGAGAATCTCCTGTAACTGCTGATCATGTGATGAAATCCTCTGTGACATGCCATCCAACTGGCCCTGTACATCACCCATACTGGTCTCGCTTGTACTAGGCTGATTGACCATCACTATATGAAAAGAAAGTGATTTTCATGATTAGGACATAGCTATCGATAATATAATATACAACAATCAAATAGCTCATAGTCCAATTTTTATTTTTATTTTTTATTTCCCCGACTCTCCTCACTTCCCAACCAAGACTTAAGTTAGGTTCATAGGGTTACACTTTAAGTCAACCATTCCTAACTTCCGCTGATTAAATGTCTTAATGGCTTGTGGTTTAAATCAAGAGTCGAGTATTTAAAACTTTGGCTCTGATACCAACTGTGACGGCCCCAGTTTTTCAAACCTAAACTGGGCCCCGCTCAACCTAGACTTAGGTGAAACCCCGAGCCCATTTCGACGAGTCACACAAGCCTACTCAGCCTTAACCATTACCATTTACCATTTATTTGCAATTTATAACATTGATTAGCGAGTTATTATCAAAATAGCAAAAACAAAGCTCAAACTAATCAATTAATCACATCCATATAAAGATAAGACATCCTAGTGTGTGGAAACCCCGCATATGTATATCATCATAAATGATAAGTCAGAGGAGAACAACCCAATAGATATACATTCCCAGAATCTCTCACATACCCCAAACCCATGTTTTCAAAACATAAAATATATACAATAATACAAAATCACCTACTCAGCTAGGTGGAAGGACGTGCTCTAGTATCCTCAAAGCAAATCCCTAAGCTTCGGTGCCTTCCCCTTGCTGGACTGTGGATTTGCACTCCGTCAAACACAAGAATGATGAGCCCAAGTAAGTAACGCCAAACAGAACAATAATACAACATTTTAAAATAAATAAACATCAGTCCATATTCATGCTGATAGAAAGAAAGAAATAAGGAACACATGAAATGTATAAGACTGTAAAAAGATCAATCGAAATGTGAGTGTCTGAGTAACGAAATGAAATTGCAAGGAGTCCTGACAATAGTCGTTGAGTCGAGGTAAAACCTACAAGACTCGGGTTCAGGACGAGAATACAGCCTATCAGCCATAACCCTTGTGACTATGAGATATACATAGACCCGAATAAGAGTCCTCAGCGTATACTTAACCGGGAGATATCAACAACATCTAGATAAGAGCTCATATCATAGGTGGGTAACCATGACCCCCTTGCAGTGGACCACTCAATCAAAAAGATTCCAACAGATATGATAATAATCAAAGCAATAACAACAAATTAAAGCTCAAGAAATAACTGTAAAAGTTCTCACTGGTTTACTTACCTGTAATCCAACTATTTACGCACTCCACGAACCCCTGACATGTCCCCTATGACCTCCCCTGTCCCGTCAATGTTCAAAATCCCTATAATACATTTATATTGGAATTCCCATTAATAACCCTCATTTTAACCAATTTTCCATAATTTCATTTGTCAACTCATCTGGGTCGATTACCCGGGTATTAGGTTGTATTCGGATCCATTAGGATACCCGAGAGATCTCCGAAAGTTTCTGATAATTTTATAAAACTTGGTCCCTAAGACAGTAACACGCCGCCAAGACGCCGTGGTCCAATGATTGGACAGCGTCTTTACGACGTTAAGACCACTTTCACTGCCCAACACGTACGTGGGTGACGCCGTACGTTGAAACGTTCATGGCGTCTCCTTGGCGTCTTTCCCATGAAGCCCTGCCTAGGACGTACGTGGGTGACGCCGTAAGTTGGAACACTCACGTCGTCGCCATGATGTCTTGTGCAGAACGCCTCTTAACTTGGGTTTTCAACACCCCAGCTTGTGTCGCCATGCTTTGAGCTTATCCCAACTATGACTACACATCCATATACATGCCAAACTAGCCTCGGCTCACTTCAAAACTTGACCAAAATGTCGATTTGTCGATATTACACAAAATTCACCAAAATTCTCCAAAAATTCAGAAAATTACTAAACACCAAAATCGCTTCACCAAACATCCTTTGATCACCTCATTGACTCCAAATAAATCAAAACATTTCAAAAAAAAAAAATCAAATTTCCCAATTTGTTTTCTGAATTTCTCGAGACAAAATACCCACAAAACACTGCAAAAACATAGATACTGATATGGGAAGTCGAGATCCAACCTTAGTTTTCGAATTTGATCGCTCCTATCGGGGTGAAAATCCTTTCCAACCCACCGTTCTTTCGTTGATCGATTGAAGAGAGAGATAAGAATGAGAGATGTGAGAGAAACGGTGATGGATTGGTATTTATATCCCCCCTTAATCTCCTTACACGCACGAATCTCGAGGATAATCTATTGGCCCTCATTAATTCCAACCAACAACTATGACACCCAATGATGACTCCAATAAGTGACACAATTCCTTGTTCAAGCCTTTTCTCGTATAATACTCGCGTTTTCGGATTCGTTCCGAACACCAAACTTGTTCATCGCGCCACCTCGGACGTACTAACGTATCAAATGCATTTTACACTTTTAATTATTATTTATTTTGTATTTTTTCAGTGTTTTTAATTCATTTAAGTCCCCCGGACTCCTAATTACCCTACTAGTGTTCGCTTGAAACCCTGTTATTTCACGTATCCTTCGAGCTGAACCACTTCCCATACCAACGCTTACACTCAAACGTCTTCGCATGTTTAGGACATTGGAATTTAAATATTCGGGTAATACAATATAGTACAAAATACCAAATATAAATAACATACCTCGACGTCGACGACTGAGAATTTGGACGATTGTATCACGACAATTGGGCTCACGTACGACCTAAATTGTCACATGGCACAAATTAGAATTTTGGGTCGTTACATCTTAGATTTTAAGCCTAGATATTACAATACACATTAGCCACTATGCATGCAATACAAATTTTAATGATTGTAATATGCAAAACAATCTACCAAAATCGTGAATTGACAAATACGATTAAATTTAAAGCATTAATTACAAATTCTTCTTTATTATGACTACATTACAAAATAGTTTAAGTTCATGTTTGGATTCTTATTTAGACTAATAAACTACTTACACATATTCAAAGTAATCATCGCAACAAAATAATTAAAAAACATTAATGAAAAATACCTTAGTTATATAATTCTTGAATCTCCAACAAGTCTTTGAAAGCAAGAGCAATAAAAATAGGGAGCGACTAAATGGACCTCATATTTTGCTAGATGGACCCCCTTTTTTCTTTCAAATTTTGTCCTCTATGGAAATGCCCAAAATGTCCTTCATATAAAAGGGGTTTTGCTCAGCACACCCCATTGACTCCCCTGTTCACCGATTCATCTCACTTGAAACCCCTACTCCCTCTCCACCTAAATGTCACTCCCATGTCTCCGGCCGACCAAATACACACTAAATCGACTTGGTAAGTTTGTTATCCACTTCATTTTTCCTTGGTATGTCATTTTCTGAGTATTTTGAGCATCATTTGACTGATATTCTTGATGGTTGTTTGTGCGATTCTAGAGCTTGGGAGTTCTTCTTCAATCACGATTTTTGGGTGCAAAATGTCTAAGGAGTCATAAAAACGAAACCACCCCGACGATGAAGATGTATTTTTTTTTGCATTTTATTCAGTTTCTTGCTTAGAGAAATAATATCCATTATTGCTTGCTTTCTGTGTTGTGCAGAGTAACAAAGCCGAGACATGTACGTTCGGCTTTGTTATTCTGCAACTTACTAAAATGTATTATTGATTTACATAAACCGAGCGTTTACTTACCTTTATGGACCATTCACTCCGTAATTCATACTGGATTAGCGGTTATATTCATTCGACACTCACATTGGGGTGTCGGCCATGTTACTCCACCACAATGTTTTTTTTTTCATCTCATTTTTAATTTATTGTTGTTTCTTGACTAAATTTTGTTTTCTTTGGTTCCTGTAGGGTACTGCTTGTGTCACAACAGGTACATCTACTAAGGAGGCATTCCCGAACTTCAGGGAGCATTTTATATCTGCATCGCATTTCAAGGGTAAAGAGGTTGTAATCAGTTGGGCTCAAGAGACTGCAAAATCATGTGGTTTGTTGTGATTATATTGAAGTCAAATTCTAGTGGTGCCGGTCAAGGCAGGCGAGCGAGATTATCAATAAATTGTGAGATGTATTCTAACGGCCTTAAAATCTAACTCGTGCCACGTGTCAATTTAGGTCGTATGTGGGCCCTTTGCCATGATACAGTTATCCAATTATCGGTTGTCGACGCCAAGGTATATTATTTTTGTTCGGTGTTCAGCATTATATTTTATTACCCGAATGTAAATTCTAATATCCCAAACATGTGAGGACGTTTAAGTGTGAGCGTTAGTGTTGAGAAACGGGTTCGGCTCGAGGAGAATGTGAATAACGGGTTTCGGACGAACAATTGTCGGGTAATTAGCTGTCTGGGGGATTAATTAAATTAAAAACATTGATAAAATGCAAAATAAATAATAAATAAAAGTTGTATACCGAGTTCGGCACGTGGGTATGTCCGGGAGTGCGCGACGAGTGAGTTGTGGTGCGGAACGAGTCCAGGAACACAAGGTTTGTGCAGGGATATGGCTAAGTGTAAGGTGAGAGTCACCCATTGAAGTTATAATGTTGTGTCAAGGTGGTTGGATGGATTAAAGGAGAGCCAAGTGATGTGCCTTGGGATACGTGCATGAGTGTGGATGAAAGGGAAGTATATAAACTACCACATCACCAACTTTTTTCTCTCCTCACTTTTTCTCTCATTTTCTCATCTGAACCAAAACAAATAAGGCGTTGGGTTTTCGGAGCTTTCGATGCGGATTGTCCCTAAGGGATCGACCAATTACAAATTCTTATGTGAGATCACGACTCCCTTTGTGTGTATATACGATTTGGGGGTAGTTTTGAGTGTTTTCGTCGTGATGGATTCGGATGATGATTTTGGGATTTCATTTTTGATGGATTGGTTTGATGGTTTTGATGTCTTTGTGATGGATTTGTGGTGTTTCAATGGTGGTTTTGGTAGTTTGTGGATTTCTTGGATTTTTGGTGAATTCTGGGATTTTCATTATGATTTTTTAAATTGGGGTTTTGTTGAGGTTTCGATGCAAAACGAAAGTGGATTTTTGTTGTATCGGACATCCCTAAAAGTTTTGGATAGGCTCGGAACGCGGCGATGCGAGCCGGGTTTCAGAAAACCCTGAATTCAAGTGCAGACTTGCACGCCGAGAGGGACAACGTCGATCACGACACCTAGTGCTGACACTCTAGGTGAAGTCACACTTTAAGTGACATCGTGGAGGGGAAAGCCACACGACGCCACCTGCGATGTTTGAGGCAGATAGCTCAAAATGTCACGCTTTATGTGACACCGCAGGGGTTTGACCCCCACGACGCCACCTGCGCCATAACACTGTTCACAGTGAACAAATTTGAGAAAATTTTGGAAAATCTCGGGTATCCAAATGGGTCCGAATACGACCCAATACCCTAAAAATCAACCCAATTACACTAATGAAATAATTATAGAAAATTGGGTAAATTGAAAAAAATTAACGATAAATTGTGATTAATTGGATTATCGGGAGTTATAGTTATTGACGTGTTACACGGGGATTCATAGGAGGCGAGTCGGAGTTCGTGTGAGTGTGTATTAGCTTGGATACAGGTAAGTAAATTAGTGAGAAATTTTACGGTTATTTCTTGAGCTTCAAATTGTTATTGTTATTACTCTATTCCTTTTTTGGAAATTCCATTCCTTTGAGTTGTTCAAGGACAAATGAGTCAACATGGTCCTTTGGTAGGATGGGTTATCTGAGATAATATGCTAGAGCCACGAACTCAGGATACACGATATTGGTTTCTGGTTCTATACGGGGTGAGATTTTTTATCTGGATTACTAGGGAATCTCATCCGCATGGACTTTAGGATGGTGTGAGTGTACCACGTCATAAACTTCGAGTCTTGTAGGTGTTTTTCCTCGACTCAATGACCGTTTGGTCAGGACCACTTGTGCTTATCTGTTTCTTTTTCAGCATAATCATATTCGATTGCTCAGTTGTTTATTTACATTCTTGTGTATTCATGAGCTCCCTGTTCCTTTCATTCTATCTGCATGAATTAGATTGATTATTTATTTTGAAATGTTGTATTTATGTCCCGTTTGGCGTTACTTACCTGGTCTCATCATTCTCGTGTTTGACAGAGTGTAGATCAACAGTCCAACAAGAGGAAGGCTCCACAGCTAGGAGATATCATTTGAGGATACCAGAGTAGTTCTTTCCACTTGTCTGACCTAGGTGATTCTTTTTGTATTATTGTATATACTTGTTTTGAAACACTGGGATTTAGGTTTTTTTGAGAGATCTTGGGCATGTATATCTTGTTATCCTGGTCTCATCATTCTTGTGTTTGACAGAGTGTAGATCAACAGTCCAACAAGAGGAAGGCTCCACAGCTAGGAGATATCATTTGAGGATACCGGAGTAGTTCTTTCCACTTGTTTGACCTAGGTGATTCTTTTTGTATTATTGTATATACTTGTTTTGAAACACTGGGATTTGGGTTTTTTTGAGAGATCTTGGGCATGTATATCTTGTTGTTACTCTCCTCTGACTTATTTATTGATGATATACATATGCGGGGTTTCCACACTCTAGGTTGTGTTAATTTGTATGTCTTTGAGGTTTTTCATTTAGTTTGAGGTTTAATTGCTTTCGCTATAACTATGATAACTCACTAATTAATCAACTCAACGTTTAATTGCTTTTAAATGGTAAATGGTAAAGGAAGGCTGACTAGGCTTGCGTGATTTAATGAGATTGGCTTGGGTCTATGTAATTCTAGGTCGAACGGGACCCAGTTTAAGATTGTGGAACTGGGGCCGTCACAGTTGGTATCAAAGACAAAATTTTAAATACTCAACTTTTGAATTAAATCGCAATCCATTAAGACGTAAACCAGCGGAAGTTAGGACAATGGTTGAACTTATAGTGGAACCATATGATCCTGACTTAAGTCTTAGTTAGGAAGAGAAGAGAGTTGGGGAAATTTAAAACTAGATATGAGCTATTTGATTTGTTGTACTATTACTATCGATAACTATGTTCTAATCATGAAATCACTTTTTTTATAGTTAGCGATGGCTGATCAGCCCGATACTAGTGATAGTGGTATGGGTAATGTACAGGGGAGATTGGATGGCATGTCCCAGATGATTACATTGCATGATCAGTAGCTTCAGGAGATTCTCCAACTGTTGAGGGCTCAGGCGACAACATTACCTTCCACGTCAGTAGTTCCAATTACTCAGGCTGGGAGTGCTCCTATATTTCATGACACACCTGTAACACCGACAGTGTAGGTAGAACCTGCAGTGACTGAGGTAGCACATGTTCAGGCCGATATAGTACCTCCTATACATCGGCTGAGGATATGCTGAGTATGCTTGTAACAACCCTCAAGTTTAAGTCGACTTGTGTTGCACTTGTCAGGATCATGACCTGACTATGTGATACTGGACTATATTTCAAACTTCGGGAGTCGACATCGAGGTAATTTTATGATTTTGTGTTTGTTGTATTAGTATTTAAGTCTAATGCGGGTCTCGAGCCGTTCGGGCGATTGTTAGTCTAAGTGAGGCTTCGCTTAGGTAAACGAGGGAGTAAAATACAGTAAAAACACAAATAAATGATTTTTTGAATAGTTTAAATAATTATTTGATAAGACAAGGCAAGACTATGCGCGTAACAGGAGTCACGACGAGGCAAAACGGATCGAGAAGCATCGTTTGAACACGAGGAGTTGGATAATTACACAACACACGCACTTTGTGATAGGAATTGTTAAAGTGACTGAACCCAAAATGAGAGAACCCTCAGATTTCCTCGAGATGCGTGCGTGTGTGGTGATGAATTGAAAATTCTATAAGTAGGACCCTACACCTACTTTACTAATTTACTATTCACTCACTATTCATTCTCTTTTCCATTTGTTTCTCTCACCAACCTCTCTCTCTCTCTCACTCTCTCCTCCCCCCATTCCTCTCCTCCTTTGCGACTTGGCTGCACCACTATCGACCACCAGCGGATCTGGGCGGTCGGACCTTGCCGGAGAACGTGAGGGTCTCTCTCTCTCTCTCTCTCTCTCTCTCTCTTCGCGAGTTGCTACTGCTTTGTGACTGTAACCTCTACCATGGTTACTGTTCACGGATGTGGGTGGTCGGGGATGACGCCACAGTCCTGAAGTCTCCTCAATTCGCGACGGAGAGGAAATGGTGTCGGGTGGTTTGCGTATACTCTGTTTTTGTTTTCTTCACATCTGGCCGAACTGTGGTGGTGTCCTGCCATGATGGGATTAATCGGAGACGATGCTCGGAGATTCACCAAAGCTCCGATGGTCCCAAGATGCCTTTCCATTCGCGACACTGGTATAGGGTTTTTAGTTTGTGTCGTTGTTCACTATTCATTGTATGTGTGTTGTTGTGCTGCTCGCTAGAAAACCATCATGTCTGGTGGTGCCGTCATTGATCCACCGTGACTGGAGCACTATTGGGGACTCCACCAAGCTGTTGCTTGAGTCCCAAAACCCTCCTGAGTGGTCGAACCAGTGTTGACAGTGGCAAGATGTCGTTAGTTCATGTTCGGGTTTCCTTGTTCGATTTTGGTGGGGGTTATTGGCTATTCCTATGCCGTGACAACTCCCTCCAGATGTCAAACAGCGCCAACAATGTGCTATGGTCGCCGGTGGGTGGAAGATTTGGTTGTGGTTGTTGTTTAAATCCTACTTGTAGGTTTCAATTTTGGCTAGGATATATGGATTCGATTTTTACTTTGTCTAGGGTGCTCTCTTGTGTTGATGAACACACTGTGTGTGTGCGAGACACTTGGATATATGTTTTGTGATTTCAATATCACGTGTGTGTTGGGAACGTGTGGTTATGTTCTGGTGTTTTGGTGTTCGGTTATGATTATTGTTGGGTCGGTATTTGAGTCGTTTTTCATACATTGTTAAGGCATGACGTAAAGTCATGTAAGTGCATGTTTAAAATATCATAAATTGGTTATGACATCGTGGTCACGTCACCAGTCCTCGAGGCTATGGCGTGACCTACATACGACTGAGCCGAGCCTATAATTCTATGAATGGGTTTACATTGGTGTGGTTTTCAAAACCCAAGAAAGTTGTTGTGCTTCCAATTGATTTATCGAGTTGACTGAATCTTAAAACGTTTTCGAGTCGTTTAAAACGTTGGGAAAAAACTAGGGATTTAACCTAGGGTTAGTTAATGACTTGATCATTAATTAGAGTTTTCAAACTTTTCAGGTAGTGGGAAACTCGGGGATTCGCATTAAGATTCGCAAGAATGTTGTTATGCGGGTTGCGTTATCAGGTAAGTACACTTGCCCTAAAGCTTGTGTACGTTAGTAAGCCAGTTAAAAAAATATCATGTGATTCATTATCATTCTATCATGTTTGCTATGATCTACTTGTTGACATTCCGTTCCATATTCCTTGTATGTGTGTTCTTGGCATAAGTGTATGTCTAGAAGGTACATGCGGCCTGCACTAGAAGGGATAAAACGTGGGCACTCGTGCGCACGAGTGTTTAACCACCCTTAGTGGTTGTGTGATACCATGTACTAAATTTTTGTGGTTATCGATGTTGCGACATCGCTGTTGTGGATTTGTTGTGGATTTTAGACCACTTATGACCTCTTGACTCATAGAACACGCATGTTTCGATTGCTATCATTTTAGTCTGTCTATCATGCACTTTGATCTAGTTAAATTCTTGTCCTTTAATTACCGCATGATATTTAGACTGCCATGTTTAATAATTCATGAATTACTGTTATATTCTTCTTGCATTACTTTTGATTTCTCTCGATTTTTTACCGTCTAGTTTGTGACGATGGGTTCAGATAAAACGGAGTGCGGTAGAGGCAAAGAGCCCTGCCTAGGAGACTTTTTTGTGAGCAGCTGGATTGGAGACCTTAGAGATAGGTTATGTTTCATTTTGATCGTATGCTTATATATATATATATCATGTTTTGTTGAGTCAATGAACTCAGGATTATAGTTTGGGATTGATATCATATACTGTTTCATTTGACTTTAGCTTATTGTACATTAATATTCCTGTTTATGGGGTTTTCACATATATACCTGACTTTCCTTTGATTGAGTTATTTCCCATAATTGTATAGTTTATTTGTCTTCTGCTGTGTTAAAACTTGCAATAATTCTTTCATAAAATTTGTAATTTGATAATTGGAGGCTAACTAGGCTCACCAGATCGCCGAATACTGATTCGGGGATTTGTACGAGTCTAGGCCGAGCGTTCCCAAATGCATTTGGAATTCGGGCCATTACAACGCTGACTGATATGGATGTTGGGGCGACAGCTGAGGCGAGGTAGGCTCACGAGTTTTAAAGACATTATCCGGAGAAGTTTCACGGGGATACTAACCTCGAGGCTTCGGAGAGGTATATGTGGAGCTACGAGAAAATACGCAGTGTACTGGCTACACCAGCGCATATGCAACCGAGTATATCATTAGCTTCACTGTTCGGCGAGGGCGATGTCTGGTGGCACACTATGGTGGCATCAAAGGGGAAACCCAAGGATTGAGCTGAGTTTAAGGAGAGGTTTGATCAGAAGTACATTCCTCTTGTAGTCCGTAACCTGAAGAGGACCGAGTTTCAGACTATTAAACAGAGGAGTGGGGAGTCAGTCGTGCAGTATATGGACCAGTGTTTGCGTTTGATGGAGTATGCCGGGGGTACAGCTAACACTGATGTCGATCAGGCTTATTACATCACGTACGGTCTACTGGACTCTACTGGTTCTATAGTAGTGATGACAGCTCCGAGGACACTACAGGAGGCCTACGAGAGGGCTATGGCTAGAGAGAGTTTTTTGAGCACACGTGCTGGAGCACTGGTTGCATCATCAGCACCAATACAGTCAAGGAGTGGTTCTGGAGGAGATCGGAGGTGGAGGAGATCAGCTCAGTGTGTAGGATCTATTACGTCTCCGCCCACTACAACTATAGTACCATCTACTCTAGTATAGACTTATGCAAGCATAGTCAGGTCTTCAAAGACAACAGTGTCAGCATGTTTAGGGCAGGTTATACGTTCAGGGTTAGGGGTAGAGGTATAGGCAGGGTCAGAGATATGTTCAGGGTTAGGGTCAGAGTTTCGGTCAGTCACAGAGATAGGGACAAAATGTTTAGTCTAGAACAAGTTTTTATATAACATGCTACAAATGTGGACAGATCGGGTCATTTCATCAGTGCGTGTCCATGATTGGGCCGTGGGCAGCCGCAGCAGAGCCGATAGCAGGTTCATGTAGTTGCCGCACCAGATCCGACTGCTAGCCGTAATCTGATTGAAGGTACGATTTATATTTGCAGCAGATCCATGCATACTATGTTTGATTCAGGCTCTATTATTATTATTTTTTTAATTTCGGGTCGTATGGTTGATGAGTTGGGTTTGAGATCTACTAGACTAGAGAGACCCTTGATCCTTAACAGAACAACTGGAGACAAGATCTACCTGAATTTGTTGTGTGTTGAGTATTCGATCGATATATAGGGTCATATCATGCCAGCAGACCTGAAAGTGTTGGAGTTTCTAGAGTTTGATGCACTATTAGGCATGGATTGGTTGGGTGCTTATCATGCACAGACCTATTGTTTCAGTAAGAGAGTTACATTTTAGATTCTAGGGCATCTAGAGTTTAGTTTTTAAGGGACTTCGACTAGTTTACCTATCACCAAAGGTAAAGTTGCCACTAACGTAAATGTCGAGACGTTCGCTAGTGTATTAAGTACGACGGAGCGGGTTGTGACTAGGTTGGAGGAGGTACCAGTGGTATGCGAGTTTCCTGATGTCTTTCCAATAGAGCTATCGGGTTTACCATTTCCTAGGGAGATCAATTTTATCATTGATCGGGTCTCGAGGACCAGACCCATATTGATACCGCCGTACCATATGGCTCCAAGAAAGCTAGAAGAGCTGAGGGGTCAGCTAGACGAGTTTTTGGAGTTGGGTTTCATCTATCCGAGTATGTCACCTTAGGGAACACCAATTTTGTTTGTCAAGAAAAAAGATGGCAGCCTTTGATTGTGTATCGACTACTGATAGTTGAACAAGGTGACATTGAAGAACAAGTATCCACTTCCGCGTATTGATGACTTGTTCGACCAGCTGACATGAGCATAGTGGTTCTTGAAGATTGATTTGAGATCTGGGTACCATCAGTTGAGGATTAGAACGAAGGATACCGAAAAAACTGCATTTCGTACTCGATATGGGCATTAACTGTTCACAGTCATGCCATTTGAGCTGACTAACTCCCCAGGGATGTTTATAGATTTGATGCACCGAGTGTTGAGACAGTATTTGGATTGGTTCGTCATTGTGTTCATCGATGACATCTTGATCTACTTTAGGACTTGTGAGGATCACGAGGAGCACATGTGGACGATTTTGCAGCTACTGAGAGAGTATTGGTTGTTCGCCAAGTTTGGTAAGTGCAAGTTTGGGCTTGCAGAGGTCAGATTTTTTGGACACATCGTCGGAGCAGGTAGAGTGTTAGTGGACCCTGCTAAGGTCAGTGCAGTGATAGATTGGCCCACACCGAGATCAGTATTAAACATTCATAGTTTTCATGGCTTGGTAGGGTATTACACGGCGTTTTGTACAGGACTTCTGGAAGATTACGACACCTATGAAAAAGTTGACGAAGAAGGGTGTTAGATTTTAGTGGACAGACGGTAGTGACCAGGCATTTCAAACTTTGAAGGAAAGTTTGACTACCGTGCCAGTACTAGTATTGCTTGAGTCAGTGAAGGGTTTATAGGTGAACACCGATGCTTTGAAGGTCGGTTTCGGCTGTGCTTTCATATAGGACGGTAAAATGATTGCCTATGCATAGCGACAGCTGAAGGTTTATGAGATGAACTACCCTACGCATGACTTGGAGTTAGCGGCAGTGGTGTTTTCATTGAAGATTTGGCGCCACTATATCTATGGTGAGAGATTTATGCTATTCACTAACCACAAGAGTTTGAAGTATCTATTTACTTAGAAGGATTTGAATAAGAGACAAAGGCTTTAGCTTGAGTTTCTCAAGGACTATGATTTCTTTTTGGAGTATCACCCGGGGAAGGCCAATGTGGTTGCAGATGTGTATAGCCGCAGTGGGTCAGACTCAAATGTTGTTACCTGCCACATGACACATGAATATGGTTTTCTCGAGGTAGTTGAGAGGTTGTATGTTGTTGATATTCCGACCAGCACTAGAGTATTGATTTAATGAGAAGATGAAGACTCATATAGTCTCTATTCAGAGACTTGATGGTCAACAGGTTGATGAGCAGTACGGGAGATTTTTTGAGTTCGCTCAGAGTTCAGATCATCCAAATTGGAGTAAGTTGATAGACTCACGCCTGAGGTTTAGAGGGCGACTGCGGATTCCATCAGTGGTCGTGGTACGTGATGAGATACTTCATGAGGGACACCGTTCTCGTTTTATCGTTCATCTCGGCAGGACCAAGATGTATGCTGTTGTACGTCGTCTCTTTTGGTGGCTGGGGATGAAGATTGATGTTTCAATTACGTTCAAGGGTGTGAGATTTGTCAGCGAGTTAAGACTGAGCATCGTAGACCTAGTGGGTTATTACAATCACTTCCCGTTCTTAGATGGAAGTGGGAGCATATTGCCATGGATTTCGTCAGTGGGTTACCTCGATCCCAGTGCGGCCATGATAACATCTGGGTGATTGTGGACAGGTTGATTAAGTCTACACACTTTATACCAGTTTCGACCACACATCAGGTGGATAGGTTGGCTAGTTTGTATGAACGGGAGATAGTTTGACTGCATGGTGTACCTTTATCGATTGTGTCTGACAAAGGGACATAGATCACATTGTCGATTTGGCAGAGCATGCAGGCATAGTTCGGCACGCGGTTGGTTCTCAGTATCGCCTATCATTCACAGACTGATGGACAGTCATAGTGTCTGATAATGGGATGTGTTTGTTGAAGAAGATATCAAAGACTGGGCGGTCGGACTCAACATGCTTCCAGGGCCACAATCAAATATGGAAGAACCCCCGTTGTTACTCTTAATTAAGATGCAACATTCACCCATTTTTTTTAGTGTAAATGTTGCAACGTTAGCTTTTCATATATGTGTGGGTGTATATGGGTATAACAAACATGGATACGTTGTAACTTTTTTTGTGTTCTTTGATGGATATTGGTTACTTTCTTTAACTTTTTAATATGGAAATGCCTAGTTTGAACTCATTTTGGTTTGATAAATGACATAATTTTTATGGAATGGAAATTGATTGTCTTTGATGTCCCAATGTTGTTTCAAGTATGTGTGGAATATCTCATTTTTCATGTCTATCCATTTTTGTTGGCATAAATATTTAGCATTTCTGTTTTGTATTGATTTACTTATTTACCTACACACATCGACCAATTAATCTGTAATTCATTGGAAGAATTGATATAATCATACACTCAATTGTAGACATTGTCGACCCAGTAAAATCGAGAGCAACATGTCTGTTACGGTCTAATTTGGCTGAGAGCAACACCTCTATTATGGACCAACATCACTGCACTGCTTCATTTACGCCAGTGCAATACTCAATATACCCTAACCTAATGGATGCAAGAAATTCATCTCATACACTTTCGGTCTTAAATAGCCGAAACTTCGATATAATGACGACGAGAACTAGTTGTTATACTACCCTAATGTACCCCACTTGCTTTACCAAGTACTTTTCAAATTAACTATCGAACATATCTAACCGTAACAGACTTACTATTAACGTTCTAAACATAACATTTATTATGGTCATATAGAACTATAAGTCACAAATACACTAGAAAAGTATTAAATGTACCCCACTAAATCTACTTACTACAGTCATGTTAGTAAACTATAAGAAGCCTAGGGTTTCGATTTTAAAAAACCGATAGTACATATGTACCCCACTTTTTCACTGCATGTACCCCACTATTTATTTAAGTACTTTGTATACCCCACATATTTGCTTGACGTACACATATGTTACGACACGATGGAGGATAAACGGCTGATTAGTAACAGTTAATGTGAATCGTAACACTCTATATACCCCATCATTATACTTTTTGTACCCCATTATTAAGAACGTACTCGTTTTACCCTACCTTTTTCATCCAATACCCCACTAATAATACATTTTATGTTGGAGCACTTGTCGGATCAGTGTAGCAGTAAGTTCTGCATGATTTCGATTATGTTGGATAGTTACGCCCTATATAGCCTACCTTATCACTTAATGTACCCCATAATTTATGCTGTTACTTTATACACCCCATATATTTACTTTTTGTATAATTTATTACCATCCAATGTAGCCGTAATTCTGCATTTGTGATGGACTTTTATAACCGAGAAACCTCTGATAATATAGGGCAAGCAACAAGGTTCAAATACATTACATCAACACACATATAAGTTTAAAAGGGACCTTTAACAATCCACACAATAAAACAACTGTTTCAAATGTTTAAAGATTCCAAAGGATCAAATTCCATCAAATATTAAGTACAACTTGAAGGGATCTACAGTTTCAGGCTCCACAACTGGTTGCTTTCCACTATGGCATTAATGACGAGCATTCCCGGTGGATATAGTTCTTCCATCACTTTGATTGCCCATCACGATGGTTTGATATGTATCTTCATAACCTGAAAAGAATGCGATCACTTGATCTATCATTTCAAATGTCTTATCTACTGTAACGTTGTCTCCTCGGCGTGCACCTAAACTGCTATGTTGCATCAAGGGTCTGATGGTTATGTTGTTTCCAAATTTATCAAATCAAATAACTTAACGAAGAAATGCATGTAAGGATAGGGAAAACAAAAAACAAACTTAATTGAAATTCTTACCAAAGAGTTCTCATCCTCCTCTTGGACCCTCGTTAAGTGTTCAGGATTTCTTGCAAATGGGTGGCTTAATCTAAGGTACCAATCCATATAGTCGGATGATGCTTGACATGGGTATTTCGCCTTCTGACCATGTCGCTCAAGAGACTTAAGGTGCCACTTATAATCCTCCAATTATTATCATACAAGTACTTTACAGAGTAAGACTGTGCTAGGCAACTCCTATCACCATCCATAGGTTGGTAAGGGTCTCTCGAAATGTGTTGAATGTATCCCATTTGCCTTAACACCCTAATGGGATTATGTGGTTCAATGATATCCATGTACTTCATGGGGCCATTGTAGTTTGCAATATCATGGATAGGCGGTACACCCTTCAAAGTATTATTCCAAATCACCTAGCAAAAATTGTGATATTTGTTAATAAACAAATGCGTATAAGAGAGAAAAATAGAAATTGTTATGTTATGGTCCTCATATCATGTGCTCTCAGCCTGTCGAGTTGATTCCTAAAAGTGAGAAGATGATCCAACAACATCCTAATGTCCTTCTTGTAGAGCTTCTCCTCTTTCTTATGGTGCCACTTCTTCACACGGGGCTTAACTGAGGTGTAGTCATTACGCAAAATGGGCTGAATAAATGAAATACGATAGTACATCCAACCCTACACAAACTAAATTTATTATGAAAAACAAATTAAATGCATGCATTACTATGAAAATCAATCATTAAAACTTAATAGTTTACCTCTAATAATGTCATATATCCAGAAATCTGGGTGACTTTGGCATGAATGGCAATGCCCAGTTGACAGTACAAGGATGCAAGTGTTGTGGCCCCCATACGTAGGAACCAATCTTATCTACGTGTTCTAAAAATTGAAGGAGTGAAAGGGAGACTCTTGTACCCGACTTGTTTGAGAATAAGGTCGTTCCAAGAAGGTATGAGAGGTACACCCAGACCACGCATTCGGGACTAGGATATGCATTGGGAGATTTTTCCCATTGGGTTGTTCCTCTCATTTCGTTGGCACTGAGAATTGATCCTTCAATCATGCCAAACTAATTGTAAGGTCACGCCTAGTCTTAATCTCCTCGTTCGCATCAGTAACTGACACCCCCAATAGACTACTAACCATGGCAGTCATCACTTTATGATCTTTAAGAGGCGCAATCACGGCCTTACCAATGACTGGAATACCGAGAAAGACACGTATGTCTTCAAGTGTTATCATCATTTTCTCAAAGGATAAGTGGAACGTGTTGGTTTTAGGCTGCCATCTCTCGACAATGCCAAAAATATTGACCCTATTACCTCTATCATATGAGATGTAGCCCAATGGTACAAAACCAGAATCGTTCACTAGATTCTCCACCTTTTTCTTCTGGGGGTGTTGCTCAATTGTCTTCCACCTGGAGATCTGATAACCATGGTTTATGCACTTAAGTAATCCTCGACCCTATAAAAGATATATAACGTATTAAGAAAATAATATATAACAATAAAAGGATTATGCATATAATCGAACCAAATTCACGATACCTAGTTCCTCCAAATATCTAACAACACGTGGTGTTTGAACGAGGGTATGAACTTAAATTAGAGGGACCACATGAAAACTAGTGGCTTCTGCGTCTTGGGCATCGGTCGATATGTCAAAAGAGTCGTTTGCATAATCGCTAACCTAGATTCAGCAGATGCGACACGACTCCCTTCAGTACCCTCCCCGACCCAACTTCATCTACTCCTTCAATTACCATTGTGCCCCTCTTGCCTACAGAAGACGCAACCTCAACTTCAGCCTCTCCCGAATTTGGTTTATCATCCTTGGATTTTCTTGCTCGACACCTTTTGGCTTCAAGGTCCCTTTGCTTTCGATTAGAACTAGTGGGACGCTTCCTTACATGCATTCCCTCCCACACTCCCTCCCACCTAGGCTGATCGCCCTCCCACCACCCCTCTGTAACGACCCTAAAATTTAACCCGTGCCATGAGTCAAAGCAGGTGGTATAGTCAACAATTCTCGATTGTCGACAGTAAGGTATGTTATATTTGTTTGATGTTTTGTATTATACTGTATAGCCTTAGCAGTAATTTTAATGTCCAAAAGTGTGAGGACGAGTGGGGAACTAAAGTCACCCAATTGAGTCAATTAAGTAGTTGGGATGAAGTGATTAGGAACTTTTGGATGAGCCTAGAGATATGTGTGGTAGGCTAAGATGAAGTAAAGGGGTATATAAGCCCCACACCCCACACCCCTACCTCCTTCTCTCTCTTTTCTCTTTCTTCTTTCTTTCATTTCTCTCCCTAACGTCTCTCTCAAGCAACTGATGGTTCTGGTGGCCTGAGCGGCGTTACGACGACGGTTTCAAGTGATCCAAGGTAAGATCCTTCATATCCTCCTCCTCATCTACTCATTGGTATAAGTTTTACCTGTGTTCATCGCGATGAAATTTGTACACCACGTTGAGATTTCAAACTTAATCAAAACTCTCGACACTTTGGTGATCCTCTCGACGATCATCACAAGTTTTGTGAAAACAATTTTCGATTTGGAGAGTTTTGGGATTTTTGATGAATTTTTGGAAATTTTTGAATAGTTTTCGTTTTGGGTTTTTCGTTGAGGATTTCGGATGTGTTGGAGTGTGTCGAGGATGTTTTTGGATGGTGTTACATCCCCGATAAAAAATGGACCAAATCAGCTTAAGGCGACGCGAGCTGGGGGTGGTAAACATCCTGAAAAGTCCCTTAGATAGGGGCACCATGACTAGTGCCGTGGGGCTGCTCTAGGGACAGAGCCCCTATGCTGTGGGGACTCCGTGAGGGATAAACCCTTATGGTGCACCCCATATATGAGTGAGGCAGAGTCCCTCTCTATCCTACGCTTTGATGGCGCCGTGGGGTTTAAAACCCCCATGGCTCTGCCCAAGGCGTCTGGGGCAGCGACGCCGTCAGGGTAAAACCCTCACGGCGTCTCGACGGCGCCCAGAACCTAAAAAATTTTCCAAACTTTTTGTGGAATCTTCAGAATGAATTGGGGTCTTCTCGGGGTATCTAACGAGTCCAAATACGACCCAATAACCCAGAATTTGACCCAAGAACACAATAAACATAATAAGGAAAATTGGATAAAACTTAATGGAGAACCACAATGAATTGTATTATCAGGAGTATTAGCACGCGGGACTACGTAGGGACGAGTCAAAGTCCGCGTGAGTGCGATTAGCTTGGATCAAGATAAGTAAACCGGTGAGGAACATTACAGTTATTTCTTGATCGTTGAATTATTTATTGATATTATTTCAATGCCATCTTGTCACTCCGTTCTTATAAGTTGTCTAAGGCAAGTGTGTCAAGCGTGATCCTTGCAGAATTTTGGACTCGCGGTGTATTATACCGGGGATTACGGATGGGGATACGTGATTGGTTGCGATGACATGTACAGGGTGATAGTTCTCCACCTGATTGCTGGGGACTCTACACGAGTAGGAGTCTTAGAGGAGATTCTGTCCTCGACTCCTAGCCTTTGAGGAAATTCTGTCCTCGGCTCATCGACTTTGATTGGTCGGGACCACTTGTACCTTCCTTTGTATTTCAGGACACTAAATTTAGATTGCTTATTTATTTATCCACAGACTTTATATATTCATGCGCTCCCTGTCCATTTCTTTCTATCTGCATGAATTGACTATTCATTTATTGAATTCGAAATGCTATATTTATTGTTGTTCCTACTTGGTGTTACTTACCTGGGCTCATCATTCCTGTGTTTGACCGAGTGCAAATCCGCATTCCAGTAAAGGAAAGGCTGTGCAGTTAGGCGATATACTTTAAGTGACCCTCCTCTGCTATTATAGGTGACTTTTTGGTGTATTAGCTACTTATATTGTTTTGTACATGGGATTATGGGTTGAGAGATTGCTTGGGATATGTATGAATTTAATGATACTCTCATTTGATTCACACGATATATATGATATACGGGGTTTCCATGCCCTAGGTTTTGTCCTAACTTGGAGCTTTCGAGGTTAATTGATTAGTTGAGATTGATTGTTTCCGCTTTATACTTTGATAACTCGCTAATTAATTGACTTTACTTTTAAATGCTTAATAAATGATTGAATGGTGAGGACTCACTGGCCCCGCGCGACTCGGCGGGACTGGTTCGGGTTTCGCGCGGGTCCAGGCCAGGTGGCGCTCAATTATAGGATTGTGGAATTTGGGGTCGTTAGTTGGTATCAGAGCGTAAAGGTTGAATAAAAGACTCTTAAATTTAAATCACAATCCTTTAAGACATTGGAAAATGGAAGTTAGGATAGATATTGAACTTAGAGTGGAACCCTATGAACCTAACTTAAGTCTTAGTTGGGAAGTGAGGCGAGTTGCGAAAAACTAAAACTGAACTATGAGCTATTTGAGTTGTTGTATGTATTATTATCAATAGCTATGTCCTGATCGTAGGAATCACTTACTTTTCAGTTAGTAATGGTCGGTTAGCCTGAGGATAGCGATAGAGGTACGAGTGACGTACAAGGGCGATTAGATGGTATTTCACAGATGATTTCTGCACACGATTAGCAGCTCCAGGAGATTTTCAAACTGTTGAGGGCTTAGTCGACGACATCACCTAGTACGTCGACATCTCCTACTCCAGTCGTGGTGATACCAGAGATAGCTGTAGCTACGACAGTACATACGAAGGTGGTAGTACGTCTTACTCAGACTGAGGTGAGACCAGTGATGTTTGATGCACCGATTGGGGAGACGCCTAGTACACTGACTACTCGGGTACTAAGGCTATGTCAGAGGTGAGGCAGACCAGGGAGTTTCAGAGGCATCAACTCGAGAAGTTCTACGGGGGTATGGACCTCGAGGCAATATAGATCTTCTTGAGGAGTCACGAGAAGATTCATGACATTCTAGCTACATCGGCCCACATGCAGCCAAGTATATCCTTCGCCTCACTATTCGGAGAGGCCGACGTTTGGTGGTGCATTACGGTGTCCACAAAAGGGAAGCCCAAGGATTGGGCTGAGTTCAAAGGGAGGTTTGAGTAGAAGTACATCCCACCTACGGTCCGTAACTTGAAAATGACTAAGTTTCAGACCATCCGGCAGAGGCTGATGAGTTCGTGATGCAATACATGGACCGATATCTGCGACTGATGGAGTATGCGGAGGAGTAGTAAACACTGATGTCGACCTGACGTATTACTTTGTATATGGGCTACTCGACTCGATCAGTTCGATAGTAGTGATGACGGCTCCGAGCACATTGCAGGCGACATATGAGATAGCTATGGCCAGTGAGGGCTTTGTCAGGACACGCACCGGGTGCAGGCTACTTCATCGGCACCTTCCTAGTCGGGGAGGCATTCGGGGGATGGTAGGAGGGGGAAGAAGTTCAGGCAGTGATCGCATAGAGACTGAGCATAGAGTGTAGCATCTGTAACATCTCCACCCACCGCAACAGTTACACCATCCACTCCGACACGGAGCTATGCTACAGTTCAACCATCGCAGACTCAGTCAGGCCAGCACAGATAGTAGCACAAGAGGACTGAGGGTAGGGGCGGTGATCAGGAGTAGAGATATAAATAGGGACAGAGACGCGATCAGAGCCAGAGACAGATTTCTGGTTAGGCACCAAGATAGGGGCCGCGTGGTCCGTCTGGTTCAGGGTCTCAGAGGGGAGCGTGCTATGAGTGCGGGTAGATAGGCCATTTCATTAGCCCTTGTCCACAATTGGGCCGAGGGTAGCCACATGGCCGAGAACAGGTACATGCCATTGCCGCACCAGATTCGACTGCCACACGGAACATGATTGAGGTACGGCTTACATTTGCAGTCGTTTCATGCATACTATGTTTGACTCTAGTTCTACGATTTCTTTTATTTCTGGTCGTATGGTTAACGAGTTAGGGTTGAGACCCATTTGATTAGAGAAACCCTTGATCCTTAGCACAACTGGTGGGGACAAGATTTACCCGAACCTAGTGTGCGTCAACTATTCGGTAGAGATAGAGAGGCACACCTTACCTGCAGACCTAAGAGTTTTGAAGTTCCTAGAGTTCGATGCACTACTAGGCATGGATTGGTTGGGTGCTTATCATGCACAGATTCACTGCTACGGTAAGAGGATCACATTTCATATTCTTGGGCATTCGGAGTTTAGCTTTCAGGAGACTTCGACTAGTTTACTGATCACTAGGGGTATAGGTGCCACTAGCATAGATGTAGAGACATTCGCTGGTGTGTTGAGTACGACGAGCAGAGTGGTGACTAGGTTGGAGGACGTACATTTAGTATGCGAGTTTCCTGATGTCTTCCCAGCGGAGTTACCAGGCTTACCACCACCTAGAGAGATCGATTTCCTAGTTGACTTGGTCTCGGGGACCAAACCCATTTCAATTTCGCCGTACCATATGGCTCTGAGGGAGCTAGAGGTGCTGAGAGGACAGCTCAACGAGTTGTTGGAGTTAGGCTTTATTCGGCCGAGTATGTCGCATTGGGGAGCGCCGATGTTATTTGTTAAGAAGAAAGACGGCAGCTTAAGACTATGCATCTACTACATATAGTTGAACATGGTGACGGTGAAGAACAAGTATCCACTTCCTCACATCGACGATTTGTTTAACCAGTTGTAAGTTTTGTAGTGGTTTCTCAAAGATTGATTTGAGATCTGGGTACCATCAGCTGAGGATTAGAGCAAAGGATACGGAGAAGACTGCATTTTGCACTTGATATGGACACTACTAGCTTACAGTCATGCCGTTTGGGCTGATTAACGCCCCAACGATGTTAATGGATTTGATGCATCGAGTGTTAAGGCACTACTTGGACAGATTCGTCATTGTGTTCATCGACGACATTTTTATCTATTCCAGGACTCATGAGGAGCACGAGAAGCACCTTAGGTTGGTTTTATGGACATTGAGGGAGCACTGACTATTAGTTAAGTTTAGTAAGTGTGACTTTTGGCTGACAGAGGTAGGATTTTTGGGTTACATTGTTGGGACTGACAGAGTATCAGTGGACCCCACTAAGGTCTGGGTAGTTAGCGATTGGCCTACACCGAGATCAACGATATCTGTAGTTTTCTGGGCTTGACAAGTTATTATCGGTGTTTTGTACAGGACTTCTCGAGGATCGGGACACCGATGACGCAATTGACAAAGAAAGATGTCATATTTTAGTGGAACGATGACTATGAGCAGGCATTCAAGACATTAAAGGAACGACTGACTACCGCACCAGTCTTGGTTTTGCCCGAGTCAGGGAAGGGTTTTAAGGTGAACACCGATGCTTCTAAAATCGATTTTGGCTGTGTTCTGATGCAGGATGGTAGAGTGATTACCTATGCATCCCGACAGCTGAAGATTCATGAAAAGAACTACCCTACACACGACTTGGAGTTGGCGGCAGTGGTTTTTGCACTGAAGATTTGGCGTCATTATCTTTACAAGGAGAGATTCGTCCTATTCACTGACCACAAGAGTTTGAAGTACCTCTTCACTCAGAAGGAGTTAAATATGCAACAGAGGCGATGGCTTGAGTTCCTCAAAGACTATGATTTTTCATTAGAGTATTACCCGGTGAAGGCTAATGTGGTTGTAGACGCATTGAGCTGCATAGGGTCAGACTCAGAGGTAGTTACCTGCCACATGACTCACGATTACGGTTTTCTCGAGGTAGTTGAAAGGATTTGTTCCGATGATGTTCCGACCGATACTAGAGTGATGATTTGTGGGCAGATGAGGACTCAGACAGTGTCGATTCATAGTGTACTGGAGGGTCAGCAGGCCGACGAGCAGTATTAGAAGTTTTTAGAACTGGCACAGAGTTTAGATCATCCAGATTGGAGTAAGTCGACAGACTCATGCTTGAGATTTAGATGACGACTGTGGATTCCATTAGTGGCTGAGCTACGAGATGAGATACTACTTAGGGCACACCGTTAACGATTTACGATTTATCCAGGTAGGACTAAGATGTACGCAGAGGTGCGTCGTCTTTTCTGGTGGCCAGGGATGAAGACCGATGTTGCTGATTTTGTTCGAGGGTGTGATATTTGTCAATGTGCTAAGGCTTAACATTACATACTTGGGGGGTTATTACAACCACTTCCCATTCCTCAGTGGAAGTGGGAGCACATTGCCATGGACTTCGTTAGTGGGCTACTTCGATCTCGGTAGGGACATGAAAGCGAATGGGTGATTGTGGACAGATTTACTAAGTTCGCACACTTCATACCGATCTCGACCATACATCAGGTAGATAGGTTGACAGAGTTGTACGAGCGAGAGATCGTTTGACTTTACAGCGTACCATTATTGATCGTGTCTGACAGGGGGCGCAGTTCACATCGCAGATCTAGCAGAGCGTGTAGGAACAGTTTGGCACAAGGTTGAACCTCAGTACTAGCTATCACCCACAGACTGATGGACAGTAAGAGCGTTTGATCCAGATTCTCGAGGATATGCTGAGGATGTGTGTGTTGAAGTACGGTGGATCATAGGAAGAGTACCTTCATCTGTATGAGTTTGCTTATACTAATAGTTATCAGGCCAGTATTGGCATGGCGCCATTTGAGGCATTGTATGGGAGGACGTGCAGATCTCCGTCTTGTTGGGCGAAACCCGAGGATGTGGTAGTGATTGGGCTAGAGATTGTGGTAGATCAAATAAAGAAGATACGCCAGATCCGATTGAGACTGAAGGGTGCGCAGGAGAGACAGAATAAGTTTTATGACTTGTATCACAGGGAGTTGGAGTACCAGGTCGGGGACTTAATATATCTGAAAGTGTCTCCGTTGAAGGGTCACAATAGGTTTGGGATTAAGGGGAAACTTGCGCCGAGGTTCCTTGGTCCGTTCAGATTGGTGAAGTGGGTAGGCAAGGTCATATATGAGCTAGAGTTGCCACCTCCGATGTCAGGGATTCATCCTGTCTTTCACATATTGATGCTGCGACTGGGTAGGTCCAGGGAGGGCAGAGGACCGATAGTAGATTTGAGCCAAATAGACCTGAGGGAGGATGTCACCTATGACGAGCAGCCTATCCAGATTTTAGATCGCAAGGTTAAGACCCTAAGGAATAAGGAGATTCCATCGGTCCTTGTCAAGTGGCAGCACCACGGGGACGAGGAGGTGACGTGGGAGCTGGAGTAGTATATGCGCGAGTGTTTCCCCTACCTCTTTTGAGTTTGGTAAGTCTTTCCTTTAGTTTTGTTTAAATTTTGAGGACGAAATCCTAGTTAGTTGGGAAGACTGTAATGACCCTAAAATTTAACCTGTGCCATGTGTCAATACAGGTGATACGTAAACCTTCTGTCGTGGTACAATTATCGATTCTCAGACGTCGACACCGAGGTATGTTATATTTGTTTGATGTTTTGTATTATATTGTATCGCCTTAGCAGTAATTTTAATGTCCAAACGCGTGAGGACAAGTGGGGAACTAAAGTCACCCAATTAAGTCAATTAAGTAGTTGGGATGGAGTGATTAGGAACCTTTGGATGAGCCTAGAGATATGTGTGGTGGGCTAAGATGAAGTAAAGGGGTATACAAGCCCTACACCCAACCTTATTCTCTCTATTTTCTCTTTTCTTTATCTTTTTTCTCTCCCTAACGTCTCTTTCAAGCAACCGGTGGTTGTGGCGGCCAGAACGGCGCGATGACGGCTGTTTTGGGCGATCGAAGGTAAGATCCCTTATCTCCTCATCATCCTTTACGCATTGGTATAAGTTTTACCTGTGTTTGTCGCGATAAAATTTGGACACCACATTGAGATTTCGAACTCAATTGAAACTCTCGACGTTTTGGTGATCAACACGAGTTTTGAGAAGTTGGTTTTCGATTTGGGTTTTGGGATTTTTGATGAGTTTTTGGGAATTTTTAAATGGTTTTCGTTTTGGGTTTTGAGGATTTTAGACGTGTTGGAGTGTGTCGAGGATGTTTTTGGAATGGTGTTGCATCCCCGATGAAAAATGGACCACATTGGCTTAAAGCAACGCGAGCCTGGGGGTGGTAAATACCCTGGAAAGTCCCTCAGAAAGGGGCGCTGCGACTGATGCTGTGGGGACGCCGCCTATGCCGTGGAGACGGCGTGGGGGTTTATCCCTCACGGTGCACCCCACATATGACTGGGGTAGAGTCCCTCTCTGCCCTAAGCCTTGAAGGCGCCGTGGGGTATAAAACCCCCACGACGCTTCCCATGGCGTCTCTGCCCCACGCCGTGGAGACGCCTTCAAGGGTAAAACCCTCACGACTTTCCAGCGGCACCCAGAACCCAGAAAATTTCCTAAACTTTTTGTGGAATCATCGTAACGAATTGAGGTCTTCTTGGGGTATCTAATGGGTCCAAATACGACCCAATAACCCATAATTCGACCTAAGAACACAATAAACATAATAAGGAAAATTGGATAAAACTTAATGGAGAACTACAATAAATTGTATTATCAGGAGTATTAGCACGCGGGACTATGTAGGGACGAGTCAGAGTTCATAAAAGTATGATTAGCTTAGATCGAGGTAAGTAAACCAGTGAAGAACATTACAGTTATTTCTTAAGCTTTGAATTATTTATTGATATTGTTTCAATGCCATCTTGTCATTCCGTTCTTATGAGTTGTCCAAGGCAAGCGTGTCAAGCGTGATCTTTGCAGAATTTTGGACTCGCGGTGTATTATATCGGGGTTTACGGTTGGGGATACGTGATTGGTTGTGATGACATGTACTGGGTGAAAGTTCTCCACCAGATTGTTAGGGACTCTACACTCGCATAGGAGTCTTAGAGGAGATTTTGTCATCGACTCCTAGCCTTTGAGGAGATTCTGTCCTCGGCTCAACGACTTCGATTGGTCAGGACCACTTGTGCCTTTCTTTTGTATTCCAGGACACTCAATTTCGATTGCTTATTTTTTTTCCACAGTCTTTATATATTTATGTGTTCCCTGTCATTTTCTTTCTATTTGCATGAATTGACTGTTTATTTATTTAATTCGAAATGATGTATTTATTGTTGTTCCTGCTTCGCGTTACTTACTTGGGCTCGTCATTCTTGTGTTTGACCTAGTGTAGATCCGCAGTCTAGTAAAGGATAGGCCGTGCAGTTAGGCGATATACTTTGGGTGGCCCTCCTCTGCTGTTATAGGTGACTTTTTGATGTATTAGCTACTTATATTGTTTTGTATATGGGATTATGGGTTGAGAGATTGTTTGGGATATGTATGACTTTGATGATACTCTCCTTTGATTCACATGATATATATGATATACATTGTTTCCACGCCCTAGGTTTTATCATAACTTGGAGCTTTCGATGTTAATTGATTAGTTGAGATTGATTGCTTCCGCTTTATACTTTGCTAACTCACTAATTAATTGACTTCACTTTTAAATGCTTAATAAATGATTGAATGGTAAGGATAGGCTCATTGGCCTCGCGCCACTCAGCGGGATTGGCTTGGGGTTCGTGCAGGACTAGGTCGGGTGGCGCTCGATTCTAGGATTTTGGAATTTGGGGCTGTCACACCCTCCCACCTTGGGGAGGTCTCTGTGCTCTTATCTTATCTCTTGCCATACCTTATCGTAAATCAACCAAAAAAGTGTCATCATAAATGGGGTACGTAAAGCAAATAAGTGTGGTATAACAAGTAATACAACATTACTAGGGTACATGAAGTAATTATGTGGTACAGATTGGATAATGGCCTTGTCAAACCGATAACAACTTTATAACAGACTAACATGACTAAAAGAAAACAAGTATGTCACGAACATGTTGCAGCGCAATGCATCATATATCGCATCCACTCACTTACTGTACCCCATCTAAGTACTTACTGCATAGCCAACAAAAAATGCATACAATAGTGGGGTACATGAAACAAATATGTAGGGTAGAAAAAGTAATATAATATAATTGGGGTACTGGCAATGAAAATGTGGGGTACATATATAACGACCCTCAAATTTAATTGGTGACATGCGTCGTGTTTTTCAGGACTGTGACTTACTCGTGATTTGTCATATTACTTAAGCCTTGGGAGTCGACATTGAGGTATATTTTATTTTTCTGTGATGTTTGTATTATTATTTATACCCGAATCAGAACACTGTATGTCCTAGTGCATGGTTTTTGTTTATTAATCGCCACGGATTTCTGTGTGAGATTCGCCTAGGAGAAACAAGAATTTTTTGGTATAATACAGATAATTAAACATCGGAAAATGTATCATTCATGGCTCTTGAAACATTGGCTAGTGGTTCATCAGGAATAGGACCATTTAGGACGTACAACTTGCGTTCATGCTTAAGAACAATTCTCAAGTTTCTGAACCAGTCAAGAAAGTTTGTCCCAGATAGCTTATCCTTTTCAAGGATGGATTGCAGTGACAAGGGATTAGTGTGATTTGATGAAGCCATTAATTTACAACAAAGATTATGCAAAAGTTCATTTTTAGTATAGAGGAATAGACTCCTACTAAATTCTTAAAAAACACTATGTTAACTTAAGGGACTAAAACCTATGTTTTACCAAATTCAAAGAAAGCTAAGGCATGACACTTTAAATTAGGTTATGTAGGTAGGTACCTTTTACCAATTACATCATATGTAACTTTTAGTTGTTTTTATAAGACTATGACATCTTATGTCTTAGCATATTTTATCTCATCTTGTGCCTAAAGTTCAAAACCGTTTTGATAGCTTTATCAAGTCTAACCATTTCAAACAATAGATTAACCGTTACTCAACTTGCCTCACCAAGATAACACAATACACTCTGCGAGGGCAGACCCATATTGATGTGATCGAAGTCTTAACAAGTGTTTGAAAATGGATGACACTTGACTTAAAATTTATAAGAGAGATTTTATTTATTTTAGTGATCATAACATAAACAAAGATAAATATCATATATTACATGGAATGTACAATCACCAAAAAAGTTAGAAAATTTCTAATACTGTGTACAATACTAATTTCCTTACGCTATGCAGAGTTACGGGGGTACAGGGGGCAGCGGCCTCTTTTTTTTAGCAACAAATTCCTATTCCGAAAATCAAAATTGCCTAAAATTTCTCATTATTTTAGTCAATTTAATTGACTAAAACTGCCCCTTATTTTTATTTTTGAAAATTAATTAAAACATTTTTAATTAATATGGGCCCACCTCTAACTCTATATCTAATTCTAATCCAATTAGAATTTAAGATACATGGAATCCTAATCCAATTAGAATTCGTTATACATCTCACCTATCATATAAGATTTTTTACTATTCTTATCCGATTACAAGTTTATCTCAAATCTAATAGGAATATACAAACAGATAACAACAATGAGACATATAATCAATGGTAATTTCGATTCTTGAATTAAGGAATGAAATATTAATCATCATTCAACACTAGAATTATATTATATTAATCATATTAACCTAAACATGATTTCTATCATGGAGACATACATGATTATTTCACAAAACGAATAATGTATTCAACAATAGAATCATATTAAATCAATCATATTAACCTAAATATGATTTCTATCATGGAACATACAAAATTAGAATTGTTCAATTTAAAACATATGTTAATCGAAATATACTAAACATGAATTCAATCAATGAACCACATCATGCATATGTATCAAATACATAAATTAACAATATGCTTTAAAATCAATTCTTGATAATAGCTATTACAAAACCTATATGTATATCATATATACCTTAATCACAATCATGTTTTCACACATATATCACATATACATCAGAGAAAACATGTAAAAGTTTACTAGAACTGAACCTAAGGCTCTGATACCTCTGTTGGGTTTTGGAATTCATACGCAGCGGAAACTTCAAAACAATTTTGAAAAACCCCAACAGGATCACAGATAAGTTCCATTAAACATGATCTACAAAAGTAAACCATACCTTGATTCGTAATTTCCTTATCTGATTGTTCGATCTTCAAGACGTTTAAGCGCGCGTCCTCTATCATAAATCCACACACGAACAATAATCACAATTTGGAGTGCTAGCCCTAAGAGAGATTGAAAACGTTTTTCTTTCTCTCCAAAAATCTAGAGAATACGAAAATTGAGAAAACGAATTTCTTATTTCATTTTAGGGTATGAAACTTTATTTATATGTATAGATAAGCTCTCACTTAAAATCTTATTCGCAATACAACTATTGTATTTACAATGTTTAAGTAAATTCGAAATACAACTATTGTATTTACGTTGTTTAAGCAAATTACACACATATCCCTATTAGTAAGTTATCATATAACGAATCGTATGGGCTTATATATTATGAATTTTATCTTATAAAATTCAATACTCTTGACCATTTGAAATTGCGCAAAACCATTCTTTATGTGCTACCCAATAGGTTCATGCGACGTTTGTAGTGAACCAAAACCATTTTAGTACACAAGTCATAAGCGATCTCTAACAAGGCATTATGACTACCCAAGTAGCACGAATATCAAAATCGATATAACCTAATGAATAATGTATGTTATATCCTTTTGTTGTGCGATATCCTTTGATTAAATATAAGACATGGAAAGTCACCCTTAATATTCAATCGTACTAGTCTCGATCTTTAGATAGATTGAAAACATTCACACGACATTGATCATATCAATTCACTTGGACTTAGCCATTTAGCAATCTAACACATCGAGGGATCCACTGATATTTCTCTCTTTACGAAAGTGTCAAATTCTTTCTTGATTACATACCTTCACATATTGCTCACATGATAACCAATCACAATCTTTATAATCGTTCGGTTAAGGACAACATTTGATTGTGTCAAATTACCATGCTCATAATATTGAAGTCTATGGTAATCTCAAGTCGAATGACGAAATGATATACCTATTAAGAGTAACACCTATGACTTAATCCATGTGGTGTTCTCATAGCGGGTTGGTCCAGTACCTTGTTCCTTAACAAGTACTCATGATCTCGTTTTGTATCCCTATATGTATGATCATTACATGACCATCAATCAAGACTCACGTTAGTCTTAATTTATTATAGTTCCCAGTATAATGACCGACTATGGACATTTAGGATATTTCAACAAATACCCAGGGATCTTATTATAAGGTAAACATGCAATCACTTATAATAAAACAACAAATGAAAAACCTCTATTTTATTAACTAAAAACTGTAAGATAAACAATGTTTATAGATTGACCTAAGGCACATGCCCTAACACATAGTTGGTATCAGAGCAGTACTAAGGTTTTAGTACCTGACTCTTGATTTACCTTACAACCAGCATAAAATAGAAACCAACAGAAATAAGAAATACTTAGTTCCTAGAGTGGAACCCCATGATCCTAAATTGAGGTTTAATTGGGAAGTGAGGTGAGTTTGGGAAAAGTAAAACTTAAATTCTATATGTCATATCTGTTGTGATGTACTATACTATATCGGTAGCTATTGATTGATTCGATGATTCGTTTTCTGTTTTAGATCACGATGACAGATCAAACTGAGCTTAGTGATGACAGTAGGGCTGCTGGTCCTCGTGTTATCAGTGTAAAGGATTTTCAGGCATTGATACAACGATTAGCTACTCAGGATCAGAGGTTAGAAGAGATTCTAAGGATTTTGAGGATGCCAGTGACTGCTACACCATCACCACCATCTACCTTAGGAGTTCCTACTACTCAGGAGATGGATACATCGATTGTTGCTATATCCATTACTCCTACGACAATTGCAGCAATACCAGAGACTACTGTGTTATCACCGGTATAGGCTGAGGTAGTCCCTGTTCAGTGGAAGATAGAGGCATTCGAGCCATGGTTGAGACTAGACAGTTAAGGGAGTTCAAGAGGCATAACCCGAAGGAGTTCTTTGGGGGTATAAATTTGGTGGCTGTTGAGATGTTTCTGAAAAGCCACGAGAAGGTGCACAGTATTATCGCGACATAGGAGTACATGCGAGCCTCTATTTCTTCTTCTATGTTGTTCGGGGAGGCTGATGACTGGTGGACTACGATATTGTTTACCAGAGGGGTTCCTAAGGACTAGATAGAGTTCAAGACCCAGTTCAACCTAAAGTATTTTCCTCCTACAGTTTTGAAGGTGAAGAGAAATGAGTTCTCCACCATTTAACAGCTCACAGATGAGTCTGTTATGGACTATATGGGATGATATCTACAGTTGCTACCCTATGTTGGGGATTCAGCAAATAGCAAAAATGACAGTCTATTACTTCACTGAGGGGTTGTTACCTGATATAGGGGGTGGCGTAGTTTCCACTGAGCTAGAGACCTTACAACGAACTTATGAGAGGAGCTTGGTTAGGGAAGGTTATCTATGCACACATTATGAGGAGATTAGACCTGTTAGGCAGGAGACCCATTTTGAGGGTCGACAGGATAGGAAGATGAGGAAGAATAGGCAGGGTTTCAGGGATAGTAGAGCCCAGAGTGGTGGTTTAGTTGCTCCACCACCACGACCAATACAGACTACAGTTGTTGCACCAGTACCTGCACAGAGTTTCACTGGTCGACCACCAATGGCTACTAGACCTACATAGCAGTAGAGGCAGTATTCTAAGAGTAAGGATACTAGTAAAGGAGGTGGACAGACACAGACATAGAAACAGAGATTTGGATAGGCACAGACTCAGAGGTCTGGTCAGATTCAGAGTCCTCCACAAGGTCGTGGGCAGGGTCAGACACAGGGGCAGGTTTCATATAGATCATGGGAGACACATACTTGTTACAAGTGCGGTCAGATTAGTCACCCATAGCTTTAATGTTCGTTGTTGACGAGAGTTTAGCCATAACATCATTAGCAGCAGTAGCGGAAGAGAGTTTAGGTTGCTGTTGAGCCAGACCAATGAACGAAGTGGTTTTCGAAGATAGACCTCATATTAGGTTATCACCAGCACAGGATCAAGGCTGAGGGTAGGGAGAAGATTGCATTTAGTACGAGATATGACCTTTATCAGTTCATGGTCATGCCATTTGGTTTAACTAATGCGACAGATATGTTTATGGATCTCATGCACCGAATGTTGAGGACTTATCTGGATAGATTTGTGATTATGTTCATTGAAGATATCCTTATCTATTCCAGGACCCGTGAGGAGTAAGAGGGACATCTTCAGATAGTTCTACAGACTTTGATGGACCGGTTGTATGCCAAGTTCAGTAAGTGTGAGTTTTGGCTACCAGAGGTCAGATTTTTGGGTCATGTTGTTGGAGCTAGCGGTGTTTCTGTTGATTTCGCAAAGATTAGAGCTATTGTTGAGTGGCCTATTCCGACTACAGTGACAAAGATCCGTAGTTTTTTGGGTTTAGGTAGGTATTATCGTCATTTTGTGCAGGATTTTTCTAAGATTGCTACATCGATGACTAGACTGGCTTAGAAGAATGTGAAGTTTGACTGGGATGAGAGTTGTGAGACAACATTCTCTACTCTGAAAGAGAAGCTGATGACTGCACCAGTTCATGCATTGCCTGAGACAGGGAAGGACTTGGTGGTTTATACTGATACATCGAAGGTTGGGCTTGGTTGTGTTTTGATGCAAGAGGGCAAGGTGATTGCGTATGCATCTCGACAGCTCAAGGTTCATGAGAAGAATTATCCAATGCATGATTTGGAGTTAGCTATTGTGGTATTTGCGTTGAAGATTTGGAGGCATTACCTGTATGATGTGAGGTTTGATCTTTTCACTGATCACAAGAGCCTGAAGTATTTATTCTTGCAAAAGGAGCTGAATCTGAGACATAGACGTTGGTTAGAATTCTTGAAGGATTATGATTTTTCGCTAGAGTATCATCCTGGGAAGGCCAACGTAGTTGCTGATGCTTTGAGCAGGAGAGGATCTGATGGTAAGGTAGTTGTGTGCTACATGACACACGAGTATGCGTTACTCGAGGTAGTTGAGATGATGAGTGCAGTTGATGTTCTAACTACTACCAGGATGAAAATTTGTGGTCAGTTGAGGATGCAGAGTGTTTCACTTCACGTAGTTTATGAGGGACAACATTGATGAGTTATTCTAGAGATTCAGTGAGATGGTTGATAGTTCAAATTATCCAGACTGGAGTCGGTCGACAAACGCATGTCTGAGATATCGAGGGCAATTGTGGATTCCATTAGTGGCTGATTTGCACATTGAGATACTTCATGAGGCTCACCGTTCGCGTTGAATGCCGAAGCCTCAAAAGTAGTCGCTAATCTTCTCTTTGCTCGGCCTGCTAAACGATGGATCTGCACCCACCGTCATAAAAAGGATGATGAGCACAAAAATATAACAGTCGACCAGAATGGAACACTTATCCACATTTCCAAGTACAAAAATAGGTATTGAAAGCAGTAAAACAGGGATAAATGGCTTAAAATAAAACATGCTTGTAAATACCATAAAATAAGTAAGACTGACTCGGATACTAGAACAAACTAGTAGTGCACATCAGTACTACCTTATTGGTTGAGGACTACTGTCCTAACGACCTCAGGTAATAGCTTGATACACGTGCACGTAGTACCATCCTATAGCTGCATATGGACATCATGTGATAGGACCATACACGTTACCTCAGTATTACCCCTATTGGCCGTGAATTTTGTCAGTCCACCTCATGTAGTAGATCTGTGACACGAACTGAATAGATCCCGATACCCCGGGTCCTATACCCCGTGAGCTGCGCACATCTATATCCAAACTTTCAATAAAGATACTGACAAAATATCAATAAATAGGACACAAGGAATGCCACAACAAGTATCTACAAAAGGGCCGATTTGTAAAAATAAACATGGCATTTAGATCACAATGATATACACAAACAAGCCAAAGGAGAAAAACTTGAAAATGAAATGTAAAACAAATATCCAGTTTGTCAACTCACCTTCCACGCAATATTCCTAATCCAACCGACCTCCCGACACCCCTAACCCGCGTACCCGGACTCTCAGCACATTTTCCTAGGTCCCTAGTACGTTTTAATACAATTTAGGGTCTATATATGTTGGTTAGGTAGGTCATATATCTAGTTAATTCAATAAGCCCTTAAATATTTTTCCAAAATAGCCCTGTGAACAGTGCCTAGTGCATTGGGGAGATTGTCTAACGTGCTAGGGAAATCTAGCGCACTAAAAAACTGTCTAGTGCGTTAATTGTTCTTGAGTGAACAATGTTGCCTTCTTCCCTAGGACAGGTAGCGCGCTAGGTGATGTATCCAGAGCGCTACCTGCATCGAATGCCAGAACTCCAGAGGAAATTTTGGCGTTTCAGACGCCTTGGACATCACCAACACCATCCCCCCGATCCATGCATGACTCTTGGGGACATAAATCAACACCAAAAAACATCCGAAAAACATAAAAATTCATGGATTTACGGATCAAAGTCATGCATGTCCATTTTTCACAATTTTTCCCAAAATCTTGACTCAAAACCTCAAACAACGATTGGATCAACCTTAATACAAAATAAAAACACATTCAAAACAGAAATCTCGGATTCAATTTCGTTTTTTTAATGGAAACAAAGTTGGATAGATGATTACCTAACTTTAAATCCCTATTCTCTTAACCTTAAGCTTCAAATTCTCAGCTCAGAATCTTCCTCCTCTGTACAAAATTCCTTTGTTGCATGAAAATTTTGTATATTTTAATGAGACTTCCACTATCTCTAGCTATTTATAGTATTAGTTTTAATCTAATGTGCGCCACGTATCTTGAGGTCAATCCTAAAGCTCCTAATTAAGCAGTCCAGAATCTCATGTGACATAGAATAGATGACACATCTCTTCATTCTCATCAATATGTCATTCACTAGACCCATCTAAGGGTTCGTGAATTTTTTCCTCTCAACTATTAACCTTTGATATCAATTTGATTTAATTAATTAACTCAGGTAATTTTTTATTCAAATAGACCATAATTAAATTGTCATACTAATTTATAAAATTTAGCCAAGTGGTCTGGTCACACTAACCCTTAACCTACCCGGCACTTGGTGCCCTGACCCATACGCAACTCGAGGCATTTTCCCCGCACGTCGAATGTCGCATTTTTCTACTTACTTAAATCATTTAACTTAGACCAAGGTTAATTAGGCATTAACTACTACTTTTAGCCTAATTTCATAACCCTGGGTAATTTCACTCGATACCCGCACTTGCATGCACTCTAAGGCGTGTCCGCGCTCGTGTCGAATTGACAAGATAGTCAAACTAAACATTCTCTAGTATATTATACTCACATATACTGTGACGGCCCCAAATTCCATAACCCTAGAATCGGGCGCCGCTCGTCCTGGACCGGTGCAAACCCTCAAGCCAATCCCACTGAGTTACGCGGGGCCAGTGAGACTACCCTTACCATTCAATCATTTATTGATCATTTAAATGTGAAGTCAATTAATTAGCGAGTTATCAAAGTATAAAGCAGAAGCAATAATTCTCAATTAATCAATTAACCTCGAAAGCTCCAAATTAGGACAAAAACCTAGGGTGTGGGAACCTCGTATATAATATATACCATGTAAAGCAAGGAGAGTATCATCCAAGTCATAACATCCAAAAATCTCTAAACCCATAACCCCATGTACAAAAACAATATAAGTAGCTAATATACCAAAATGTCACCTATATCAGCAGAGGAGGGCCACTCAAAGTATATCGCCTAACTGCACGACCTTTCCTTTGTTGGACTGCGGATCTGCACTCGATCAAACACAAGAATGACGAGCCCAGGTAAGTAACGCCAAGCAGGAACAACAATAAATACAACATTTCAAATTAAATAAATGAACAGTCAATTCATGCGAATAGAAAAAAAAGGACAGGGAGTGCATGAATATATAAAGACTATGAATAAATACATGAGCAATCGAAATTGAGTGTCCCGGAATACAAGGGAAAGGCACAAGTGGTCCCGATTAATCAAAGTCGTTAAGCCGATGACAGAATCTCCTCAAAGGCTAGGAGTCGAGGACAGAATCTCCTCTAAGACCCCTATGCGAATGCAGAGTCCCCAGCAATCTGGTGGAGAACTCTCACCCCGTACATTTCATTACAACCAATCACGTATCCCCAGCCGTAAACCCTGGTATAATACACCGCGAGCCCGAAATTTTGCAAGGATCACGCTTGACACACTTGCCTTAGGACAACTCATATGAATGGAATAACAATAAGGTATTGAAACAATATCAATAAATAATTCAAAGCTTAAGAAATAACTGTAGTGTTCCTCACTGGTTTACTTACCTTCAATTCAAGCTAATTTGAGCAAACACGGACTCCGACATGCCCTTACGGTCCCCGTGTGTACAATAATCCTGATAATACAATTTATATCAATTTCCTTAATTTCCTATGATTTTTCCAAATTTTTAACTATTTTTGCCAATTTCACGCTTTTCAAAGCACAAACCCCGACATAACGTCTCGCAAAAATCCCGAATACTTCACTTTTCGTAGAAATTCCTAAATTTCTTTTTATTTGATGAAAATATAATTTTTTATAATTTTCCAATTTTTTTTTTTTTTTTTTTTTTTTTTTTTTTGAATTTTCCCTTTTTTCGGAATTTTATTTCAATTAAAATCCTTTTTAATATGTTTAATTGAAATAAATAATTATTTATTAATATAATAATAGGTGGGTGGGTCCCGGGTCGGGTCTGGACCGCCCTGACCAGGTCATACCGGGACTCGGTCCAACCGGGTCAAACCTGGTCTGACCCAACCGGGCCGGGTCACTTTGACCCGGCCCGGTTATCTATTCTTGTTCGTTGGAACGAATAGAAGCTCTTTGTTTGTTAGAACGAACAGAGAGCAAATTTTTTTTTTTTAAACAATACAACAACAACACAACAACAATAAACACACACATTACCACCATCATCAATATCCCATTTTCACCATTTAAATCCACACCCTCAATAACAACCTCTACAACAACAGTGACAACCACAACGACAACACTAACAATGAAATCAATAACTACCTTACCTGGATCTCGTCTCGACGTCGCATCCCCGCTCTCCGTGAATCTCCGCTCTCCTCTCCTTGACCTCTCATCTCGGTCGATTGAGAATGGTGAAAATGGTGATGGCGGTGGCGTGTTGGTGTTTGGGGGGCTTTTTGGTCAAATGACCAAAATACCCTTCACACTTATTCATACTCTTTACAATTTAAATGCTCTTTTTGGTCATTTTGCAGTCACCTCCACCAACTTTAATGACTCAAATAGGTGACTCTTTGTTGACTTTGGTCTTTTGATCTCATCCATTTCAAACAACACTCAAAGCTTCCCTCGGATATTCCCGTGTCCGACTCATAACACTACTCATAACGCTAACTTTGTTCCTCGTGTCACTACAGACGTACCGAAGTAACAAACGGACTTTACAACCTTTTAATTATTATCTATTTATATTTTTGTCAATTTTTTTAATTAAATTTATTCCCCGGACTACCAACGCTCGTACACAAACGTCCTTATACGTTAAAAACTTTGAAATTGCACAAATGAAATACAATATAATACAAACACCATACAAAACTAACATACCTCGACGTCGACGTCCGAGAATTGATGATTGTACCACGGCGTGGGCCCACGTATCACCTGTATTGACACGTTGCACAGGTTAAATTTTTAGAGTCGTTACATATACCACACTGGCATCCATCACACATAAATAACATATTTCTCAGTCTTCGAGCCGAGTTTTCAGAACTGTGGGCCCGCCCTCGGCCCACGTCATGAGTCTGTAACCTCGATTAAGACCAAAATCTAAGATTAGAAATTTGGGTCATGAGATAAATATTACGACCAAAATATTTCGCTACCACAACTACACCTTATGGTTCAACATGATCGATAGCCTTTACAGTGTATCGGCTCTGCGCGACCGTCCAGTACGGGGAACTAATGGCTCAAACACAAAAATTATAATCTCACTACATTGAACCAAATGCCACAAAAATACATCCAAATGACCTGTAATCTCATAACGAATAAAACCCATAAGATCATAGTGTCGAAAACTCACCAAATCAGCGGTGGTGGTATGAATAATGTGACAGTGCTCCTTCGCTCGTCATGATCGATTGACACCAGATCCACCAGGTTTTGCCTCAAAATAAGCCTCCTACAACCTCAGTAACCTAGATTGATGAAGTATTTGAGGGTATTTCTAGGTTTCAACGAGTTTTTATTTAGGGTATGAGTGTGAGGAATCGAATGGAAAATTTTTTTGTTGGTTGAGGATGGGGGTATTTTCGAGATATTTCTAGGAATTTGTAGTCTGTTTAGTAAAAAAAATTCATAAGCGGGGTATGTTGAAGCAATCATGGTTCTTCTAGCAAATGATGGTGTCCTTTTAGCCGCTCTCTAAAAATAACTAAAACTCCTCAACTCAAATTACAAATTTCAATCCAATATTTTCAAAATTGACTCTAACGAATCCTTGAAGAATCTTATTTCTTTATCAAATCCTTGTGTAAATTGGCGACTTCTTCAACAATTGCTCACTATGCTTCACCGATTTATCCAATGAATCCTAGTACATTAAGATTTGTTGCCAAATTGTTGGGTGTTTTTCCCAGTTGACTATATTCTTCATTTTGTTTCTCACATTCCTTCATTTCTTCACTTTACCTTAATATTACCTGAAATCACAAAAATAAGAGAAAATCTAGTGTAATATAGCCTTTTACATATAAAATAACCCTAAAATATACTATAAAATACTGTCTAATTATTGACTTATCAAATACTTTCAAACTCAGCACTTTGATGTTTCGACCAAATGAATACTCTTAATTAAATATATTCTCTTTTCATTCCTTTTACTGATTTCATAATAATTCTCAAACTTAATCTTAAACAAAATTTTGATCATTAAATAGAAGCAAATATTACCCCCATGAAATAAAAATTATGATAGAATTCCGACAAAAAAAAAAATTATGAAAGAATAGAAAGATTTTGAAAGAACAAACTCTTAATGATAACTTAACCCTCGTTAAGCAATACACCTTAGAACTTAAAGTTCAATATCAATATCAAGGTAAGTCCACTATATAGGTTTTTTTAATCTCCACTAACAAACATCAAGCTTACGATGACTAATATTGAATTTCAAGATACAAAAATCACGAAATCAATCACAATTTCAATTTCATTTTAAAACAATAACAATAAAAGTCAATAGGTTTTAACTTTGGAGTAACCAATAAACAAAATATCATTATCATGTTTAATTGTTGGATAAAGAAGATACTTCACTCAACCTAGTTATAAACACTAATGCTAAATCTTTTTTTTTTATTTGAGGAGTTTTCATAAAATTTTCTTCATATTTCATATCTCTCATTTTTTCTTCCATATATTTTTTCTTTTCATTCCATACAGTTTCCTACTCCATTTCCTTTGGACACTGCAATTTTCTTTTTATAAGAATTCTTTCCTCACCTTTTTCCTACTAACAGATTCACTGCTCCATTTCCTTTGAAATATGTGGGACACTATTTTTTTCATTGAAAACTCCTGTTAGCACTTATCACTTGCACTATAGTTAAGGAAGTATTCTTTCCAACTAAGTAAAGTTTATTGACTAATTTCATGTCTTCCCTTAATTGTGGCATAAAAGTCCTTTCATTATTATATTCTTAAATACTTTTATAAGTAATCTTTTTATAGAAAGATTCTTAGAAATATGTCTTTTTCATCTTGCACTTTTGTTTCGATCTTATACCCATTTTCATGACTAACACAAAGCAATCAATCATTCTAAACTCTTTTAGTGCATACAAAATCTAGGCAAGTTAATTAATAGGGTATAACAATTGATTCCTTCTATCATAAAATTTCATGGGTAATCAAAATATCACTTTTATTTAAATTCAAATTATATTCAATTCATAAATTTCCTAACTAAATAAAGTACAATGAAGTACTATGAAATAATTTAGATAATATTTTACTTCTTACTTACCTATGTCCTTGAGAAATTTGAAATTTTTTTTTTGTATTATTGAAAATTGAATAAATTCTACCTTTTGAACTTTCCATACTTCGTATTCTTTATACTTTACATCACCTAATACCCTCAGACTTATTTCAAACCTTGTCCTCAAGGTTTAAAAATTAAGTCGTGTTTTCAACAAAATAATTATACCTCGTGAATCATAAACGGATATATATATAACGTAATGATTTAATAAATTAAATAGACAAACAAAGAACTCATAAAAGAACAATAGTACAACAAAAATATATCATGCATTTCTCATTAATAATGAAATAAAATTCACATTCTTTCCGTTCAAGTAAAAACTTCAAACATTAGAAAAACTACAAATGACAATGTCTCGATGTAATGTCATTATTAACATCTTCATATTTATCATCCCTTTTTGCAGTGGTCTGTGAAACATAGCTATCAATGGGACTATAAATTCCCGATGGAAATCGCAACTGCAATGATGGAATGTAAACGCTCCTTGGATCTTGTAAACGTTCAACAAATCTCTTTTCCAAGAGGAATGGTGACGTGCTAACACTCTTTCATTCTCCGCTAGTGATAAGTCAATAATTAGACAGTGTTTTATAGTATATTTTAAGGTTATTTTAGATGTAAAAGTATATTACACTGAGTTTTCTTTTGTTTATGTGATTTCAGGTAATATTAAGGTAAAGTGAAGAAATGAAGGAAAATGATAAAGAGAATGAAGAATTCAGAAAACTGGAAAAAACACCTAGCGGCAGTGATTTGGAGAATTAACTGGAAATCACTAGACAAATCTGCAGCAGGAAACACCCTGCGAATGACTACCGAATGACAAAATATACTAGGATTCGTTGGCAAAATCGATGAAGCATAAAAAGCAATTTTACGAATAATCCATCGATTTTTGCAGTGATTTGATGAAATAACAAGATTTGCCATGGATTCGTTAGAGTCGATTTCGAAAATATTGGGTTAAAAATAGGAATTTGACTTTGATTAGGATATGTACTCATTAGAATACTATATATATGCACCTAGGACTTTGAAATTAGGTTCCCTCACTTGTCTATCAACTAAAAGTTGAAGAGTTTCTAGTTTATTTATTTGTTTTTGCTTTTGAAGACTTGTTGGATTAAAGAGTTCTTTAATTAAGGTATTTTTCATTAATGTCTTTTATTTACTTTATTGCAATGTTTAATTTGAATATTTGTGAGTAGTTTATTACCTAAACATGATTCCAAACATGAACTTAAATCGTTTTGCAATGTTATAATAATAAATAGGAATTTATACTTAATGCTTTAAGCCTAATCGTATTCATCTATTCACGGTTATAATAGATTGTTTTACGTATTACAATCATTAAACTTTGTATTGCATGCATAGTCCAAAATATGTATTGTTATATTTAGATTTTGAATCTAATATAGGGTAGTAACTAAGTTCAGTCTAGACGGTCTAATTACCATTTAGCTATCTTAGATGCATTGTGATCCAAGTTATTTATTGTTGCGGCGTTTTCGATAATATTGGTTTAGTAGTAAGAGTTTTCATGGAGTGTAATGTTATTTTGTTACAATTACTTATTTTAAGCCTTTGAAATACTAAGTGTGATAAGATTATGATATGGCTTGTTTCCATTGATAAAAAGAAAACTAATGGTTTGATAAAGACTATTAATCTTGCATATGATTATGAGTTTAATGATTTAATGATTTTGGGTTGATGATTTAATGGTAATGATATGATTATATGACTACACTTTACTTAATGTGTTCGGATATCAAAATGGTTTATGTTTTATTATTCTGGACGATTGTTTAGATGTTTGTTTTATATTGATTATTTGATTTGAATTCAGATTAGTTAATTTAGTTACTTTGCATTGCTTTAATTTAGTTTAAATAATTTCTCTAGAATATTTAAGAAATTTTAATTCCCGTCTTGTTTTTAAAACCCTTGGAAAACTTTTTCTTAAGAAGTTTGTAACATCCAAGTGGAGATAATTTTCACTTACCACTACTATAAGTTAGAGATATACAAGAAATAAATTGTGCACGTACGACACTGCGAAAAGTTTTTGGTGCCATTGCTGGAGATTTTTAAATAATTTCTTAGGAGTTTTAGCGTTGTAGGGTCCACAAGCTTCGCATTCTAATTCCAGAGGATCCTTACATCTGTTTGATAATACTTTCAATCGTAATTTAAGATAACAACAACGTAGGGAACCCCAAGCTACCACAATGGAAGCCAATAACAATAACAATAATAATAATAATAGAGAACTTACTTTTTGGTAAGCCAATAAAATGTTATAGCTTATGAGCTAATGTGCATTGCTTATCCTAAAGGATTTCGTGAATTTGAACTGAGATATGGATTCATTAGTGTCTTACCTAACTTCTATGGTAAAGATAATGAAGATCCCCAAAAATTTATAAGGGAATACCAACATAAAGTTAATGGAATGAAACCTAAAGAAGGTAGTTTAGAACAAGTGCAACTTAAAGCTTTTCCTTCGAACTAAAAGTTCAAGCACAAGACTGGTTGTTTTATCTTCCCTAAGATTCAATAACTACATGGACTTAAATGTTAGAAGCTTTCTTAGGTCAATATATGCCTGCGACAAAGATTATTTTCTACTGGAGACAAATCACAATAGTAAAGATGAAAGATGATGAAACTTTTAATGAGTTTGGGATAAATCTCAAAGACTAATTCGTTCTTGTCCACAACATGGATATACTGAAAAAGCTATACTAGAATACTTATATGAAGGACTTAATCATTTTGAACAAAGATTATTAGACATCGCATGTGGTGGATCTCTATTTGAAACCATACAAACTTTAGCAAAAGAAGCTATTAATAAAATGACTGAGCAATCTAAGTAATATGGTGAAAAGACTGAATATTCAAAGAGAAAAATATACGAGTGAATAAGAAAATTAATATATCTGAAGATAAGGTTGGTGAGTTAGCAAGCATGGTAAGATTACTATTAAAAGATAGACCAACTCAAGTTAAACCATGTGGATTTCTTAATGAAGTAACACATTGTAACGACCTATTTCAATAACGCCGTTATTTGTTATTAATTTTAGACTTGGACGCCACGGATAGGTTAGGGACACACCGACCAAGGTAAAATAGTCTATTTGTCTGTTGTTTACTTATTTGCGATGCATATTTATTATTTTATTCATTAATTCATCGCATGTGTGTGTTATTAAATTTTTATACCGTGTGAGAATGTATGATAGGTGTTCGCCTAAAAAAACATGTCGACACGAGTACCGGATGGGCATAACACGGGAACACTAAGTCGATGTAATGCAAATGTGAATGAAATGACTATTAGCAATGCAAATCTAATAATGAATAAGTATTGTAACACTAGGATAAGTCACATTATCGGGTACACAAATAATGGCGTGCTTTGTGATGCGTACTGGGACGTGGCGCACCAGGTGCTAGGTAGTTGGGAGTTGGTGCAGCCTTAGGCAATGTGACCACCTAAATATGTTATGTGATTTAATCTGGCTAAATCAACAAATTAGACTATAGTTGGATTTAAATAAATGGGACACCCTTGATTCTCATGGTGATAATCCTAGACTTTAAGTAACAAGTCAAGATGTGTCTTACATTAATGTCAATTGAGTTAAAATAGCTCAACTAGGAGCCCTAGGATGGTCCTTGAGTCGCGGGGTACACATTTGATTCAAAACACAACTATATAAGTTGGTAAGTGGGAACCCTGAACATGCAAACTCATTACAGAATTCAGAACTTTAGGAAGGAAAGGAGAGATTATGAGTGTTTGATCCCTACATTATTTAAGGATTAGTAAAGAATTTGGTGAAAGACTAACAAGTTAATTCATTCTTTTTCTCTATTCCATTCAATTCATGTAATGGTAAATTAAAATGGGTGTGGTTGTTTTCAAAAACGAATTTCATGTTGTCACACACTATTTAGATGAGTTGCCATTGTTGTACCATACTAATTAATCAACCAATTGTGGTTTATCATTGATTTTCATAACAATTGTGTTGATTGATGAAATATGAATGCATGCATGGATTTTGATATAAATTGCTGTTATGTGAGCATATGGCATGTCTTTGGAGATTGTTTAGTGATTCCCTATGAGGAGAGGGTAGGTCGACAAGTATGGGGGAAGGCTACTGGGCATTGAGGAGCACAATTTTTTTATTGGGAATTCTACCGGTCACGCAGGGAAGCATGTTCTGGGTAGAATGTTCTAGAGAAGAACATGAGTGTGCTCCACACTCAGAGGAACGCGCTCCACATTCAGAGGAGCACGCTCCACCCCCTGCTGCCAGAATTATATTAGGGTTGTTTTGAATAAAACTTTACAAATCAACCTAAACCCACCTTAATCAGTCTAAGACACTCATAAATGAACCCAGGGGGTTAAAGGACTGTAGAGCGACAGTCGTGGGCAAGTCAGGGTCAAATAAGGGTGTTTTCGGGGCTTAGGAGTACGTGTTTGAGGTGTGTAAAACCCAATTGAATACCGCTTGAGTATTTATTTATTGTTTTTATATTGTTAGTTCATTCCTTACTATTATTCATTCCTGTTACTATTTTGGGACAGTGGTTGAGTTACTCCCACCGAATGTTATTCGATGTGTGTTCAGGCGCACTAGCTTATAGCACGTGTGATGCGACCCTCGGTGAATGACAACCCGAGTTGCTTCTAGTGCACATGTCGGTATGATGTGGATTTGGCTAGCACTGCTAGGATATTAGGTGAAAGGGACGTGAGGACACCCACTAAAGGAGATCCTAGTGTCTGAAGTACTATAACGGCCCAGCCCAGCCCAGCCTACCCGCAGGTGGCTCCATGAGAAGCACCCACTGGCACTGGCTCCATGGGGGCGCACCCTACTGGCACTGCTAGTCACAGGCAGGGTGGTACCAAGCCCTACCCTATCCGTGTCCCCCACACAGTCTTTCGCCTCCCTCGACTCAAACCTGGGTCCTGAGGGATAAGATTCCAGATTTCATGAGTCGAGTACCACTGAGCTGGGAGGACTTCCCAAGAGGTCACCCATCCTGGTACCACTCTCGCTGGCACGCTTAACTGCGGAGTTCTAATGGGATCCGGTGCCTTCGTGCTGAACCAGCTCAGTGGTACTCGACTCGTAAAATCTAGAATCTTATCCCTCAGGACCCAAGTTTGAGTCGAAGGAGGCGAAAGACCGTGTGGGGGGAAACGGATGGGGTAGAGCTTGGTACCACCCTGCCTGTGACTAGCGGTGCCAGTGGGTGCTCCCATGGAGCCACCGACGGGTTGGCTGGGCTGGGCTGGGCCGTTACATAAAAGGCGCAATTTCACGAGTCGAGTACCACTGAGCTGGGAGGACTTCTCAGGAGGTCACCCATCCTGGTACTACTCTCGCTCAGTAGTACCAGGATGGGTGACCTCCTGGGAAGTCCTCCCAGCTCAGTGGTACTCGACTCGTGAAATCTGGAATCTTATCCCTCAGGACCCAGGTTTGAGTCGAGGGAGGCGAAAGACCGTGTGGGGGGACACGGATGGGGTAGGGCTTGGTACCACCCTGCCTATGACTAGCGGTGCTAGTGAGGTGTGCCCCTATGGAGCCAGTGCCAGTGGGTACGTCCGATGGAGCCACCTGCGGGTGGGCTGGGCTAGGCTGGGCCGTTGCAAGTACAATATAGTCCGACGAGATGAGTACATACTTTGCTTATCTTTCTGTTGCGTATTCATGCGATGAAAAATATTACAGTTGTTTGTTTTACATTCCGCATGTCTATTTAACATTTCATTGTAGTCTATTTATTTACTATCAAATGCTCGGTGGATTTCCTTGGGATTTTACTCATTTGGACTCGTCATCTATTTTGTTATGATGGCTAAGTGTGGTTCCAGTACCAGTAGGAGCAAGGGAATCCTAGGCGACTACATCTAATTGCTCACTGTCGAGGACCTACCAGTACGCGTTTATTTTGATATTTCGTTTACTTTTGGGTATTTAGGAGACGTGAGAGACAATGTACACGTATATATTACTGTTTATGGTACTGTCGCCTCTATACATAATACTTTTTTTGGTTTTCCACATTAGGGCCACATTAGGACTTATGCTCTACTTTGCTATGACATCTATATATATTATCACTGTATTTCTATTCATTTAAGACTTCTGCTTTTGAATACAGGTTATCTATTTGCAACTTTATTAAAATACAACCAAACACACAAGATTTAAGTTAATCAAATAACTGGCGAACTTATGTGTTTTAAGTGTTGGAAAGGCTAACTAATAAGATATAGAATAATGTGTAAATTACAAAGTACGAGGCAAGTTAGCACGGGGATCGAGGAAACTGACGTGGATGAATGTAGTGAGTGTGGGACCTACCAGTTATAACTGGGAGCAGTAGGCCATAGAGCGGTTTCGGGGCGTAGGGCCGCCACACATATCCTACGGATGAGTGACCTACTTTACATGAGGATAATACTGAAGATATTAATGCAGTTAGAAACCAAGAGTTCAGATGCAATTTACAACTATTCAACAATCTCAACAAATGGTTCAACCTGTGCAGCCAAACTTAATGCAAATATTGCATAATTTTACGACTCAAAGTCATTAAAACTTTACTCAGGTTTCTCCAAATCAAGTTAGAACCGATTCATACATTAATGAATTGAAAAATCAGTTAAGGCAGATGAATTTGCAAATTAATAGATTGAGTAATCAAACTAAAGTATCTACTCAACCTACTTAAACTACTCAAACTGTTTCTACTAATACTTTATTTTCTGATAATAAGGAAGAGACACATATACCTGAAAAGATGTCAAAAAAAGGTATAAAGAAAATGAAAATACAGAAACAAAAGAAAAAGAAGAATAAATGATAGCCAATGCCATTTCTACTAGAGAATGGATGGTTGAGCAACTAAGATTTACACCTTTTTCTGAAAGGCTATACCCATGCTATTTAGCCAGAGTCGATACTTATGAAAATCTTTACAAACTTCTAAAGTAGATAATATAGAAGAAGATGATAAGATTTCTGATAATTTAAATGAAGATATGTATTTTATTTCTTTAGTTCCACAACGATTAGCTGATGCTAGGAAAGAAGAAAATAATGAAGATACTTAAAGTCTTGGAAACCAAGAGAATTGAAGAGATTGACAAACAATGATGAACTAATTAAACACACACAAAATTAATATCACAGTAAGACCTCAATGTCTTTCTCTGCGTAGGCTCAGCCTAAACAATCAATTAATAAAATAGATAATGTGTACAACCATTATAATGAACTCTCATTCTCACAAAACTCAAACTATGAGCGACATACATACAATGGCATTCTTGAGTATTTATATACTTAGTCTACCTAGTCTATTTAGGAATTCAATCCTAAATATATACAACTTGAAAAAGTTCTCGGTCTCCAATCGTTATTTGTGTTAGTCACCTGACAATCAACAACTAAGTCTTATATTCCTTTAAGAATTTCGACTCGTCGTCTCCATAAAGTTCTTCAGTCCTTTCTCTCAGATTTGTTGTTGTAAACTATCTTGAAGTTCTTCCCTTGCAGCATCAAACTTCTTCATAATGTAGACTAATACTAATTCTTGTATTCTAACTTCAGCTCTATCTTTGTCTACGACTCTGATTCTGATACTATAGTCTTTTATGGGATTTGCATTGTAGTCTACTCTGAGTTATATCTATAATCGGACATCTTGCTGCGTTAGGGCTTTAATCTTCATTTCAACTATCTATGTAACTAACTTAACTTCTGTTTTGACAATATACTGCAACAAGGATAGACCGACCAAAACACAGTAAACTAGGGTCTTACAATCTCTTCCTTTGATGTAAATTGCTGAAAAGCGGTAAATAGCAAGATAACTAAAATTTTAGGAACTTCATAAAATGTACTATTATTAATGGATAAAAAGTAACAACACACAAAAATAAAAAACCTCAAAAAGTTTAAGTCATTAGTTGAACAAAGTACAATTAATAAAAACAAAAACATTTTATGGTAGCAGTACTTTTACAAAAATAAAAATCTTGCTTACACACATATATTCCCCTTTTTTTTACTAAACAACGTCAAAGTAATTAAAGCTGAGTATGAAACAACCAACGTAAGCAACGAAGTTTGGCATCAATAATGTCGAGCTCTTCCTACAGTGGCTTCATTTGAGCAACTACATTCTCTCTGTAGGTTGTCAGATATGCAATGCGGTGTAGGAAGTAGTCAATCAATAGAGGGTGTGGTCTCATCCCCACTGGAGAGCCTTTTTGTGGCAGTGGTTTTTTTTGGAATAGGAGTAGAATTTTCTTTGGGAATGTCTGCTTGTGTGGTAGCAGCAGCAGACTCAACATCAACAGGTGCAATAGTAATTACAGGAACGTTAATTGCAGGAGTTAACTCGGATGAAACAGCAGTAATGGCATGATCAACTTGCAGATCCTCATGCTCAAGGTGAGTAAGAGGATGTTTTAATATACTTGGCTCTGAGCGTGAAACGTCGTTTACTGGAGCCTTAACAATATGATCCAGACTTGTAGTAACCGAGAGCAGCAGAATGCCCTCAAGGTTATCAAGAATAGGAATATCATCAGAAGGTAGTGTCTCCGTTGGTGTTTGAGGCTTAACCTGTTCAAAATTCTTTATAGAAGGAACTTCACTTAGAGTTACAATATCTCCACCATCAGTTCCATAATTCATCATAATGAACTCAAGAATACTTGTCCCAACAATAGCAATAATATGAGTTATAGTAGATAAATCAAAATTTAAGACCAGTAAATATACCTTGATCAGAATTAAGATCAACTCTAGCATTTTCTTGAAGGTCAGCAGGTGAGATAACTTCCTTTTCGCTTGTAGGAAGTGGAATAGTGGAACTTGCACCATGTTCTGAGGTAGGGGCAGTCATTTTTATCCTGCAGCAATAGGAAGAGGATCTTCCCTTCTTGCAATTATCTCTCCTAAAGAAGGCACCTCAATAGGACCTGTGTCCTCAACATCAACAAATTTCTCAAATTGAGAAATGGTGGTAATCTTTTGCTTCATTACTCTCATTGACTTGCGAGTCGCTTTTATCACTGGGGTGGCAGTAAGAGCAGTTGCGGTAGTAGCAGGTTGAGACCCATAAACAGATTCGTTTTCCTTTTCTGTAAGCACAAGAAATCAAGGTGCACAATCTGGTTTTTTGCCTTCATTTGATGAATTAGTTTGACTTCATCGATGATCTTGTCTATGCTGTCATTGGATTGATCAATAATAGAATTTCTCGTGATCAAAGAAGTGAGAAAGCAAGGCAGGTTGAGCCTATTCGACTTCTTCCCTGAGTTCACAAACGAGTCATAAATCTCCTTCCCAAGGTTGAACTTCCTTATCAAAGATAAAACATGTAGTGGTAAAGCCCTGTCTTTATAGATATGGTTCTGGTGTGAAGTAGCAACTACATTAGTGGAGAGAACTTTCCATAGCATATACGCTTTGTAGGTGATCTTCATCACAAGAACCCCAAACGAAGAGTCAACGGGCCATTTATAATAAACCCGCTAGTCAGAGATGAAATAGCCTTATCAATATTCATCTGAGAGCCCAACTGGTCAATAGTTGGCTCATGTCCAGAAAGTCCCAGCAAGCAATTCATAAAAGCAGGTCTAAATGGAATGTCAAAACTTCTAACATATACCTTGTCCGTTGCAGAATCCCTTAAGATGTCATGAAGGTTGCTGTAGAATTTCTTGATAAAAGAATCATCGTAAAATCCATCATGTGATACCAACCCATAAATGTCTGATTAAACTGGAAGTCTTTCCAAACTAGTTTATTGGAAATGGACTTTGTTGATTGGCAAATCAAACCAATAACTCCTCTTTGCAGTCTCATTGTACTTTTCTGCACATGCCTGTGAGCGAAAGTGACAGAACATGGAGGTAGTAGGCACAATAAATAACTTACTCGTAAACACGTATTCTGATTGGTTGCTTTGTTGATAGCCACAACTTCATTCAACACTTTCTCCATCGAATCAGAAGAAGCGTCATTTTCTTTATCAGTTGTCTACTTGGCCTTGCCTTTAGTTCTTAGCTTCTTAAAAGAACCAGTTTGCAGATTAGCTTTCCTCTTCTACATAATCGTAGTCTTCACCCGTGAACTCTCTACAACAATCTTAGGATCAGGTGAACTACCTATATAGAGTTGATTGGAGGGCCGATGATAGTAAACTCCCTTTGTTTTCACCGTAAGAAGAATCGCAGTAGCAGACGAAGCACCGTGTGTAGATGAAGAAGAAGACGGTTGAGTCATTCTTGTAATAGTTTAGAAAAACAAGAACTTGAAAAATGGTTGATTACATAACAAAGAGTTGCAAGCAAAAGAGATTAGTCAAGATTGTGAGAATCAAGTAACCACTCTAAATCTAACCACAAATTAGAACCAAAATCCCATATAAATCACCAAATTTATGATCGTTTGTGTCTAACGACACAATATTTACTCCCCATCAACCAAACCTAATGGAAAGATTTTACAGCCGTCTGAGCGACACATGTTGCAGCAAGTGGAAATTCGTTGGTCAAACATGAAACCAACTCACTGAACAATGCCAAATCATATAAATATCTTCGTTTAAAGCACACTATTGTCAGGTTGCAAAAAAAATCTCTTACTAGTGAAAGCAGACGCTAATATCATGGCGAAGCCTCTCAATGTTCTGTGTCAAAAACCTTTGTAAACATATCAACTAACTGTCTTTCTATAGGAACATGTTGAATACATATCAAACCGCTTTTCACTAGATCCTTGATGTAATGATTACGAATTTCAATGTGTTTTATTCTAGAATATTGAACTAGATTTTTTGAAATATCAATGGCACTTCTGTTGTCGCAGTACATAGTTAGTTGGTATAAGGAAATACTATAGTATGTAAGCATTTGGTGCATCTAGATTAATTGCATAGAACAACTACCAACAACAATATACTCGGTTTCAGTAATAGATAGAGAATTGCAGTTTTACTTTTTGCTAGCCCATGCAACAAGATTAGAACTCATATGGAAACATCTACCTGTTGTACTCTTTCGATCATCAATGTTTCCTGCCCAATACACATCACTATACCCGGTGAAATCACTGGCAACACCTTTGGTAAAAAAATACCAAAGTTAATTATTCCATGTGCATAATGAATAATTCTTTTGATTGTAACCAAATGAGGCTCCTTTGGACAAGCCTGGCAGCGAGCACAAACTCCAACACTGAAAATAATATTTGGTCTGCTTGCAGTAAGATATAATAAGTTCCCAATCAGGCCTTGATATAAAGTAGGATTGACATCGACTCCTTTGTCATCCTTATGAATCTTATCACTGGTGCTTATAGGTGTTCGAATAGGCTTAGTAATGTCTAACCCTAAAATGTTTGATGAGAGCTTAGCATACTTGAACTGAGATATGAATATACTGTCATGAGACTGTTTTATTTGTAGCCTCGAGAAGAAAATAAGATCACCAACCATGCTCATCTCAAATTCATTTTTCATTAAGTCAATAAACTAGAAGCTAACTTTGCAAAATAGCCCCTGAACACAATATCATCGACATAAAATATGCGCTGTGACGACCCTAGTAACCACAAATTGGGCCCCACCCAGCCTAAACCTACGTAGACCCATGAACCAGTCTCCAATGAGTCAACGCAAGTCTAGTTAGCCTTAACTTACCAATTATTCAGTACATTATTCATTCACTCACCCTGTATCACTCTCTTTAAATTCACCTTAACTCTATCTAATCATTTATCCTCAATTAAAGTTAGGTGTGCAGCAGAATTATTTTTAACACTAACTTAAAACAGTTTATAACTCAGTCAACCTAGATGTGAAAAAATCCTGTCCAAACAACATCACATGTACATAACAGACCAACTGAAAGCTCAAAATGAATATATACATGTATCAACAGTCAGGTTCAACTCCCCAAAGCCCCAAAATATCAAAACAAATGGATACATAACCAAAATATACAACTAAGAACAAAATACCTTCAAAGAGTGAGCAAAGCTAACGGCTTTGAGCGTGTCTTAGAGGATATCGCCAAGCATCAGTGCATTGTCCCTACTCTTCTGTAAATCTGCACCTACCGTCATAAAAAGGACGGTGAGTCCAAAATATAACAGTAAACAACAACAATAGATATCTCAACATAAACTACTGAATTCTCAATAGTCACAAGTCTATGAATCATGTAGTGTATAATAAGAAACTAAAATTGAGAACAAATCGCATGATAAATAGATTCAACAAGCTTAGACAACGATAATCAAGTGACCGAGAAACAAATAGATAGGGGAATAGATAGTCCCAATTAAACCATGGGTCACAAGACCTCCTCAGCTTGCGATCGACACAGTGGGCCCAAAAAAGCCTTCCCTACTAAATCCACCCCGTACAAACTAGTGGGCTTGAAGGTCGCCTCCATTGACCACACACTTTGTTAGGAAAAACCACAGACAAAGCCGTCTACTAAATTCCTAACACAGTACCGAAAGAAAGCCACAGTCACAAGCCAGATTCTAAATCCTTCAGATAGACTCCAACGAGAAGTTACAGTCTATGCCAGTTGCTAAATTCGTTGAGACTTCTCACCACAGGCAGACTACCTAAACCCTAGGTCACCTGAGCTACAATGGAATACAAAGGACTCACATTTAAAGAATAATCAATCAAAAAATAGAAAAACATTCATGTTGATTCTATTAACAACCTTTACTTACCTCGAATCCCACTAAAAACGCCATCATGTACGTCTACCCGTTCTCCAATTAGTTGCCAACACTCCGCTCGTCGCCTGACAATTATTCCAACCAATTTTCATTGATTTTCCCTACTTATCCTAAGTTTTCCTCAATTTTCTCAAGTTTGACCAATTTTCTATAATTTTCTAAATTATTATTCCTTTGTGCAATTGGGTTGCTTACTCGGGTATTGGGTTGGAAACAGACTCATTAGGATACCCTAGTTAAACCCCAGATTTTTTTTGCAATTTAAACAAATATTTTCAATATTTTTTGGCTATTTTTGCAAATTCCACGCTTTACGAGTTAAAAACCCCGACAAAAAGTCTCCCATGAATCTCAAATTCTTCACTTTTCATAAAAATTCCAAAATTTCTATTTATTTGGCCAAAATATAAATTTTCAAGATTTTTCTAATATTTATTTCTAAAAAACATAATTAATTAATTAATTTATTATAAATAAATAAATAATTATTTTAATAATGGGTGGTCCCAGGGTTGGGTCTGGTCCGACCCCGTCTGCCCCAACTGGGTCGGACAGGGCTGACCCACCTGGGTCGGGACTGGTCCGTCCCAGCTGGGTCAGGGCTCGGGTCACCACGACCCGGCCCACCAATATCTTCTTCTCCAAATGAACGAACAAAGAGCTGTTCGTTCAAATCCTTTTTTTTTTCTTCTTTTGATTTGTTCTTTCTTTCTCCTTCTTCTTTAACATTCATCAACACCAACACCCACCAATTTCTATACCAAATTCGAAGATTGAACGAAAGAGAAAGAGGAGAAATGAAACTCACCACACCAAGCTCGGACTCCTTCGACCTTCGCAAACTTGACGCGTCGACCATGTTGTCAACATAACCTCTTAAGCTCGATCTCTTGATCTTATCTCGCCGGTCCAATCTCTCCCTCTCTCTCTCTCTCTCTGTCCGATCGAAATATGAGAATGGGGGTGTCAGTGGTGTTGATGATATTTTTTGGGGTGGTCAAATAACCAAAATAGCCTCATCCTTATCCAAACTTTCTTCACAATCAAACACCCTTAATGGTCTTTTCACATTTATATTTTATTTATATATATATACACTTTATATATAAAAATACATTATATATAAAAACACTTTATATATATATATACCCAATTGTATTTTCGCGCCTGCAATTCTGTTGTGCGCGCCAATGAGCGTACTCGGGCATGCACACTACTGTATGCCCTCGCGTGTTGCCCATGACCCCAAGTATCAGTTGACGCCTACTAATTTATTATTTATAATTTGTATTTGTCAGTGTTTTACTTCATTTTGTCCCTCGAACTCTCAAATACCCGTGCAATTCACTCGATACCCGTTTTACGCATTCTTTTGTACCGAACTCGTTCTAAGGTACCAATGCACACTCACCACGTCCTCACATATTTGGGATATTGAATTTAATGTTTTGTAATAAATAAATAATACAAATCACCAAACAAATATAACATACCTCAATGTCAACTCCCGAGGATAGAAACAAGTATACCACGGCTAGCTGGGGCCACAATACGATCCTAAAATCACAAGTGGCACGAGTTAGAATTTTAGGGTCGTTACAGTCTCCCCCCCTTATTGAGAATTTCGTCCTCGAAATTAAATGAAAATACGGGGTAAGACTTACTGGAATCAGAACGAGTAAGGGAAATGCTCGCGTGTGTAGGACTCCAGCTCCCAAGTTAGTTTCTCATCCCCGAGATACTGCCACTTGACGAGAACTGAGAGAATCTCCTTGTTCCTCATTATCTTCACTTTCAGGTCCATAATCTGAATAGGCTGCTCATCGTAGGTAATGTCTTCCCTCAGATCAATCTGACTTAGGTCCACCATCGGTCGTCTTCCCTCTCTCGACGTATCCAGTCGAAGCATCGATATGTGAAATACAGTGTGAACTGTAGCTAATTGAGGTGGCAACTCAAGCTCATACATAACCTTGCCTATTCGTCTTTTCACTCTAAATGGACCTATAAACCTCGGTGCAAACTTACCTTTGATCCCAAATCTTTTATGACCATTAAGTGGAGAAACCTTCAGATACACATAGTCTCCCACTTATACTCCAACTCGCCATGGTACTTGTCAAAATACTCCAACGTAAGTCTGATCAGTCGTACCTTCTTTGTGTTATCCACTACAATCTCTGGCCCAATCACTGCCACATCCTCTAGCTCTTCCCAACAAGATGGAGATCTGCACGACCTGTCGTAGAGTGCCTCAAATGGAGCCATACCAATACTAGCCTAATAACTGTTATTTTAAGCAAACTCATACAGATGAAGATACTCCTCCCAAGAACCACCATACTCTAACACACATTCTCAACATGTCCTCTAACACCTAAATCAGCCTTTCTGATTGCCCATCGGTCTGTGGATGATAAGATGTATTGAGATCTAACCTCGTGCCAAATTATGCTTGCATACTCTACCAAATCTATGATGTAAACTGCGGCTCTCTGTTTGACATAATCGATAATGGTACACCATGCAATCACACTATCTCTCTCTTTAACAAATTTGCCAACCTATCCACTTGATGTGTGGTAGAAATCAGTATGAAGTGCGCAGACTTCGTCAATCGTCCACAATCACCTAGATAATATCATGTGCGCACTAAGACTGAGGTAACCCACTGACGAAATCCATAGCGATATGCCCCCACTTCCAGCGAGGAATAGGAAATGGCTGCAGTAATCTACTAGGCCTCCTATACTCAGCCTTAACTCACTGACATATCTCACAACCTCTAACATAATCACCAACATTGGTCTTCATCCCTAGCCATTAAAACAGATGACACATATCAGCATACATCTTGGTCCTGCCCGGATGAATCGAAAAACGCGAGCTATGAGCCTCTTGGAGAATCTCATCACGTAACTTAGCTACCGATGGAATCCACAATCTCCCTTTAAATCTCAGGCAGAAATCTGTCGAATGACTCCACTCTGGATGATCTAAACTCTGAGCAAACTCACTGTACCTATGATACTGTTCATTAGCCTGCTGACCATCAAGTACACTCTGAATAGAGACTGTCTGAGTCCTCAACTGCACACAAATCAACACTCTAGTGGTTGTCGGGATATCAACAAAATACATCATCTCGATCGCCTCGAGCAATCCATACTCATATTTCAAGCGTCACGTCACAACCTCCGAGTCAACCCCTTTTCGGCTCAATGCGTTAGCTACGACATTAGTTTTGCCCAGGTGATACTCCATCAAGAAATCATATTCTTTGAGGAGCTCCAACCGCCATCTCTGTCTCATATTTAGCTCTCTCTGAGTGAAGAGGTATTTCAAAATTTTGTGGTCAATAAAAAACACGAACCTCTCTCCGTAGAGATAATGACGCCAAATCTTCTATGCAAACATCACTGCCGCAAACTCCAAGTCATGTGTAGGGTAATTCTTCTCGTGAATCTTCAACTGTCGAGATACGTAAGCTATCACCTTACTGTCCAACATCAAAACACAGCCTAAACCGACCAAACAAGCATCGATGTTCACCTTAAAACCCTTCCATGACTCAGGTGATACTAACACTGGCACGTTAGCCAGTGTCTCCTTCAAAGTCTGGAAAGCCTGCTCACAACTGTCATCCCACTGAAATTTGACTTCCTTCTTCGTCAATTGTGTCATCAATGCCGTAATCTGTGAGAAGTTTGCATAAATCGTCTGTAATAACCAACAAATCCCAGAAAACTCTGGATATCTATTAGTGATCTCAGTATAGACCAATCAACAACAGCTCTGACCTTAGTAGGGTCTATTGACACTCCGCTAGCTCCAACGATATGCCCTATAAATCCAACCTCTGTAAGCAAAAACTTACACTTACTGAACTTGGCGTACAGTTTATACTCCCTTAGCGTCTGCAAAATTGTCCTGAGGTGCTCCTCGTGCTTTTCACGAGTCCTATAATATATCAAAATGTCGTCAATGAGCACTATGACAAATCTATCCAAGTACTGGCTCAGTACACGATGCATGAGATCCATGAACATCGCTAGGGCATTCGTTAGCCCAAACGGCATGACGGTAAACTGATAGTGCCTATATCTCATTCGAAAAGCCGTCCTTTCTCTGTCCTCTGCTCTAATTCTAAATTGATGGTAGCCAAATCTCAAATCAATCTTCGAGAATCATTTTTCTCCAGTCAGCTGGTCGAACAAGTCATCAATGCGAGATAATGGATACTTGTTCTTCACTCTCACCCGGTTCAACTACCTATAGTTGATATGTAATCTCAGGCTGCCATCTTTCTTTTTCACAAATAAGACTGACGCGCCCCAAAGTGACATACTTGGGTGAATGAAACCCAACTCTAATAACTTATCCAATTGTGATCTCAGCTCCTCCAACTCTTTACGAGCCATTTGGTACGGTGGAATCAATATCGGTTTGGTTCCAGGAACCAAATCAATGATGAAATCAATCTATCTTGTCGATGGTAATCCTGGAAACTATGACAGAAACACATTAGGGAACTCGCACACGATTGGTACCTCATTGATCTTGCCACAACTCTCCCTGTCGTACTCATTACACTCACAAATGTGTCAATCTCACTGCTTATGGCCACTTTGCCTTTGGTAGGTCTCAACTAAGTCGCACCCCCATGAAAAGTAAACTCTGGCTATTCGAGAATCTGAAATGTGACCGCCTTGCCGAAGCAGTCAATCTGTGCATGATAAGGACCTAACCAATCTGTGCCAACAATGCATCGAACTCCATAAACTCTAATACTCTGAGATCTATCGGTAACTCATGTCCCTTTATCTCCACTGTACAACGCTCACAAATCATGTTAGGGTAGATCTTGTCCCCAATAGTTGTGCTAAGAACTAAAGGTCTCTCTAACCTAATTGGTTTCAACCATAACTCATCAACTATGCGCCTAGAAATAAAGGAAATAGTAGAACCAGAGACAATCATAACATACATCAAACGACCAGAAATGTAAATCATACCTTCAACAAGATGTCGAGTCGCCTGAAGGTCTGGCTTAGCAACAACATGTGCACACTCCCTCGTCTGCTACTGATGTGGTTCTATTCTCTGCTGAACATCGATTGTTTGTGGACACTCTCTGATGTCATTTCTAGTCTGTCCACATCGATGACAAGCTCCCGTAGGTCTCTACCGAAACTCAGCTGGCTGTGGGCACTCTTTGACAAGATGACCCATATATCTACACCTATAACACGCTCCAAGAGGTCTCTGTGCTGAGTAATTTCGCCTGCTCGATTCTTGACCTGACATATATCCCTACCTCTGCCCCCACCATCTCTAGACTGTTGCACCTGTTGTGGTACCGGTGGTGGTCAACCAGGATAACTCTGCACCTGAATAGGTGTGGTGACATATCTGAACTGGCTGCGAAGATTGTGTAACTAAAACTACACTCTAAACTCTGCTTGATTGCTAAATCTTCCATGTATTCCTCTTCCTCCTGCCCCTTAAATAGCCCTATCCTTACTCATCCTGTACCTCTCGGGGCTGATCATATCCCTGTGCGGGAAGTGTCCTCAGATATGCCTCCCTCACCAAACTACGATCATAAACATCTTGTATTGTAGGAGGTAAAGTAGTGACCACTGTCCCTCCAATAGTTGGCAATAAGCCCTCAGTAAAATAATAGACCTGATCTTTGTCTCGGTCAACTACTCCATCAGCAAAGGGAAGTAAATGTTGATATCTGTCCATATAAACCATAACCGACTCTCTTAATGCCTGTTGGATATGCATAATCTTGTCTCTTTTGGCTATCATAGCCAAAGGTGGATAAAAATTCTGACTGAAGTACTTCTTGAAGTCTAACCAGATAGTCAGCTCTCCATTTGTGGACACTAGATTGTCCCTCCACATCTCTACATCACCAGTCAAAGAAAATGTTGCCAACCCAGGTTTCCTGCTATCCTCGATTTTGAGAAGCTTCTGAACCTTCTTGTGACTACGAATATACAAATTCGCCCCATCTATACTTGAACCACTGCTAAACTTCTTCGGTCTATACTTCTCACACTCCTGAGTCCACCTCGCCTCTGCAATCAGGTGTGAATCAATATCATCATGGACATGTGGCTCCATTGCAATCTTTGCCGAAACAACTGCGGTGATAGGTGGTGCATCTACCGCACTTGTAGTGGTAACCGGTGGAGTAGCCTGAGGTGTAGCCGGACTTACATCCTGTCTAGGAGCAATCCCTGAAGTTGATGGAGATGGCAACTGTCGTGCCTGTCCCCTAAGAATATCCAATATCTCGTCCATCCTCCGTTCCTGATACTTTATTCTCTGAGTCCAGGTCTGTAACTTACGTGCCAAAGTAGCAACGTTACTCAACACATCTGGTGGAGGATTACGAATTCCACTATAATCTCCAGCATCAGGCTAGTCAGCCATCGCAATCTGCAATTGCAAATGGTGAGCCTCGATTAGTCTTACGCAACGATATATTATAATACACATTAAAATTTAACTTGCTCAAAATATCATTCCCCACTTCCCAACTATACTTGAGTTAAGTTCTTAGGATTTCCACATTAAGTTCATTTGATTGTGTTTTATGTTTAATCAAAGTCAAGGTGATAAACCTTTATGCTCTGATACCAACTGTGACGTTGGTATCAGGTTAGAGAATAACCTACACCTCATCCCTAGGCAACTCAAACCTAGGCTTTGATACCAACTGTGACGACCCTAATAACTGGGCCCCGACTGGCGTAAACATATGTAGACCCTCGAACCAATCTCCGACGAGTCAACGCAAGTCTAGTCAGCCTTAACTTACCAATTATTCAATACATTATTCGCTCACTCACCCTAAATCACTCTCTTTAAATTCACCATAACTCTATCTAATCATTTATCCTCAATTACAGTTAGGTGTGCAGCTGAATTGTTTTTAACATCAACTTAAAACAGTTTATAATTCCATCAACCTAGATGTGGAAAAATCCTATCCAGCAACATCACATGTATATAAAGACCAACTGAAAGCTTGAAATGAACATATTCATGTATCAACAATCAGGTTCAACTCCTCATAGACCCAAAATATCAAAACAAATGGATACATAACCAAAATATACAACAAAGAACAAAATACCTACAAAGAGTGAGCAAAGCTAATGGCTCTGAGCGTGTCTCATAGGATATCGCCAAGCATCGGTGCCTTGCCCCTACTCATCTGTGGATCTGCACCCACCTTCATAAAAAGGACAGTGAGTACAAAATATAACAGTAAACAACAATTGCAACGATCCCAATCCTGATAAGGGCATCGTTCGGCCTGAAACCTTAATTAAGGCCTGGATACACCAGCCAGACTTAACTAGACCCAACAACCTATCTATGGTACCTGATAAAACAACATATATATCTCAAGAAAAATGAATAAAACAAGAGTAAAAATAGCAGAAGACTTTAACATACAGTTTTCCAAAGTCAATTATAAAATCTATATAAAACTAATGAAATATACAAGTTTCCTAACCTTTGATAATATAATATTATACTGGAAAATTAAAACTTTTATTATACAACTGCAAATTCATTTCAGACATCGAAAGGCAAAGGACTAAACTCCTAAGCTTGCCTTGTTTTCCATTCCCGCACACTAGCCGAGTTACTTGAAATTGTTGAAAAGGGTGGTGAGCGTTTAACGACTCAGTAAAGTCATGTTCACTTAGCCATCATATATCCATCTAATAATCAAGGGAAATGTGATAACAATATGAACCAACATATTTAAAACAGGGCATTTCAAAGTATATAAACAATAGATAAGCAACATGCACGTCGATTGGTTTCCGTAGCAAATGATACTGTAATGTGTTCATTTTCGTTTATCAAAACGAGGGTCGAATTTACCATTCCCCAAGTATATCAACTGACTGAACCAATATTCTGGCAAAGTATTATTCATTCAGTTGTATCCTAGCTCCAACAGCTCTGTCAAAAACCCTTGCATTAAGATAAAACTATGCCACCAATCTATCGAGTTCGGATTTACAAATAGTCTATGGTGCCACCCCTAACCCTATTCCACCAACATTCTCGATCTTGGGTTTACACACACGATATATCACCATTAGTATAGCCTCGGATATCACCAAGCACTACACGTCCATTTAATTACATTTTAAAAACAAATGCTTTTCGCCATAGTACACGGCTATCCATTCCCATTCCATAAACTACGTGAATCTAAAATATAACTAATAGTATGGCATAAATGATAGGTACGTGAAACCCACTTACCTCGGTCGCATTTTCCTAATTTCAAATATTTTTCACCTTTCGAGCTTCAATTATGTTCTCGAGCAAACCTATACCAATATTAAATATTTTTAATATAATTCCACGTTAATCTAGGTCTAATAAGACCTTAGAACTCCCAACCAAATCTCAAACAAACCCCACGCACACCCACCATTTTATATCATTTTTATCAATTTTTATGGTTTGGCGCTGTGGGTGGTGCCAACCCGTTGGGGTTCACGGCGCTACTCATGGAGCTGTGCTCACTCGAGCTCTTCATCGAACGATGCTGATGTCAATGGCATCGTTTCTAGGTTGTATGTTTGGGCTCTTTCGAGCTCCAAACTGTCTCAACGCTTTCTATAATTGTTAGACACCTTCTAACACCTCCCAAACAACTTAAAAAAGCCCAAAAGTAGATCTTATAACATTCTCTACCAATCGATAACATCAAGCCATATTAAAATTGTGCAAAAACATAAAAATATATCACTATCTACTTCATCAACCCTTTTGTTGTTGTGAACATCAAGCTTTAGTATTTAATTCTCGAAACTATAGGTTCTAGTGATCCTTACTATCATCTATAATCTCCCTTTAATCACTGCCATGCATAGCATAAGTTATCTTGTTAAAAAAAAACCTATTCAAACCTACTTGAAAGCCCATGCATAATGGGAAGGAGGAGGGTTTCTTATCACCTTAACTGATGAGGAAAACAATGCTCTCCGCTTCTAAAGCTCACTCTTTTCCTTCTCGCCATGATAACCTTAACAGTGGTGGTGACAATAATGCTGGCAAAACGAGGGCGAGAGTGGTTGCATTGGTGTTTGATCAAAGAAAAGAAAAGAAAACGATGACAAGAGAGAATGATGTTTCTTTCTCAACTTAAACAACAATCAACCTACATGTCTACCACCTCATCCTCCTTAAGCCACCACATGCTTCGCCTCTAGATCTACCTCGACATGGATCTCGAGGACTATTCAATAGCTCCAACCTTAAAGTGACGCCCTATCTTGACACACTTTCTATTTTCTCCAATTTACATATTTTTATATATCTTTAATTAATATACATACATATATATATATATAGTTGTATTTTGACGCCCACAACTCTACTACGTGCACCAACAACCACACTCGGACATACACATTTTGTCCATGTCTCTCGTATGACCACCCACGACTCACGCGTGTCACATTAAATGTACCAACAACTTATTATTTATTTTATAAACTTTAAGATTTATTATGTATATATACGCATACTTTAAGCTTTATTTTTCTTTTCTATATTAGCCTACTGGATACGTCAACATCTCACTCGGGTGTGTACATCGTCCCCACGACTTACACATTTTACGAGACAAATCCCCAGCTCATTAATTATTCACGTTTGACGTATAGGGTTTATATTCACCTTCGTTAATCACCTATAAATATATATATAATTACCATCACACCAGAACAACACACAATTCCTAATTTACATCATATATTACTATTAAATGGACTGCCATGATCAATTGTTGGGGTTACACCACCAGCAAATCTCGTAAACTTGGGCTAAACCCAACATTTAATTATTACTCGTCCACAATTAATAGTAATTAATTAGATTTAAGTTTTAGGATGTTACATTTCTCCCAAATTTAAAGAAATTTCGTCCTCGAAATTATGGTAACCACGCCTTAAGACGTCCGAGTTCCTGAAGAACACTGTTACTCCTAACTCTTTTTACCCTCAATCCATCGGTTACACCAATTTCTTAGGGTACCAGACGTAGCTATACTAATCGTCTCTCAATTCCTTTCAAATTCAATTTTTTTCTTCACTGAATAAGTGTACTTGGTTACACCAAAAGTCACACTTAACAATATATTACCAATTCATTACTAATATATGTGGTTATATTTGTTCATTATCTCTTCCTATTCTATTAAACCAAGTTTTATTACCTGTTTGATTCAATAAACATGGTTATACCACTTTCATTATCTGACATATGTGGTTAAACCACTCATATGTCTTTCATTCACTTGTCTAATGTATGCGATTACACCACAATAGCACTAACTCAAAGTTTTTTTCCAACTTTACTTTGAAAATAAACATAATTGAGACACAAAATAGCTATTAGCTTTAATCGGAAAGTAGACAACTAAGGTAATTCCTGGCTACTGAGAATAAAGGGCAGACTCCATTTCCAGGCTATTCTTTTCCTGCTCTCAAGACAAAGGGCGAAATTCATTTCTTAGGCTACTAGCCTTCACTTCTTAGTTCCGATCTGCCTTATTGAACTCCCTTTCCGATTAACTCAAATATAACTGAGTTACAATTTCATTCTTTTTGTTCAATTTAGTGAGTGTGGTTACACCACCACTCCATTATTTACTTTTTACACCATCATTTCAGTGCATGCGGATAAACCACTCTTACACTGTTTATTTTCATACATTTATTTTGGTGCATGTGGCTCCACCACATCGTCACTATTTTCATCTTTTGCATTGAAGTGTGTGCAGCTCCACCACAACATCACTATTATCTTTTATTATTTTGTTGGTATGTGTGGTTACACCACAACATCATTAATCATTTTTCTTTTCAACTTTTAAATTTCAGTGTGTATGGTTACACCATAACCACACTGACAATTTTATTACTCTTTTAGTGTGTGCGGTTAAACCACAACACCACCAATAAATTCCAAATTTCACATTCAGTATGTGTAGTTATACTACAACTCTACTGTCCCATTTCATTTCTTTTAAATTCAGCTATACCAAATTTTATCATCAACAGGGCTAAACCATAAGTTAAATTCATCATTTTATGGCCAGACCATATTATTCATTGCTAGAATTGAATACACCAAAAGTCTAGTTTATTTTCATTTATTCAATTTTCAATTGAGAAATTAAGACTTTGTCAAGTAATTGATCCTTAAACCATCAACACTTACTTGGCCTTAATTCCCAATTTCATCCTTAGTTCGTTAGTTTGTTCTCCTCAATTTAAGGCAAACTTATAATGTGGACCACACTATATGATTATTCCTAGATCACCACATGAAATGGATTGACATCATTTAAACATTATTAGATTACCATGCTAAATGGATTTAAATCATAATAGTGTACTTATTTTAAATTTTTTCCTTTCATAAGTTACTCTTCAGATTCTGAATCCTCTTGCGTTTCCACATGTGATTGGTCATTTACAGGGGAAACATCATTGTCTATCAGCATAGGACAGTCTCTCTTCAGGCGCCTTGGCTGACCACACTTAACACATATCATGTGTGATCTCTGCAATTCAGAACTCTGAGCATTATAAGGAGTGGGGGGCACTAACATAAGTAGTTATTGCCAGTTCTGACTGGAAACTTGAAGTTTCTCCTGGCACAATTTACATATTTATATACCCTTAAGCTCTTTCCTTCTTTCCAGGTCTAATCTTTTTAACTCCACCTGATCTTTTCTCTTCAAACCTCAACCGTGATGGCTGTTGTAAAGAAAAATCTTGATGACTCATATTTCTGAATGAATGAGCTGGTTGAATATAAACAAATTCCCTTGCCTTTTGGCTACCAGGATACTGCGGACTTAAGGGAAAAATTGGCACCTCTACTGGTGTCCTAGCTAACATTGCTGCTTCAACTTCCATTGCACTATCAAAAATAAAAGCATAACTGGTACGAGGATGTGAAGATACAATCACTCTTATCCTACGTCTCAGCCCATTAAGGAACATATCAATCTTATTCTCCTCCAACTCAATCAACTCGGGAGCAAACTCACTCAACTCAGTGAATCTCTACTCATACTCCCTCACAGTCATATCTCCCTGTTTCAAACTAATGAATTCAACCTTCTTCTTGTTCCTAACTGGCTTAGGAAAGTATTGCTTATAAAAGATGGTCCTGAATTATGGCCACGTAGTAACTATTTTTCCTTCTCTCTCAAGGGAATTCCACCACTTTCGAGCATAATCAATTAACAAAAATGTGACAAGCTTGACCTTAAACTGATCCTCAACTTCAGCTGTGACAAACTGTTGCTCCATTTCTAATATCCATGCCTCTGCAACACCCTCTTGCATAGTACCATTGTATCTCATATTATTGTATTTCTTAAACTATTTTTAAGTCCTGAGATATGCAGCCTTCTCAAAATCCAATGGTATTACTAGTGTTGTCTCCGGAGCTTGAAGAATTACCACAAGCTGAACTGGAATATTCTCTATTGATTTCATTATATTTCCTACCTTATCTCCCTCAGAAATAGTTTCAGGTAAGGTCTCAAGTTGTTGTGCAAATTGTACTCTAAGTGTACTCTATGTACAACGAACATAGCCAAAAGTCTATTATGAGACTCCAGCATTTCTCTCATTTGTTGTTCCATTTTTGTTTTCCAATTCTCGTTCATCCTAAGGACCAGGTCTATTCAAATCTTCTCCGCCAGTACTCATCGAATTTTGAGAAACATGACGAGAAATAAGGTCGCCAAGATTATCGTAAGGAAAGAACAGTCAAATATCTATCTCGATAAATAATATACAAAACTAGCAAATAATATCAAATAATGGATTTTATCTTTTTATTAACACATTTCCCCAAAATCATTGATAAACCTTTTATCAAGTTGTAAGTTTACTTCTTGATTCGAGTTTACACTTCAAGTCTATAAACCAAGTTTCTAAGTACTGAAGCAAGGCTCTAAATCAGACTTAAATACCAATCCATATTAGAGTTTCCACTTAATTCGAAACCAATTCGAAAGTGATAAACTCAGTCTCTATTACCTACTGTCGATTGCTCTGATAACAATTGTAACGACCCCAATTCTGATTAGGGCATCATTCGGTCTAAAACCCTAATTAAGGCAAGGATACACCAGCCAGACTTAATTAGAGCCAGCAGCCTCTCTGCTGTACCTAATAAAATAACCTATATATCTCAAGAAAACCGAATAAAACAAGAGTAAAAACAACGGAAGACTTTAACATACAGTTTTCCAAACTTAATTATAAAATCTAGATAAAACTAATGAAATATACAAGTTTTCTAACCCTGTGATAATATAATATTGTATAGGAAAATTAAGACTTTTATTATACAACTGCAAATTCATTTCAAACATCAAAAGGCAAAGGGCTAAACTCCTAAGCTTGCCTATTTTTTCCATTCCCGCACACTAGCCGAGGTACTTGGGATTGTTGAAAAGGGGGGTGAGCATTTAACTGCTCAGTAAAGTGGTGTTCACTTAGCCATCATATATCCATCTAATAATCAAGGGAAATGCAATAACAATGCGAACCAACATATTTAACATAGGGCATTTCAAAGTATATAAACAATAGATAAGCAACATGCAAGCCGATTGGTTTCCGAAGCATACGATACTGTAACGTGTTCATTTTCGTTTATCAAAACGAAGGTTGAGTCTACCATTCCCTAAGTATATCAACTAACTGAACCAATACTCTGGCAAAGTATTGTTCATTCAGTTGTATCCTATCTCCAATAGCTCTATCCAAAACCCCAACTTTAAGATATAACTGTGCCACCAATCTATCAAGTTCGGATTTACAAATAGTCTAGGGTGCCATCCCTAACCCTATTCCAACAACATTCTCGATCTCGGGTTTACACACACGATATATCTCTATTAGTATAGCCTCGGATATCACCAAGCACTACACGTCCATTTAATTACATTTTAAAAACAAGTGCTTTTCATCACAATACACAACTCTCCATTCCCAGTCCATAAACTACGTGAATCTAAAATATAACTAATAGCATGGCATAAATGATAGATAAGTGAAACCCACTTACCTCAGTCGCGTTTTCCTAATTTCATGTATTTTTCACCTTTCGAGCTCCAATTATGTTCTCGAGCAAACCTATATCAATATTAAGTATTTTTAATGTAATTACGCGTTAATTTAGGTCTAATAAGACCTTAGAACTCCCGACCAAATCTCAAACCAACCCCACACAGAACCACCATTTTGTATCATTTTTATTAGTTTTTGAGGTTTGGCGCCGTGTGTGGCGCCAACCCTTTGGGGTTCATGGCGTTACTCATGGCGTCGTGCTCACTCGAGCTCTTCATTGAACGATGCTGATGTCAATGGCATCATTTCTACGTTGTATGTTTGGGCTCTTTTTGATCAAAACAAAGTGTTTTCTCTTTATTTTTGGAAGAGAGAACAAGAGAACACAATATCTTTTTCTATTAACTCTTAAACAAGTTTTCTTCTCTCTTCATTTTACAATTGAGATACAACTCTATTTATAACCTTAGACATGACTCTTACAATTCATACAGTAATTAAAAATAATAAATTCTGACCCTTGGTTACTTAAATAACCATAAATTTTTATGGGAAACTCCAAAAGATAGACTCTTCATTTGCCTAGAATGATCTAGAATTGCCCTTTCAAATTCGTTCATTAATTAGCTTTAAAATTTGTCCACTGTGCAGTCACGAATTTAATGGCAAATTAAGTTTATTCATCAACACCCCTCTTTAAACTAATTCTCTTCTTGAAGTAAGTGTCAATGCGAGTATTCCAAGCTTGAGGTGCATGCTTCAATCCATAAAGGGCCTTCTTCACTTTCAACACTTTTTTCTTCCCCAATTTTTATGTATCCGGGTGGTTGCTCCACGTACACCTCTTCTTCTAGCACGCTATTCAAAAATGCTGATTTGACATCCATTTGAAAAATTTTCAATTTGAATTGAGCTGCTTGAGCAATGAGAAGACGAATCGTCTCCATTCTTGTAACCGGTAGATCATTCTCCCTTCTCAAATATCACTTCTGTTGCATTTTTCCTATCCCACGAACTTGACTCATTTACATGCACATCTCGGCTGACCACTTCTTTCTTCTTTATTGGATCAAACAACTTGTAACCTTTTGTCTTTTCATCATAGCTGATATACCTTTTGCTTTTGTCATCAAGCTTGGTCCTTCTTTGATTTGGTACATGCGCGTAGGCCATCATGAAAACATCATCTTCTCTTGTCTCCTCTTCCGCGACTAGATTCGCATTTTCTTCTACCTTTTTCTCGAAATAGCACTCCTTTGCATAGTGCCCATACTTACCGCAATTATAAAACTCGACATTTGATTTGCACTCTCTTGCGTAGTGCCCATGCTTGCCACAGTTATAGCACTCAACATTTAAATGATTTGATCTGGTGCCTCTACCATGACCATGCCCTCTACCTCGCCGATTTTGTTGGTTTAACTGCCCCTTTTCCTCATAGTATCCAACTCGACCGCGGCCTCCACTACCATGACCATTGTTGCGACCCCACGGTCACGTCCTCTACCACGAAAGTTTTGAGTATAGAGTACCTTTTCGTCTTTGATAGACACCTTGGCTTGCAGCGCTTCTTCAAGCGACTCGTTCTTCTTCTTCCTGCGTTGTTCATGCACCTCAAGAGAACGAGCAAGATCATCAATGGTTATCTCTTCCAAATTTTTTGACTCTTCAATTGCACAAACATTCTCAAAATTCTCTGTCAGTGACCGCAAAATCTTCTCCACCACCCTTGCATCGGTTAGAATTTCTCCATTTCGTTTAAGTTGATTCACCACTGTTTGCACACGCGTGATGTAGTCAGAGATTCCTTTTGACTCCATTTTTATGGCCTCCAACTTGCCTTGAAGAGTTTGAAGCCATACTTTTTTAACTCGATCGGCACCTTTGAACACCTTTTGCAAAGTGTCCTACGCTTCCTTTGAAGTTGTTGCACCAGCAATTTTCTCGAAACCCGATTCATCCATTGCTTGGAACAGTAAATAGAGCGCGGTCTTGTCTTTCATACGCGTTTCTTTCAATGCCTTTATCTGATTCGCAGTTTGATTGACCATTGCATCTGGCTTGTCATAGCCCTTTTCGACTACTTCCCATGCATCTTGCGCACCGAGCAATGCACGCATCGGAATACTCCAATTGTCATAGTTCAACTTGGTGCGTCATGGCAGCGGCATTTGCCCAACGATGTACTTTCGGAATTCGCCATAGCTCTGATACTAATTTGATAAAAACAAAGTGCTTTTTCTTTAGTTTTCGAAGAGAGAACAAGAGAACACAATATTTTTTTCTATTAACTCTTAAACAAAATTTCTTCTCTCTTCACTTTACAACTGAGATACAACTTTATTTATAACCTTAGACATAACTCTTAGAATTCATACAGTAATTAAAAATAATAAATTCTGACCCTTGGTTACTTAAACAACCATAACTTTTTATGGGAAACTCCAAAAGATAGACTCTTCATTTGCCTAGAATGATCTAGAATTGCCCTTTCAAATTCGTTCATTAATCAGCCTTAAAATTTGTCCACTGTGCAGTCACGAATTATTAAGTTTATTCATCAGCACTTTAGAGCTCCAAACTGTCTCAACTCCTTCTATAACTGTTAGACACTTTCTAACACCTCCCAAACAACTTAAGAAAGCCCAAAAGTAGATCTTATAACATTCTCTACCAATCCATAACATCAAGCCATATTAAAACTGTGCAAAAACATAAAAATATATCACTATCTACTTCATCAACCCTTTTTGTTGTCGTGAACATCAAGCTTTAGTATTTAATTCTCAAAACTAAAGGTTCTAGTGATCCTAACTATCACCTATAATCTTCCTCTAATCACAACCATGCATAGCATAATTTATCTCGTTAAAAAAACCTATTCAAACCTACTTGAAAGCCCATGCATAATGGAAAAGAGGATGGCTTCTTATCACCTTAACTGATGAGGAAAACGATGCTCTCTGCTTCTAAAGCTCACTCTTTTTCCTTCACGCCATGATAACCTTAACAGTGGTGGTGACAACGATGCTGGCAAAACGAGGGCGATGGTGGCTGCATTGGTGTTTGATCAATGAAAAGAAAAGAAAACGACGATGAGAGAGAATGATCTTTCTTTCTCAACTTAAACAACAATCAACCTACACGTCTACCACCTCATCCTCCTTAAGCCACCACATGCTTCGCCTCTAGATCTACCTCGGCATGGATCTTGAGGACTATTCAACAGCTCTAACCTTAAAGTGGCACCCTATCTTGACTCACTTTTTATTTTATCCAATTTATATATTTTTATATATCTTTAATCAATATTTAAATATATATACAATTGTACTTTGACGCCCATAACTCCACCACGTGCACCAACAACCACACTCGGGCATACACATTTTGTCCATGTCTCCCGCGTGACCACCCACGACTCACTCGCGTCACATTAAGTGTACCAACAACTTATTATTTATTTTATAAACTTTAAGATTTATTATCTATATATATATATATATATATACATATACCTTAAGCTTTATTTTTCTTTCGTATATTAGCCTACCATATATGCTAACAATCTCACTCGGGTGCCCCACGACTTACACGTTTTACGAGACAAATCTCCAGCTCATTAATTATTCACGTTTGACGTATAGGGTTTATATTCACCTATGTTAATCACCTATAAATACATATAATTACCATCACACCAGAACAACACACAATTCCTAATTTACATCATATATTACTATTAAATGGACTGCCATGATCAATTGTCGGAGTTACACCACCGGCAAATCTTGTAAACTTGGGCTAAAGCCAGCATTTAATTATTACTCATCCACAATTAATAGTAATTAATTAGATTTAAGTTTTAGGACGTTACAACAACAATATATATCTTAACATAAACTACTGAATTCTCAATAATCACAAGTTTATGAATCCTGTAGTGTATAATAAGAAACTGAAATAGATAGCAAATCGCATGATAAATAGATTCAACAAGCTCAGACAACGATAATCAAGCAATCGGAAAACAAACGGATAGCTGAACGGGTCACAAGACCTTCTCAGCTTGCGATCGACACAGTCGGCCCAAAACTGCCTCCCCTGCTAAATCCATCGCGTACGAACCAGTGGGCCCGAAAGTCGTCTCTACTGAATGCACACTCTATTAGGAAAAGCCACAGACAAAGTCGAGTAATAAATTCCTAACACACTACTGAAGGAAAGTCACAGTCACAAGCCGGATGATAAATCCTTCTGATAGGTTCCAACAAGAAGCCACATTCTATGTCGGCTGTTAAACTTGTTGAGACTTCTCACCACATGTGGACTACCTAAACCCTAGGTCACCTGAGCTATAATGGAATACAAAGGGCTTGCATTTCAAGAATAATCAGTCAAGAAATAGAAAAGCATTCATGTTGATTCTATTGTTGCCTTTACTCAACTTGAATCCCGCTAAAAATGCCCTCATGTAGCTTCACCCATTCTCCAATTAGTTGCCAACACTCTGCTCGTCACCTGACAATTATTCTGACCAATTTCCGTTAATTTTCCCTAATTATCCTAAGTTTTCCTTAATTTTCTCAAGTTTGACCCATTTTCTACAATTTTCTAAATTATTGTTCCTTTTTGTGCAGTTTAAAAAATATTTTTAATATTTTTTTGCTATTTTTTAAAAAATTTCATGCTTTACGAGGTAAAAACCTCGACAAAAGTCTCCCACGAATCTCAAATTCTTCACTTTTCATAAAAATTCTCAAATTTCTATTTATTTGGTCAAAATATAATTTTTTAGGATTTTTCCCAATTTCTAGAATTTTTCCTAATTTTTCGAATATTTATTTCTAAAAAACATAATTAATTAATTAATTTATTATAAATAAATAAATAAATAATTATTTTAATAATGGGTGGGACCCTGAGTCAAGTCTGGTTTGACCAGGTCAGCCCCAACTAGGTTAGACTTGGGCCGACCCATTCGGGTCAGGCTGGGTCCAGCCTAGCCAGGTCGAGGCTCGGGTCACCACGACTCGGCCCACCAATCTCTTCTTCTCTAAATGAACGAACAGAGAGCATGGTTCAAATATATTTTTTTTTCTTCTTTTGATTTGTTATTTCTTTATCGTTCTTCATCAACATTCATCAACAATTAAGAACACAAACAACCACCAATTTCCATTCCAAATTTGAAGATTGAACGAAAGAGAAAGAGAAGGAAATGAAACTCACCACACCAAGCTCGAACTCCTTCGACCTTTGCAAAGCCAACGCGTCGACCAGTTGTCAACACATCCTCTTTAGCTCGATCTCTTGATCTCATCTTGCTGTCCAATCTCTCTTTCTCTCTCTCTATGTCCGATCGAAATGTGAGAATAGGGGTGTCGGTGGTGTTGATGATATTTTTTGGGTGGTCAAATGACAAAAATACTCTCATCCTTATCTAAACTTTCTTCACAACCAAACACCCTTTTTGGTCTTTTTCACATTTTTATTTTATTTATATATATATACACTTTATATATATATATACTTTATATATATAAAGTGTTTCTACCATGGTGATCTAAAAATATCACCATCCATGGTGATTTAATATGTTGACCATTGGATTTAGATCCAATGGTTGTTATGAAAGATACATTAATGCCACTTAAATGTATGCACAAGTTTCAAGAAGGAATATTGTCCTTTAGATATAATCCAATGGTCGACATATTAAATCACCATGGATGGTGATAATTTTAGATCACCATAGTAAAAACCCCTATATATATACACACACGGACAATTGTATTTTTGCATCTACAATTCTGTTTTGCACGCCAATGAGCATACTCGGGTGTGCACACTACTGTACTGCCCCCGCATGTCGCCCCTGCGTATCACTCGATGCCCATTTATTTATTATTTATAATTTGTATTTGTCAGTGTTTTACTTCATTTTGTCCCCCGGACTCTCAAATACCCGTGAGATTTCCTCGATACCCGTTTTACGTGTTCTTTCGTACCGAACTCGTTCTACGGTACTAACGCACACTCCCCACGTCCTCACACATTTAAGATATTGAATTTAATGTTTGGTAATAAATAAATAATACAAATCACGATACAAACATAACATAACTCGGTGTCGATTCTCGAGGACCGAAACAAGTACACCACAGCTAGCTGGGCCCTTAATATGACCCTGAAATGACACATAGCACGAGTTAGAATTTCATGGTCATTAAATGTGCAACCACAAATTGTTTTTTCGGCCTTTTAAGAAAAAAGCCTTGCCAGTATACCCTTGAATATAACCTTTTTGCAGTAAATAGGCAGTCAGTCTTTTCATACCATACTCATGGTGCTTGCTTCAGTCCATATAGTGCATTCCTTAAATAATAGACATCATCAAGTTTATCATGAATTTCATAGTCTTTGGGTTGTGCAACATACACCTCTTCTTGCAAATACACATTTAAAAAGCACTTTTCACATCCATTTGCAGTAACATGAAACCCTTGTTACAAGAAATAGCTAGTAGTAGACGAATACATTCCAATCTAGCAACTGGAGCAAACATCTCATCAAAATCAATACCTTCCACCTGTGTGTAACCTTGTGCAACTAGTCTTTCTTTGTTGTGCACAATAACACCATTCTCAGATGTCTTGTTGCAGAATATCCACTTAGTACCAATGACATTAACATTGGCTGGTCATGGAACAAGCTCCCATACGTCTTGTCTTTCAAACTCATTGAGTTCTTCTTGCATAGTGTTGACTCGATATTCATATAACAAAGCCTATTTGAATTTTTTACGCTTTATCTATGATGTAAAACAAGCAAAATGAACCATATTCTTGTAATCAACAGGAGGAATACCTCTTGTTTGCATTGAATCATTTATCGAGCAAATAGCTTACTTGGATGATTTTTCAACATACTAGATTGTGGAACTGCAGATGTAGAACCAGTGTCAAAAATATATGGCAGTGTAGAATCACCATCATCATAAGTGTTGGGTTTTTGGGGTTCATATATAATGAAAAATTCAAAACAAATTTGAAAAACCCCAACAGGATCACAAATAAGTTCCATTAAACAAGATCTACAAAAGTAAACCATACCTCGATTCATGATTTCCTTATCTAATTGTTCGATCTTTAAGACGTTCAAGCGTGCGTCCTCTATCAAAAATCCATACACGAACGGTGACCACAATTTGGAGTGCTAGCCCCGAAAGAGATTGAAAGCGTTTTTTTTTTCTCTCCCAAAAATTCAGAGAATCCAAAAATTGGAAAAACAAAATTCTTATGTTACGTTTTTTGGTATCACCCTTTATTTATATGTGTAGATAAGCTCTCACTTAAAATCCTATTTGTAATACAACTATTGTATTTACGCTATTTAAGTAAATTCGAAATACACTATTGTATTTACGTTTTTTAAGCAAATTACATATATACTCTTAATAATAAATTATCATATAACGAATCATAAGGGCTTATATATTATGAATTTTATCTTATAAAATTCAATACTCTAGACCATTTAAAATTCCGTAAAGCCATTCTTTATGTGCGACCCAATAGGTTCATGCGACGTTGGTAGTGAACCAAAAACCTTTTTGGTACACAAGTCATAAGCGGTCTCTAGCAAGACATTGTGACTACTCAAGTAGCATGAATATCAAAATCGATACAACCTAATGAATAATGTATATCATATCCTTTTGTCGTGCGATATCCTTTGATTAAATATAAGGCATGAAAAGTCAACTTTATTGTTCAATCCTACTAGTCTCGATCTTTAGATAGATTGAAAATAACCAAGTGACATTGATCATATCAATTCACTTGAACTTGGCCATTTAATAATCTAACATATCGAGGGATTTACTGATATCTTTCTCTTTACGAGAGCGACAAATTCTTTCTTAATTACACACCTTCACATATAGCTCACATGATAACCAATCACAATCTTTATAATTGTCCGGTTAAAGACAACGTTTGATTTTATCAAGTTACCATGCTCCTAATATTGAAGTCTTTGGTAATCTCAAGTCGAAGGACTAAATGATATACCTATCAAGAGTAACACCTATAATTTAATCCATGTGGTGTTCTCATAGTGGGTCGGTCCAGTACCTTGTTCCTTAACAAGTACTCATGATCTCGATTCGTATCCCTATACGCATGATCATCACATGACCATCAATCAAGAAATACACTAGTATTAATTCATTATAGTTCCCAGTATAATGACCGACTAGGGACATTTAGGATATTTCAACAAATACCCATCAATCTTATTATAAGGTAAACATGTAATCACTTATAATAAAACAACAAATGAAAAACCTCTATTTTATTAACTAAAAGTTGTAAGATAAATAATGTTTGTAGATTAACCTAGGGCACATGCCCCAACAATTAGACGGTGTATTGTTTCCTGAATCAGATTCAGTGGTTGTAGACTGAGTGTTTGGTGTTGAGCTTAATGGAATAGGAAGCTCATCATCATCATCCTTTGATAAGGACAGTAAATTAATACTCGCACGATCATCAACCACAACTTTTATAAATTCCATCACAGTAATAGTTCGTTTGTTGTAGACTTTATAAGCTTTATTGTTCTGGAAATAACCAAGGAAGATCTCTCTTATAATTAGACTTTCCCAGGTGATCTATATCATTCAATATAAAACAAGTACTTCCAAAAACACGAATATGTTTAAGATATAGTTTTTTGCCTTTTCCTATTTCATACGAAGTTTTAGTAGTCAGTAGCCATAAGTAAGCTCTGTTAATGATGTACGTAGCAGGATTTACTGCTTCACCATATAGATTTATAGGCAAATTCTTTTCAGATAGCATGACCCTTGTCATTTCCAAAATAGTGCATTTTTTCCTTTCAACGACACCATTTTATTGTAGTGTGTTAGGAGCAGCAAATTTGTAACGGCCCAAAAATATTTTATTTGCCAATGATGATGTGTATTATTTATTTGTACTCATGTACAAGAATTTTGAAAAATGCGACGACTTACGGTAAGGTTTCGAGTAGAATAAACACAGGAAAATGATTTGTTAAAATTATTGAAAAACTGGTGGATGCCTAGTGACACGCGTAGTTAATGGGCGACACGCATTGATCGTACGGTAGTGTGCACACCCAAGTGTGCTTGTGGCACGCATAACGTAATTATAGGCGCGAAAATAAAAGTGTGTATATATATAAAGTATATATAAAGTATATATATAAATCAGAAAAAAGTAAAAAAAAAAACCAAAAAGGACTTTTAATTTATAAAGGGAGTGGATAAGGATGGGGGGCAAAATGGTCATTTGACCCACCCTAAATTGTCAACACCACCACTGCCACCATATTTCTCTATTTTGATTTGGAGAAGAAATGGAGAACGAGGGAGAGAGAAAAAAAAGAGGGAAGCCGATAGATCGAGGAGATACGGCGAATTGAAGGTAAGCTTGTTGTTAGGTTATTGTTGATTGTTGTTGTCATTGTTATGTTGCTGTTGGCGGTTGTGGTGGTGCAACGCTTGACCATGGCCGAGGATGGAGACTGGAGTGGTTGGGATTGGGAGCGAACCCTAACAAAAAAAAACCAGAGACTCTGGGAAGAAGGTGCAGGACTAGGCCAGGTGCCTAGGCCGAGCTCAGCCCATGGGGTGAGCTAGGGCCAGCGCATGGCTAAGGCAGAGCAGGCCAGGGACGGGTCGGGTTGGGTTTGACTCGACCTGACTAGTAAAAATAACAAAAATAAATAAAATAAAATAAAATCTAAAAAAATAGAGAAAAAAATCCAGAAAAATAGGAAAAAAATCTAGAAAAATAATATTTTGACCAAATAAATAGAAATTTATGAGTTTCTATGAAAAGTGAAGTATTCGGGATTCTAGCGAGACTTTATGCCAGGGTTCCCACTAGCCCAGGGTTCCCACTAGCCTTTATGAAAAGTGAAGTACATGATAAAATTGAAAGTATTCGGGATTCTTGCGAGACTTTATGAGTTTCTATGAAAAAATTTATGAGTTTCTATTAAATTGTTCTATAAATGGGTTTGTCCTATTTCTCTCAAACTTTTTGGGGCCTATCCCAGGGTTCCCACTAGCCTGAATGAGTCTAAAAATTTTCTATAAATATTGAATTGGATTCTCACAAATTAAGGATTTAAATTGGGATTTAGACTATTAAATGAAGTGTTTAGACTCTAACGCGACCAAACTTGACCCAATTGAATACCAAGAACACAACGGACTGGTAATAAGGTTTTGGGATTGGTTTAAAATGTGTAGAAGCCACGAGGGACGAATTTTGCGATCAACTGAGGTAAGATAGTAAGCCATTAAGAAGGTACATAGTAATTCATTTTCTATTATTATTGTTTCTATTGAATTGAGCTATTTGTTGGAATTCCATTCTTATATTTCTTGGTTGAGTGTCTTTGGCGTAAGTGTGTCGTGAATGTACTCCTGGGTTCATATTAGCTGGCCTAACGTGAACACTTCTGCATAAGTGTTATCTACCTACCTAATATTGAGTTTCACCCCAAGTACTGATTGTTGTGGATATTGTTGTGGATGTGGTTGTGAAAATGGTTGTGGTATGGTTGTGGAAATCTTATGGATGGATGTGGCTATTGACCACTTATGGGTCTCTTTTGACTCGATATACACTCAAATATCATTGAATCACTTTACAGTTTGTTTATCATGCAATTTGTGTTATTTTCTACATTTCAATACTGCATGATTCTTAGACTGCTTTATTGATTATTCATGAATTACTGTTTGTGTTCTTCTGGCTATACTTTCAATTTTATCATGTACTCACCGTCTAGTTTATGATGGTGGGTGCAGATAGGGCTGAGATGAGCAAGGGTAAAGAGCTGCTGCTAGCTGAATTCCTCTAAGGTCTCTCGGAGCGGTTCTTTCCTTTACTCCACAGTAGGTCTTATCTTTTTCTTTTGTGACTATTGTATATTATGTTTTTGAATACAATGAGATACATTTTGGGATGTAGTGACTAGGGATATCATGTATTATCACATTATCACATTTTGTCACCAGATTTACATGTTTATCTATTCTCAGGGTTTCCACACTATATGTTGTTTTCCTGATTTTCCCTTTATTAGGTTATTAAGTTGATTATAGGTAATTTCCAATGCGAATTTCCTGATAAATATATAATCCAATAACTCAGCTTTTAAATTGATAAATTAATGATGAAATGAGGATTTGAGGCTGACTATGCTTGCGTTGACTTCATGAGTATGGACTCGGGGGTCCACGTAGGTTTAGGTCTAGTGGGGCCCAATTTTATGGGGAACTATCACAAAATTCATGCAAAATCCCGAACTTCGCACAGTAATTAGCAAACTGCTAATTTTGAAACTCCCTTCCTTGAACATTGTGTATACAACCAATGGACACATCATCATTACTTTTCTCATTCAAAAGTCATGTAGATAACTTCTAAAAAGCATCAAAAGTTTATGCTTTATCATGCAATAAGCATACCCAAGAAAATCTCGAGTAATCATTCACTATGACATATATATATTTCTTCCTCCTAAGACTTTCAACTTGCATTGGCCCAAAGAGATCCATATGTTGTAATTCCTATACTCTTTTTTTAAGTATGTAATTGAGGTCTGGATGTGAAACATAACGCTATTTGCCCCTTTGACATGGCTCACAAATTGAATTAGATTTGGAAGAAAATTTAGGAACACCTTCTAACATCATCATGAGATTGTAATTCTGAAGTTGCTTGAAATTCAGATGGCCACTTCTTTTGTGCCAAAACTCTATATTTCTCAGTGAAACAAAGTTGCACACAACTTGCAGCTTATGAGGCGATACTGAATATTGCAGCAGCATGTAGCAGTTGTCTCAAGTACGGATCCCATACATAATGCATTGCCTTTCGTTAATAATTATTTGACAATGATCCTTAGCGAAGTTAACAAATAACTCTTGATTACACAACTGGCTAATGCTAATAAGATTGGATTTTAACCTATCAACTATAGAACTACTTTGAGATTTGGAAGTCCTGCAACATTAAAAGTTCCTCATCCAATAACTTTTCCTTTCTTCCCCTCACCAAACGTAATATGTAACGGCCCAAATTTTATTAAGGCCGTTATTCGCGTATTTTTAGACGTGGACGCCAGCTCAGGTCCACGGAGACGCCATAGACAGGCTAGGGTATGCGTGGATTGGGCGGAAATGGTATTTTTAACTGATTGTTTGACTAATTGTGATGATAATGACTAGGCTAGGACTTATTACATCGCATGTGTGATGTATATTGACTAGACTGGGTGAGATAGTGTGTCAGGTATTCACATAGAGATGCGTGCTGATGGGAACCGGACGGGCAAGCGATAGGAACAGTAGGCCGAGGAATGGGTTTACTTTGATAAAAATAAAATAAATTTCACAAAATAGTAAATTGTTGGGCGCCTAGTGATAAGCGGGGTTGTAGTCGACGCGCGTGGGTTGTATGGTATTGTGCACGCCCAAGTACGCTCGTTGGTGCGCACGACGGAATTGTAAGCGCAAAAATATTGGCAAATATATATATATATATATATTTATGTATATATATGTAATGTAAATATATATAAATATATATATTAAAAATGAGAAATGAGAAATGACCAAAAAGGGCATGAGATTTGAGAATGAATTGTGGATAAGGATAGGGGTATTTTGATCATTTGACCCTAAAAATATCCAACAAGACCCCACCGTCACCACCATTTTCCTCACAAAAGTCGACCGAGATAGAGAAAAGAAGGAAGAGAAATTGAGAAGCCAAGAAGGAGATCGAGGTCGAGAGCTTGGAGGTGTGACTGCGGCAATCGTAGGTGAGTTTGTGGTTGTTTGTTGTTGGCGTCGTTATTCGTTGATGTTTTTGTTGTGTCGTTGAAGTGGTAGTGGCGGTGGCTCCGGGAACTCAGACGAACTGCAAGAGCAATTCGTATGACGAGTGAGACGATACCTATGTCGTCTCCCCTCCTAATCAAGCAAAGAAAAGAAAATCAAACCAGAACTTGTTCTAGTTCGATTTGGGGAAGAAGACCCAAACTGGTCAGGCCGACCCGACCCTATCCTGGGCAGGTCAGGCCGACCCGCTTGGCCGGTTCGGTTGGGCCAAACTGAACCCAAATGAACCGGGTCCGGTTCAGCCCAACCCAAAATAAAAAAAAACAGTTTTAAATTAAATAAAATTTTGAAAAATATGGAAATAGCTAGAAAATTATGAAAAATTTCTGAAAAATCAGAGAAAATGTGAAAAATTAGAAAAGGGTTGAAAAAGTGGATTACGAGACTTTTCAGGCAATTGGCACCCCAGTGTAACTTGAAAAGCGTGCCACAACTAAAAATTAGAATAAAATTTTAATTTTTGTTTTCGCAATATAAAATCAATTAATTTGATACTAAATCACATAAAATGACTTATTCGGACACCAGGGACATAAAGACTATAGTCAGGTGTCGAACGCGCATCCCGAGGCGAGAGCAGAATCAGATCGGGATGAATACCGGGTGATTGGAGTGCGGTTGAGGTAAATAAAACCGTTAAGAAACACACTCGAGTGTTTATTTATTTAATTTCATTTGATTCAAGCTATTATTATTTATCGTTGTTTACTCTTTTTCCATGTGTGTACTCATGTTGCACAGTTGGCATTGTCATTCACCGCTAGATCTTCTAGTTTACTCTGTAATGTGTGGGCGGACTTAGGTAGGCTTGACAATAGGGACAAAATAAGAGTTCGGACCGGTGAGGGGGTTTGAGAAGTCACCGTGGGAATGCCGATGTCTGGATTAGGGTTCAGTCCTGCTACACGGCACACATCCATTATTGGTGTTTATCGGTGTTATGTATGCATGTGTCTTAATTACAATTACCTGTTTTACTGCGTATATTTCTTTAATAGTTTATTGACTTCCATTATTATAAATGTTGGTTTTGTACTTCTGGGTTTTACTCACTGGACTTGTCATCTACCTCTTGTGATTATTGAGTGCAGGATCTACTACGAGCAGGGGCAAGGAGACTCTCGCAGATTGCCTGTGACTTACCACCGACGAAGTTCGACTTGTATGTTTTTATTTTGCTGTACTGACTTATTTTTGGGTTTATGGGGATTGTTTGAGATACCAATACATGTATGTATCACATTTTGGTATGTTATATACAGTGTGCTATGCCAGGTTTTCCACATAGGATTAATGCTCTCTCACTTGAGGAAATTACATAATTTATAAGTCTTCTGCTGATTACAAGTATTAAAATGTTAATTATTGATTAACTCAGACTGGATTAGGTAATAATGATGGTTAGTTGGGCGTGGGACACAGCTGACAGCTACGTGGCCGATCGTGGGCCCGCGTGGCCTCCTGTGGCAGACCAATTTGAATTTGGGGCCGCTACATAACAACTCCTTCTTTAAAAGATTCATAATTCTATATAAAGTTTTTGTTTCAGTCATATATCTAGAGCAACCACTATCCAAATACCATAGCTCTCAAGTAGCTGCTGAAAATTGTAGATGTGTTGCTATGGCCTTTTGAGATTTAGTTCGCCAGAACTTCTTAGATATCTTCTTCTTCTGAAAGGTGTAATAAGTGCATAATTAGACTTAGTTTTAGGGGTAGTTTAGTTACATATTAGGTCTATTTATCCCAGAATGAGTTATAATTGAAGGTGTTTGTATGATTTCAGGTGATCAAGGCATAGGAGAGACAAAGGAAGGAAGCCGAAAAGAAAATAGAAGAAAAATCACAAAAGTAGAGTTGGCGTTGTGAAGGCAGAGTTGGTACTGTGGTTTTGTATAGACGGCGCCGAGTCATTACACAGGCAGCACCAAGACCATCGAGAGAAGAAAAATGCAGACATCAAAGCTAGCATTGTGGCGGCACTGTAGACTTACACAGGGGGCACTAGTTCACTAATGGACAACGTCAGTCTCGAGAAAATAGAAAGTTGGAAAGTTTTGGACTTCTATCTTGTTTAGAATTTTTAATTAGGCTTTCTAATTGTGTTTTTAGTATATATAGGAGTATTAGGACGTGGTAAAACATATCGTAGCATAACTTAGAATTAGAATTGAGTATAGTAGCTTTAGGAGAGCAAGAAGAGAGTCTTGTTCTTGAGTATTGAAAGGAGTTTGAAGGAGAAGACATTGAAGGCTCCGTTTGTGCAATTCAATAGTTGTTTCATTGATTTTATTTAAGGTATTTACTTTATTTAATCTTTGAGTGCAATGATGTTTATGAATTGTATGATGTTGATTTCAATTATGAGTGAGTAGTGCTTAATCTTAGGGATCAATGGATCATATGTCATAAATACTATGCATATATTAGATGAATGTTAATGATTAGATTGCGATGGTTAGAATTTGTGTTAATTCTATACTTAATGCTATGAATATATTGGTCACTTGTTTGTTGATTATAGGTATTTAGAAGTAACCATGACCATGGAGCTTTTAAGCCGGATATGAACAATACAACCGTAAAACATTTTAACATCAATAGATATTATTGATTAGGGAGACATGGATAGTAAACGTAAATGTTTATGATTTTAAGGATTTGGCACTTAATGCATTATGAAACTTATGTTGTTCACACCGATAGGTGGAATTATAGTTTGCACAATAGGATCTTTCTCACTAAGATAGTGGGGTTAAAGTGAATCTTAAGAAAATTTGTTTATTCTAATTATGCATCACAACACACATATATGAGTATGATTTGAAAAGCATAGTATTCATTACCTAAGGTGAAATTGTGGCTAAGTGTTTTCACTTAATAAAAACAATCCCAATAAAAACAACCACTTGATAGTTAGATTAGTTTAGTTTAGTTTAAAAAGAAAAGAAAATCCTTCTTAACAAAATAGTGAACAAGAATACAAGTAGCACATATACTTTTCTATGTGGGACGATATCCGTAATCAACATTAGTTGATACATTATTACTATAATTGAACTGTTATACTTGCGGTTACGATCAAGCTTTTGGCGCTGTTACCTTGGAAAGGTAGCCACCAAAGTTTTAGTTCACTTAGTTATTAAGAAATTCAATTTTTCACATTATAAAAAAAGTGTTTTAATTTCTAGTTTGACAATCTACACTTGATCTTTTTGTGTTTTCTTTTCAAGAATAGGTAGTGCATTCGAAGCCAAGGTGATAAGGACTTAGTACCTTATGATCTTGAAATCGACTGAACAAGCAAAAAAAACTCAATAAGGAAAGAAAAAGAAGGAGACCAAGATGACACATGATCAAACGAGAAACCAAAAACCAAGGGAACAACCAACCCGAAGATGAACTAGTAGTACAAGACAGAGACCGAGGGCAAAGATTCTTCGAGACTACTTTAAGCCGGAAGTACAGGAGACATACAATGGAGTGATGAGGCTTCCAGCCGACACCATTGAGTTCGAGTTGAGACTGTCTCCAATCAATATGGTGCAAAATGACCAATTTCATGGGCTATCAACTGAAGATCCTGTCGCACATGTTGAGAACTTTCTGGAGAAGTGTGACATTGTTCACATTACTGGAGTCACGAAAGAAGTAATCAGGATGAGACTTTTCCCATCCTCACTGAGTAGAAAAGCCAAGTCTTAGTTCCAAGGGTGGAATATAGGAAATATGACTTCATGGGCGAATATCAATGAGAGATTTCTAGACAAATTCTTTCTGCCAGTGAAAGTCAGTGAAAGGAAACAGGAGATAAACCAGTTTAAGCAATATAAAAACGAGACACTTGGAAAGGCTTGGGAGAGATTTAAGGAGATACTGAGGAGATGTCCAAAACATGGATACGTGAAGTGGGCGCAACTGTAAATTTTTGACTACGGGTTGACATCGAAAACTAGTAGATACTGTGATGGCCCCAGTTCCACAACCCTAAATTTGGACTAAGAACGACCCCAGTTTCACAATCCTAAAATGGGTCCTCCCCGGCCTAGACTTTCTTGGACCCCCGAGCCAGTCTTGCTGAGTCACGCAAGCCTAGTCAGCCTTCCTTACCATTTACCATTTATTTAGTAATTAAAAAATGGAGTTACTTGATTAGTAAGTTATCATAGTTATAGCGGAAGCAATTAAACCTCAAACTAAATGAAAAACCTCAACGACACACAAGTTAAGACAACCTAGAGTGTGGAAACCCCACACATGTATATCATCAATATATCAAATCAGAGGAGAGTAACAACAAGATATACATGCCCAAGATCTCTCAAAAACCCAAATCCTAGTGTTTTCAAAACAAATATCTACAGTAATTCAAAAAGATAACCTACACTAGTCAAGAAAAGAAACGCCCCGTATCCTCAAATGATGTCTCCTACCTGTGGAGCCTTCCCCTTGTTGAACTGTGGATTTGCACTCTATCAAACACAAGAATAACAAGCCCAGGTAAGTAACGCCAAACGGGACATAAATACCACATTTCGAAATAAACAAAACAGTTTAATTCATGCAGATAGAAAGAAAGGAACAGGGAACGATGAATACATAAGATTGTAAATAAATCAATCAAAAAGTGAGGGTCCAGAATACGAATTCGAATAGCATGTAGTCCCGACCAAAAGGTCGTTGAGTATCGACAAAAGCCCAACATACTCGGGTTTTGGATGAGAACACAACCTGTCAGCTCTAACCTTTGTGACTATGAGATATCCATGGTGCTCAAATAAGTGCCCCCAACATACACTCAATTGGGAGATATCAACAGTGTCCAGATAAGAGTTCATATCACATATAAAATAGTAACCATAACTTACTTACCAATGGACCACTCAACCAATAGAAGTTCCAAAAGAAATAATGAACATAACAATAACAACAAATTAAAGCTCAAGAAATAACTGTAAAATTCCTCATTGGTTTACTTACCTATATCCAACCTAATACGCACTCACACGAACTTCGACTCGCCTCTTACGAATCCCCGTGTGACCCGTTAATGACTATAACCCCTGATAGTCAATTAAATTACAATTTACCGTTAATTACTCTCCAATTTACCTAATTCTCCATGATTTATTCATAAGTGTAATTGGGTCAATTTTTGGTGTCTTGGGTAGTATTCGGACCCATTTGAATACCTGATAAATCCCCAAGATTTTCCAAAAAAACCCTGTAGCGTCACATAAAGCATGAAATTCGAGACCTTCTGTCTCATACACCATGACTGACGACAAAATCCTCCAACATTCACCAAAAATCCAATCACTCCCAAATCATCAAAACAACCATTTCAAAACCATAAAACCATCCCATTGTTATCAATTCCATCATCAGTATCCAATAAAAATCGAAATTCCAATTTGTCTCCAAAACTCATCGCGACGAAAACACCTGAAATAGGCGTCAAAACGTATAACACTACACGAGGAGTCGAGATATCACCTTATCAAGTGTAGTTGGTCGATCCCTTGGCGTCAATCCGTGTCAAAATTTCTAAAAACCCTTCACTCCCACATTGTGTTTTTGTTGAGAAGAAGGAAAGAAAATGAGATTGAGGAGAGAGAAAAGTTGTTGGGGTGGTTTATATACCCCCCTGTCATCCACACTCACGCACGAATCCTGAGGCACATCCCTTGGCCCTCCTTCATTTCATCCAACCAGCTTGACTCAACAATTTAACTTCAATGGGTAACTCTATCTCACAACTTAGCCATTTCTCACACAAACCTCGCGTTCCCAGACCCATTTCCCATCACGACTCGCACGTCGTGTGCTTTCAAACGTACCCATGTACCAGACACATTATACGACGTTTATTTATTATTTAATTTGCATTTTATTAGTGTTTTTAATTCATTAATTCTCTGGACTGCTAATTACCCATCAACTGTTCGCTCGAAACTCATAAAATACATTTTTTCTCGAGCCGAACCCATTTCTTAACTGTAGCACTCACCTCAAATGTCCTTACACGTTTGGGACATTGGAATCAACATTTAGGTAATAAAATATAATACAAACACCGAACAAAAAAATAACATACCTCAACATCGACGATCAAGAATCGGACAATTGTATCACGACAAGTGGGCACATGTATGACCTAAATTGACATGTGGCACGAGTTAGATTTTATGGTTACAGTCTTCCCAACTAATTGAAATTTTGTCCTCAAAATTAAAATGAAACTGAAAGAAAGACTTACCAATTCAGAGAGGTAGGAAAAGTACTCACGCATGTAAGACTCGATTTCCAATGTCAGCTCCTCGTCCCTATGGTACTGCTAGTTAACCAGGACTGACAGGATCTTTTTGTTCCTCATAATCTTCATTTCTTGGTCCAGTATCTGAATAGGTTGCTCGTCTTAGGTGATGTCCTCCCTCAAGGCTATTTGGCTTAAGTCCTCCATCGGCCACTTGCCCTCTCTCGACCTATCCAGTCTCATCATAGAGATGTGAAACACAAGGTGATTCCCATATAACTGAGGTGGCAACTCCAACTTATAGGCAACTCTCCTATATGCTTCCCAACTCTGAATGGACCTATAAATCTCGGGGCAAGCTTCCCTCTGATTCTGAACCTCCTGTGACTCTTCATCGGAGATATCTTAAAGTAAATATAGTCCCCGACCTTATACTCTAACTCCTCGTGAAACATGTCATAGTATTTATTTTGCCTCTCCTACACACCTTTTAGTCTCAGTGTGATCAGGAATATCTTCTCTGTGTGATCCACTATAATCTCTGGCCCAATAGCTGCCACATCCTCTGGCTTAACCTAACAAGATGGAGATCTGCATAGTCTACCATAGAGTGCCTCAAACAGTGTCATATCAATACTGGTTTGATAACTGTTATTGTAAGCAAACTCACACAAGTGAAGATACTCCTCCCATGACCCACAATACTCAAACACACATCTTCAGCATATCCTCGAGTATCTGAATCAAACTTTCTGCTGTCTATCAGTTTGTGGATGATAGGATGTACTGAGATCCAACTGCAAGCCAAATTATGCCTGCATGCTCTACCAAATTTGAGACGTAAAATATTGCTCTCTGTAAGACACAATCGATAACGGTACACCATGCAGTCGAACTATCTCTCACTCGTATAAACTAGTGAACCTATCCACTTGATGTGTGGTCGAAACTAGTACAAAGTACGCAGACTTTGTCAACCTGTCGACAATCACCAAGTTGGTATCATAACAGTGCTGAGATCAAGGTAACCCACTAACGAAGTCCATGACAACATACTTTCACTTCCATTAAGGAATGGAAAGTGACTGTAATAGCCCACTAGGTTTGCAATGCTCAGCCTTAACTCGTTGAAAAATCTCACACCCTTGAATGTAATAAGAGACATTAGTCTTCATCCCCAGCCACCAAAAGAGACAACGCACATTTGCATACATCTTGGTCTTGCCCGGATAAACTATAAAATGTGTGTTGTATGCCTCATGAAGTATCTCATCATGTAGATCAGCTACTGATGGAATCCACAATCGCCCGCTAAATCTAAAGCATGAGTCTATCGATTGACTCTAATCTGGATGATCTGAATTCTGAGCTAACTCCAAAACCTCACGTACTGCTCATCAACCTGCTGACCATCAAGTACACTCTAAATAGAGACTATCTGAGTCCTCATATGCCCACAAATCAATACTCTGGTGCTAGTCAGAATATTAATAGAATACAACCTCTCGACCGTCTCGAGTAAACCATAATCGTGTGCCATGTGGTAGCAACCTCTTAGTTTGACCCTCTGCAGCTTAATGCGTCTGCAACAACATTGGCCTTCCCTAGGTGTTACTTCAAATAAAAATCATAGTCCTTGAGGAACTCAAGCCAACGCCTCTGTCTCATATTCAGATGCTTATGAGTAAACAGGTACTTTAAACTCTTGTGGTCAATGAATAGTACAAATCTCTCACCGTAGAGATAGTGGAACCAAATATTCAGTGAAAACACCACTATTGCTAACTCTAAGTCATGCATGTAGTAGTTCTTCTCATGAATCTTAAGCTGTCACGATGCGTAGGCAATCACTCTACTGTCCTGCATCAATACATAGCCAAAACTAACCTTCGAAGCATCGGTGTTCACCTCAAAACCCTTCCCTGACTCAGGTAACACTAGCACTGGTGCGCTAGTCAAACATTCCTTCAAGCTCTGAAACGCCTGCTCACTTATTTGTCCACTGAAATCTAACATCCTTCTTCAACAACTACGTCATAGGTGTTACAATTTCGAGAAGTCTTGAACAAAACTTCTGTAATACCCTGCCAAGCCAAGAAAACTGAGAATATCTGACACGAATCTCGGTGTTGGCCAATCAATCACTGCTCTAACCTTAACGGGGTCCGCTGACACTCCGCCTGCTCCGATGATGTGTCCTAGAAATTTGACCTCTGCAAGCCAAAACTCGCACTTATTGAACTTGACAAACAACCTATGCTCCCTCAGTAGCTGCAAAACCGTCCTGAGGTGCTCCTCGTGATCCTCACGAATCTTGGTGTAGATCAAGATGTCATCGATGAAGACGATGACGAATATCCAAGTACTGTCTCAACACTCGATGCATCAAATCCATAAACATCGCTCGAGCGTTAGTCAGCCTAAACGACATGACTGTAAACTGGTAATGCCCCGTATCGAGTGCAAAAAACATTCTTCTCCTAATCCTTCGCTCCAATCCTTAGCTGATGGTACCTAGACATCAAATCTATCTGTAACAACCCTCAATTTTAACCTGACTTGTATTGCACTAGTCAGGACTATGACCCAGCTACGTGATACTAGACAGTATTTCAAACTTCAGGAGTCGACACCGAAGTAATGTTATGATTCTATGTTTGTTGTATTAGCATTTTAATCTAATACGGGTCTCGAGCCGTTCGAGAGATTATTAGTTAGATTGAGGGTTCACTAAGATAAATGGGGGGAGTAAAACATAGTAAAAACATAATTAAATGAATTCTTTGATAATTTAAATAATTACTTAGCGAGACAATGCGAGAATATGCGCACGACGAAGAAACACGGACCGAGGAGCGTTATTTGGACCTGGGGAGTTGGATAGCTGCAACATACGGGCTGTGTGATAAGGAATTGTTAAAGTGACAAGCTTCATAAGGAGAGTCATGGGATTGGCCTCGAGGTGCGTGTGTATTTTGAGATGAAATAAAGAGGAAAAATAATAATAATAAATAAAAGACCAAAAAGGGTTGTTGTCTCAAAATGATGTAAGTGTTATTTAAAGGGCATAATGGTCATTTTGGGCCAAGTTAATATATATAAAAAAAGTGAAAGAAACCCTACATACACTATTCATCGCCTCTTCCCTCTAACTCGGCCGCTCATCTCTCTCCCTCCGCACTTCTTTCACCTGGTGGCCGAACCAGACTCGTCGGAGGTCTCTCTTTCCCTCCCCCCTCTCTCTCTCTCTCTCCCTTTCTTGTTCTCACTGGTTTCGTGAACCACTTACTGTCATGGTTATGTCCGTGACTTATTCGACTAGGATGGTGCCTGTCGTCGTTGGAGTAACCCAACTTCGCAGCGGTTGTGGGCTGTGATGTTTGTTCCAGTTTATGCACTATAATTTATTGTTTTCATTTCTGGTTCACTTTAGGCCCTGTTGTGGTGGTGGCGATGATTGGGGGGTGGTCGGGATGGTCATTGGTAGCGCACCAGAGTCCCCACACTCCTGGAGCACACCCCCTTGCGGCACATGTGGTGTTGCTATCGATTTTGTATTGTTTTAGCAATTTCTTGTTGTTATATCTTCTCGTCGAAACTGCTGCAACTGGCGGCGTTGTTGGCCGGACCACCATGTATGGGAGGTTGTCAGAGACCATTCCATGTCATTGCTAATGTTTCACAGTTCTCTAGTAGGTTCAAACCAGTTGTGATGATGCGAAAGTCTGTAATTACATGTTGTTTTGAGTTCGAGTTATGTTTTGTGTGTGCAATTCGTTTTTGACTAGGCGAGGTGTTTTCGGCCATTCCATGCAGAGGAAACTCTTTCCCGATGTCGGACAGTACCAACATGTAGCCATAGAGGTTGCAGTCATGGTTGTTATTGGGTTTTGGTTGTGATTCGCATGGTCGTTATCGATTTGACTATCTAAGTTTCAGTTTTGCTGGGGTTTGATTACGATGAACCTTACTTGTAGATATCAAACTGATTTTGAAGGTTTTGTAGAGTTCTCATTGGTTTATTTGAATGGCGTGGGTGAGAACATGACGTGTTGTAAATTGTGGTTTCGATTTCACGAGTTATGGAAATGTTTTTGTGATTTTAAGATGTGTCCACGTGTGTTGAACATCGCATGTATTAGGTCTACGTATTGTTATTGGTTCTGACTTCGTGGTCATGGCGCCAGTCCTTAAGGCTGTGGCGTGACCCATATTCGACTGAGCCGAGAGCCTAATTCACAATGAATAGGGCGGTATTTTTGTAGTTGCAAAACCCAAGAGAGTCGTCGTATTTTCGGTTGATTTACCGAAGTTTCAAGTATTTAAAACATTGGGAATATATTAGTTCAACCTAGGGTTAGTTAATAACTCAACCCATTAATTAGAGTTTTTGACCTTTTTAGGCAGCGGGAAACTTGGGGATATGCGCTAGGATTCACGGGAGTGTGTTTCGCGAGTTGCATTGTCAGGTAAGTACATTTTTCATAAGCTTATGTATGATTAGTAAGCCAGTAAGGAAATTATATGTTATTCATTATTATTCATTATTGCTTGTTGATATCCATTGTTAGCATTCCTATCCTATTTATTCCTTGATATGTGAGTTCTTGGCGTGAGTGTGTCAACGTTGTTTTGAGTCCTGTGTCCCTTTTTTTTATCAAGCTGTGCTAGTGTCGTGACATTGATCGGGAAGAACCAACGTCCTCTTTCCGTATGCTAGGTGGCCTCTATCCCTCTAATGTTGTGCTAGTATTGTGACATTGCCCGGGAAAAGCCATCGTCCTCTTTCCGTATGCTGTGATTTTGACCGCTTACTGCCTCGTTTGTTTTCTCAGAACATGCATGTTTTCGATTGATATCTGATAGTCTGTTTTATCATGCACCTTAATCTTGTTATAATTCCTGTCTTTCAATTACTGCATGATATTTAGACTACTTGATTTGATGGTTCATGAATTACTGTTATATTCTTCTGGCATTACTTTCGATTTCTCTCAGTTGCTCACCGTCTAGTTTGTGATGGTGGGTGCAGATAGACCGGAGTGTTTTAAGGGAATGGGACTCTACTTAGGGGATTACAGCTGAGGACTAGCGACTAAACTGGCATATACCTTAGACGTAGGTTATGTTCTCTTGCTTGTATGATGCTTTATATATAAGATGTTGTTGTTGAACTTGGGTTAATATTGATATCATGTATTGTTCATCTCATATTTTTACATGAATATTCGGGGTTTCCACACAACAGATTCCTTATTTCCCTTTATTGAGTTATTTCACATAATGTTTAGTTCGTTATTTCGTTCTGCTGCATTTAACTTGTAATAACTCTTTCATAAACTATTAAATTGATTAATCGGAGGCTGACTAGGCTCATCTGGCTCTCCGAGTACCGACTCGGGACTTGCACGGGTTTAGGTCAGGCGTACCTGAATGCATTGGAAATTTGGAGCCGTCATAGTTGGTATCAGAGCATACCAGGTTCAAAATTGCATAAAACACAAGCCATATAAACCAGCGGAAATTAGGAATGGTCGAACTTAGAGTGGAAACTTTATGATCCTGTAGAAACTTAGTTGGGGAGTAATGGGATGAGTCGGGCAATTTTTATACATGTTATGATTGTTGTGTTTATAAGTATGATATGTGGTAGCTATAAACTGATTCGAGAAGTTCGCTCTCTTGATCAGATGAGGATGATGAATCAGCCAGGTCTGAATGATGATATTAGTGTGATTCTAACGCGATGTCTGGAGGAGTTACATGCGTTGACGCAGAGGAGCATTGCATAGGACCAGAGGATTGAAGACTTGGTGTGATTATTAAGGACACCTGCATCAGCTACTGCAGCACCATCGACTTCGACTACATCCATGCCGCCTACTACTACTCAAGGAGTAGAGATTCTGATTGTTGCGGCATCTATAGCTTTGATTTCATTGGCGGCGATACCTGAGGCGACTACTGTTGCGCTAGTTGCGCATGTCGAGGCTACGACACTTCTGATGCTGACTAAGATCGTACCGGGGAGATTACTACAGTTGTGCCTGCTATTGAGGCTGCGTTGGAAATAAGCCCTGGAGGTACCGACGTGGTTGCGGCTAAGGCTTTTCTAAAAAGCCACGAGAAGATACATCGCATTATCGCCACATAGGAGCACATGAGAGCATTTATATCATCCTCGATGTTACGAGAAGAGGCTGATGATTGGTAAACGATGATCGTTACGACCATAGGTGTTCCTAGAGATTGGATCGAGTTCAAGACCTAGTTTAATTTGAAGTACTTTCCGTTGATTGTTCTTCGAGCGAAGAGGAACGAGTTCATGGCAGTGAGGCAGAGCGTAGTCGAGTTCGTAATAGAGTACATGGGTAGATTTATATCATTGTTGCCTTATGCTAGAGGGTCTGCAGACACTGAGACTGATCGAGTCTACTACTTTACTAAGGTTTACTACCCGTAGTCAAAGGATTTGTTGTTGCGACTGAGCTGGTGAGCTTGAAGAGAGCATATGAGCGTAGCCTAGCGAGGGAGAGCTCCATGCTCACTTATCCCGAAGAGGTGGCTAGACTGACTAGACCGATTAGAGGACCAGCATCAAGACAAGAGATAAAGGACAAATAGGTTCCGTCAGCGAGACTCTAGAGCACTGACTGTTGGATCTGCTTTGCAGAAGATCACCAGACCGGCATAGACGATTCCACCGGTACCGACCTTTGTGAGCCATCCTACCCAGCCTACTAGGCCAATGAAGCAGACACAAAAGCAGTCTACCAGCAGAGGTGGCAGGGACAAACTCAGAGTACTTAGAGTCAGCAGACACAGAGTCTGATATGGGAGACCTGTACTTGCTATCGATGCAGACAAATGGGTCACATCTTGAAGAATTGTACCCAGTCTAAGCAAGTACATCCACAACACCATCAACACCAGTATGAGCGCGTGTAGGCTGTCATTGAGCCGGACTAGAGGGCGTCCAAACATCTTGTTGAGGGTATAATTTTCACTTACGGTACTTTCCTGCATACCATGTTCGTTTCAAGTTATGTTGTTGTTGTTGTTCGCATGGTAGACATGTTAGGGTTGAAACCCGTTAGACTTAGCAGACCCCAAATTCCTTAGCACGTTGGCTGGGATAAGATATACCCGAATGCGATTTGTTTTGACATTTCGGTAGAAATAGGGGGTTACGAGTTGCCAGTAGACATAAGAGTACTGGAGTTGTTAGAGTTCGAGGCCTTAGTTGGTGTGAACTGGTTATGAGCATTACATGTTTGGATCGGTTGATACGAGAAGACGAATTGGAGACCTTTGTAAGTGTCATGCGCGCTGGAGCGAGACAGGAAGGCGACATTGCTGAAGTACCGATCGTGTTCGCGCGAAAGTTATGAAGACATCACCGGTATAATGTTCGTGCGAGTTAGGTAGAGCTTGAAACACTTGTTCACTCAGAGGGAACTGAACCCGAGATAGAGGCATTGGCTTGAGTTCTTGAAGGACTATGACTTCTCCTTTGGGTACCATCTGGGGAAGTCCAACATTGTTGCTGATGCTTTGAGCCGCAAAGGATTTGATGTTGAGGTAGTCGTGTGTCAAAAGGCCTACTAGCGTGGTTTACGTGAGGCAGCCGAGTTGATGAGTTCAGCGGACGTGCCGACGACTACCAGGACACAGATACATGGTCAGGTGATGCTGCAGACCATCTTATTTTGCATTGTGTGCGAGGGACAACAAGACAATGCGTCATACCAGCGGTGCAGTGAGATGGCGGATAGTTCAGATTGCCCAGACAGGAGTCGGTCAACAGACTCAGGTTTGAGGTATCGTGGGCGACTGGGGTTTCCATTAGTGGCTGATGTGCGTGATGAGATACTTCAGGAGATTCATCGCTCCCGTTTTGTTGTATATCCGGGTCGACCTAAGATGTGCGCTGACTTGCGACATCTCTTTTGGTGGCTAGGGATATTTCCGAGGTGTCGAAGTTGTTCGATCGTGTGACATGCCTACGCATAGAGTCTGGACATCGACGACCTGGAAGACTACTGCAGACCCCACCCATTCCTCGGTGGAAGTGGAAGCATATTGATATGGATTTCATCAGTGGTTGCCCCGATCTCCTCGTGGTCACAATAACATCTGGGTAATTGTGGACAGATTTGTGAAATCTGTTATACCTTCACTTGTGCGAGGTTGCGCACAACAACAGTTGTCAGGTGAGTATCAGTATGGTACCGATCGAGGTGCTCTGTGATAGGCCTTGTATATTTCCTTCTTACTTGACTAAGCCAGAGGATGTTGTGGCATTTGGACCTGAAACTGTTGATGATCATGCTGAGAAAGTACGGTAGATTTGCCTAAGACTTAAGAGTGCTTAGGAGTAGTAGAAAAATACTTGAAGAGTATCACGATGAGCTTCAGTATGATTTGGGGGTGACTACGTAGACCTAAAGGTCTCTCCACTGAAGTGTTACAAACGGTTTGGAGTCAAGGAATGACTCGCTCCGAAGATTATCGTTCTCTTCAGGATTTGTAGAGAGGAATGGTAAGCTTGTTAGTTTAGTTTACTTATTTGTTAATTTCGGGAACAAAATTCTAATAAGTGGGGGAGATTGTAATAACCCTCAATTTTAACCCGACTTGTATTGCACTTGTCAGGACTATGACCCGGCTACGTGATACTGGACAATATTTCAAACTTCGAGAGTCAACACCGAAGTAATGTTATTATTCTGTGTTTGTTGTATAAGTATTTTAGTCTAATACGGGTCTCGAGCCGTTCGGGCGATTGTTAGTCAGATTGAGGGTTCTCCTAGATAAGCGGGGGAGTAAAACATGGTAAAAACATAATTAAATGAATTTTTGGATAATTTAAATAATTACTTGGTGAGACAATGCGAGACTACGCACATGACAGAGAAACACGGACTGAGGAGCGTTATTTGGACCTGTGGAGTTGGATAGCTACGCAACACAAGGGCTATGTGATAAGGAATTGTTAAAGTGACAAGCTTCATAAGGTGACCTCGAGGTGCGTGTGTATTTTGAGATGAAATAAAGAGGAAAAAATAATAATAAATAAAAGACCAAAAAGGGCAGTTGTCTCAAAATGATGCAAGTGTTATTTAAAGGGCATAATGGTCATTTAGGCCAAGTTAATATATATAAAAAAAACGTGAAAGAACCCTACACACACTATTCATCGCCTCCTCCCTCTCACTCGGCCGCTCATCTCTCTCCCTCTGCACTCCCTTCGCTTGGTGGCGAAACCAGACTCGTCGGAGGTCTCTCTTTCTCTCTCTCTCTCTCTCTCTCTCTCTCTCTCTCTCTCTCTCTCTCTCTCTCTCTTTCTCCCTCTCTCTCCCTCTCCCTCCCTCTCCCTCTCGTTCTCACTGTCATGGTTTTGTCCGTGACTTGTCCGACTGGGATGGTGCTCGTCATCGTCGGAGCCAACCATAAGAGGTCACCAGAGTCTTGGAGTACCCCAACTTCGCAGCGGACGTGGGCTGTGATGTTTGTTCCAATTTATGCGTTGTAATTTGATGTTTTCATGTATGGTTCACTTTAGGCCGCGCTGTGGTGGTGGCGATGATTGGGGGGTGGTCGGGGATGATTCTTGGTGGCACACTAGAGACCCCACACTCCCGAAGCACACCCCCTCATGGCACATGTGGTGTTGCTATTGATTTTGTACTGTTTTAGCAATTTCATGTTATTATATCTTCTCACCGAAATTGTCGCAACTGGTGGCGCTATTGGCCGGACCACCACGTCTGGGAGGTTGTCGGAGACCATTCCATGTCGTTGTTGGCGTCTCACAGCTCTCTAGTACCAGTGGTGATGATGCGAAAGTGTGCAATTCATTTTTGACTAGGCGAGGTGTTTTCGGCCATTCCATGCCGAGGAGACCCTTTTTCAATGTCGGACAGTGCCAACATGTAGCCATAGAGGTTGTAGTCATGGTTGTTATTGGGTTTTAGTTGTGGTTCGCATGGCCATTACCGATTTGATTATCTAAGTTTCGATTTTGTTAGGGTTTGATTATGATGATCCTTGTAGATGTCGAATTGATTTTGAAGGTTTTGTAGAATTCTCAAGGGTTTATTTGCATGGCGTGGGTGAGAACATGACGTGTGGTAAATTGTGGTTTCGGTTTCACGAGTTATGGAAATGTTTTCGTGATTTTGATATGTGTCTACGTGTGTTGAACGTCGTATGTATTAGGTCTACGTATTGTTATTGGTTCTAACGACGTGGTCACGCCGCCAGTCCTTGAGGCTATGGCGTGACCCATATTCGATTGAGCTGATAACCTAACTCACTATGAATGGGACGATATTTATATGGTTGCAAAACCAAAGAATCGTATTTCTGGTCGATTTACCGATTTTTCGAGTCACTAAAATGTTGGGAAAATACTAAGGTTTCAACCTGGGGTTAGTTAATGACTCGACCCATTAATTAGAGTTTTTGACCTTGTCAGGTAGCGCAAAACTCAAGGATACGCTCTAGGATTCACGGGAGTGTGTTTCACGGGTTGCGTTGTTAAGTAAGTACATTTGCCAAAAGCTTATGTATCATTAGTAAGCCAGTAAGGTAATTGCATGTGATTCATTATCATTCATTGTTTCTTATTGTTATCCGTTATTGTCATTCCTATCCTGTTTATTCCTTGGTATGTGTGTTCTTGGCGTGAGTGTGTCGACGTGGTTTTGAGGCTGTCTTTCTTTTGTTAAGCTGTGCTAGTGTCGTGACATTGCCCGGGAAGAGCCAGCGTCCTCTTTCCGTATGCTAGGAGGCTTGTGTCCGTCTGATGCTGCGCTAGTGTTGCGATATTGCCCGGGAAGAGCTAGCGTTCTCTTTCATTATGCTGTGATTTTGACCGCTTAATGCCTCGTTTGTTTTCTCAGAACATGCATGTTTTCGATTGATATCTGGTAGTCTGTTTATCATGCACCTTGATCTTGTTATATTTCCTGTCTTTCAATTACTGCATGATATTTAGACTGCTTTATTTGATGGTTCATGAATTACTATTATATTCTTCTAGCATTACTTTCAGTTTCTCTCAGTTGCTCACCGTCTAGTTTGTGACGGTGGGTGCAAATAGACCGAAGTGTTATAACGGAAAGGGACTCTACTTAAGGGATTACAGCTGAGGATTAGCGACTGGACCTGCATATACCTTAGACGTAGGTTATGTTCTCTTACTTGTATGATGCTTTATATATAAGATGTTGTTGAATTGGGTTAATATTGATATCATGTATAGTTCATCTCAAATTATTACATGAATATTCGGGGTTTCCATATAATAGATTCCTAATTTCCCTTGATTGAGTTATTTCCCATATTGTTCAGTTCGTTATTTCGTTCCGCTGCATTTAACTTGCAATAACTCTTTCATAAATTGTTAAATTGATTAATTGGAGGCTGACTAGGCTCGTGAGTATCGACTTGGGACCTGCACGGGTTTAGGCCGGGCATACCTAAATACATTAGGAATTTGGGGTCGTCACACTATCTTCGAGAACCACTATGCTCCTATCAGCTGATCGAACAAGTCATCAATGAGCGAAAGTGGATACTTATTCTTCACTGTCACCCTGTTCAACTGCCGTTAGTCGATGCATAATCGAAGGTTGTTGTCTTTCTTCTTAATAAACGAGACCGGCACGTCCTAAGGTGACATGCTTGGGTAGATGAAACCCAACTCTAACAATTCGTCTAACTGACCATTTAGCTCCTGTAGCTCTTTCGGAGTTTAGGACGTGGTACATTCACACCATCCTAATGTTCATGTGGATCAAGAGTTCCCCGACAATCTAACGAAGAAATCTCACCCCGTATAAAACCACAAATAATATCATACATCTCGGGCTACTAGCTCTAACATATTACATCAGTAGGCCACGCTCCCAGGGATCACGTTGACTCACTTGCCCTTGGACCACTCAGTCATAATAGAATTCCAAAGATTAGAGCAATAATAATAAAAAATTAAAGCTCAAAGAAATAACTACCAGTTTACTTACTCGTGTCCAACGCTATTACGCACTCATACGACTCCAATTCGTCCCTTTACGAATCCCACGTGTGACTATCAATGTCCTACAATCTCCTATTAATAATTTAATTACAAATCTGTTAATTATTCTTTAATTTATCCCATTTTCCATGATTTTATTCGTAGTATTGACTTGTATTCGAACCCATTTAAATACCCGAGATATCCTCAAAGTTTTCGAAGAAAAATTGAAAAATTGGTAAGATGGACAGTGTCCGCCATGAGTGGTGCCGTGGGACCAAATGCTTGGCGGAGTCACTTAAAACATGAAATTTCAAACTCACGTCCTGAGACGCCGTGAGGTGAAATGCTTCACGGCATCACCTAAAATGCCTGATTTGTAGACTATCTGTTTGGGACGCCGTGACTGACGACGTGGCCTTATGGCTTCACAGCGTCCCTCGCAGCCTCACTTCCTGAATATGTTCCAGGGTTTTTGGCACCCTGGCACGCTTCACCGCGTTCCAAGCCTATCCCAAACTCATAGGGACGCTCATGTAACAACCCTCAAATTTAACTTGACTTGTGTTGCACTTGTCAAGACTGTGACCCGGCTACGCAATACCGGACTGTATTTCGACTTTCGGGAGTCTACACCGAGGTAAATTTTATGATTCTTTGATGTGTGTATTAGTACTTTAGTCTAATACATATCTCGAGCCATTCGGACGTATATTAGTCTGAGTGAGGTTTCGCTTAGGTAAACAGGGGAGTAAAACACAGTATAAACACAAATAAATGAATTATTGAATAATTTGAATAATAATTTGACAAGATAAGGCAAGACTACGCCCACTATGAGATTCGAGGCAAGGCAAGATGGACTGAGGAATGTAGTTTGAATACGGGAGTTGGATAATTTCACAACACACAGGCTATGTGATAGGAATTGTTAAAGTAACACGGCCTAAAATGAGAAAACCTTTAGATTTTTCTCGAGATGCGTGTTTATGTGGTGATTAAAATAAAAAGTCTATAAAAAGGATAAACACCTACTTTACTATTCACCCTCTCCACACCACACATAACCGATCCACACCTCCCCATCCTTTCACTCTCCTCTCTCCTCCTGTGAACCACCACCGAACCACCACCGTCTCGTGGTGGTCAGACTTCACTAAAGGTGTCTCGGTTATCGGAGTCGAGGTTTCTCTCTCTCTCTCATTCTCTCTCTCTCGCATTGTTTTCCAGTTTTCTTACTGGTTTGGGTCTATCCGCAGAGGTGAGGGTCTGCTCTTGGTCAGGAATTGGTCAAAGATGCTTCTCTAACATCTTGACAGCCCCGGAGTTCGTCCCTCAATCCGTGGAGGTTGTGGATTATTGCTAGTTTTCGGTTGCCCTATGTGCACTGTTTATCTTCTTTGTTGTGCTGTGGTGGTGGCGATGAGCGTGGAGGATGTTAGGAATGTTCCCTAGTGATCACCAAAGTGATCACCAAAGTTCCTACACTCCCGGAGCCCCGATTCACAGTGGTGTGCAAGAGTTTCGTCTGTCACAGTGGCGAACTATTTTTTCTTCAAATTTGGTTTACTGTCCGCCCTCACTGGACTGTCTGGTTAAGTGGCGCCGCTGCTGTCGATCGCCATGACTTGGGAATAGGTCGGAGACTCCTCCATGATCATATTGGTGTGTTCCAATCCCATGAGCGATCGAAACAGTGGCGGCGGTGGTGTGTTGTTGTGTAGGTTCTTTGTGGGCTGTTTTGTCGTTGTTGTGTACCCTCACTGGAACTGCCACAACTGGCAGCACTGCTGGTCGGACCACCATGACTCGGGGTTGTTAGGGACCTTGCCAAGTCCTCGATGGTCTCTCGAAATCCTTGGTGTCTCCAAAACAGTAATAGTAGAGTTGTTTTGTCGATAATTTATGTGTTTGTTCGTCCGGTTTTCCTTGTCATGTTGAATAGTTGTTTACGAGCTGGTGAGGGTATCCCCAGCTTCCCTATGCCGTGTTGGTTCCCTCTCGATGTTGGATAACACCAGCAAGTCATCATGAACATGGTTAAGTGGAGTCTCGATCTTGTTATTGTTTCATGTTCATGCCCGATTCGTTTTAAGATTTTGATTTTAGTTTGGTGAATTCGGTTTCCATGATAACGAGAACTCATACTTGTTGTTAGTTGTGAGGTCATAAGAATATATGCATGTGTTGAGTACTGTTTGGTTGTGGTGTTTTAGTGTTGTTTTCAAGCATGTTAATTTTACATTTTAATTGTGTTTAAGGTTTGTCGAATGGTAGTGACGTCGTGGTCACGCCGCCGGTCATTGAGGCTATGGCGTGACATTTTTACGACTGAGCCGAGCCTATGATTCATGAATAGGCTTACATATGATGTGGTTTTCAAAACCCAAGAGAGTTGTGTTTTTGCTTGGTTTTCCAATCGATTTTCATCAAATGGTTCGAGTCATCAAAATATTGGGAAAAGCACTAGGGTTTCAACCTAGGGTTAGTAATGACTATACCCATTAATTAGAGTTTTCAACCTTGTCAGGTAGCGGGAAACTCAGGGATATGCGTTAGGGACGCGAGAGTGTCTATGGGTTGCGATTAGTCAAGTAAGTACATTTGCCACAAGCTTATGTATGATTTGTAAGCCAGTAAGAAAATGCCATGTGATTTATTATCATTTATTCAGATTCATTATGCTCTATTATTGGTATTCCCTTCCATTCCTTGTTGTGTGTTTCTTGGCATAAGTGTTTCGTCTCAAGAGTACTAGGACCTGCACTAGAGGGATAAAACGCGAGCACTCTTGTACAGGAGTGTATGACCACCCTTAGTGACCGTGTGACACCGAGTACTGGGTGGGTGGGCTTGTGTCCCTCCTATCATGGCTGTGCCTTCACTTGTGTCGATGCCCGGGAAGACCTCATGAGGTATTCGCCGTTATGCTATGATTTAGACCACTTATGGACCTCTTTTGAATCTTTAGAATACACTTGACTTTTGATTGATATATATATTAGTCTGTTTATCATGCACTTGATCTATTTAAATTCCTGTCTTTCTATTACAGTATGATATTTAGACTGCTTTACTTGATACATCATGAATTACTGTTATCTTCTTCTGGCTTTACATTCGATTTCTTAAGTTGCTCACTTTCTAGTTTGTAATGGTGGGTGTAGATAGGGCGGAGTGCAGTAGAGGTAAGGAGCCCTGCCTAGGTGACTGTCTGTGAGGACTGAGCGGCTGGACTTGGAAACCTTAGTGTAGGTTCATTATATGTTTTGCTTGATTGTATGACGTTTTATATAATTGTTTTTGACCATTGAACCGGGGACCATTTTGATTTGTATATCATGTGTGCGTTACTCTCTTTCACATTTGATTGTACATGAATATTTCGAGGCTTTCCACATTATAGATTCCTGATTTCCCTTTGACTTAGTTATTTCCCTTATGTTTAGTTTATTTACTTTCCGCTACGTAAAACTTGCAATAACTCTTTCATAAGTTGTATAATTGATTGATTGGAGGCTGACTAGGCTCACCAGGTTCGCCGAGTACCGGCTCGGGGACCTGTACGAGCCTAGGCTGGGCAAGGGGAATTTGGGGTCGTCATAGCTCATATCCACCAAATCCAACATTCAAATAAGACAAAACTGTCACCTATAATCTCGGTGTGAAAATTAACTAAAAAATCAGCAATAATTCCCCAAAGATCCAAATTCGATCCAAACACCCAAAACAACTACATGGTTGTGCTCCACACCAGTCAAACAGTTCATATAAATCTTTAAAATGTTCGGAAAACTCAATTTCCAAAGTGGTGTCCCAAAATACCACGATAAAACCCACAAAATACCTGTCAAACTGACGAGAACCTCATAATGAATAGGAATATTACCTTGGTTCTCGTGATTGGTCGCTCATCAACATCGTTCTGAGTTCGAGTCCGATCGGGGAAAGCACCTCTAGTTTATCACTGATAACGAGAATGAATTAAACGATGAAGGAAAGAGAAAACAAAGTTTTTATATTTATCTTTTTCATCTCCTCTCTCGCACGTATCCCGAGGCAAATCTAATGCTTATCCTTTCACTCCAGCCACTTAACCACCACTCTCTAGTTAACACCAATAAGTGACTCACTTAGGGACACCTCCCCATACACACCATTCCACATGCTCTTTCCTAGCGTTTTTGAACTCGGTCTGCTACATGACTTGCACCATCGTGTACTTACGAACCTACCAAGGTACCAAACACATTACCCAACATTTAATTATTATATTTTAATGTATTTTGTTAGTGTTTTAATTAAACTTGTCCCTAAAATAGCTAAATACCGACCATCGTTCACCTCGGCGCTCATAAAACGCATTTCTCTAAGTTGAACCCATTTATTCGCATCAATGCTCACCCTTAAACGTCCTCACATGTTTAGAACATTAGAATTTTAATTTATGGTAAATAGATAAATAATACAATCACCGAACAAAACTAACATACCTCGGTGTTGACGATCGAGAATTGTTCACACGTAACACGACAAGGGGCCCACGTACGGTCTAAAATGACACGTGACATGAGTTAGATTTTAGGGTTGTTATAGTCTTCTCAACTTATTGGAATTTCGTCCTCGAAATTAAAACGAAATTAAAGGAAAGACTTACCAAGTTCAAAAGAGGTAGGGAAAACACTCGCGCATATATGACTTGAGTTCCTACGTCAGCTCCTCGTCCCTGTGGTGCTGCCAATTGACAAGGACTGATGGGGCTTCCTTGTTTATCAAAATCTTCACCTTACGGTCCAAGTCTATCTGGCCCAAGTCTACCATCTGTCGACTACCCTCCTTCGACCTATATAGTCGAAGCATCGACACATGAAATAATGGGTGTATTTCGATAACTGAGGTGACAACTCCAACTTATAAGCAACTCTATTTATTCGCTTCCCAACTCGGATGGACCAATAAATCTCAGTGCTAGCTTCCCTCTAATATCAAACCTCTTATGACCCTTCATCAGAGATACTTTTAAATAAACATATTCTCCGTCCTGATACTCTACCTCCCCGTGATACATGTCGTAATACCTTTTCTGTTTGTCCTGCACACCTTTCAATCTTAATCTGATTAGGCGTATCTTCTTTGTGTGACCCACTACAATTTCAGGCCCAATCACTGCCACATCGTCGAGCTCTGCTCAGCAAGATGGAGATCTGCACGGCCTCCCGTATAATGCCTCAAATGGTGCCATACCAATATTAGCCTGTAATTATTATTGTAGACAAACTCTCACAAGTAAAGATACTCCTCTCATAATCTACAGTACTCCAACATACACATCCTTAGCATATCCTCAAGAATCTGGATCAATCGCTCTAACTGTCCATCAATCTGTGGATGATAGGCGGTATTGAGATCTAACAGCGTATCAAACTGTGCCTGCATACTCTACCAGATATGAGATGTAAATTGTGGCTCTATGTTAGACACAATTGATAATGGAACACCATGCAGTCGAATTATCTCATTCTCCTACAAACTCGCCAACCTATCGTGGTTGAGATGGGATAAACTGTGCAGACTTCATCAACCTGTCTACAATCACCTAGATGCTATCATATTTGCGCTGAAATTAAGGTAACCCACTAATGAAATATATGGCAATATGATCACATTTCAACCTAGGAATGGGAAGTGGCTATAATAAATCCTTGGGTCTGCAATGCTCAGCCTTAACTCGCTGATAAATATCACACCCTTTAATGTAATCAGAAACATTAGTCTTCTTCCCTAGCCACCAAAAGATATGACGCACATCTGCATACATCTTGATCCTACCTGGATGAACAGTAAAATGTGAGCGGTGTGCCTATTAAAGTATCTCATTACGTAAATCAACTACTGATAGAATCCAGAGTTGCCCTCTAAATCTCTGGCGTGAGTCTGTCGACTGACTCCAATCTGGATAATCTGGATTATATAGAATTTGAGCAAACTCCAAAAATCTTCCATATTGCTCATCCAACTGCTGACCATTAAGTACACTCTGAATAGAGACAATTTGAGTCTGCATATACCCACAAATCAATACCCTGGTATCGGTTAGAATATCAACAGAATACATTACCTCGACCGCCTCGAGTAATCCATACTCGTATGTCATGTGGCAAGTAACAATGTCTGAGTCAACCGCTCTACAACTCAATGCATCTACAACAACATTAGCCTTCCCTGGGTGATACTCCAAAGAGAAATCATAATCCTTGAGGAACTCAAGCCAACTTCTCTATCTAATATTCAGGTCCTTCTGAGTAAACAGGTATTTCAAGCTCTTATGGTCAGTGAATAACACAAATCTCTCCCTATAGAGACGATGATGCCAAATCTTTAATGAAAACACCACTGTTGTTAACTCTAAGTCATGCGTAGGGTAATTCTTCTCATGAACTTTCAACTATCTGGACGCATAGGTGATTACTCTACCGTCCTGCATCAATACACAACCCAAACAGACCTTAGAAGTATCAGTGTTCTCCTCAAAACCCTTCCCTAACTCAGGTAACACTAGCACTAGTGGCGTAGTCAAACGTTCCTTTAATGTAAAGAATGTCTGCTCACAACTATCATTCAACTGGAAATGTGTATCCTTCGTTAATTGCTTCATAGGAACGAAAATCTTCAAAAAGTCTAGAACAAAACGCCGATAATATCTCGCCAAGCCAAGAAAACTGTGAATATCTGACATAGGTCTAAGTGTAGTTTAATAAATAATAGCTCTGACCTTAGCAGGGTTCACTGACACTCCACTAGCTCTGATGATGTGTCCAAGAAATCCAACTTTTGCATGCATTTATTAAACTTGACGAACAATTTATGCTCCCTCAGTAACTAAAAAATCGTCATGAGGTGCTCCTCGTGATCCTCATGAGTCTTAAGAATAGATTAGGATGTCATAAATAAATACGATGACGAATTGATCCAAATACAGTCTCAACACTCAATGCTTCAAATCCATAAACATCGCTAGTGGATTAGTGTGACGACCCAAAAATAAAAAATAACCCATTAAGGGTAAATTGGTAAATTTATTGGGTTAAAGAAAAACCCTAACCCATAGCCACTACATATATATATATATATGAAGTTTTTGTTTCGCTTGAACTAAAACCCTAGGAGGAGAAGGTGGCTGTGGTAGTTTTGAATCATTGGAATTGGTTTAAATTGTCTAGATTCGCAAGGAGGTTCACATCGAGCCCCGAACATGCGAGGGGGACCGAGAGGATTTAGTTCGGTGAGTCACGGTAAGTGAGGAGCGTCACTCATCTATTAAATGTGGCATGCCATTAGTGTATATTAGACCATGAATTCAAATTAAAAGACTCAGGATATTGGGTTGCATTTGGTTATTGGTATGAATGTACTTATCTATGGAACGTATGTGATATGAACAACTGTAGCGGGATGCGGCTGTGTGCCCATCAAATAAGGGGTCCACGCTCCGACTAGCGAGATGAGACTATTTAGTCCATTAAATGAGGGGTTCGCGCTCCGTACCATCAAATGAACAAGTGATCATAATCGGTGATGGATTGGAAGCACTTGTTGTTGGATTGATGGAATCAATTGGTGTTCACAATGGCCATTGTGTCCACTAATGGTTCTCATCACCTCGAGGGCATATGTTTCGGTCACTGGGTTCATACCAAAAGCTAAAATGTATTGAATGGAACAACGACTTATATTTATTACTATTTCTTATGGTAAATCTCTTATTGGACCCCATTGCATGAATAAATGAAATTTATTTACAAACTGTGAATTCTCTCTTTTGATGTGGTTTTCTAAAGAATGCTTACTTCCTTGCTCATTAGGTTATGAATCTTACTTTCCTGTTTTGCTTAACTTGGAACTTGTTTATATCCCTTTACGAACAAGAACCATGTCTCCATTACTTTTTATTTAATGCTTTGCGACTCGATTTACAACTTCATGTGTAGAATTGTTTTGCTTTATAGGTAATACTTGCATGTTTGATAGTTGATCGAGGTTTTCCTCTTATTGGGCTTTGTTGGTTCTTTTAACTCACCCACTTTCAATACAGGTCCATCGACGAGTGTGCTAGATCGACAAGGGGAAGGTTCTCATTTGAAGACTCCTTGTTGTGTGAGCCTAGTGTTATATTATTTATTATTTTGTTTTGAGAATTATTAACAAGGGTTGTAACCTAGGCAAGACCTTTGGGTAGATAAACTTTTCCTTAATTAGTTTGATCCATTTATAAGCATTTGAGGGTTTTGGAGCCTTCATATTATTTTGTTTTGCTTATGTGAGTTTAAGATTCTCAATATTGAGGCTTATGGTGACATATGGTATTTATTTAAATTTGAATTCCGCAATCTACTTCCATATTGCCTATATGTTATTTCGCAAGTTGTTGTTATTTGGGTCTGGTTTAGGTATTGAGCTTAAGTGGCGGTCTGGGCCAGGTGACCTGACCTTAGGTCGGGGGAGGGTCGTTTTCAGTTGATATAAGATAATAGGTATTAGAACTTAGGGAAACGTTAAGTTAAGGAAAACCTAAGTTTGTAGAGCCTTTTTAAATTTAAATGTCAAGTTTAAATCGAATAAATCAATGGTATGGGACATTGGTTCAAGTCGACTTAAGGAGCACAAAGACTAATCCTAGGATGGGAAAGGATTGAAATCTTAAATAAAACACTTGTACGATGTCATTTGCTTTGTGTTATATAATATGTATCATTTTTAGATATTTTAGTTATTCTCTTTACTTGTAGGACTAACTCCCTTGAATTGCTCACAATACATAATGAGTACTCGAGGCGGAAGTTCCTATGGTCGGGATACTGCCAGGGGTACACAAGAGACGGATGATAGACAGTGGCTTACCCAGATGGAGCGTCAGATGCAGAGATGACTGAAAATCATCGCAAGATGCTTGAGGATCTGACAGCAGCATAGGATCGTATGAGGATTGAGTTGATGGTGGCGATTAAGGGACAGGGAGCACCGCGGGATCCACTACCAAAGATGCAACTACATATTGGAGGAGCGGACTTAAATCCTATACTAAAGGCTCAGTAGGAGGAAGGGGACGCAGGCCAGTCAGTGATGGGGGCAGAAATAGATCCGGCGATACCGACACCTAAAATTAGTGTAGATACACAGCGGATTCTCAAGATTAAAAAAGAGTTCATGAAACATGAAGTCTCACATTTCTTAATGACTTCAATAGGGGACTCGCACACCACTTAGTTAACCAACTCCCTAGCCCATTCTCACGTACTCAGATCCGAACCACATTACGACTCGTGCGTCGCGTACCCCTAGTCTCGCTAACATCCTTATTTTAGTTATTTAGCTTAATTATTATTCCAATAATTCATTTATTAGCATTTTCTGTGTTTAAAACCTCATTTCTCCTAAACGAAGCCTCACTCAGACTTTCAATTCACCAAACGGCTCGAAACTTATACTAGACATATATACTAATACAATTATCACAGAAAAATAAAATTATCTCAATGTCGACTCCCAAGGATCGAAATGCTTAATGCATCAAGACACTTGTGTCACGGTCTTAAAATGCGACACGTGGCGTGTTAAATTTGAGGGTCGTTACATCGCATACTATAGTTGGAAGTGCACGTCTGTCTATAGTTAGGAAATAGGAACAGGGTTAATCTTATTCACATTGCTGCATATTTTTATTAATTTACTTGAAATGCAATTACATGTTTCCATGTATCAGACTAACATTTGCAGGAGTACGGATCAGTGTAGATGTTTACTTGCCTGACATCCTCGAGTTGTTTTTGATGATGTCAGGTATATGGTGCAGAAGAAAGAGAACAACCATGGAAATCTATTAGTGATTTTCTTCGACTTATTTTTCTTAACGTATATTGTTTTATTAAATATTGTGTTTTGGGATTCTCGGGTTGAGAGTAAGTCGTGGTTTGGTTATGAAACTTTTATGGAAGCTTTTATGAGACAATTGGAGTGTATATTGAGACGGTATGGGTCATTATGACATAAATATGTATTGTGAAGCTGATATCATTGTAAATAAGTTTTAAGGTTGAAGCTTGTGGACTTGATGTGAATTCAATCTTTTAAATTCATTTGGCTATTATATTGTGAATTGTTGTGGAGAAGTGAGTTCTTTTAGGCATTCTCCCACTACTGTTTATTAGGTACTAAAATTTGTTGGCAGTTCATTTTTAGGAGAGACTTTGTCGAATTCTTTTGTAAAATATGAGAATCTTATTTGAATGATTTCCTTAAATGCTTCACATGTTGAGATTAATATATGAAACATGACTTGAGGATTGTAACATATAATAAGGATTTTAGGTAATTGAAATCGTTAATGAATAATTCAAGAGAATGGAACTTTGAATTTAACTTTGATGATAAACATGTATCTCGAGGATTACAAGAATTTTATATTCTGAGTTAAATAAGTCAAAGAGTTTTGAGGCTTACTAGATTATCAGAGGATTTAGGATAATTTACGCCGGTCAGATGCCCTAATGATAAGGGGTATGACAATCCTCTTGTTTGGGTATTGTTCATCGAGGTCTACTCCTACTCTCTGTTGGAATAATTAATTATATTATTTAATTGTTTATAATTTGAATGAAAATTATGTGAAAAGGTCTGTACTATTGTGTAGAGACATAATAGACCAAAAGGTGTATCTATTCACCAAGAGGTGTGTCTTTTTCTAATAGACACATAAAAGTCTATATATATTCACTTGATGGATTGTTTTAAAAAAATATATATATAATTAGAAGAAAAAGCAAATAGGTCAAATCAAAATGTCTTTCTCTATTTTACATGTTTTTGAGTCTGAGAGAGTATTGAATCATAGATTGGTTCGTAGACTAGTGATTCGAAGTGCTACAAATCACTAGTATGATCGTTGTATCTTAGGAGACTATCGTCATTAGACCGTGAGCACCATAGCGGGGCGAAATAGTCTTAAGGACATTGAGTATAACTCAAGCCTCGATCAATTGCATCAAGTTTTTCTTCTATTTCGCATCAAGTTTTTGGAAATCCCACCAACAATCTTAAGACTATTTAAACACAATGGCGATTTTGGTGGATTATTTCTTCAGACTAAATGGGTTTGTTGTTTATGAAGATTCTAGCAAATGAGTCCAAGATCAGGAACTTAGATACGCATTGATGACACCGGGTATGTATGTTTGTTATTCTAGTAGATATCTTAAGTGAGATATTCATTGAAATCATTCATTGATGTCGACATCCAAGATGATCGATGGATCATGATCATATATATATATATCATCATCATCATCATGAAGTAGATCTGATCGGATATACACTAATTCAATTTTAATTATCTTCTGATAATACTAGTGTGTGGTGCATCAATTAGATCACGAAGAAGCATTCTGAATTTTAAATTCGAATTTGGAATTTGATACCTATAAGGTAGTTTTTAGAACTAACTATAGAGCAGTTATAAAAACGATGAATTTTGGGGATTCTTGGTCTCTGTTATTTTACTGAAATAGATGAATTTGTCTATGAAAATACAAGGTTCATGCATGTTCTAGTCATTTAAATTCTTGTTTTCAATTTGTTCAAAATCTGAGATAACTGTAAGGCAGTTATGAAAATAATATTTGAACTGCAAATGAATCGGTGCATGTGCAAAGTGAAGATGATTTTGTAATTGAAACAATGACAATTTATAATTTTTGTCTAATCTGACTAATGAATTAATGTGTTCACTGGAGCCTCTTCATGAGGAGTAGTATGTCTTTTCAAGTGCAGTAACATAAAGCGACTTGGATCCTTTACAATTTGATGGTGTGCGTGAATGATCCCAAAAAGTGCAATGTTGGATTGCAATAACCTCTGGAAATAGAGATATGATGCATTTCATTTGCATTTAGAATCTCTTTGATCAGAGATGGTCATTTGATGTTGGGACTGACGTGATCTATAAAAGATTTAATTTCTTATTGCACATAACAATTTGCGTTTAGAGGCATCGATCGGTTGGTTCTTTTAGAGAGTGCGTACTCATAAGAAATCGAATCGATAAGAGGAGGTTCAAAAATGATTGAACCTGGTGTTTCATGAGTACCTCTGATTATTTGTATTTCGTGGTTCATAGTAGAAATAAAAATTAATGTGAGCTCAAATGGCAGAAGTTATGAAGTAATGATAACAGTAAGGTTGTAACTTTATTGACTTCTAAAAAGGACTATATCATAGATTAAGTCCAAAGGATGTAGATTTATTGAATAAATCTTCTATCATGAATGCTATACAATAAAATTGTGGGGGTTGAAAGCAAATTTAGTTGCTACTCTTAACTTTGATAGTTATATCTTACGAGTTGAAGATAAATTATTAAATGTCTATGAGTACTTGAAAGATGTGGGGTTGCACATGAAAACTTTTGTCTTCGGATTAAAGAAAATAAATTATAAACCCCAAGTAAAGTATTCAAGAATAGATTGTATTGAAAATAAGTTATCAATAGTGAGATTGAATCCATCAAGTTGAAAAGCTTTTGAAGTGTAAATGGATTTTAAAATCTAATTAAAGGCAGATGGATAAGTTGCTTAAAATTAAGTAAATTAAATATATAACTTAAGGCTTTATTTGAGAGAAATTGAGCCTTGATTTCTCAGAGAGAAATTCACTAGTCTATAATGACATCTAGCAAGTTGGTTGCTAATAAAGAAAAGCAAAAGATGTTAAGAGACGACACTTCTTAAATAGTGAATTTAGAGAAGAAATGCTTGTATCAATGGAAATCCTCAATGAAATGGGAGTATTGTTAGATTCACAATGGAATCTAAATGATTGCGCGCAAATTAATAAGCTAGAAAAGTAACATTACGACTTTGAAAGAGCTTGGAGGATATTCCATATTGCATGCAATTGTCTCGGTAATGCATAAGATGTATGCCGGTTAATAATCGCAAGTGACAGAATAAAATGATGCATAAAATGGTAAATCTTGACTTATGTGTCGAAGATTGTCATTGAATAGTTACTTGACTATAGAATAATTTTCATAGAAAATGAGAAATAAGAAGGCAAACTTGTGGCCAACAATTGAAGGTTTGTCAATATCAAGTAAACTGATATCGAAGGGAATGAGTTTAAAAGCCTAAAAATGAGTTAAGTCTAGCGGAAACCTAACCTGGCTGATTAGAGATCCCATGTACTAGGTTCAATAGGCAAACTGGTTAGATAAAACTCGAGAGAAGAACACACCTATCTCATTCATAAGATAAAAAATGTGTTTAGAAGAAGTTAAGGATATGCTAAGCATTTAATGACAAATAAAAATGTCACCTATATGATAGTAAATGTGGGTCGCATTTATGAGAGCGAGACATGCTAAATTCTCTAAATCTATCATGAAACCAAGATTGTGTCCAGGACCAAAATGGACAAAACCGTAAGAACCAATAATGATATGGATGAAGTTATGTGAGTATTATTGTCTCGATTTACTACAAAAAGTGAACAGTTCAAGATCTTCTATATCCACTGCGTCACTAAGTAAGTTCGATAATATTTCACTAGGGTAAGTTCAAGTTTATATACAACACTTTTCCTGATGTAACTTTATTCCGTCAATGCTCTCTCAAGTGTGTCTGCATTAAAATGATTTTTAAAATTCATTTATGTGGGGGATATATAAAGACTTGATGATCAATTTTCATTCATGTGGGGGATTGTTGGAACAATTAATTATATTATTTAATTGTTTATAATTTGAATGAAAATTATGTGAAAAGGTGTGTACTATTGTGTAGAGACATAATAGACCAAAAAGTGTATCTATTCACCAAGAGGTGTGTCTTTTTCTAATAGACACATAAAAGTCTATATATATTCACTTGATGGATTGTTTTAAAAAAATATATATATATAATTAGAATAAAAAGCAAATAGGTCAAATCAAAATGTCTTTCTCTATTTTACATGCTTTTGAGTCTGAGAGAGTATTGAATCATAGATTGGTTCGTAGACTAGTGATTCGGAGTGCAACAAATCACTAGTATGATCGTTGTATATTGGGAGACTACTGTCATTAGACCGTGAGCACCATAGCGGGGGGAAATAGTCTTAAGGACATTGAGTATAACTCAAGCCTCGATCAATTGCATCAAGTTTTTCTTCTATTTCGCACCAAGTTTTTGAAAATCCCACCAACACTCTCCTCAACAGAATGGTTACACCTTTTACAGTCACAAGAGCCCTTATGCTTTACGGGGAGATGTTGTATTGATCTGCTATATACTTGATTAACAGATTGTCTACTCGGTTGCTACAATGGAGATCTTCTTATCATGTCTTTTTGACAAGGTACCGATTATTTGTCTTTGAAGATTTTTGGTTCTTTATGTTTTGCTAAAAACACCAGTTCTTTACTTAGGGTAAAGCCGAGCAGTAGAGCTATCAAATCAGTTTTATTGGGTATTCTCCTGGTAAAAAAGCATATAGATTATATAATCTCAGTTCTCATACTACTTTTGTGTCAAGGGATGTGGTTTTCTTTGAAAATTTCTTTCCTTTTCACTCGATGGGTACTTCTTCCCCATCCACTTTCTCTTTGCCTCTTCCAGTTGATGATAATACCTGATTTTACCCCTGTTGATGTTGTCCCTCCTTCTCCTCCTACTACTACACGAGAAAAGGACAAAGAAACACTTATCCCCCTGGTTGGCTAAATGACTTTGTTACTAATCAAGTCACTCTTTCTGGTTCTTCTATTTCTCTCGCCATCCAGTTATACTTTTACTCCTCCATCCACTATTCCTTTTTCGATCTCTCCTCATATAACGATCAAGTACACGGCTTTCTTGAGTTCTGTTTCTCAAATCAAAGAACTCACATTCACTTCGGGTTTCTGCCATGGAAAAGGAATTGAAGGCTTTAGAAGTCAATGGCACCTGGTCACTCACTGATTTTCTTTCAGACAAGAAAGCTATTGGATGTAAATGGGTTTACAAAGTGAAATTAAATCCTAATGGTTAATTGGAGAGATGCAAGAAAGCTATTGGTCATATATTGTGAATTGTTGTGGAGAAGTGAGTTCTTTTAGGCATTCTCCCACTACTGTTTATTAGGTACTAAAATTTGTTGGCAGTTCATTTTTAGGAGAGACTTTGTCGAATTCTTTTGTAAAATATGAGAATCTTATTTGAATGATTTCCTTAAATGCTTCACATGTTGAGATTAATATATGAAACATGACTTGAGGATTGTAACATATAATAAGGATTTTAGGTAATTGAAATCGTTAATGAATAATTCAAGAGAATGGAACTTTGAATTTAACTTTGATGATAAACATGTATCTCGAGGATTACAAGAATTTTATATTCTGAGTTAAATAAGTCAAAGAGTTTTGAGGCTTACTAGATTATCAGAGGATTTAGGATAATTTACGCCGGTCAGATGCCCTAATGATAAGGGGTATGACAATCCTCTTGTTTGGGTATTGTTCATCAGAGGTCTACTCCCTACTCTCTGTTGGAACAATTAATTATATTATTTAATTGTTTATAATTTGAATGAAAATTATGTGAAAAGGTCTGTACTATTGTGTAGAGACATAATAGACCAAAAGGTGTATCTATTCACCAAGAGGTGTGTCTTTTTCTAATAGACACATAAAAGTCTATATATATTCACTTGATGGATTGTTTTAAAAAAATATATATATAATTAGAAGAAAAAGCAAATAGGTCAAATCAAAATGTCTTTCTCTATTTTACATGTTTTTGAGTCTGAGAGAGTATTGAATCATAGATTGGTTCGTAGACTAGTGATTCGAAGTGCTACAAATCACTAGTATGATCGTTGTATCTTAGGAGACTATCGTCATTAGACCGTGAGCACCATAGCGGGGCGAAATAGTCTTAAGGACATTGAGTATAACTCAAGCCTCGATCAATTGCATCAAGTTTTTCTTCTATTTCGCATCAAGTTTTTGGAAATCCCACCAACAATCTTAAGACTATTTAAACACAATGGCGATTTTGGTGGATTATTTCTTCAGACTAAATGGGTTTGTTGTTTATGAAGATTCTAGCAAATGAGTCCAAGATCAGAACTTAGATACGCATTGATGACACTTAGGGTATGTATGTTTGTTATTCTAGTAGATATCTTAAGTGAGATATTCATTGAAATCATTCATTGATGTCGACATCCAAGATGATCGATGGATCATGATCATATATATATATATCATCATCATCATCATGAAGTAGATCTGATCGGATATACACTAATTCAATTTTAATTATCTTCTGATAATACTAGTGTGTGGTGCATCAATTAGATCACGAAGAAGCATTCTGAATTTTAAATTTGAATTTGGAATTTGATACCTATAAGGTAGTTTTTAGAACTAACTATAGAGCAGTTATAAAAACGATGAATTTTGGGGATTCTTGGTCTCTGTTATTTTACTGAAATAGATGAATTTGTCTATGAAAATACAAGGTTCATGCATGTTCTAGTCATTTAAATTCTTGTTTTCAATTTGTTCAAAATCTGAGATAACTGTAAGGCAGTTATGAAAATAATATTTGAACTGCAAATGAATCGGTGCATGTGCAAAGTGAAGATGATTTTGTAATTGAAACAATGACAATTTATAATTTTTGTCTAATCTGACTAATGAATTAATGTGTTCTTGGAGCCTCTTCATGAGGAGTAGTATGTCTTTTCAAGTGCAGTAACATAAAGCGACTTGGATCCTTTACAATTTGATGGTGTGCGTGAATGATCCCAAAAAGTGCAATGTTGGATTGCAATAACCTCTGGAAATAGAGATATGATGCATTTCATTTGCATTTAGAATCTCTTTGATCAGAGATGGTCATTTGATGTTGGGACTGACGTGATCTATAAAAGATTTAATTTCTTATTGCACATAACACTTTGCGTTTAGAGGCATCGATCGGTTGGTTCTTTTAGAGAGTGCGTACTCATAAGAAATCGAATCGATAAGAGGAGGTTCAAAAATGATTGAACCTGGTGTTTCATGAGTACCTCTGATTATTTGTATTTCGTGGTTCATAGTAGAAATAAAAATTAATGTGAGCTCAAATGGCAGAAGTTATGAAGTAATGATAACAGTAAGGTTGTAACTTTATTGACTTCTAAAAAGGACTATATCATAGATTAAGTCCAAAGGATGTAGATTTATTGAATAAATCTTCTGTCATGAATGCTATACAATAAAATTGTGGGGGTTGAAAGCAAATTTAGTTGCTACTCTTAACTTTGATAGTTATATCTTACGAGTTGAAGATAAATTATTAAATGTCTATGAGTACTTGAAAGATGTGGGGTTGCACATGAAAACTTTTGTCTTCGGATTAAAGAAAATAAATTATAAACCCCAAGTAAAGTATTCAAGAATAGATTGTATTGAAAATAAGTTATCAATAGTGAGATTGAATCCATCAAGTTGAAGCCTTTGAAGTGTAAATGGATTTTAAAATCTAATTAAAGGCAGATGGATAAGTTGCTTAAAATTAAGTAAATTAAATATATAACTTAAGGCTTTATTTGAGAGAAATTGAGCCTTGATTTCTCAGAGAGAAATTCACTAGTCTATAATGACATCTAGCAAGTTGGTTGCTAATAAAGAAAAGCAAAAGATGTTAAGAGACGACACTTCTTAAATAGTGAATTTAGAGAAGAAATGCTTGTATCAATGGAAATCCTCAATGAAATGGGAGTATTGTTAGATTCACAATGGAATCTAAATGATTGCGCGCAAATTAATAAGCTAGAAAAGTAACATTACGACTTTGAAAGAGCTTGGAGGATATTCCATATTGCATGCAATTGTCTCGGTAATGCATAAGATGTATCTTAGGTTAATAATCGCAAGTTGAGAATAAAATGATGCATAAAATGGTAAATCTTGACTTATGTGTCGAAGATTGTCATTGAATAGTTACTTGACTATAGAATAATTTTCATAGAAAATGAGAAATAAGAAGGCAAACTTGTGGCCAACAATTGAAGGTTTGTCAATATCAAGTAAACTGATATCGAAGGGAATGAGTTTAAAAGCCTAAAAATGAGTTAAGTCTGGCGGAAACCTAACCTGGCTGATTAGAGATCCCATGTACTAGGTTCAATAGGCAAACTAGTTAGATAAAACTCGAGAGAAGAACACACCTATCTCATTCATAAGATAAAAAATGTGTTTAGAAGAAGTTAAGGATATGCTAAGCATTTAATGACAAATAAAAATGTCACCTATATGATAGTAAATGTGGGTCGCATTTATGAGAGCGAGACATGCTAAATTCTCTAAATCTATCATGAAACCAAGATTGTGTCCAGGACCAAAATGGACAAAACCGTAAGAACCAATAATGATATGGATGAAGTTATGTGAGTATTATTGTCTCGATTTACTACAAAAAGTGAACAGTTCAAGATCTTCTATATCCACTGCGTCACTAAGTAAGTTCGATAATATTTCACTAGGGTAAGTTCAAGTTTATATACGACACTTTTCCTGATGTAACTTTATTCCGTCAATGCTCTCTCAAGTGTGTCTGCATTAAAATGATTTTTAAAATTCATTTATGTGGGGGATATATAAAGACTTGATGATCAATTTTCATTCATGTGGGGGATTGTTGGAACAATTAATTATATTATTTAATTGTTTATAATTTGAATGAAAATTATGTGAAAAGGTGTGTACTATTGTGTAGAGACATAATAGACCAAAAAGTGTATCTATTCACCAAGAGGTGTGTCTTTTTCTAATAGACACATAAAAGTCTATATATATTCACTTGATGGATTGTTTTAAAAAAAAATATATATATAATTAGAATAAAAAGCAAATAGGTCAAATCAAAATGTCTTTCTCTATTTTACATGCTTTTGAGTCTGAGAGAGTATTGAATCATAGATTGGTTCGTAGACTAGTGATTCGGAGTGCTACAAATCACTAGTATGATCGTTGTATCTTGGGAGACTACTGTCATTAGACCGTGAGCACCATAGCGGGGGGAAATAGTCTTAAGGACATTGAGTATAACTCAAGCCTCGATCAATTGCATCAAGTTTTTCTTCTATTTCGCACCAAGTTTTTGGAAATCCCACCAACACTCTCCTCAACAGAATGGTTACACCTTTTACAGGTCACAAGAGCCCTTATGCTTTCTGGGGAGATGTTGTATTGACTGCTATATACTTGATTAACAGATTGTCTACTCAGTTGCTACAATGGAGATCTTCTTATCATGTCTTTTTGACAAGGTACCTGATTATTTGTCTTTGAAGATTTTTGGTTCTTTATGTTTTGCTAAAAACACCAGTTCTTTACAGGGTAAACTGAACAGTAGAGCTATCAAATCAGTTTTATTGGGTATTCTCCTGGTAAAAAAGCATATAGATTATATAATCTCAGTTCTCATACTACTTTCGTGTCAAGGGATGTGGTTTTCTTTGAAAATTTCTTTCCTTTTCACTCAGTGGGTACTTCTTCCCCATCCACTTTCTCTTTGCCTCTTCCAGTTGATGATAATACTGATTTTACCCCTGTTGATGTTGTCCCTCCTTCTCCTCCTACTACACACAGAAAAGGACAAAGAAACACTTATCCCCCTGGTTGGCTAAATGACTTTGTTACTAATCAAGTCAGCTCTGTTTCTGGTTCTTCTAATTCTCTGCCATCCAGTTATACTTTTACTCCTCCATCCACTTTTCCTTTTTCTGATCTCTCCTCATATAACTGATCAGTACACGGCTTTCTTGAGTTCTGTTTCTCAAATCAAAGAACTCACATTCACTTCGGGTTTCTGCCATGGAAAAGGAATTGAAGGCTTTAGAAGTCAATGGCACCTGGTCACTCACTGATTTTCCTTCAGACAAGAAAGCTATTGGATGTAAATGGGTTTACAAAGTGAAATTAAATCCTAATGGTTCATTGGAGAGATGCAAGGCTCGTTCATTGATTGTCATCTGGTCAGGAATGCTTACAAGTCTGGCTTTGTTTCTCCTACTTACATATCTTCTAAGGATCAACTTGCAGACTTGTTAACCAAAGCTTTACCTGTTCCTCTCTTTACTAGTTTATTTCCCAACTTATATATAAGTAGAGATACAACTGTGTATTAACTTTCTTTAAGTGGGAATAATAGAACACATGTTTTGTGTGAGTTCTTGATACTCTCGTACACTCGTGAATACTCGCTGCATTGGTCCTTCTCCCTTCTCACGCTATCTCTTAGTTGTATCTCTCGCTAGGTGATTGCATAGATATTGAGTTCCTCAAATATCTGGTATTGAAGTTCATAATCTCTGTTTTCTTATCGTTTATTTTAGGTTCCAACATTCACAATTTTGATAAGCATGGGGAGGGATATGTTTATTCAAAAAGCAATTTTTTGTGATTTGAGTCGCAATCGCATATTATCCAAACACTATTTTTTTCAATTAAGCTGTGATGTCACATTACCAATAAGCAGGCTCATAAGTTGAACCAAACAGAGTCGATATATCTTTCCAATAAGTAGAACCCTATAATTTAGCAATGTGACCCTCTTTTATTATATAGAATTGTTAGTTTAGAGGTCTCTTATTGATTTAGTTTGTCTAGAAAACGTGTTAGTAAGTTCAAATAAAAATAAAGTTTATTTCTCAAAAAAAAAAAATAGAGTTTATTCTCTGAAAAAAAAACGGTTAACAAGAAATTCTTATTTACTTCTTGATGTTATCCTTTATAAATCTTATACTTAGATATATACAAATATAGTGATTGAATTTTATTTTATATACCATTATACTGTATTCATTAAAAATCTTATACTTAATTTATATTGATGTTTATAGTAATTAATTCCCGTGAGTGCGAGCTAGCTTGTTGAAACTAGTATATACTCCCTTCGTTCATTTTTGTAGGCCGTTTAAGTCAATTCTCTTTGTTCAAATTTATAAGTGATTCACCAATTTGAAGATCAGTTTTACCCAATTTATTCTCATTTAAAGAATAATTTATTAACCTCAAAAAATATATCAATTTTAATAAAGTTATTAATATGAGGGTATTATAGTAATGTTAACACATAATTTAATAACTTCTTAAAAATGTGTTTGATCCTTAAACGACTTATAAAAATAATTGAGGGAGTATATATCAAGTCCACTAAACATAAAGTCAGTGAACTTTTGACCACATCCAACTTGTTTTTCTTTATAGATTTTCTAACGCTTGGAAAATATAGAAGGGTTGTTAGAGCATCTCTAATGGTAAATGTGGATTGAGACTGTGGATTATCGCCATATCATCAATTTTGAGGGGATGTGCACATTACATTGCGTAAATACACATTGAAGAGTGAAAACATTCTCCAATCGATAATGTGGACTTTCCTTTTTTTTAGGCATTTTTTTTTCTTTCCCTTGATTTTAGGCAATTTTTATTTGATTTTCCTATTATGTAGGCTTTTAAAGTTTTTCAGTTTTTCTGTTTATGCGCATGGGCTTTTTTTTGTTTTATTATTTCGGTTTTATAAGATGAAGTGGCATTGTAGACAGTGTCTATCACACCCTCTAGATGTAGAAGGTGCGGTAGACAGTATCTATGCCACATCACCCACACAGTGTCAATCCATATTCCCATTGGAGACAATTTTTTTACTCCAATGTCTATTCAATCCTATGTGGATACACATCCACCCCAATCTACAGTCCCATTGGAGATGCTCTTAGGATTGGATTGGGGGCTACAGATCCGAAAAATCCTGCCCATTGACTTTCAGTTCTGTCATGGCAAAAAGAAGAGACCCTTTGGTTTGAAGATTTGGTGTTGAGTCTGCCATTATACCTTGTTTAATGGACTCTTTTTTTTGGCTCATCGCACATTACCAATTATACACAAACAACTGAAACAAGCGATATGAATGAGTTGAAGCCGAGTCCAGCCAACTCTTCCCTACTCACCCCACTCGGCTTCCTCAACCGAGCCGCCACGGTCTACGGCGACTCCACCTCCATCGTGTACAACACATGCAACCTCCTACACGTGGTGCCAGACCCACTGTCGATGCCTCCAAATCGCCTCATCACTCGTATCCCTAGGCATCAAGCCTGGCCATGTGGTCTTCGTCTTAACCCCCAACATCCCCCTATGTATGAGCTCCACTTTGCAGTCCCTATGTGTGGGGCCATCCTCAACAACACCAACACTCGCCTTGAGTCACGCATCATATCGATACTCCTGTGCCACAACAAATCAAAACTTGTGTTCGTTGACGTCATATCTTATCTAGTACTCCTGAATGTTCTCAAAGACTTGATAGACGTAGAGCCTCACGTCACAGTGCTCATTAGTAACATCTACATTGATGCTCCATCATCACCAGCCATTGATCACTCACACTTACGAGGGACTTAACAAGATGGGTGATCCACATTTCAAGTGGGTCCAACCTAAGAGCGAGTGGGACCCAAAAGTCCTAAACTATACATCAAGCATGACGTCGGCTCCTATAGGGGTGGTCTACTGCCACCGTTCGATCTACATAGCATCCACGACGTCGTTGATCGAATGGTCCATATCTAAACATCCAGTCTACTTGTGGACCCTACCGATGTTCCATGCCAACAGTTGGACCTTCACTTGGGTGGGACAAACATTTGTTTTCGAAAGGTCGACGTGGCGGTCATATATTGGTTGATATGTTCGCATCGAGTCACGCACATGTGTGGCGGCCCTGTTGTGCTCAACATGCTAGCAGATGCTCCACCTGACCAGTTCGAACCCTTGAACCATCCAGTCCATTTCTTAACGGGTGGGTCGACACTACCAGCGTCGGTGCTCCAATGGGTCGAACTAATGGACTTTATTGTGACACATGAGTACGGGTTAACTGAGACAGGCAGAATAGTCGTGTATTGCACGTTGAAGTGCGAGTGGGACGAGTTGCCAGCGAACGAACGCGCAAAGTTGAAAGCAAGGAAAGGTGTAAGGACAATTGGCATGGCCGATGTCGATGTAGTGAATCCCGAGTCAGGTCACAACGTTAAGCGTGATGGGTTGACGCTCAGTGAGATTGTGTTGCGACGCGGGCGTGTGATGTTAGGATATTTAATGGACCTAGCTTCGACCGCAAGGTCTATGAGTCAACTCGGTTGGTTTTACACTGGTGACCTCGGTGCAATGCACCCCGATGGGTATCTCGAGATTAAGGGCAGATCTAAGGATGTAATTAATAGTGGAGGTGAGAAGGTGAGTAGTGTGGAGGTAGAATCGGTATTGTACTCACACCCACTCGTTTATGAAGCCGCCGTGGTGGCTCGGCCGGACGAGTTCTTGGACGAGACTCCATGTGCTTTTGTGAGTTTGAAGGCCGAGTCAGACCGAGTCAAGGAGATTGTTGAATATTGTAAAGAAAGAATGCCACATTATATGGCTCCCAAATCGGTAGTTTTTAAGGATGAGCTACAAAAACCTCAACTAGAAAAATTCAGAAGTTTGTGTTGAGAGACAAAATGAGGGGCAGTGCACATAAACAAACTCAATAACAGTAAGAGTTGATTAAGAGCTTGGGGAGCTGTAGACATTGGTCTAATAATTTTGTAAGCCAATTAAAGTTGTTTAATTCGAGTATACACATGCTATTCAAGAATTTCCAGGAAAATCTTGTATCTCGTGGCAGCTGAAAGTATATAAACGAGTTGATTTTGAAAACTTTCATGTATTTGATTTGCATGAGTTTGCTAGTTCCAAGTATTAAATTAATTTAGAGAAAACGCTAGAATATTGAAATCCCTAACTGTATAACAGATTAATGCACAACGCCCCATACCTAAGGTGTTTGTACTATAGGATACTTAAGCCTGCATGTCAAGGTGAGAGTGGACGATGGATATGTGGAGCTATTGCGCATTCTGTTGTAGGTTAGCACTATCCTAAATTCATATAGAACAATAAATTAGAAATAATATGTTCATTATTCAAAAAAAAGAAATAACATTCAATTTTATTAAGAGCATTTGCTCTCCAATGGGATGCTATTACTGTAAAATATAGTCTGGTTGTCTCCAACCAGACTCTATTTTGGATGCTATTATATCATCCATGAATAGTGGAACGCCAAAAATTTGGCATTCCACTATCCATTGAACGCTTTATTAGCGCTCTTTTTTTATCTTTTTTTTTTAGAAAAAATGTCTATCACTACAAGAAATCTAATTATTAGCTACCAACTTTAGTGAGAGTATTAGAACTGGTCACTATAGACTATTATATAGCTTGTATTAGTGAGGGTATATACTCTCACTACCAGTCCGCATTAATTTTAGTGTATAAGTAAATAACCCCCCTCACTAAAAACTCATTCAAGAGGAACACCTCTTCAACCTCTTCATCCTCCTCGTCCTCTTCGTCGACTTCTCACTAGGGTTCGCTCACTTTGCTGAAGGGATCAAAATCGCCTTCGCCTTCGCCTTCGCAGATCTGCTCATCCATTTTTAGGTGATCTCTTTGTCTCTCTCTGCCTCTCTGTCTCTTGGTCTCTCGATCTCTCTCTCTCTCTCTCTCTCTCTCTCTCGAGTGAATGCGACTATACGAGATCTCTCTTTATTGTTGTTTCTTCTTCAATTCGATTCACATCGCTTCGTCGATCTCATCGTCTCTGCAACCACACCGTCAACTCTGTAAATCTCTCTCTCTGTCTCTATGTCTTGATTTCATCGTTTTTCAATTCTCTTTGTGTGTTCATTTTTGTTTGATTTACAGGAGACCGACGCGAATGGACGGATGGAGACTGTGATTTAGGGCTTAATCAGCTTGCAGAGACCAGCCTTTGCAGTAGAGATTTCAGGTGATTTTTTTTTTTGTGGTTTGGTTGGTTTTGATGTCAATTGCGAAATGCAAATGTGATTCATTCTCTTGAACTACTTCTGTTGATTCTCAGTTGAAATTGATTGCATTTGTTTGTGGTTTCTGTTGTTTGGTTGGGATGATTGATGGTTTTAGGTTTTTCCCCATAACTGCAGTTCTTCAAGCCTACTCCACTTCATAATACCTTGCAAATTGAAAAAACTTGTTCATACTATTGGAATCAAGTTCTTTGGCCTTCACACACACAAACATCACACTCCTTGGTGCTACTTTGACATCAACTGGGGCATCAAAACATATATAACCACAGTATTTGCTAGCAAATGAATCTCTAATCACGTGCTTTGCTGATTCAAGGTGCATCTTGTAAACAATTGTAGACATAAGAAATAATAGATAAGTAAGAGGATTACCTACGAAAGCCATTAGTCTCCTGATTCACCAAGACATTATCGCCCTCACAGTAATATCATGAAAAAGGAACGTTGTCACATGCAGTGCGTGGTGGTTGCCCAACATGATGCAATCGCCAAGTTGATAGTTTGATGGGACAAATCAAACTATAAAAGCATAAGTTTTTGAATGGTTTGAAATAAAAGCTAGTCTTAAAATCACTTCAACGTTGGTGATCTTTACCAACTTTATATTCCAATTCTCCTATTTATCTTGTTTTTGGTTTGCATTATCTAGTGGGCATTCATACTCAAGTCAATGTTCTAGGCATTGTGAAGCTATATCAATGTAATTCCTGTGCAACGCAGAAATAGTGGTTGAGTGCCATGTGTATACCATCATTTTCTCTGAAGGCATGATCCTAGATGGAATCTAATGGTGGAAAAGAGTCTTGTCTGAGTGCCATGCATTTTTAGGTTAGCATAACTATTTGTGGAAGAATTTGGTGGAAACATGAGAGGAATTGAGATTTACACTGCTCCCCTTCAAGCTTGGTTGTAAATAGGGCTAATTAAACATAACTTTATATTTAGTACAAAGTAGGATTTCCATTTCAAACGTCTTATAGAGAAATAGAGGAAATAGGTCACCTTCTCAACGCCCTTGAAACCATTTGCTTCAATGCAGATAGAGAGAATAAGTGGACATGGAAATTTCATGCGTCAGGTCTTCACTTGTGACTCCTTTGCCTTAACCTAGTTGACCATCCTAACGACTCCCCACTACTAATTCCTAACCAAATTTGGAGTGTTTCTGTTCCTGCCAAAGTTGAGATTTTTGGGTGGCTGCTTGCTGTGGTTACCTATTTATTTTGTGACCTGTAACTAGGAGATGAGGAAGATGAGAGCTATTGCAGCAATGGAATCTTCATTTGAAAGGCAGTTTGCTGGTCGTAAATGACATATGAGTATGTTATTGGCTTTTTGGTAGAGTATTTTTGTGATTCAAGAAGATCAGGAAGGATTATGTTCTCGAAGACGCTCTTGTACCGTGTAGAAATTTGAAAGAAACTGAGATTTTAACTTTTACTAGATACACCAAGTAGTTTTAATTGGATTTTCACACATTTGAACCTGAACATTAATTTGCATTTTTCAACTAAATAGATACTAAATGTATCTGACCTTTTTTCTTAATATTGTACAGTCTTTTTTAAGAATGTTGTATGGTCTTTTAAATAGCAATATTTCTTACATCTTGAATTACACAAAATATTTTTCTTTAAGGTGTGGAAAGGACACTCTAAGATCTACCAACAGGACATTGTTGATGTGCTAGATAAGCAATTACTTGAGGGAATGGGTGTGTTACTTACGGAGGAAGAACAACAGAAGTGTGAAGAAAGTGTATATTTTTATTCATTTAAGAAACAGTTAGGAATTCTGGTCAAAACAACTGACTATCATTGATTGACTTCTTTGTTTGTGCCCCCTATGTGATAGGTTCCATTTGAGAAGAAGAGATTGTTGGCTGTTCATGAAGCTGGTCATATACTATTGGCTCATTTATTTCCTCAATTTGATTGGCATGCATTTTCTCAGTTTCTGCCTGGAGGGAAGGTGTGACTTTTTGCAAGTTCTGTAACATTTAGCAGAAAGAAAAATGGTTCTGCAAGTTTCCCTTGTAACATTGTCCTATTCGGAGTGGAATCTAGTAACATTATCCTTATTTGATTAGAACAGGAAACTGCAATATCTGTCTTTTATCCCAGAGAAGATACAGTGGATCAAGGTTATACAACCTTCGGCTACCTGAAAATGCAAATGGTAGTTGCTCATGGAGGACGTTGTGCAGAGCGAATAGTGTTTGGAGATGATTTCACTGACGGAGGAAGAGACAATTTAGAAAAGATAACAAAAGTAGGTCATTTTTTCAACTAATGAGGTGTAAAATAATTCTGGGAAGCTTCTTTCTTTATTTGGATTTTCTGCTTTTGGTGTGTGTTGCTTGGCATTATGTGATTTTCTTTGTTCCCTCTTCTACTTTGGCTTGATATGTTTGAAAAAACTTCATTAATAAATCCCTTGCAAGGCCCATCTGCTGGTGAAACATCAATTATAACACCTTGATAAGTTTCTTTGGCTTGATATGTTTGAACTTTTAAAAAAAAAACTTCATTAATAGATCCCTTCTTGATGAATTGAATTTAAGGCTCTTTGGTTGGTCCCTTAGAAATTGACAAGTCTCAGATGAAGAACATGTAGACTCAATTGAGCAATCTCAAACTAAATAGTGTGTTGGCAGGAAATTTCAAATTACTAGTCAAATTATATGCAAGTGGTTGAGAATCTCTGTCTAGAGATTTTGGGAGAGTGACTGCCTCTTGAATAAATAGAGATTTTGGGAGAGTGCCTGCCTCTTGAATAAATAGAGATTTTGGGGGAGTGACAGCCTCATCAAATACTAGTCTTGTTCTTGTAATTCTCTGTTTATTCCATAAAATTCTTATTAGTCTTTGGGTTCTTATCAGGTGTCTTATGCATGTGGACTGTGGACATGCTATCTGTTAGTTATAGCTTTTAGTGATGTATTGCGATGTATATTTCTCTGATAGTCTTATGTGAGTTCTCCCTGCAGATTGCGAGGGAGATGGTAATTAGCCAAGAAATTCCAGGTTAGGCCTGGCCACCTTGGTGAAAAGAGTAGGATTGAGGGATGAACCAGATAAGGCTGATGGCACATTGCTAAATTTTAAGGTAAACTAGACTTTCGTTTTATGATTACATCTACTTTTTTATGAGACCTCCATATTTATACACACTGATACGCATGGAGTGGGACAGTCCTTATTCATCATTATATATTGCTTCGCTCATTGGATTAACTAACTCTACTTATCATGTTAGTGGGATGATCCTCGAGTTATACCTGCAAATATGACAGTTGAAGTATCTGAGCTATTTACTCGAGAGCTAACAAAGGTAATTATCTTTCTCAACTTTTTAAACTTTTAAAGCTGAGAATACCTTGAATTACACTTCCTTTTTTTTTCTATTGATAATGTTATTATGATTCTGGAACGTTGTGAACAACTTACGCTCCTTTAAAATTTATAATTTTAGACAATGTATCTATACTAGATGAATGTGCAAGTGCAACAGTAGAGAGAATAGAGAACTTACATAGAAGTTGATGAAAACATCGGATGTGTAACCAGAAGGCACCTTAATAGCAGCACTGAAAAATCCGTACTTGTAAGAATTCTGAGAAACAAATCCAGCCCCTAAAACAACACAACACCCATATATAATTCAGAACTTTAGATTATTGCACCACACAACTCTGCTTACATATATGCAAATACAAACATATGTACATGTATGTCAGACTATAAGCGTATATATTTGCTGAATGCCCATGTATGAATAAACATTTAATGCAGCACAAGCAGAAGGGTTGTAGTTCACATGATGATGCTATTGCCAGGCGTCAACTGCCCATGAGTTCAACACATAAATCTTATAAATCTTTTCTTCCACTCTTATGTTTGACGATATTTGTTGCTTATTTGATGTTTTTGTTAGAACATTTATATAGTTATCTTTATAACTTGAATTGTGTTTACAGCAATGATGGTTATCAGATAATCATGTTGTGGGGTTGGCCTTATGCTACACACTTATGTTTGCTCATCTGAATTTGGTATTATTTTCGCCAAATTATGGAGATTAGGTGGCAATTGTATACGTATTTTACGATACAAAATGTTTCGATAAAATCATTGCTTTGTTCTTTTTCTTCTATTAATTGACCATTGACATTCTTAATTTTTTCCTTGCAGGTGTTATGTGTGTTTGGTGGAACCAACTATGTGCATTGAGTGTTTTTTTTTTGAAAACCATTCAGTGTTTGCTTTGGTTTTCAAAATATTAATTGTTACTTCATTACTTCATTAGGACTGAGTACTTGCTTGTTGGAAAGTTTGTAGAGATTCAAGACAATGTTTGCATCTTTTGTATTTTCTTTTGAACATTAGATGAGATTTATATTTGCCGTGGGCATATAAGATTTGGATTGTTGGATTTACACTTTTGAAATGTGATATTTGTCTCTGTCACACTACTTTTTGTGTCGAATGCGGGAGTGCAAACAAAAGGTCTATGAAAAGGGCTTCCAATGACTATTGGTGTTGTTAGTAGTGAGAGGCTTTTGGCCCCTCACTAAATAGCTTTTAGTGAGGGGATTTATCTCTCACTAAAAGTTGTTAAGTAAAGCATGAACCCTCACTATAAGCTATTTTAGTGAGGGGATTACCTCTCACTATAAGCTTTTAGTTTTAGTGAGAGGATTTGCCTCTCACTAAAAGCTATTTAGTGTGGTTGACATCTCGTTAGATTCTTTTAGTGAGAGACAAATCCCCTCATTAAAAACTATTTAGTGAGGGGATTGCCTCTCACTATAAGATTTTAGTGAGGGGATTGGTCCCCTCACAAAATGTTTTTAGCGAGGGAATGTGATCCCGTCACCTAAACTCTTTAGCGAGAGAGGCAATAGCGAGGGGAAAGATGACGGGATTTTCCCCTCGCTAAATATCTTTAGTGAGGGGAAATTGACATTTAGCGATGGGATTTCCCCTCGTTAAAGAGTCTTTTTTCTTGTTGTGTATATGTTATTTTTTCAAAAAAATATAAATGTATATTTTTCATAATTTTTTAATAATTAAATAATTTATTAAAAATAATACAAATAAATTGCAAAAAAGAGTAAAAATAGGAAATAGAGTTTTAGAATAGAAATAGAGTGTGGAGTTAGAAGAGAAATAGAGTTTGATGTGACAGAACCGTAAAATAAAATGGAAAATAGAGTTTTGTGGTTGGAGATGGTCTAAGGACTTTGGACTGATAATGTATAATGCATTTAATTAAAAAAGAATCCAAGTCGATATGAACTTCATACGAAATCTATCAAAACTAGGCAAACATATTCGGGTTGATATATGAAGTTAATTTGAGAATGAAATACCTAGAATTTTCTACTATTGATAATTTTTTAATGGTATCCGCATCAATTATAATGGCTCGTTCGGTTCACATACATGGGTGTCCCAAGATCATGGGTTTAATTTACACTAGGATTAACACTTAAATTTATGTATTAATCCTTTTAGAGTGACTTGTTCGATGGGAGTATTAAAGGTGGGATTATGTATTGTTGTAATGGGTGAAGTTACTAAAGTGCCCCTCCATTTATAATACCCAAATTCCAAACGTTTGAGCATTCGAAGACCTAATTCGATGATGAGCAGCTCGCAAATCTCTCAGTCTCTCTTCATCTTTTTCTTCTTTGTTGATAAAAGTATGTTGTACATATTCATTCTCAAAAGATAGTGCTAATAAAAAAATGGGGTGCTACTCTCACATCAGCAAAGTAACTACTTTGGCAACAAAAAAAAAACCTTGCAAAGAAGTAGAGAGCAATATCAACTGGCTTTGCAACTACAAAATTTCATCACAAAACGCCTCCTGTCCTGCCTACTTCAAACAACAAAGAAAAAAAACCCTCCCTTTCTAAAAAAAAAAGAGAAACCCACCATCAAAAGCCAAGAATGAAAAAAAAACTGAACTGAAAAGCCCTATATAAGCATTCAGTGACCCCAACCTCTTTTTCTTCTTCGTTTTGAAGCCACGGAGACCTTCGATTTCAATACCAAACCCTACTACTTGTAGACTCAATTCCATCCTTCTCTCGTCTTTGTGTTCGAGTTTGCTCAATTTGAGCTTCTCCTCCTTATCAAAGTATACACAGAGTCGCCATGGCTAGGGTTTGGAAACCCCAGCAGTGAGAATGAAAACTGACTCTCTTTTCTCTGTATGAGAAAGAGAAGTCATTATGTATTTATATGACTAAGTGAAGTACACATGTGAGTCATTAGTTATACGTGACACAACACGTGAGTATAATACAAATACAAAAAAATTACAATAGGGAAATTACAGTTTTACAACTAAGGAGTTATTCTTACATCTCCCCTTGAACGAAGGGGGAGTAAGATGACACCAAGTTTGTCCCTAAGAAACTGAAATCTAGATAATGTAAAACCTTTTGTAAAGATGTCCGCGATCTGATCAATTGTGGGAATATGCTGAACTGCTAGTTGCCCAGAAAGAACCTTATCTTGTATAAAAGGAATATCCAACTCGATATGCTTTGTTCGTGAATGGTAAATTGGATTTTTGGCCAGGGCAGTTGCACTCAAATTGTCACACCAAACAGTATGACAAGCTGAAAAAGGAAAACCCAACTCAGAAAGCAAAGATTGCAACCAAGCAATTTTAGCAGTTACTTGGGCTAAGGCGCGATATTCCGACGCAGTACTGGATCGAAACCACTGGTTGTTTCTTTGACTGCCAAGCCACCAAGTTATAACCCAAATATACGACACAACCAGCAACTGAACGTCTATTATCAAGAGAGGTGGCCCAGTCAGCATCTGAAAATCCAGTAACATAGAGATGGGAACCATATCAGATGTCCCTTTCAAGTACCATAATACACCCTCGAGAGCTTGCTAGTGTGTAATAGTTGGAGTTTGTTAGAACTGGCTCAACCTGTTAACAATGAAGGAAATGTTTGGTCTCGTGTGGACCAAATATTGTAAACCCCCAAGTAAACTTTGATATAGAGTGGCATCATTAAATGATGGACTGCCATTTGCATATAAGAGCTTGCTAATTGAACAAGGGGTGTTAAGGGTTTAGCATTAACCATCCCACCTTGTTGAAGCAACTGATTGACATAAGCAGTTTGGGTGAGATATATAAGCCACTCTTGTCTCTTCGAGTTTCCATGCCCAAAAAATAGTTCAACTCACCAATATCTTTTAAAGCAAAAGAAGTATACAGTTTGTCGATAAAAGACTGAATAGAAGAAATATGAGAACCAGTCACAATGATATCATCGACATATACAAGAATATACAAAATAGTCGACTCTGATAAAAAACAAACAAAGAATTATCAGCTTTTGAATTTCGAACCCCAAGAGACAAGAGTAGACTTCAGTTTGTCAAACCAAACCCTAGGTGCTTGTCACAAGCCATACAAGGATTTGTGTAATTTGCAAACATGAAAAGGAAACTGAGAATCTACAATGCCTAGGGGCTAGTTTGTAAACACCTCTTCACCGAAAGTGCCATTAAGAAAGGCATTATTCATGTCTAACTGATGTAAAGACCAACCAAATTGAACTGCCAAGGATAAAATGACCCTGATAGTGGCAGCTTAGACAACTGGGCTGTAGGTCTCTCCAAAATCTATACCGAGGACTTGTCGAAATCCCTTAGCCACTAATCTAGATTTGTATCGATTAATGGATCCATCATAATTTCTTTTTATAGAAAATATCCACTTATTGTCCACAACATTTTGAGAAGAGGAAGTTGGGACTAATGACCAAGTAGCATTTTGCATAAGAGCATGATATTCCTTATCCATAGCCTCCTTCCATTTAGGATCTTTGAGAGCTATTTTAGCCTATGTAGGAATATCATAAATTAATGTGTGCAATAAAAACTTTCTTTTTACTTATCCCATCTTTGGCTCTAATAATCATAGAATGTGTGTTCATAGGAATACAAGCATTAGAAGTGGAAATGGGAACTTACTCAGAAGTTGGAACCTCATGGAAAGAGATAGGGAAACAGGAATTGACGGTGATGAAGAAGAACATGGTAAAGATGATGGAGGAGGACTCGTGGATAATGTAGACTTAGGAACACTATGAGTATTGTAATATGGCAGAGGAACAGAGAAAACACCATGATCAGGCAGACCCCAGGAATGGAGTTAGGCGGAAACAATGTATTATATGAAAATTCATCTTCATTGAATAAAACATGACGAGTGATAAAGATGTGACTAGCAGAATTTAAGCACTTATACCCTTTATGGATGGAGCTGTACCCAAGGGAGAGACACTTTTCAGACCTAAATTGATACTTATGCTTGTTGTAAGGTCGAAGATAAGGGACACAAGCACAACCAAAGACCCTAAGAATACTGTAATCAGGTACTCGCTGATACGGTTTCTCATATGGAGACAAACCTTTCAACACAATAGTGGGAAGTCGATTAAAAAACAAGCTGTTTCACACGTATCCCACCGAAATTTCATTGGTAACTGACTCTTTCAACAATATGTCCGTGTTTGCGTTCAGCTCGACCATTTTGTTCACGAGTATGGGGACATGAATGTTAAAACATAATCCTATGGGAATCAAGAATAGGTTTAAAACTTTGAAATTCTCCACCCCAATTAGACTGGACACATTTGATGGTGGTCTGAAACTGATTTTCGACCATAGTTTTAAAATGAATGAAGGCCTTAACAGCATCAGATTTGAGATGTAATGGATATAACCAGGTAAATCGAGTACAATTATCCACAAAGTGTATATAGTAATTAAAACCACCAATTGAGGTAACTGGAGAAGGCCCCCACAAATTAGTATGTATAAGATCTAATACATGTGAAGAAATATGCTAAGAAACTGTAAACGGTAAAGCATGTATCTTCCCCAAAGGACAATGTGAACAAAAATTATGAACAGAATTAAGAGGTAAATGAAGATGATTGTTGAAAACCTGACATAAAACTCGATGAGCAGGATGTCCAAGCCTTGAATGCCATAGACTTGACAAACCTTTATTAGATGCAAGAAAAGCAGGCGGAGTACCAGGAGAATGCACTGGAGGTCCAACCAGACGATATAGACCATTATGCAAGGATCCATGAAGTAGCACTTCATTGGTGGGGATATCCTTCACAAGACAAGTATTTCAAAGAAACTCGATTAGGAAATTATTGTCACGAGTCAACTGAGACACACTCAATAGATTATTTCTAATGCTAGGAATACATAAAGCATTATGAAATGATAGTTTAGAGCCAGCAGATGGGATGAAATCTGAACCAGCATTAGTAATAGGTAAATAAGTGCACCTACCATTAGTGAAGCATTACCTCCATACGGTGTACAATTGCCTAGTTGGGATGGATCAGATGTTATATGGGATGAAGCGCCACTATCCATATACCAAGAGGAATCTGGACAAAGTGAAGTAGTACCAAGGAATGAGTTTTGTTGTTGAGGGATAGAAGGTTATAAAAGGAGTGAACCTCATCTGTGGTTGATTCGGAGAAGGCATATTCTGTTGCGACCCCATGTATTTCATATCGGCACGAAAATAACAAACAGCAGCGGAGTGACCAAATTTTCCACAAATTTGGCAAGTTGGCTTGTTATTAATGCTCGAGCGAAAATCACCTCGACCTCGATTGCGACCTCTTCTTCCACAATTTCCATTTCTATTGCTGGAACCTCCATTACTATTGGAAGAAATCTGAAAATTGACATTAGAAGACTGTCCACCGGAACGATTAGTCTCCGGCTTCACTTCATCAACTTGAACAGTTGGAGAGGATTCATGCAGTGACAATGAATTCAAACCTTGACTAACATTATACTGTTCTAGTGTGCACTCAAAGTTGAGAAGATCAGACTTAAACTCGTGCCAAGAAAGATCAGTTTGGCATTAAAGAATGGAAGTAATAGCCAAATACTTAACATCCAATCCCAACAAGCAATTTGAGATAAGATCATCAACACTCACAGGTGATCCAGCCACTGCTAGGCTATTTGCTATCCCTTTCATCTTCAATAGATATTCCTGCACCTTCATTGTGCCCTTTTTGGTGTTCTGCAACTATTTCCTGAGTATATGAACTTGAGAACGATTGTTCACTCCACAACATTTCTCGATGGTTGAACATAACTGATGAGCAGTGCGATTGATTGCCGGATTTATGATAGAAGTAGCAACATCCTTCAAGAGTGTCATCATCAACCAACAATACACCATACGATCATGGCTAAACTAGACCTTATAAGACGGATTCAACAATCTATCTTCGAAATACTTCTTGGGACATGGAAGAGTGCCAAACAAGTAACAATCCAGAACATAGCCCTCTATGATCAGTATCACAATGGACTTCGACAACAAAAAATTGGTATCATCTAACTTAATCGTAATAAACCAGCTCAGAGAGTTACCAAATGGAGCATTCGACGAGCCAATCCCTCCGTGATTCAATCCTTGTTGAGGAATTCCAGATCCAGATTGCGTTGATGTCGATCCAGACTCAAGTTTGGTCGAAACACCCTCCATGACTAAACCTTTCAGAACTACACTTACAGACTACAGATCTTTATGAATAATCCTTAATTTCTTCAGATTTGAATGCATAATCGTTAGATCTACTTTTTTTAGAGATCAGACCTGTGCTTCTTCTTTATAGATCCTTGCGCTAGCATAGTAGATTTACTATTCTCATACACAACTTCAACGAACTTACACACCAGAACGTCGAGCGCATAGATCTGAGTGACATTTCTGCAGATCTTTGTCACTAAATACTAGATCTATGCAATAAAACCTCGAATCGAGACTTCTTGACATTGCTAAACAACGTTTCTGAATGAAAACCTACATTGAACAACGCTTCTGCAGATCTGAAAGACGTCTTTGCAAATCATCGTTACCAACAACTAGATCTAAGAATTGGAACCTCGGATCAAGGCTTCTTGGCGCTAGCCTTGAAGCTCTGATACCATGTCAAAGTATACACTGAGTCGCCATGGCTAGGGTTTGGAAACCCTAGCAGTGAGAATGAAAGCCGACTCTCCTTTCTCTGTATGAGAAAGAGAAGTCATTATGTATTTATATGACTAAGTGAAGTACACATGTGAGTCATTAGTTACTCGTGACACAACACGTGAGTATAGTACAAATACAGGAAAATTACAATAGTGAAATTACAGTTTTACAACTAATGAGTTATTCTTACACTCCTCCACTGTCAACAATGGCGAATCGATTGGTCTTGGATTGTTGTCGATGCCATGGAGTTCATTGTAGACGAAGAAGCCGAGGAAGGATCTGATGGTTGCATCAGATGAAGTGAGTGCGAGCGCAGAAGAGGATGCAGATAAAGGAGAATACCTTGGCTCAGAGGCTGGTGCTCGGATCTCTTCTTCTCGCATTGGAACCGACTAGGGTTGGGAATGATAAGAATAGAAAATAGGAGAGTGTGTTTGTTTCATGTATTTGGTGAGGGCATTTAGGTCATTTGGTAAGTCACATGAATGAGACTAATTATAACTGATGAAATGGTGGTTTAAAATAGTCTCAAGGTTATAGGCTAAAATATTCCTGTGGACTATTCTGTATGCGAACCGAACACTAAGCTTAATTTGTCCAACTACTTAATCCCAACCTATACTATGAACCGAACAGGCCTTAATAATTATTTTTTCTTTATTAAAAGGTTGCATAATATATTTCATTCAACGCACTCCATCTTGCACTCGCTTATAAGAGACCATAAAACCTAATTGGTAAATACACCATATTTCATTTAATGCACTCCATCACACACTATAGTATATTCATTATAGTACCTGAATCGTCGACTTTTTTTGTTTGATGCGACACCATAAACCCTATTTGGTGAACACACTCCATCCCACAATGACATATGACACATTTTTATTTTTTTTAGAAATGTTATACTAACCCAGAAAATGCACTGACTTTTCACACCGACTGACATGGAGTTGACGTGAACCTGTTAGCGAGTCCCTGTCGTCAATTCTCTCTTCAAAAAAGAAAAAACAATAAAAAGAAAAAAAAAGTCAAAAAGGTTAATGGTGACTGTCAGTCGACTAACGAATGGCTGACAGTCGGCTGACATGCACTGTAGCATGATGTGCCCAAAAATTTTGAGATTTTATTTCATTTTTATTTCTTTTCATTTCGAGAGTGAGAACCAGACAGCAGAACCTTCTCTTCCTCATTTTTCTCTCGACCAAAAACCCTAAAAACCAAGGTGACTGGTGACCAAAAATTGAAAGAGACTACCAGCAGTGGAACTTTTGCTAGTGGAATTGACTACACGTTTGAGTGGAGAAGCTGTGGAGGAGTCTTTTCTTCAGGGGCGAGGGAAAGAGGCTCTGTCAAAACTAGAATATCGACCTTGCCCGTGCAACATTCCCATTCACCAGCTATGTCATTTTTGTTGGAGGAATCGACTAAACGTTTGAGTGCAGAAGCTGTGGAGGAGTCTTTTCTTTAGGGGTGAGGCAGGGAGTCTCTGTCAAAACTAGAAGAACGGCCTTGCTCGTGCAACATTCCATTTTTGGAACGTAGTCACTTAGTCACTAATCACTGATCGACTTTTCTTTTTCTTTTTATCGTCTTGTATGTAAATTCTACTTTATTTGATGGTTTTAAATGGGTGACCATCTACGGCTTGCAGTGTGTGACGACCCTAAATCTCCCAGGGTCGCCCCACGCCCTCTGCCCACAAGCCCAGCAGCGCCTGTCACGTCACCAGACACGTCATCACTGCTGCCACGTCCGCAGCTCTGTGAAGTGATGCTCCGTGTAACTAATCCTACTATATTAAGTTGTCTGATACATCTAGCAGGTTAGTTAATAATTACAACTACATCATTAGCGGAAGCATTACATTCGTATTTTATGAGAATTTATTTATCCTAAGTAGTGGAAAACACGGATATAAACACCATGTATATAACTGAGACGAAATAAATAGTAATCCATATATATGTGATAAAGTTCTAAAGTCCCCAAAACCCAGCAAAACAAAATATACATACATGATATCAAAACACGAACTATCAGCAACAACGGTTTCAAAGATAGTCGCCTAGTACCTCTTTTCCCTTGCTTTTGCTCGTACCAGGACCTGTGCTTAGTTGTCCAACACATACAACAACGAGCCTAGTGAGTAAATTCCCAAGAGAAGTCTACATGATAATCATGAAAACCATAATAACCTACAAGATATGTGAATATGACCCTGGCAACAGGAATCATATTCCCATGGCTAGCAGTAACCAGCATTCACAACAAATATGACGATCACACAGTGAATATAAAACATCATTGGAGTAATCCCGTTCAACCAACGATATCAATGAAAACTAGATAGAGGTGTGACGGAATATAACAAAACTAGATCATACTTTGTGAATTCAGATGCCCAAGCTGAGCACATCAAGCCTAGACTACACCCGAACCACTAACGGTGACCGGAAACACATCACAACCCATCGGACACGTGCACCCCGTTACTCGGGTAGCTATTCACTGGCTGTGCCAAGTAAACGCGCTACAATCTAGCCCGCTCAATTCCGTACTACGACCATCCCGATCAATCTTCGACCATGTGAACAAATCAAACACCGACCAACACATGATCACAGTGCATAAACATGGCAACCAGATAAGTAACAAAGCGATAAATGAATAATTTGATAAACAATCATTTACATGGACACACCATGAATGAATTAAAGTGTAACATTCTCAAGGGTTTTACGTGCCTGTAACTACACACTCTGACTTCTCGGACCTGTCAATCCGACCCGCTTAGCTCTTCTATGCCCGAGCTATGGTTCCCCAATCCCTGAAGTCCATTTATAGTGTTTTATAGTATTTAGAAATACATTATGTAATTTTTTATGATATTATATCATATATTAAATTTTCAGTTATGGTACCTCTTTCGGATAATGTCGGGGTTTCAAAAATACCCAAAAAGTCCCGAAACCACTTTTCTACCTTTTGCTTAATTTTCTATATTTTTCTAGAATTTTCTTTAATTTTTCTGATATTTTTCAACTATTTTCCGAATTTCCAGAAAATAAAATAATATATAATATATTTTTTATTTTTTATTTAATTTATTATATTTTTATATAAATGCATCAAAATTACACCTCAAATCCACCAAAACAACACCAAATTCTTGGATCAAAATACATATAAATAAACCCAAAATTTACCAAATTCACCTCAATTTTCCACAAATCCAATCCAAATCAACATATTTCAACAAAACCAAACTCAAGAACATCGAATTCATCAAAAACAGTGAGGAAATCCTCCAAAAATCAAAGTTAACCTCAATCCATGAAACCCATATTTTTTCAAAAATTCAAATTTATGAGAGATAAATTACCTTAGATCCATTGTTGTGAGGCTCAGATTCCCTCTCCCAAAGCTCGAATTCTCCTCTCTAAGCTCAAATTTGTCCCTCTCCAACCTCGATTTCTCTCACAGAACCTCTCAAATTGTTTGAGAAAAATATTGGATTTGCATGCATTTGATCGATCGAATTGTATTTATACATTGGTTCTAATATGGCGTGTGCACGCATCTCGAGGATGATCGGACGGTTCCTGATCACCCCGTGTCACCCAAATTCGAAACACCTTATCATAACACTCATTTCCTTAAATCACCTTATTGTGCATCTCGAGAATTATTCTATGCATGCTAATTTTTCCTATCAAACTATAGGACTTTAATTAATTCATTAATACATTTATTCAACCTTAGGTTAAATCACCTAATAAATCATATAAAAATCATAGGTTAGTCACATTAACACACAGCTACCCGACAACCCATGCCCCGTACCTCGACTATCCCGTATCCAGTAACCAGTTCTCAACACGCACTTCGGGACATATACCCAACTCGTAGCCTTACCCGATATCAACTTACACACATATGATGTTTATATAAATAATAATAAATTTTCACAACACAATAATAGACATACAACATACACAAATAACATATATACCTGGGTACTCATATCTGAGTCAACCCCACTGCCTACGTAACGCCCAAATTACCCGTTAATCTCCGTGATTAACGCTAATCCTTATTATATTAATTTGGACAGTTACAATTCTTTCCAACTAGGAGAATTTCGTCCCTGAAATTTAAGATAACCAATATCTCTTCTCGAAGTTACAAAGCGAACTCAACTACCCGCTATTCAACCTGACACGCGTAGTCTAAATGAACTACTCAACTCTAACCCTTCAGTGAACGAATCAACTGAAATTCTTAGGGAACACATCATCCTATTCCAGGGAAACACATCAACCTAGCCCTGGTGAACAAATTAACCAGTATTGTCTAACTATTTGGCCCTGGTGAACAAATCAACCAGCCTTCACCCAAAATCCTGGTGAACAAATCAACCAGTATCCCACTAAAACCTGGTGAATAAATCAACCAGACTCCCACAATCCTCAAGTGTACGAATCAACTAGGACACACTAATCTAAGTGAACTAATCAACCTAGGTGTAACGAATGCAGGGAATGCAACAAAACAACAATTATAATGAACACATCAACCTATATGCAACACACACATATAAAAATACAATAATAACGTACCCTGCTCATGCTGTGGGTCGTCTCTCTCACTGGCTGTGCCACGACATGAACTCTCTCATCTGTCTGTGGAATCTCTGGTGTTGGAAAGGCTCTATGACAATCCATACTGATGTGACCTCAATGATCGCACCTATATCATCTACGTCTGTCACTTCCTCCAGACTGTCGGCTTTTAGAGTGCCGTCTACAACTCCGGTCTCTCTGATCTCGATCTCTACCTCTCTGGTCTTGTGTATAAGGCTGTTGTGGTGCTAACATCGCATATGCCTTATCGTCTCTATCATCACCTCTGTACTGTCGATCTCGTGGTCTGTCCTCATATCGTGGTCTACTGTCATGGTGATCACTCCCACTATTTCCATCCGACGGGTCTCTCTGTCTCTTTGGTCCCTGATCAAACCGAGAACCTTGCCCAGACTTGTCTATCAGCTCCCCCTAGATCGTAGGTATGTCTCACGAGACAATGCTCTATCATATACAACCTGTAAAGTCTCGGCTCCATTCGCAACTATCACGCAACCTATCCTCTCATCCAAACCCCTGATGAAATAGTAGATCTGGAGACTCTCGGTGTTCACCATGTCCATGGCATACATCATAAGGTACCTGAATGAGTCCATGTACTGTGATACTGCCATAGTACCCTGTCTCAATACCAGGAACTGCTCTCTAAGCCTCAACTATACCTCGGTGGGAATATACTCATCGAGAAATAACTGTCAAAACTCTACCCATGTAGACGGTATGGTATGGATGTCAGTGTAGGTCGTCCACCAAACCGCTACTTGACCTCTCAAATAATATCCTGAAATACGTGCCTGATCTACCTCCGGTACCTCTATCAACTGATGTAGATGCCGGTGCGTCATCAACCATCGTCCAGCAACCTCTGGATCACTAACCCCAGTAAAGTAGGTGGGGTTGAATCTCATAAAATCTTTCACCATCTTGGCTGCTTCTGACATCTTACTCCTGGTGGTCAAAATAACTGTCTGCTGCTTTGTAGTATTAGGCGTCACCTCAGTAGTATCGGCTGGTACCACAATAGGTTCAGCTCTCTCTCTCAATGTCTCAGTCCCTGTCGCTTTGTGTGTCAAGCGCTTGGTGCAATCACGCCCAGAAGGGGTAGGTGTAGCTAACTCAGCAGTCGGTGCTACTGCAGGTATCCTCGAGCTCGGTATGTATTCCATAAGCTCTAACATCTGTGCCTGCTGCAATAATTGCTGATCCGTAACTCTCTACACCATGGCCCGCAAATCAGCTACCTCTCTAGTGGTGTGATCACTACTCTCCCCAACCTCCTATTGAGAAGTCGGAGGGATGGGTGTAGGAGTATGTCCGTCCATAGTAGTCTGCATCGATTTCCATGTCCGGATCAATTCCCAATATACGTATGCATATAATATATATAAATACAACAATACATATATCACATTACAATACTAACTCTACCCGTCTCCATTGCTTCCCAACTAAAAGTTTTAGTCCATTCATCGGGTTTTCACATCTAATTTTGTTTAAAGTTTATGCTCTTTCCTTAACTTTATTAATTCAAGGCCCTATCGACCTTGCTGTAATACCAAACTGTGACGGCCCTAAATCTCCCGGGGTCACCCCGTGACCCACGCCCTCTGCCCAGCAATGCCTGTCACGTTACCAGACATGTCATCACTGCTGCTATGTCCGCAACTCTGTGATGTGACGCTTCGTGTAACTAATCCTACTATATTAAGTTGTCTGACACATCTAGCAGGTTAGTTGATAATTACAATTACATCATTAGCGGAAGCATTACATTCGTATTTTATGAGAATTTATTTAACCTAAGTAGTGGAAAACCCGGATATAAACACCATGTATATAACTGAGACGAAATAAACAGTAATCCATATACATGTGATAAAGTTCTAAAGTCCCCAAAACCCAGTAAAACAAAATATACATACATGATATCAAAACACGAACTATCAGCAGCAACGATCTCAAAGATAGTCGCCTAGTACCTCTTTTCCCTTGCTCTTGCTCGTACCAGGATCTGCACTCAGTTGCCCAACACATACATCAACGAGCCCAGTGAGTAAATTCCTAAGAGAAGTCTACACGATAATCATGAAAACCACAATAACCTACGAGACATGTGAATATAACCCTGGCAACAGGAATCATATTCCCATGGCTGGCAGTAACCAACATTCACAACAAATATGACGATCACACATAGCGAATATAAAACATCATTCGAGTAATCCCGTTCAACCAACGATATCAATGAAAACTAGATAGAGGTGTGACGGAGTCTAAAAAAACTAGATCATACTTTGTGAATTCGGATGTCCAGGCTAAGCACATCAAGCCTAGACCACACCCGAACCACTAACGGTGACCAGAAACACATCACAACCCACCGGACACGTGCACCCCGCTACTCGGGTAGTTATTCATCAGCTGTACTAAGTACACGCGCTACAATCTAGCACACTCAATTCTGTACCCCGACCATCCCGATTAATCTTCGACCATGTGAACAAATCAAACACCGACCAACACATGATCACAGTGCATAAACATGGCAACCAGATAAGTAACAAAGCGATAAGTGAACAATTTGATAAACAATCATTTATATGGACACACCACGAATGAATCAAAGTGTAATGTTCTCAAGGGTTTTACGCACCTGTAGTTACGCACTCCGACTTCCCAGACCCGTCAATCTGACCTGCTTAGCTCTCCTATGCCTGAGCTATGGTTCCCCAGTCCCTGAAGTCCATTCATAGTGTTTTATAGTATTTAGAAATACATTATGTAATTTTTATAATATTATATCATATATTAAATTTTTAGTTGTGGTACCTCTTCAGGAGAATGTCGGGGTTCCAAAACTCGAAACAACTTTTTTACCTTTTTCTTAATTTTCTATATTTTTCTAGAATTTTCTCTAATTTTTCTGATATTTTTCAACTATTTTCCTTATTTCTAGAAAATAAAATAATATATAATATATATTATTTATTTTTTTATTTAATTTATTATATTTTTATATATATTTTTTATGTGGGCCCCCTGAACCGGTCCGGTTCAAGTGGGTTGGACCGGACCGCCCGGTCCGGTCCGGCCCAGAGTCGCACACACGCGGGAGGCGCGCGTGTGCACTATCTTCCTCACTCCCAAAAACGATTTCGTCTCTTGTTTTCTAGAGACGAAATCGTCTCCTTTTTTTTTTCTTCCTTTCTTCTCTTCTTCTTCTTCCTCTTTCAATCTCAAAGCACTAAAGACCCTCAATGCATCAAAATTACACTACAAATTTACCAAAATAACACCAAATTCTCGGATCAAAATTCATGTAAATAAATCCAAAATTTATCAAATTCGCCTCAATTTTTCACAAATCCAATCCAAATCAACATATTTCATCAAAACCAAACTCAAGAACACCGAATTCATCAAAAACAGTGAGGAAATCCTCCAAAAATTCAAGTTAACCTCAATCCACAAAACTCACATTTTTTTCAAAAATTCAAGTTTATGAGGGATAAATTACCTTAGATCGATTGTTGTGAGGCTCGGAGTCCCTCTTCCAAAGCTCGAATTCTCCTCTCCAAGCTCAAATTCGTCCCTCCCCAACCTCGATTTCTATTACAGAACCTCTCAAATTGTTTGAGAAAAATGTTGGATTTACATGCATTTGATTGATCGAATTGTATTTATACATTGGTTCTAATCTGGCGTGTGCACGCATCTCCAAATTCGAAACACCTTATCATAACACTCATTTCCTTAAATCACCTTGTTATGCATCTCGAGGATTATCCTATGCATGCTAATTTTTCCTATCAAACTATAGAACTTTAATTAATTCATTAATACATTTATTCAACCTTAGGTTAAATCACCTAATAAATCAAATAAAAATCGTAGGTTAGTCACATTAACACACAGCTACCCAACAACCCATGCCTCGTATCCCGGCTATCCTGTACCCTGTACCCAGTTCCCGACACGCACTTTGGGACATAAACCCGACTCGTAGCCTTACCCAATATCAACTTACACACATGTGATGTTTATATAAATAATAATAAATTTTCACATCACAATAATAGACATACAACATACACAAATAAGACATATACCTAGGTACTCATATCCGAGTCAACCCAGCTGCCCACGTAACGCCCGAATTACCCGTTAATCCCCGTGATTAACACTAATCCTTATTAAATTAATTTGGACCGTTACACAGTGGGACCATTTAGGGCTTGTAGTGGAGGCTTGAGTTTAGGCTTCTTCCAGTTGTAATCCCTAATTTACCTATCTCTGTTTACTAGTTTTATGGTCCTAATATGGGTTTAAGGGTTTAGGTGACCAAGATATGCAGTTCTTGAAATTTCAAAAATTGTTAAGTTAGGGCTTCGAAGGGGCAAATGGATTTAAGGTTAATAAAAGATAGAATTTGTAGAGTTTTCTAGGGGGGTTAAAGTATACTTTCAAAATTTGAACTTCAATGGAAATATGGGGTTTAGGGCACTTCAATAGGAATATGGGGTTTAGGACGTGGTTGTTAATGTAATCTGTATAGGAATAAGTTTTATTTAGGTTTTATAGTGACAATTTATGTTTCAATAGGGTTATTTTGAATGGGATTATGTGTCGACTGGTTTGTGCTTGATTTAGTTATGTTACTAATTTTTATTTATGAATCGGAGGTGTTCATATTTAGTGAATGTGTGCATATCTAATTCTTGAATGAAAGTGTTTTTTATGGTTGTTGTTTGCTAGTCAAATTGCAGTAACATAAAATTGTTTTATAGAAAGTGAATGGCCCTAATATACGAAACTTGTAGGAGCTATGGAAGGGACGACCACTTTGAGAACTTTCCCGTAGAGGCCGCATTGCTCAATGTGTTCAATATGTTTCCTTAAGAAAATGGTAATCAAGAAGGAAGGCCCCAACAAAGGTCGACCTTTTACTATTTGTGACAATGATTGGTGCAAGTGCTTCACATGGACCGACATCCCTCTGCGTCGCCTAATAATGCGTCCTTGACTAAATAGAAGGGACACTGACAATATATCGAGTGCGAAAAATAGTCATCTCGCTATTTTCTGCTATAATCCTCAGCTGATGGTACCCAGATCTCAAATTTGTCTTTGAGAACCACTGTGCTCCTGTTAGCTAGTCGAACAAATCATCAATGCGAGGGAGTGGATACTTGTTCTTCATTGTCACCTGGTTAAGCTGTCTATAATAAATATACAATCGAAGGCAGCCATTTTTCTTCTTAACAAATAAGACCGGTGCACCCCAAGGTGACATGCTAGGATCAATAAAACCTAACTCCAACAGCTCATCAAGTTGTGATTTCAGCTCCTCTAGCTATTTTAAAGCAATACGGTATGGTGGAATGGATATCAGTTTGGTCCCCATAAACAAATCAATAATAAAACCAATCTCCCTAGGCGGTGGTAAACGTGGTAGCTCCATTGGAAATACCTCAGAAAACTCTCGTACTATAGGTATCTCCTCCATCCTAGTCTTAACTTTTCTTGTCGTACCTAAAATACTAGCAAATGTCTCAACATCCTTTCTAGAAGCTACACTGCCTCTAGTAGTCGACAATCTAGTTGAAGTTTGCTGGAAACTAAACTCTGGATACTCGAGATTCTAAAAGATGACTCTCTTGCTGAAGTAATGGATCTGTGCATGATATGCACCCAACCAATCCATTTCCAACAAAACATCAAACTTTAGGAACTCCAACACTCTCAGGTATGTAGGTAAGACATGACCCCTTATCTCTACCAAACAATCAACATATAACAAGTTTAGGTAAATCTTTTCCCGAACAACCGTGCTAAGGATAAAAGGTCTCTCTAGCCTAGTATGCCTCAAACCCAAATCATCAACCATGCGACCTGAAATAAATGAAGCCATGGAACCAGAATAGAACATAGTATACATGAAATGATTACAAATGTAAACCATACCTTCCACAAGGTTACGAGTAGTGGTCTGGTTTGGCGTGAAAATAGTATGAACCGGCTCCAAGCTTTTTTGTAGCTGTCCTCGACCTAATCGTGGACAAGCACCGATAAAATGACCTATCTGTCCACACTCTAAGCAGGCTCCCTGAGAACCTAATCCAGACGAAACACTCTATCCCTGTCTATGTGACTAACCAAAACTCTGACCCTAGTCATATCTAGAACCCTGTCTAGGTCTCTGCCCATGACCACCACCTCTGCCATTAGTTCTTTGATACTACTGTCTCTGAGGACCTGGCGATGCTGGTTGTTGTAGTGTACTAACATAACTACGTACTAAAGCAGGTGATACAATAATAATAGAAGACGGAGATATCACATATGTTACACTTTGTGCTCAATCAATCCATATCCAATATTTTGAAGTTAGAGTTTGTTGAGGTATAACCTCAATTCTCATTATAATCGGGATCAATGGTAGTGTAAAATGAAAACGAAATTGGTACTAGACCTTGCCACGAGTTTCACATCAATTGATGGTAGTCGACGTTAAGATTGGGTCTAAATTGGTGCAAGTTTGGTCAAGTTTGGCAAGATAATTGGTCTATAAAAGTTTGGTATGTTGTGGACAAAGTTAAGATTTTTGGGGTTTTGGTTTGATAAAGATCAGTGTTATAGACATTTTATGAAGATGAACTATTTTGTCAAGAGTTTGGCTCAATTTGGTGAAAAAATGGATCCAAAAGAGCATCAGAAGTCAAAACACATCAAAACAGGGATTTATGGGAATTAATAGATAAAAAGAATTAAGCTGCTGACAAGCAGCTAAGGGTTTAATATAAAAGAGCACATTTCAACAGAACATTTTCAAACGTTCAAACTCTAACGTCTCTGCCATTTCTCTTACACGCGGAGCTCCCGACGTCAAATTTTTTTTCTAGTTTCTCACAGCAAAATAGTAAAGCATTGTGAGATGGTCAGTTTTAACCAAGTCGTCGTGGTGGAAACAAGGGATTTGGCCCAAAATTTGGTAAAATCTTAATCTAAAGTGTTTTTCCTCAATTCAATTTGAAATCTCGCGATTTTTCTATTTATTTCACGGGGTTTTTAGGAATTGATATCGATTGTTGTGAATTAATGTATTGGGTTGATTTGCATCAATTTGGGAAAAATTCCACCAGCATGGGGTTAATGTTTTTGGGACTTGAATTGATGCGATTCAGTTGATAATTGTTTTAAAGATGGTTTTATAGTTGATATTAATATATATTGGTATTTTGAATGATTTGATGTCGATTTTAATCCAAATTGACTCTACGGGCTGTGGAAATATATGAAAGTTGGTATGGAGTGGTTTGTGGTGGTTGTTGGCCTGATTTGAGGATTTAACTGCAAAAATATTGATTTACAAAAGTTTTCTCAGTTCAAAATAAATAAAGTTTGCATTGTCAACAGATTGTATTGGAAAATTCATAATTTTTCTGTCTGTGATCTGATTTGAATGCTCTTGGAGTATATGAAAAGTATGAAATATGTAGTACAAGTTTTTTTGTCAGTATGGCACATATTGAGGTTTTCAAGGTTAAAAAGTTACCCGAAGTTAGCTAGTTGAAGTTATAAATAATTATATTTGGAACTACCTCTTGAGCGTACTTTGGTTGCAGATTTCACGAAGTTTCATGATTTGGTTTCACTTCAAGCTTGACCATAATATACTTGGGTATGCAAGGAAGCTATTGGTACCAGTTTTAAGGTGATTTGATGCCCCAAAAACCCTGAAAAGTCTGCTAAAAATTGGTTAGTCGTAGTAAGTGACAGTTACACAGAAAATTCGTAAGGGACGAATTTGAGTCGTGTGAGTGCATAATAGCATTGGACACGGGTAAGTAAACTAGTAGAAAAATTTACAATTATTTTTTTAGCTTTAAATTGTTACTGTTATAGCTCTATTCGTATTTGGAATTCTATTCTGATTGAGTAGTCCAAGGGCAAGTGAGTCAGCATGATTTTTGGTAGGACGGATATCTAGAGTAAGTTACCAGAATCACAACCCTCAGGATGCAAGGTATGGTTTTTGGTTATATATATGGCGTGAGAATTCTTTTTTAGATTGTTGGGGAATTCTGCATTTTCGTAGGAATTTAGGGTGGTGTAAATGTACCACGTCCTAAACTTTGAGTTTGGTAAGAGTTTTCCCTCGACTCAATGAGAGTTTAGTAGGTGTTTTTATTGGGAAATGTGCCCTAGGTCAATCCATTAATAGTCTTTATGAATACATTTTAGTTAATAAAATATAGGATTTTATTTGTTGTTTATTATAATTGATTTGCATGTTTACATTATAATAAGATCCATTGGTATTTACTGAAATATTCTAAATGTCCCTAGTCGATTATTATACTGGGAACTATAATGAATTAAGACTAGTGTGAGTCTTGATTGATGATCATATGATGATCATACGTATAGGAATACGAATAAAGATCATGAGTACTTGTTAGGGAACAAAGTACTGGACCGACCCGCTATGAGAACATCACATGGATTAAGTCATAGTTGTTTCTCATGATAGGTATATTTTTCAGTCCTCTGACTTGAGATTACCAGAGACTTCAACATTAGGAATACAGTGATTTGACGCAATCAAACGTTGTCTTTAACCGGACGATTATAAAGGTTGTGATTGGTTCTTGTGTGAATAATGTGGTGCGATTGTGTAATCGAGATAGAATTTGTCCCTCTCATATAGAGAGAGATGTCCAGTGGATCCCTCGATGTGTTAGACTGTTAAAAGGCCTAGTCTAAGTGAATTGATATTGATTAATGTCACTTAGATGTTTTCAGTCTACCTAGAAATAGAGACTAGTACGATTGAACATGTTGGAAGACAATTCCATGTCTTATGTTTGATCAAAAGGATATCGTGTGACAAAAATATGTTATATACACTATTGATTTGGTTGTATCGATTTGATACTCGTACAACTTGGGTAGTCATAATGTCTTGCTAGAGACCGCTTATGACTTGTATACCAAAATATGTTTTGGTACACTGCCAACGTTGTATGAGCCTATTGGGTCGCACAATGAGAATGGTTTTGCGAGATTTTAAGATGGTTCAGAAAAATGAATTTTATATGATAAAATTCATGACAAAAACGTCCTTGTAGTGTATTACACTTATACTTCTTTAAGTAGGGGTATATGTATAATTTACTTAACCGTCTATATACAAGGGTTGTATAAATAGAAGCATTGAGTTAGAATACAAGTACGAAAGATTTAAAAAAGGGCTGAAACTCTATTTTCATTTTAAGAAACGACTTAGGGTTTTTTGGTATGCTCTGGATTGTTTTGGAGAGAAACAAAAAAGGTTTGGTATTCTCTCGAAGCTAGCACTTTAAATCTCGACCGCCGTTCGTGTGTGGACTGTTGATAGAGGGCGTTCGTTGTTGGCAACGCCTTAGAGATCGATTAACCTTAAAAAAGGTACATTGCGAGTGAGGTATGATTAAGTTTTCATAGTATAAACGTGTTTTAATGGAATTTGATTCGGATGCTGTTGGGGTTTTTTCACAAAATTGTTTTGTAATCTCCACTGCGTATGAACCCCAAAAACCTAACAGTGGTATCAGAGCCTTCGAGTTTGATTCCATTAAACTCATTGCATGTTTTCTTATGATATATGATTAAAAGCATGTTAATAGTTGATGTATATGTGATATATATAAGTTTTCTATGAGATTTATTATCATGTTGTGTATATGATACATATATTCGTGATTTAATTGAAATCAGTTTCGTACATGCAAGTAACCATGTTAGGTTAATTTGAATAATTTTAATGAATTGAATTTCGTATTATGTAATCCATGACACCATTAGGTATAATGTTTATTTTCGTGTATTGATGCATGGATGAAATCTCTGTAATTCAGTATGCATATTTAGGTTACATTAGTTTAAGTTTCTTTAATTGTATAAGTCTGAATGTTAACTCGAAACTAATATGATTAGGTTCGATTGAGATAGTAGTTCATGATTCAACTACATATTTGTGATTATTTGGATGAAGATCGAAATTGCAAATAATTAATTTTCAAAATTATTTCTTTATCTTGTTATATCTATTTTGTTATGAAGTTTCTATTTGATAAAGATAGATAACAAATTAGATTAGGAGATGTAAGCAAAATCGGTTTGTTATCCCTATTGGATAGGAGATAAATATGGAGAAGTTTGTTATTGGTGATATGCTAGAATTCAAATATCTAAAGTCCTAATTGGATTAGGATAAGATCATTACTTAGATGTGGGTCCGAGTTAATTAAAAATGTTTTAATTGACTTAATTTTGGATAAATTGAGAGTTAGTATAGTAAAATTAGCGAAAAATATGATTTTCTATAGCAAATTTAATTGTTTACTTACAAATCACTAAAACTGAATAAAATCCCTCTATTAAATCTTAAGTCTTGTGCCATCCAATTTTAAACACTTATCAAGGCCGAGATCGCACTAATATAGTTTTAGCCATAGTTGGGTGTATTGTTTTATCCTGGTGAGATAAGTTGGGTAAGAGTTACCTAAATGTTTAAATTGGTCCAACTTAATAAAGCTATCAAAATAGTTTTGGACTTTAGGCATATGATGAGATAAAAACATGCTAAGACATAAGATGACCTGTATCTCATAAAAGTATCTAAAATTACATAAGATGTAATTGGTAAGCTCATTACCTACCTAAATAATCTAGTTCTGTGTTTCATGCCATAGTTGTTATAGAATTAGGTGAAATATGGATTTAGTCCCCTAAATAAACAGTATGTTTTAGGAGGGTTGTTAGTTTAGTGGAAGTCTATTCCTCTATACTAAAATAAACTCTGCATAATCTTTATTGTAGATCAATGGCCTCTTCAAGTAACAATAATCCCGTGTCACTGCGATCTATCCTTGAGAAGGATAAGCTAACTGGGACTAACATTCTTGATTGGTTTAGAAACTTGATAATAGTTCTCAAGCATGAACGCAAGTTGTATGTTCTGGATACTCCGATCCCTGAGGACCCACCAGCCAATGCTACGAAAGCTGTGAAGGATGCGCATAATAAGCATGTCAACGATTCTACTGATGTTGCATGCATTATGTTGGCAACTATGGTTCCTGAACTTCAGAAGGACACGGAACTAATGGAAGCCTACGACATGGCTGTAACGCTGACGGAAATGTTCCAACAGCAAGCTAGGTAAGAAAGGTTCGAGACAGTTAAGAACCTGCATTCTTATAAGATGACTGAGGGTGCGTCAGTTAGTCCTCATGTTGTGAAGATGAAGGGCTATGTTGACCAACTTGATAGACTTGGATTTCCCATAAGCCAAGAGTTGGCTACGGATTTGATCCTAAATTCATTACTGGAGAGTTACTCACAATTTGTGATGAACTACAATATGAATAATATGGAGAAATCAATTTCAGAGTTGCATTTGATGCTCAAAACTGCTGAACAAAATATTAAAAAACCCTCTAGTAATGTGCTGATGGTCCAAAAGGGAAAGGGAATGAAGAAGAAAGGCAAAGGCAAGGCTAAAGTTGCCAAGGCTGCTGCTACACCTGTCGCAAAGCCTATGGAACAAGTCAAGCCCTAACCTGTTCCTACTTCAAAGCACCAAAAGGAAAAGGAAGGAAATTGTCATTTCTGCCATGCACTTGGATATTGATTTAGAAATTGCAAACTTTATCTGGAAGATCTAAAGAAGAAAAAGGGTAGTGCGACTACCACCTTAGGTATTTATGTTATTGAAATTAATTTATCCACTAGTGATTCCTGGGTATTAGATACCGGATGTGGATCTCACATTTGTATAAATGTGCAGGAACTCACCAAAAGTAGGAAGCTGAAAACAGGAGAAGTCATCCTCCGCGTGGGGAATGGAGCAAGAGTTGCTGCCCTGGCTGTTAGATCATATGACTTAGTCTTACATAGTGGACTTATCTTAACTTTAAATAATTGTTATTTTGTGCCTGCCTTGAGCAGAAACATCATTTCTGTCACATGCTTGGATATGGATGGTTTTGATTTTATTATTGCGAATAATAGATGTTCCATTTCTCGTAAAGGAATATTTTATGCAAATGTTGATTTGTGTAATGGTCTTTATATTCTAAGCATGAAAAAGTTTACTCATACTCCAGTCTTTAACATAAATATAAAGAGATTTAAGTCAAATGATTTGAATCAAACCTATCTTTGGCATTGTCGTCTCAGGCACATAAATGAGAAACGCATAAAGAAGCTCCATAAAGATGGACTTCTAGATTCATTTGATTTAGAAACATATGAAACGTGCGTATCTTGTTTACGAGGCAAGATGACTAAAAGTCCCTTTACTGGACACAGTGAAAGGGCAAGTGATTTATTAGGTCTAATATATACTGATGTATGCGGTCCTATAAACACAATAGCTAGAGGAGGTTATCAGTACTTCATTACATTTATTGATGATTTCAGCAGATATGGTTATGTATATCTTATGAAACATAAAGCTGAATCATTTGAGATGTTTCGAACTTTTCAAAATAAAGTGCAGAATCATCTTAGAAATTGTAGGATTGTCTCCCAATTGACTCCACCAGCAACTCCACAATGGAATGGAGTTTCTGAAATGAGAAATCGAACCTTATTAGATATGGTTCAATCTATAATGAGTCATGCGGATCTTCCATTATCCTTTTGGGGTTATACATTACAAACAACAGCTTTCACTCTAAATCGAGTTCCTTCTAAAGCGGTTGATAAAACACCATATGAGATATGGTATAAGAAGAGACCTAGTTTGTCTTTTCTTAAGATTTGGGGTTATTAAAGCAAGTTTCTCGGAGTTGGAATCTTCGTTTTGATGAAGCAATTAAGGATTTTGGTTTTATTAAGAACGAAGATGAGCCTTGTGTATACAAGAAGGTCAGTGGGAGTGTAGTTGTTTTTCTGGTACTGTATGTTGATGACGTATTACTCATTGGAAATGACATCCCAACATTGCAGAGTGTCAAATCTTTGTTAGGGAAGTGTTTCTCAATGAAAGACTTAGGAGATGCAACCTATATCCTAGGGATAAGGATTTATAGGGATAGATCTAAGAGGCTAATCGGTCTAAGTCAGAGTGCTTATATAGAAGAGGTGCTGAATAGGTTCAGTTTGCAAGACTCTAAAAGAGGATTGTTGCCAATGTCTCATCGCATAAGACTCAGCAAGACTCAATGTCCTAAGACAAATTATGAGTGAGACCGTATGAATAAGATTCCATAGCAGTAAAGAACATCCTTAAGTACTTAAGAAGGACTAAAGAAGTGTTCTTGGTCTATGGAGGCTTTGAAAATGATCTAGTTGTAAATGGTTACACAGATGCAAGTTTTCAAACTGATATAGATGATTTTAGATCGCAGTCTGGATATGTGTTTACTTTGAATGGGGGTGCAGTAAGCTGGAAAAGTTCGAAGTAAGAGACTGTGGCAGATTCTACAATAGAAGCTGAGTATATTGCAACGTCCGATGCAGTAAAAGAGGCAGTTTGGATCAAAAAGTTTATTTCTGAACTAGGTGTAGTTCCAAGTATTACTAACCCTGTTTGTTTGTATTGTGACAATAACGGGGCAATAGTACAGGCCAAGGAACCTAGATCACACCACAGATCCAAACATATACACAGGCCTTTTCATCTCATCAGATAAATTATTGAGAAGGGAGACGTAAAGATTTGCAGAGTACCTACTGAAGACAACGTTGCGGATCCATTGATAAAGGCTCTTCCACAAGCGAAACGTGATGGTCATGTTAGATCATTAGGCATTAGATGCATGAATCATTGGCCCTAGAGCAAGTGGGAGATGTTGGAAAATATGCCCTATGTCAATCCATTAACAGTCTTTATGAATACATTTAGTTAATAAAATAGAGGATTTCATTTGTTGTTTACTATAATTGATTTGCATGTTTACATTATAATAAGATACATGGGTATTTACAGAAATATCCTAAATGTCCTTAGTCGATTAGTATACTGGGAACTATAATAAATTAAGATTAGTGTGAGTCTTGATTGATGATCATACGTATAGGAATACGAATAAAGATCATGAGTACTTTTTAGGGAATAAAGTACTGGACCGACCCGCTATGAGAACATCACATGGATTAAGTCATAGTTGTTTCTCATGATAGGTATATTTTTCAATCTCTTGACTTGAGATTACCAGAGACTTCAACATTAGGAATATAGTGATTTGACGCAATCAAACGTTGTCTTTAACTGAACGATTATAAAGGTTGTGGTTGGTTACTGTGTGAATAATGTGGTGAAGTTGTGTAATCGAGATAGAATTTGTCCCTCTCATATAAAGAGAGATATCCAATGGATCCCTTGATGTGTTAGACTGTTAAAAGGCCTAGTCTAAGTGAATTGATATTGATCAATGTCACTTAGATGTTTTCAGTCTACCTAGAAATTGAGACTAGTATGATTGAACATGTTGGATGACAATTCCATGCCTTATGTTTGATCAAAAGGATATCGTGTGACAAAAGGATGTCATATACACTATTGATTAGGTTGTATCGATTTAATATTCGTACAACTTGGGTAGTCATAATGTCTTGCTAGAGGCCGCTTATGACTTGTATACCAAAATATCTTTTGGTACACTGCCAACGTTGTATGAGACTATTAGGTAGCACAATGAGAATGGTTTTGCGAGATTTTAAGATGGTTCGGAAAAATGAATTTTATATGATAAAATTCAAGACAAAAACGTCCTTGTAGTGTATTACACTTATACTTCTTTAAGTAGGGGTATATGTGTAATTTACTTAACCGTCTATATACTAGGGTTGTATAAATAGACGCTTTGAGTTAGAATACAAGTACGAAAGATTTAAAAAAGGTCTGAAACTCTATTTTCGTTTTAAGAAACGACTTAGGGTTTTTTGGTATGCTCTGGATTATTTTGGAGAGAAACAAAAAAGGTTTGGTATTCTCTCGAAGCTAGCACTTTAAATCTCGGCCGCCGTTCGTGTGTGGACTGTTGATAGAGGGCGTTCATTGTTGGCAGCGCCTTAGAGATCGATTAACCTTCAGAAAGGTACATTGCGAATGAGGTATGATTAAGTTTTCATAGTATAAACATGTTTTAATGGAATTAGATTTGGATCCTGTTGGGGTTTTTTCACAAAATTGTTTTGTAATCTCCACTACGTATGAACCCCAAAAACCCAACAGTTTTCCCTCGACTCAACGACATTTTTCACTGGTCGGGACTACTCATTATCGGTTAATTTAAATTTATATGCAGTCTTTATTTATTCATGCATTCCCTGTACTTTTCTTTCTATCAACATGAATTTAGACTGTTATATACTTTTGATATACTGTAAACATCCTACTTGGCATTACTTACCTGGAACTCATCATTCTTGGGTTTGAAAGAGTGCAGATCCACATTTGAGTAAGGAAAAACTCAGCTTGGTGACTTGCTTTGAGGATATTGTAGTTGTTCATCCTTTGGTCTAGATTTAGGTTTGATTTTGTATTACAGTATATATATGTTTTGAAACATTAAGTTTTGGGTTTTGAGAGATCTTGGGCATGTATACGATGATAATCTCTCCTATTACATGACATGATGGTGGTATACATATGCAGGGTTCCTGCTAGGTTTCAGGGATCAAGCGCGGCGGAATTTTTTCGAAACCTTTTTGAATATCCTCGAACAAGGATCCTATCGATTCGATTAAACTAATATATTAGGAGAAAAAAATCATACCTTAAAAAGCATGACTACATGTCTGCCTTCTTTGGTGTTTATCGATTCCTTCAAGACGTTCACGTGCGCGTTCTCTATCAGAAATCCACACATGAAGATCATGATCCGAAGTGCTAGCACCAAAAACTCTAGGGAATAAAATTCTCACAAAACTTTCTAGAAAAATCTCTCTAGAAAAGTCTCATACGAAAAGTCTCCCTCATAATACAACTGTGACCCTAATGTCTTATTTATATTTCAATAGGACGAGTTGTAAAAGAACTCCATCTCATAGTCATACTCTAAATAGAGTCTTTGATAGTCTAACTCTAAAAAAGATAGAGTCATAGACAATCTACAATTACTAATCCTAATTTATTTAAGACTTAAATAAGAATTAAAGTCATACTTTAATTCCAATTAGAGTCCTATTCAAAATAGGATTCACTAAGAGACTAAATTTCTAGTCACACTAGAAATGAAGGAGAGTTTTGAATGCTAGTCAAACTAGGACATTTAATGAAAAAAAGAATTCTATCAAATAAAATTCATCAACCTAGATAATATTAAATCGCACAAGTTCGTTCTTTGTGTGCGACCCAATAGGTTCCTACACCGTTGGCAATGAACCAAAACCCTTTTTGGTACACAAGTCATAAGCAGCCTCTAGCAAGATATTATGACTACCCAAGTTGTATGAAGTTCACTAAATCAATACAACCTAATAGACAGTGTATATCATATTCTTTTGTCACGCGATATCTTTTGATTAAAATTAAGACATGGAATGTCATTCTTATAGTTCAATCTACTAGTCTCGATCTTCGAGTAGACTGAAATTGTCAAGTGACATTGATACGATCAATTCACTAGACATAACCATTTATCAGTCTAACATATCGATGGGCCCAATAGATATCTCTCTCTAAAAGAGAGGGACAAATCTCATCTTGATCACACAACTTCCACACATTAGTCGGACAATGACCAATTACAATATTTATAATCATCCAGTTAAAGACGATGTTTAATTATGTCAAATAATTGTGCTCCTAATATTGAAGTTCTGGTGATCTCAAGTCGAAGGACTAAATAATATAACTATCATGAAAATCACTTATGACATTGACCATGTAGCGTTTTCATAACAGGTTGGTCTAGTATTTGTTCCCAAAAAATACTCATGATCATGATCCGTATCCGTATGTGCATAATCATCATATGACTATCAATCAAGACTCATATTAGTCTTAATTTATTATTGTTCCCATAATAATAATTGACTAGGGATGTTTAGAATAATACAATAATTATTCATGGATACTATTATAAAAGAAACATGCATCTACTTATAATAGTTAAACAATATTTATAGAATTGGCCTAAGGCACATTTCCCAACATCTCCTACTTACACTAGGTCCAATCCTACACGTATCCAATACTGTGTGACCTTAATGCGTTCTTAGTGGAAGAACTTTATTTATGTATCTGCTACATTATTTAATATCATTGTTCTGCAAATCTTCACATTTTTTTTAATAAGACAAAAACACTCGAGTGATTGTTTAAATCTATAGTGTGATTTAGGTTCCATAACCTAAAGTTGTGCATTGGTTTTACAATAAAATCCAACATTGCTTCCAACACTTAGAATCACAACTTATTCAATCATGAACCTTATGATATAAACATTTTCTTTGGTTGCATCAAATGCCGCTAAAACTCAATTTATGTTGTAGAATTTTATAAGAGTGAGTTTAGAACATTTTCAACTAACTGCATCTTCCTATGTAGTTAACACATATCCATATAGCGATCATTAATAATTTATACTAGCTTGTAAGTTTGCATTTTGTAACCATTTACAAGATCATATCTTCCAAACCTTTTAAATCCAATAACATTTTTCAAGTGCTTCTGAAGTACGTAAGAATGTTATCAATAAATATCCAGTGACTTTCACTGGAATGTATGAGATATATGTATGTTTTGCCTAAAGCATATGACATATCAAGTTGAATACAAAGTATAACATATGTGATGATTCTCATAGCTAATGCATATAAAATTATACTCACATTGTCCTGCTCATCATTTGTCATAAGACTTTGAGTCTTGCTGAGATTTATGTTATAAGACATAAATACGAATTCTCTTAAGAATCTCGCACAATGAAACCTTTTCAGTTATTTGTCTATATAAGCACTCTATTTTAGACCAATTAGCCTATTAAATCTATCTCTATAGATTTATATCACAAGGATATAAGCCTAATTGTTTAAGAATTTCATTGATAAACATTTCCTCAACCAAGACTTGTTATTCTGTAAGGTTAAGACATTGTTTCTAATGAATAATATATCATCAACATACAGATTCAGCAAAGATAATTCCGCTCCCACTAACCTTTGTGTATACACAAGGTTTGTATTCGATTCAATGAACTTAATTCATTAATTATTTCATCAAAACAAATATCCCAACTCTGATAAACTTACTATAATCCACAAATGGATCCTTTAAGCTTGCATACGTTTCTAAAGTTCTCAAGATAATCAAAACCCTTAAGTTGTGTCATACATATCTGTAAGGAGCATAGAACAATGCTATTTTGATACTTATTTATCATATCTTATAGTCAAGCTATGAAGTAATGAAAATAGTAATTCTAGAACTTAAGCTTAGCTACCAGTGAAAAATCTTATCATAATCAACGTCTTGATTTAGATTGAAATTTTTCTATAAGCCGTGCTTTTAGTATGAACCTTTTTTGTTTCTTCATCTCATTTTAAATCATTTTCATCCAATGGTCATACCACTTTCAAGTAAATAAATCAAGTTCCAAACTTGAATAACATACATGAATTAAAATTCAAAGTTCATTAACACTTAGTCTCTTCATCCAATTAGTCTCTTCATCCAATCTAGACAAGACATATCTCTTGATAAGTAGTGATTCATTTTGATGCAGTATTAAAAAATATATCACAACTATCAATGATAAGAAATTTCAGATTTCTCTAGCTAATTTCTTATTACTCTAGATTTTAAGAGATATATGTTACTTATGTATATTCTACTAGTTCAAAACTTTGTTAAGCATCCTAAAGTGGTTCAGTTCTCATTTGTGGCACTTAAACATTTAAAGATTTATTTTATTCCCAATAGTGTCTTTGACATAAACTCTTTATTTAGAAAGACATCATTTTGAGCAACAAACAATTTGTTCTCAATTGAATAAAATAGTATCATAATATTCAACTACAATTAGGCACAAAATGACTTAGGCATCAAATTTTATTTGACTTAGCATCTTACACAAGTCAGGCCCCTCAAGTTTCAAGAAAAGACAAAATAGGTCTTTTATTCCATATCATATATGAAGTTTTATCAACCACTTTAAAGAATATAATGTTTAATACGAAGTGCAATAGTTTATAAAGTATAAGCTCAATAAGACATCTTATGAAGGTTTATGTGATACGTCATAAATCGAATTATATCCTATATAGTTCGATTTCTCCTCTTAAAACATCATTTCACAAATGACATTATTAGTAGAGTTAATTGCAAGACAATCCCACAATTTCAAAGTTGGTCTGTAACAACCCTTAAATTTGAACCGACTTACGTCGCACTTGTTAGGGCCGTGACCTGGCTACGTGATACTGGATAGTATTTTGAACTTCAGGAGTCAACACCGAAGTAATAGTATGTTTCTGTGATGTGTATATTAGTATTTTAGTCTTATGTGTGTCTTGAGCCATTCAGGCGATATTTAGTTGAGTGAGGCTACGCCTAGGTAAACGGGGGAGTAAAACACAGTAAAGAATACAAATAAATGAACTTTCTAATAATTTAATTAATTAGTTGATGGGATATTGAGAGAAAACGGGTGCGGCAAGCCAATTTACAGAGAAATATTGACCGAGGAAATGCAAGATTTATGTGGGAGTTGGATACCTTCGCAACATATGGACTATGGGATGGAAACTATTAAAATAACACAACTTGATGAGGAAATTCACAGGATTTTCATAAAGATTTGTATGTATGTTGAGATGTGATAAAGGGGTAAAAGACCTATAAGGGCAGCTATTTTGATGTGTATGAGAAGGAGGATGAAGGGCAAAAGAGTCATTTTACCCATTTATTCATATATCTAAATAACTGAACCCTGATTTCACTATTCATCTTCTTCTTTGCTCTAACCCACTGTCGCCAATCCTCCTATTTCCACTCAGCCTCACCGAAACAGATCATGCCGGAGGTCCATGATCTCTCTCTCTCTCCCTCTCTTTCTCTCTCGTTTTGCTCATTGCCACCACCTCTGTCCCACTAGGGAGAGGACCTTACGGGGTCACCGGAGTCTCTGAGCAACCCCAACATTGTGAGGGACGTGGACTATGGTGATTGTGTTAACCTTTTTTTTACTACAACAGACCTCGAACTGTGGACGTCCTCCTCCCCCTCTTCACGTTTTGTCGGTGGTGTGGGCGGCGCTGTGCCCAGGGATCTGGTCAGGGATGACTCGATGGAGTCTCACCGGAGTTCCACTGATCCAAGAGCACTCCCACCATAATGTATGTGTATAAATAACTGTGTTGTGTTGTTTTACCCTGTTTTGTTGGTTTTTATTGAAACTGTTGGGGTTACTATCTTGGCGGCACCGTTGCCGATGACCGCTGTAGCTTGGGGGACTGCTGGGGGTTCGTCACGACCATGTTGACATTGCCCTAAAGTCAAAACCAGTAGCCCTGTAAGTGGTGTTCGTTGTTTTTATCGATTTTCCAACTATTTTGGGTTGTTTAGTGTCCTCACCGGAAAACACCAAAATTGGTGGTGCTGCTGGCAAGACCACCTCTTATGGGGGGTTGTCGAGGACTATGCCAAACTATGATTAGAGCTTCGCAACCTCCAAAGTGCCCAAAACAGCGTGGTGAATGCGAATTGTTGTGATTTCATGTGATGTTAAAGCTTGTTTTCTCATTTATGGGTGTGTATTCGAGTTCCAAGTAGGCGAGTTGTTTCCGGCCATTTCCATGCCGAGGAGACCCCCTCCCGATGTCAGATAGTACTAGCGTATTGCTGAAACCACACCCAAGAGGGGGGTGAATTGGGTGTGTCAAGAGGTTATTGCCTTTTTAATCTTTTTATGCACAAATAACAACGAATGTCTATGCTATGCAAGTGAACGGGATAGAAGAGATGGAAAGCGACGCACGATTTATAGTGGTTCGATCAAATGATCTACATCCACTACCTAACATCCCCGGTTAGGATTTTTAAACCCTCACTTAGATTCCAAATAAGTGTTACAACCTAAGCATACAAGCCTAGAATGCCTAATTACAATTATGACTTCCTATCTAGTCGCAATTAGAGTCTGTGCCTAGCCTCAACTAGGTCTTCCCCTTTGACATAGATTCCACTAAGTCTTACAATCATACAATTACAACAATTTGCTGGAAAATAATGAAGTTCACTTTACTATATAAAGTGGTATTAAATTCAAACACTAGCAAGCCTCCTAGAGCCTATCAACTCTAATGCATGCAAGTATGAGAATGAGTGGAATATGCAAAATATGTCACTGATTTTGTTGCAAATCCCAAGTGTGAAATTTTGGAAAATGTGCCCTAGGTCAATCCATTAAAAGTCTTTATAAATACATTTTAGTTAATAAAATAGAGGATTTCATTTGTTGTTTATTATAATTGATTTGCATGTTTACATTATAATAAGATCCATGGGTATTTACAGAAATATCCTAAATGTCCCTAGTCGATTATTATACTAGGAACTATAATGAATTAAGAATAGTGTCAGTCTTGATTGATGATCGTACGATGATCATACGAATAAAGATCATGAGTACTTGTTAGGGAACAAAGTACTGGACCGACCCGCTATGAGAACATCACATGGATTAAGTCATAGTTGTTTCTCATGATAGGTATATTTTTCAGTCCTCTGACTTGAGATTACCAGAGACTTCAACATTAGGAATACAGTGATTTGATGCAATCAAACGTTGTCTTTAACCGGATGATTATAAAGGTTGTGATTGGTTACTGTGTGAATAATGTGGTGAAGTTGTGTAATCGAGATAGAATTTGTCTCTCTCAGATAAAGATAGATATCCAGTGGATCCCTCGATGTGTTAGACTGTTAAAAAGCCTAGTCTAAGTGAATTGATATTGATCAATGTCACTTAGATGTTTTCAGTCTACCTAGAAATCGAGACTAGTACGATTGAACATGTTGGATGACAATTCCATGCCTTATGTTTGATCAAAAGGATATCGTGTGACAAAAGGATGTTATATACACTATTGATTAGGTTGTATCGATTTGATATTCATACAACTTGGGTAGTCATAATGTCTTGCTAGAGGCCGCTTATGACTTGTATACCAAAATATGTTTTGGTACACTGCCAATGTTGTATGAGCCTATTGGGTCACACACTGAGAATGGTTTTGCGAGATTTTAAGATGGTTCAGAAAAATGAATTTTATATGATAAAATTCATGACTGAAATGTCCTTGTAGTATATTACACTTATACTTTTTTAAGTAGGGGTATATGTGTAATTTACTTAATCGACTATATACAAGAGTTGTATAAATATACGCTTTGAGTTAGAATACAAGTACGAAAGATTTAAAAAGGGCTGAAACTCTATTTTCGTTTGAAGAAACGACTTAGAGGTTTTTGGTATGCTCTGGATCGTTTTAGAGAGAAACAAAAAGGTTTGGTATTCTCTCGAAGCTAGCACTTCAAATATCGACTGCTGTTCGTGTGTGGGTTACGATAGCGGGCGTTCGTTGTTTGCAGCACTTTAGAGATCGATTAACCTTCAGAAAAGTACATTGAGAGTGAGGTATGATTAAGTTTTCATAGTATAAACGTGTTTTAATGGAATTAGATTCGGATCCTGTTGGGGTTTTTCTCAAAATAGTTTTGAAATCTCCACTGTGCATGAACCCCAAAACCCAACAGTGGTATTAGAGCCTTCGAGTTTGATTCCATTAAACTCATCGCATGTTTTCTTATGATATATGATTAAAAGCATGTTAATAGTTGATGTATATATAATATACATAATTTTTCTGTGAGATTTATTATCATGTTTTGTGTATATGATACATATATTCGTGATTTAATTGAAATTAGTTTCGTATATGCTAGTAACCATGTTAGGTTAATTTTAATAATTTTTATGAATTGAGTTTCGTGTTCTATGATCCATGACACCATTAAATTCGATTAGGATAACAGTTCATGATTCAATTACATGTTTGTGATTATTTGGATGAAGATCGAAATTGCAAATAATTAATTTTCAAAATTATTTATTTATAAATAATTAACTTTTGAAATTATTTATTTATCTTGTTATATCTATTTTGTTATGAAGTTTCTATTTGATAAAGATAGATAACAAATTAGAATAGGAGATAAATATCAAGAATCTTGTTGTTGGTGATATACTAGGATTCAAATATCTTAAATCCAAAATAAATAATTAATTTTTGAAATTATTTATTTATCTTGATATATCTATTTTGTTATGAAGTTTCTATTTGATAAAGATAAGATAACAAATTAGATTATGAGATATATGCAAAATTGGTTTCATTATCCCTATTGGATAGGAGATAAACATGGAGAAGTTTGTTATTGGTGATATACTAGGATTCAAATATCTAAAGTCCCGCTGACCAGCCAGCGGGACCACCGTCTAACTAATCCTAGCGCACGGAAATTCTTCTATTAGTGAATAGCATAAAAATTTTCTAAATTATTTAGTGGTTCTACAAATCAATAAAATATATGATATTTCATTGTTTACTTAAAAATCACTAAAATTGAATAAAATCCCTCTATTAAATCTTAAGTCTTGTGCCATCCAATTTTAAACACTTATCAAGGCCTCGATCGCACTAATATAGTTTCAGCCATAGTTGGGTGTATTGTGTTATCTTGGTGAGATAAATTGGATAAGAGTTACCTAAATGTTTAAATTGGTCCGACTTAATAAAGCTATCAAAATAGTTTTGGACTTTAGGCATATGATGAGATAAAAACATGTTAAGACATAAGATGTCATGTATCTCATAAAAGTATTCGCAATCAAGATATTGGGATTGGCCTTGTTAATCGATTCATAACCTTTCGAGCACAACCAATATCTATTCGAACCCCCTTCACTTGCAGGAGTACGTCTTGGATCTGTCGATTATGTTATGGTCGAAGTCCCACTCAAGGCGACCTGGTCGAATTGGGAGAAGCAGTAGGTATTATTGCAGGTCAATCTATTGGGGAACCTGGGACTCAACTAACATTATCTAAAATTACATAAGATGTAATTGGTAACTATTACCTACCTAAATAATCTAGTTCTGTGTTTCATGCCATAGCTGTCATAGAATTAGGTGAAATATGAATTTAGTGCCCTAAATAAACAGTATGTTTTAGAAGGGTTGTTAATTTAGTGGGAGTCTATTCCTCTATACTAAAATAAACTTTGCATAATCTTTATTGTAGATCAATGGCCTCTTCAAGTAACAATAATCCCCTGTCACTGTGATCTATCCTTGAGAAGGATAAGCTATCTGAGACTAACTTTCTTGATTGGTTCAGAAACTTGAGAATCGTTCTCAAGTATGAATGCAAGTTGTATGTTCTGGATGCTCCGATCCCTGAGGACCCACCAGCCAATGCTATGAAAGCTGTGAAGGATGCGCATAATAAGCATGTCAACGATTCTACTGATGTTGCATGCATTATGTTGGCAACTATGGTTCCTAAACTTCAAAAGGACATGGAACTAATGGAAGCCTACGACATGGCTGTAACGCTGAAGGAAATGTTCCAACAGCAAGCTAGGCAAGAAAGGTTCGAGACAGTCAAGAACCTGCATTCTTGTAAGATGACTGAGGGTGCGTCAGTTAGTCCTCATGTTCTGAAGATGAAGGGCTATGTTGACCAACTTAATAGACTTGGATTTCCCATAAGCTAATAGTTGGCTACGGATTTGATCCTAAATTCATTACCGGAGAGTTACTCACAATTTGTGATGAACTACAATATGAATAATATGGAGAAATCAATTTCAGCGTTGCATTTGATGCTCAAAACTGCTGAACAAAATATCAAGAAACCCTATAGTAATGTGCTGATGGTCCAAAGGGAAAGGGAATGAAGAAGAAAGGCAAAGGCAAGGCTAAAGTTGCCAAGGCTGCTGCTGCACCTATCGCAAAGCCTGTGGAACAAGTCAAACCCCAGCTTGTTCCTGCTTCAAAGCACCAAAAGGAAAAGGAAGGAAATTTTCATTTCTACCATGCACCTGGACATTGGTTCATAAATTGCAAACTTCATCTAAAAGATCTAAAGAGGAAAAAGGGTAGTGCGACTACCACCTCAGGTATTTATGTTATTGAAATTAATTTATCTACTAGTGATTCATGGGTATTGGATACCGGATGTGGATCTCACATTTGTATATATGTGCAGGGACTCACCAGAAGTAGAAAGTTGAAGAAAGGAGAAGTCATCCTTTGCGTAGGGAATGGAGCAAGAGTTGCTGCCCTGGTTGTTGGATCATATGACTTAATCTTATCTAATGGACTTATTTTAACTTTAAATAATTATTATTATGTGCCTGCCTTGAGCAGAAACATCATTTCTGTTTCATGTTTGGATATGGATGGTTTTGATTTTATTATTGCGAATAATAGATGTTCAATTTCTCGTAAAGGCATTTTTTTATGCAAATGCTGATTTATGTGATGGTCTTTATATTCTAAGCATGAAAAAATCCACTGATACTCCAATCTTTAACATAAATACAAAGAGATTCAAGTCAAATGATTTGAATCAAACCTATCTTTGGCATTGTCGTCTTGGCCACATAAATGAGAAACGCATAACGAAGCTCCACAAAGATGGACTTCTAGATTCATTTGATTTGGAATCATATGAAACGTGCGTATCTTGTTTACTAGGCAAGATGACTAAAAGTCCCTTTACTGGACATAGTGAAAGGGTAAGTGATTTATTAGGTCTAATACATACTGATGTATGCGGTCCTATAAACACAATGGCTAGAGGAGGTTATCAGTAATTCATTACATTTACTGATGATTTCAGCAGATATGGTTATGTATATCTTATGAAACATAAAGCTGAATCATTTGACATGTTCGAACGTTTCAAAATGAAGTGCAGAATCAACTTGGTAAAACTATCAAAACACTTCGATCAGATCGAGGCGGTGAGTATTTAAGCCAAGAATTTGATGATCATCTTAGAAATTGTGGGATTGTCTCCCAATTGACTCCACCCACAACTCCACAATGGAATGGAGTTTCTGAAAGAAGAAATCAAACCTTATTAGATATGGTTCGATCTATGATGAGTCATGCGGATCTTCCATTATCCTTTTGGGGTTAAGCATTACAAACTGCAGCTTTCACTCTAAATCGAGTTCTTTCTAAAGCGGTTGATAAAATACTATATGAGATATGGTACGGGAAGAGGCCTAGTTTGTCTTTTCTTAAGATTTGGGGTTGTGAGGCTCACGTAAAGTGACAAGTCTCAGAAAAACTAGCACCTAAATCTGATAAGTGTTTATTTGTGGGGTATCCTAAGGAAACAAAAGGATATTACTTTTATAATCCTGCCGAGAACAAAGTGTTTGTTGCTCGGTATGGTGCCTTTATGGAAAAATAGTTTATTTCAAAAAACACTAGTGGGAAAGAAATAAATCTTGAAGAAGTTCAAGAATCACAAATAAACACTGAACTGCTACTGGAAGTTCAACAACGTTCTGAACCAATTGAACCTCCGCAAGTGACACAAGGCCCACGTAAATCTGGTAGGGTAAGACATGAGCCAGAGAGATTCGGATTTCTCATTATTGATAGTCGTGATGTATTGCTTATAGATCAAAATGAGCCCACCACTTATCAGGAGGCTATGTCTGGATTAGACTCAGATAAATGGCTAAGTGCCACAAACTCAGAGATGCAATCCATGTATGATAACCAAGTTTGGAACTTGGTTGATTTACCTGAAGGTGGTAAGACCATTGGATGTAAATGAGTTTTCAAGAAGAAAACTGACATGGATGGCAAAGTGCATACTTTCAAAGCAAGACTTGTAGCAAAAGGTTTCAGGTAGACTCAAGGTGTTGATTATGATGAAACTTTTTCGCCAGTAGCCATGCTTAAATCCATAAGAATTTTAATTGCCATTGCTGCATATTATGACTATGAGATATGGAAAATGGATGTAAAAACAGTATTTCTTAATGGAAAGCTGCTTGAGGACGTGTATATGACACAACCTGAAGGTTTTGTACATCCTGAGAATTCTAGGAAAGTATGCAAGCTTCAAATATCCATTTATGGATTAAAGCAAGCTTCTCGAAGTTGGAATCTTCATTTTGATGAAGCAATCAAGGATTTTGGTTTTATTAAGAACGAAGATGAGCCTTGTATATACAAGAAGGTCAGTGGGAGTATAGTTGTTTTTCTGGTACTGTATGTTGATGATATATTACTCAATGGAAATGACATCCCAACATTGCAGAGTGTCAAGTTTTGGTTAGGGAAGTGTTTCTCAATGAAAGACTTAGGAGATACAGCCTATATCCTAGGGATAAGGATCTATAGGGATAGATCTAAGAGGCTAATCGATCTAAGTCATAGTGCTTACATAGACAAGGTACTGAATAGGTTCAGTTTGCAAGACTCTAAAAGAGGATTGTTGCCAATGTCTCATTGCATAAGTCTCAACAAGAATCAATGTCCTAGGATAAATGATGAGCGAGACCGTATGAATAAGATTCCATATGCATCTGCTATTGGATCTATCATGTACGCCATGCTATGCACTCGGCCTGATGTATCATATGTTTTGAGCACTACAAGCAGATATCAGTCAGATCTAGGTGAGAGTCACTGGATAGCAATAAAGAACAACCTTAAGTACTTAAGAAGGACTAAGGAAGTGTTCTTGGTTTATGGAGGTTTTGAAATGATCTAGTTGTAAATGGTTACACAGATGCAAATTTTCAAACTGATATAGATGATTTTAGATCGTAGTCCGGATATGTGTTTACTTTGAATGGGGGTGCTGTAAGCTAGAAAAGTTCGAAGCAAGAGACTGTGGCAGATTCTACAATAGAAGCTGACTATATTGCAGCGTCCGATGCAGCAAAGGAGGCAGTTTGGATCAAAAAGATCATTTCTGAACAAGGTATGGTTCCAAGTATTACTAACCCTATTTGTTTGTATTGTAACAATAACGGGGCAATAGCACAGGCCAAGGAACCTAGATCACACCACAGATCTAATCATATACTCAGGCGTTTTCATCTCATCAGAGAAATTATTGAGAGGGGAGACAAAGATTTGCAGAGTACCTACTGAAGACAACGTTGCGGATCCATTGACTAAGGCTCTTCCACAAGCGAAACATGATGGTCATGTTAGATCATTAGGCATTAGATGCATGAATGATTGGCCCTAGAGCAAGTGGGAGATGGGAAATGTGCCCTAGGTCAATCCATTAACAGTCTTTATGAATACATTTTAGTTAATAAAATAGAAGATTTCATTTGTTGTTTATTATAATTGATTTGCATGTTTACATTATAATAAGATCCATGGGTATTTACAGAAATATCCTAAATGTCCCTAGTCGATTATTATACTGAGAATTGTAATGAATTAAGACTAGTGTGAGTCTTGATTGATGATCATACGATGATTAAACCTATAGGAATATGAATCAAGATCATGAGTACTTGTTAGGGAACAAAGTACTAGACCGACCCGCTATGAGAACATCACATGGATTAAGTCATAGTTGTTTCTAATGATTGGTATATTTTTCAGTCCTCTAACTTGAGATTACCAGAGACTTCAACATTAGGAATACAGTGATTTGACGCAATCAAACGTTGTTTTAAACCAGACGATTATAAAGGTTGTGATTGGTTACTGTGTGAATAATGTGGTGAAGTTGTGTAATCGAGATAGAATTTGTCCCTCTCATATAAAGAGAGATATCCAGTGGATCCCTCGATGTGTTAGACTGTTAAAAGGCCTAGTCTAAGTGAATTGATATTGATCAATACAACTTAGATGTTTTCAGTCTACCTAGAAATCGAGACTAGTACGATTGAACATGTTGGATGATAATTCCATGCCTTATGTTTGATCAAAAGGATATCGTGTGACAAAAGGATGTTATATACACTATTGATTAGGTTGTATCGATTTGATACTCGTACAACTTGGGTAGTCATAATGTCTTGCTAGAGGTCGCTTATGACTTGTATACCAAAATATATTTTGGTACACTGCCAACGTTGTATGAGCCTATTGGGTCACACACTGAGAATGGTTTTGTGAGATTTTAAGATGGTTTAGAAAAATGAATTTTATATGATAAAATTCATGACAGAAACGTCCTTGTAGTGTATTACACTTATATTTCTTTAAGTAGGGGTATATGTGTAATTTACTTAACCGTTTATATACAAGTTGTATAAATAGACGCTTTGAGTTAGAATACAAGTACGAAAGATTTAAAAAGGGCTGAAACTCTATTTTCGTTTGAAGAAACGACCTAGAGGTTTTTGGTATGCTCTGGATCGTTTTGGAGAGAAACAAAAAGGTTTGGTATTCTCTCGAAGCTAGCACTTCAAATGTCGGCCGCTGTTCGTGTGTGGACTGCTGATAGAGGGCGTTCGTTGTTGGCAGCGCCTTAGAGATCGATTAACCTTCAGAAAGGTACATTGCGAGTGAGGTATGATTAAGTTTTCATAGTATAAACGTGTTTTAATGGAATTAGATTCGGATCCTGTTGGGGTTTTTTTCAAAATAGTTTTGAAATTTCTGCTGTGCATGAACCCCAAAACCCAACGTGAAATCGTTTTAAAATCTAATATATTTGTGCAAAACCGATTTCAAAGCCAAGAACAATAGTTTAATAAAAATCAAGTTTAAGTGCAAAACTTTTGTTCAAAATCAATCTTAGGGTTTGATAAAATAAGTTTAAGTGCAAAACCCAAGATGAAGGTGTTCAAACACACAACAAATTGATTTTTAAGTCAAACACACAAAACTATATAGATTAAGCACAAGTAAAGATTCTTGAACAAAGACTTTCTTACAACCAAGAAGATAACAAGGAAGATCAGCTTTGAAGAGATTCTTGTACTCCTTTGGAAGCCTCAAAAGTGCTCGATTTTGGAGTTAGTGGACAGCAACAAGAATCTCCTTTGTTTCCTTCACAAAAATCAAAGTTCTTCTATTTGTGTATTTTGAGCTTTTGAGTGTAATTGTTCCTTGTTGTAAGAAAATCATGTTCTTGGTGTTTTTATAGTGTTAGGTATCCCATTGTGACAGTTTATGACCGTTCTAGAGATCCAAGGGTCCAGAATTCATCAAGAATTCAAATAAAAGTTCGTTTTTCGGCTTTTTAAAAAAGTTGTCAGGTGGGCAATTAGCGCGCTAATGTTGAGACCTAGTGCGCTAACTCTGCACTTAGCGCGCTAATGGCAGTATTAGTGCGCTAACTGCAGGGAGTTCAAAATAAATATTTTATCCCTTTGTGTTAGCTACCCTTAAACACGTCTGGGACCCAACCAACCCTTATATGACATGTTATACATGTTTGTTATGGGTCAATAAGCCTAATTGGGTGGTCCAGATATTTTCACAAACCCCGAAAACGAAAAATCACGATTTCATAACTTGCGAGGGAATTTTCTGCAAATTTGCAGTTTTTCTTTTCAAAAACCTTTCAAAAACAAGTTTTTCAGTTTTGAAAACTTCAACAATGATTTCCAATATGCAAATAACCATTGACACGCTTTCTCACATTTGTTTAAACTCATAGACCTAGTCATGTTTTAAAATTTCATTTTAAAACTTCAAGTTACCTCATGACTTTTGAAAATTAGTTTAAGAAACTTGATATGCATGGACTAATGCATTTGGCTTACGTGAAAGAATTTGAATACCTTACATCAAAATTACAAATTGTTGTTCGATCTTTCGTCTTCATTCTTTCATGAATGCCGAGTCTTGAACTTGTATGACTTGAATGCCCGTGATGTGTTGTTTTGCATCCTTCAATAAAAACTGAAATACACTTGATATTAATTACTACATTTTCACCTTGTTTGTTTCCATCAAAACCCGGTTGGAGTTAGAGTGACTAACCACTTAGTCCAACAATCTCCCCCTTTTTGATGATAACAAACAATGTGAACTTTAAAAGTATAAAACATAATCTAAGTGTATATCGCATTCAAGATTATACATTTCATTTATGCAAATTCAAACACATCAACATTTTCAAGTTCAACATCATTTTCTCCCCCGTTTGATAACATCAAAAAGTGGGGCCAAACTCCCCCGTTTAGAGAATAGAATGATGCATAGTAGAGTTAATACGAGAAAATATACGCTCCCCCTTACTCTATGCATATCAAATGTCAATAGACGAAAGCGGTACACAATCAGATATGATAAATCATAGTGAAGCAAGAAAAAACCATATATAAACTCAGAGATACGCAAAAAATCATGATATAGATAGCATAAAGCAATATGAACATAGTTGTGGCTTAAACATGAGCAAAAGAGAAATATGTAGAACATCAAAGTCTAACAGTTTGGAGTCTAGTGCTCACCTACATATAATGTCTCTTTACACCTAAAAACGACCAAATGGAACCTAATGCCTAATGATCTATAAGAAGTCTAAACACTCCTCCTTGAGGACAATGGTGGACGTGCAGAGCTGGAGGCACGGTCATTACGCGTGGTGTAAGCTGGGAGCAGCTGACCCTCGATACGACGAAGCCTATCATTCTGATGCTGGATACTCGCCTCAACGGTAGTGAAGGTCTGAGTCATGTAGGTGTGCAGATATCCCAGCTGTGCAAAGACGTACGTCGACGAGGGGGACATATCCGGTGGAGGCGTGAAACCGCCAAACGTAAAGGGAGGTGGAGGCGTGCTGTCTCGTATTGCTGCGGCGGCGGGGGTGGAACTGCAGAGTCGTGATGAACTTCCTCATCGCCATCATGGTCATCATCGCCAGCAAAGCCTTCATCATCAGCATTGTCATCATCTCCAAAACTGTAGCTATACTCCAAGTAGTCGGGCACATCAAACGGAGCAACTGGAGGGTCCGTAGGCAATGGAGACTCATAGCCGCCGTAATACTGATCGTTCGGGATTGCATCTTCCCATGTCCACCGCTGCCTATCGCGCATGTAGCGATACTTCATGGCCTTCAGAGTGGCCATGTCGATGGTGTCATAGACAGTGAGGGCACAACCTCCTAATTCAAGATCCACTTGGGCGGACTCCAAGTAGGATGTGATAATATGGGCATAAGGAAGGTGACGACCCAAGCTGCACGTGCTCGTCATATAGCCAATGATAATGTGGGGCAAGCTGAGAGGAATGGCGCGAAATAGATTCCCAAGGACAAACATGTCAAGGAGAGTGACATAGTTCTTACTCCCACTGCGAGGAAGAATAACTTTGTGAAGGACTTTATGAAGGAGGTGGGGCATAAGTTTAAAGTCGATATCCATTATACCAGTCGGATATACAGTTAAGGTTCCTTTTGGCCGAAGGAAGGAATTAAGCACTTCAAGGCGATCAAACGGCCAACTGAGAAATTTGCACATAACCGTAGTGGTAGGAGGGTGCAACGGAAGGTGAAGCCGTTGAGCGAGATTTTCAGGGATGATCTCAATGGATCGATCACCAACAGATGAACGTAGGACAAATTGGGTCATTTTTTCAAGATTGGAATAGAAAATATTAACCAATGGCGGGTTGTAGTTAGCGTTGTGGGCACAAAAAGTAGTCCATCCCACCGTATCGAAAATCTCCCAAATTGGGAGATGAGCCCTATCAAAGAAAGCGAAATCGACAACGGCGGGTCGAAGGATTTTTGCTTCCGTTAGTCGGGGATCCACGGACTCGAGAACCGATGTGGACTCATGGACGGATTTGGCGCGACCCTCACGTTGTGGGGCATTCGCCGGAGTGGGGGCGGGGTGTGAGGATTCATACTCACTATTTGAGTAGGAAGATGGTTGAACGACACGACGTCGTGATGGACGACGAGAGGACGTGGTTTGGGTAGGACGAGACGTGGTGGGGGCGGTTGGTCGGGGATTGGTGGTGGCGGCCAGACGGGAAAAGGGGCGACGCGAGGACATTTGTTAAAGTGAAAAAATGAAGAAAATGACAAAGAAGAGAGAAGATTGTTACCTTGTGGGAGAAGAAATCGTGGTGGAGACGTCGAGAGAGTGGTGGAGAGGTGTGGAGAATCACCATGTCGAAGAGAAGAGAGGAGAGATGTGGGAGGTGAGTGAAAAGTTAGGGTAATTTTGAATTTATAAACCCCTGGCCGAACGACATTAGTGCGCTAATAGCTAAAATTAGCGTGCTAATTTCCCTTTGGAAATTTTTGGTCACTCAACTATTAGCGTGCTAATTTCTCTCTGGAAATTTTGGACATGAAATTTTTGGATTTTTGACATACATCTCCGATTGACCTCAAACTTCTTAGACACTTCAAAAACACCATATAAATAGGTTTAGAACAACTAAAACATGTGTAGAAGGTTCGATTCTCGAACCATGCCTAAGTCACGCCGAATCTTGGAAAATTGATCTTTAGGCAAAGGCTTAGTGAATATATCGGCTAGTTGGTCCTCTGTGGGCACATGGACAAGTTTAACATCGCCCTTTTGGACATGATCACGAAGAAAATGGTGCCTAATCTCAATATGTTTTGTTCGAGAGTGTAACACCGGATTTTTCGATATGTTTATTGCACTTGTGTTATCACAATAAATTTCAGCACACCCAACTAGTATTTGATAATCCTCAAGTTGTTGTTTCATGTATAGAACTTGAGCACAACAACTCCCGGCAGCCACATATTCGACCTCTGCCATAGATAAAGCCACGAAATTTTACTTTTTGCTAAACCATGAGATAAGCGAGTTTCCTAGCAAATGGCAAAATCCGGAAGTGTTTTTCCTATCAACTAGACTTCCTGCATAATCAGAATCAACAAAGTTTCGGAGTTCAAAACTCTTGGTTTTGTTGAACCACAATCCTAAGTCTTGTGTTCCACTCAGATATCGAAATATACGTTTTACACATTTTAAGTGGGACTCTTTAGGATCGGATTGAAATCTAGCACATAAGCACACACTAAACATAATGTCGGGTCTACTAGTGGTCAAGTATAGGAGGCTACCTATCATTCCACGATAAAGTTTAGGATCTATGGATTTTTCTAGTTGGTCTTTGTCCATTTTGATAGTAGAACTACTAGGGTGTCACATACTTTCAGATTTTCAAATTTGAACTACTTCAACATGTCCCTCACATACTTCGTTTGATTTATAAAAATGCTATGTTTAGATTGCTTTATTTGCAAGCCTAGAAAGTATGTTAGTTCACCAATCATGCTCATTTCAAATTCATTTGTCATCAATGATGAGAATTCATCACATAAACGTGTGTTAGATGACTCGAAAATGATATCATCAACATAGATTTGAACAAGTAGCATATCCTGTTTTTTGATCAAGATGAACAAAGTGGGATCTAGTGTTCCTTTCTTGAATCCTTTCTCAAGTAAAAACGCACTAAGTCTATCATACCAAGCTCTAGGGGCTTGTCTTAGTCCATACAAGGCTTTTTGAAGATGGTAGACATGGCTTGGATGTTCATGATTTTCAAATCCCGGTGGTTGTTCTACATATACTTCTTCATGGATGAATCCATTTAGAAATGCGCTTTTAACATCCATTTGGTATAGTAGAAACCTGTTGTAGCAAGCATAAGCAAGCAACATGCGAATTGCTTCTAGTCTTGCTACGGGTGCAAAGGCTTCCTCATAATCAATTCCTTCTTCTTGATTATAGCCTTATGCAACCAACCTAGCCTTGTTTCTTACAATTTCACCTTTTTCATTCTTTTTGTTTCTAAAAACCCATTTGGTGTCTATGATTGTGTGGTCCTTAGGTCTAGGCACTAATGTCCATACTTTGTTCCTAACAAAGTGGCTTAGCTTTTCTTGCATAGCCATTACCCAAAACTCATCTCCTAAGGCATCATCTATCTTGGTGGGCTTGGTTTGTGACACAAAAGCTAAGTGTCCTTCATCTCTATGCAATGTTGACCTAGTGATTATTCCTTTGTTTGGATCACCTATGATTTGTTGAGATGAATGACCAATGAGGAGTCTTGAATTCTTAGGCACACTTGTTTCGGATTCCTTGTTTACCTCAAGCTCCTGACTATTTGAGGTTTGTCCTAGGGTGTCATCGTTTTCATTGTCAATCCTCAATTTTTTAAGATTTTGCATTATCTTAACTTTAGGATCTACTTCATCAAATTTCACATGAATGGATTCTTCTATTGTTTTGGTTGATTTATTAAACACCCTATATGCTTTGCTATGTGTGAAGTACCCTAGAAAAATGCATACTTTAAACTTTGGGTCAAATTTTTCTAATTGATCCCTATCATTTAGAACATAACAAGTGCAACCGAACACCTTAAAATAACTTATGTTGGGTTTTCGGCCTTTCCATAGTTCATAAGGAGTCTTTTTCACTTGCTTTCGAACATTTACTCTATTTATAACATAGCATGCCGTGTTAATGGCTTCGGCCCAAAAGTGCTTAGCTATGTTGTACTCATTTAGCATAGTCCTACACATCTCTTGGAGTGTTCTATTTTTTCTTTCAACAACTCCATTTTGTTGGGATGTTCTAGGAAAGGATAATTGGTGTGTATAACCTTGTTTATCAAAAAAATCCTCCAAGTTCCTATTTACAAACTCACCACCTCTATCACTTCTAATGATGGTGATTTTGTATCCCTTTTCATTTTCTACTAAAGCACAAAACTTTGCAAACACATCAAACGCTTCATACTTGTGAGATAGAAAATACACCCATGTATAACTTGTAAAGTCATCAACAATGACAAAGCAATATAATTTACCTCCTAAACTTTGTGTTTGGGTAGGTCCAAATAAATCCATATGGATAAGTTCCAAGGCTCGAGTCACATTACTTGTTACTTTCGTCTTAAATGACGATTTCACTTGTTTACCAAAGATACAAGGGTCACATTCCTTATCTTTCTTAAAGGTGCATTTGGGTAGGCCCTTAACTAAATCATGCTTAGTCAATTTTGACAAATTTTCCATGCTAGAATGTCCTAGTCTACGGTGCCACAACCATGCATCACAATCACTTTGTGCACTCAAACATGAAACATTTTGCATATTCATCTCATCAAAGTTGATGGCATAAAAATTCTTATCTCTATATGCAATAAACAAAGTTTCATGCTTCTCATTCCTAACAATCCATTTCGATGATTCAAACATAACATGAAATCCTTTGTCACACAATTGGCTAATATTAAACAAGTTATGTTTCAAACCATCAACAAGATAAACATTAGAGATAGAAAGTGAATGGTTACCAACGGTTCCGAGACCAATAACTCTTCCTTTGTTGTCGTCTCCAAATGTAACCTTTCCACCGTCATGCCGCTTTAGCTCAATAAATTGATGTGCATCTCCGGTCATGTGTCTTGAGCACCCACTATCTAAGTACCATGGGGTGCTCTTCCTTGCATCCTACACAATGAGAAACACACTAGATTTTGGTACCCAAACACCTTTGGGTCTGAGAAAGTTAGTGTCATAAACATTTTTAACTACCCATGCTAGTCTACCCATTTTGACCTTTTGTAAGACACATTTCCCCACCACATGAGACCTATTGCACTTTGAACATCTACGATCATCATTTAGTAATTTCTTATAACTTAACAAGTTTGCTCCGTAACCTATGCCCCTTTTGTTGAGTGCACGTCGTTGTGCTCCCAACATCATGTCAAACATTTATTTGCCATTGGTGAACTTATGCACCGTGCTAGTCAAGTCCTCTACTTCCTTGACTAAGGCATCTCTTTCCTCTATGACTTCATTCAAGTCATTTTGGAGATCATTAATGGTCTCATTTTGTGACTCTATCTCACTAATTGCTATGGTTAGGCTTTTTTGAGTTGTTTGGTCTTTTTGACCTCCTTTTCCAACTCTTTCCTAAGTTCATCAAGATTTGGAGCATTTTCCAAATCTTCAATATCATCAAAGTTGAAAGGGTTAGAATTTACCTCGCCTTGTGCCATAAGACAAAGTATTGCCTTCTCACTCTCCGATTCGGATTCCGAACTTGATGATGATGGGTCATCCCAAGTTGCCTTGAAGCTCTTCTTTCCTTTCTTCTTGTCAAACACCTTCTTAGATTTGCAATCCGCCTTGATGTGACCCGGTTTGCCACAACCAAAGCATATGGTTTCGTTTGACTTTCCTCCCTTGCTTCCACTTCGAAACTTCTTCTTATACTTGTCTCGCTTGTATATAGCCTTATTGAGCTTTCTTGAAAGCATGGCTACTTCCTCCTCAAGATCATTGTCATCACAAGATTTTTCATCTTCAATGATCTCTATCAATGCACTAGGGGAGCTATTTGCCTTCAAAGCGATTTATTTTCTTGAACTCTTTGTACCTCCACTTAATGCTTCCAATCTTGCTCGATCTTTGAGTTCGAATTCATGGACAGTTAACTCTCCACACAATGCATCGAATGTGCAGTCTCCAAGATTTTTTGTCGATTGGATAGCATACTTCTTGGCATCCCATTCCTTAGGCAAGCCTCTAAGGAATTGGTATACCGATGTCTCTTGATCATAATGCTTTCCAAGATTCTTGATCTCATTTAATAACTTAGTGAACTGTGTGATGGCGGTGGCGATATCTTCATCGGATCCAACTCGGAAGGTCTCATAGTGTTCCTCAAGGATCCTCAACTTTGTCTTCTTCACTTGCATGGTACCTTCATAGTGGACCTCAAGCTTTTCCCATACTTCCTTGGCCGTTTGACAAGCACTCACTCAGTTGAACTCATTTTCGCTTAATGCACAAAATAGGTGATTCATGGCTTGATCATTTGAGAGCTCACTCTTGATCTCCTCGGTGGTGTATTCTTTCAACGGCTTGTCCAGTGGAGTGTAGCCACTTTCAATTGCGTCCCATAGGAATCTATTTTGCGCTCTTATGTAAAACTTCATTGTCACTTTCCAATGAGCGTAATTGGTTCCATCAAAATACGGAGGCCTACTCGAGGAGTTACCTTCCCTAAGGCGAGCCGGATCTAGACTTTGCATCCTTGCACAAAAATACTCAAAGATACGTTAGTAATGCTTTGAGCAATAACCCGCTCTGATACCAATTGAAACCACACCTAAGAGGGGGGTGAATTAGGTGTGGTTTCAATTGCCATGACCGTCTCGTCGATGTTTGATTTATGCTATGGAATTTTTGTTGTTCCTTGTCGACCAAACCGTTTTGAGTTTTCCAACTTTGTTTTAATGTTTCAGCTTGGGTATGATGAATTGATTTTTCAAACTAACTAGAGTGATTGGTTATCTTGATGAACACACGACGAGAGTAAGAGATATATGGACATATGGTTTATGGATTCGATTTGTGGGTAGGTGTATTTATATGGTTGTTAAACAGTTGTGACTTCGTAGTCTTGTCATCAGTCCTCGAGACTATGGCGTGACCCCCATACAATTGAGCCGAGCCTATGATGTATGAGTAGGCTTACAAGCATCATGGTTGTCAATATTGGAATATCGTAGTCATGGTTATTGTTATGGTTTTCAAATCTAAGAGAGTATCCATTTTCCTATTGATTTATCGAGCTGTCAAGTCACTAAGACACACAGAAAATACTAGGGATTCAACCTAGGTATAGTTAACAACTTGATTTATTAATACGAGTTTTCGACCTTGTCAGGTAGTGAGAAACTCAAGGATACGCCTTAGGGACGCGAGAGTATCTACGGGTTGCAATTAGTCAAGTAAGTATATTTGCCTTAAAGCTTATGTATAATTTGTAAGCCAGTAAGAAAATTCCATGTGATTCATTATCATTTATTCAGATTCGTTATGCTCTATTATTGGTATTCCATTCCATTCCTTGTTGTGTGTTTCTTGGTGTAAGTGTTTCGTCTCAAAAGTACTATGACCTGCACTAGAGGGAAAAATGCGAGCACTCTTGTGCAGGAGTGTGTGACCACCCTTAGTGACTGTGTGATACCGAGTACTGGGTGGGTGGGCTTGTGTCCCTCCCATCATAGTTGTGCCTTCGCTTGTGTTGATGCACGGGAAGACCTCGCGAGATCTTCGCCGTTATGCTATGATTTATACCACATATGGGCCTCTTTTGATTCTTTAGAACACACTTGAAATTCGATTGATATCTATTAATCTGTTTATCATGCACTTGATCTATTTAAATTCCTATTTTTCTATTACCGCATGATATTTAGACTGCTTTACTTGATATATCATGAATTACTATTATCTTCTTCTAGCATTACATTCGATTTTCTCCAGTTGCTCACCGTCTAGTTTGTGACGGTGGGTGTAGATAGAGTGGAGTGTAGAAGACAAGGAGCCCTGCCTAGGCGACTTTTTGTGAGGATTAGCGACTGAACTTGGAAGATATTATAGTAGGTTTTTATATTTTGCTTATCTGTATATCGTTTCATATATATGTTTTGGGTTATAGAACTTGGTATTTCGATATTGGTATCATGTACTGATTTATATCTCACGTCTATTTGTACATGAATATTTCTGGCTTTCCACATTATAGATTCCTAATTTCCCTTTGACTGAGTTATTTCCTTTATGTTAGTTTATTTACTTTCCGCTGAGTAAAAACTTGCAATAACTCTTTCATAAATTGTATAATTGATTGACTGGAGGCTGACTAGACTCTCCAGGTTCGCCGAGTACCAATTCAGGGACCTGTACGAGCCTAGGCCGGGCATACCTAAATGCAAGGGGAATTTGGAACCGTCACAGTTGGTATCAGAGCGCAAGGTTATATAAACCTGACTCTTGATTTAAAACACAAGCCATTTAAACCAGCGGAAGTTAGGAACGGTTGAACTGATAGTGAAAACCCTATGATCCTTTTTGAAACTTAGATGGGGGAGTTGGGGATGAGTCGGATTTAACTTCATACATATTATGCTTGTTATGTGTACTATATGGTATGCGGTAGCTATGTTTTGATCCGAAGTATTCGCTCCCTTAGTTCAGATAGTGATGGCAGATCAGGCAGGTCTGAGCGACAACAGCGGGAAGACTAATTTACGGTTTATTACTTCAGAGGAGTCTTACGTTTGGACACAGAAATTCGAGGAGTTAGTGCAGTCGCTGATGACACCCGCATCAGTATCCATGACACCATCGACCTCGACCACACCTATTCCACCCATTTCGACTACTCTGGGGACGGAAACGCCAGTGGTTACAGTTTCTACAATCTCGATTCTGGTTACAGTGATGCCTGGGACGACAGTTGCACAAATAACCCAGACGGAGGTTGTTGCATATCTGATCCAGACTGAGGAGGCACCAGTGACACCCGTAGCTGCTGTAGAGATTACTCTAGTCACTACTCCAGAGAAAAGTCCCAGCGCCACTACTGAGGCAAGGCAGTGGAGAGAGTTCAAGAGGTACGACCCAGTCAAGTTTTTTGGTGGCACAGAAATAGCTGCGACGGAGATATTCCTGAAGAATCATGAGAAGATTCATACCATCATTGGGACTGAGGACCACATGAGGGCGACAATTTCTTCATCTATGCTACAGGGGGAGGTAGATGATTGGTGGACGACTATCATAACTACCCGAGGCATTCCAAGAGATTGGATCGATTTCAAGACCGAGTTTAACAAGAAGTACTTTCTGCCGACTGTTCTTCAGGCGAAGAGGAAGAGTTCATGGCACTAAGGCAGAGCACCGATGAGTCAGTGATGGACTATATGGGCAGGTTTATTTCACTGCTACCTTATGCTGGAGGATCTGCAGATACTGAGGCTGATCGAGTCTACTACTTTACCGAGGGTCTAATACTCGTAGTCAGAGGATTCGTTGTTACGACTGAGACGGAGAGCTTGCAGAGAGTATAAGAACGCAGTTTAGCGAGGGAGAGTTACTTGCTCACGCATCCAGAGGAGGTTAGGGCGAATAGAGCAGAGACCCGATCAGATAGTCATTATCAGCAAGGCAGGAACAGAAAAAGGAGCAAATGGGATTCTCGTGAGTACAAGACGCAAAGTGTAGGTTCCGTTGCACTGGTATAGGCAGTTCCACCCGTGCTGAGTTTTGCTTGTCATTCATCGCAGCCTAGTCGACAGGACCAGCAGTCACAGAGGCAAACTACTGAGAGCAGGAATACTAACCTTGAAAACAGGAAGAGGAAGATGCAGAGGTCTAGTCAGACCCAGACTCATGGTTCTGCACAGAAACGAGGCCAGAGCCAGACTTAGAGATCGTTGGATACCCGTACGTATTACAAATGCGGACAGGTAGGCCACATTCAGAGAAGTGCTCTTAGCTAGTGAGAGCACCACCACAGCATCACTAGTACCAGAGGGAGCATGTTCAGGTTGCTGTTGAGCCAGACCGGGGGGCGTCCAGACACAGTGTTGAGGGTATGATTTTCATTTGCGGTACTTGCATGCATACCACGTTCGTTTAAAGTTATGATGTTATGGTTGACATGCTAGGGTTAGAGCCTGTTAGACTTAGTAAACCCAAAAATTCTTAAGCACTTTGGATTGGATAAGGTATACCCGAACGCGATTTGTCTTGACATTCCAGTAGAAATAGGGGGTTACGAGTTGCTAGTAGACATGAGAGTACTGGAGTTGTTAGAGTCGAGGCCTTAGTTGATGTGAACTGGTTATGAGCATTACATACTTGGATCGGTTGATACGAGAAAGAAAAATTGGAGACCTTTATGAGTGTCATGCGTGCTGGAGCGAGACAGAGACGTCAGCTCGAGTTCTTAAAGGACTACAACTTCTCGTTTGGGCACCATCTGGGGAAGACCAATGTTGTTGCTAATGCCTAACGCCGCAAAGGATTTAATACTGAGGTAGTCATGTGTCAGAGGACCTACTAGCGTGGTTTACTTGAGGCAACCGAGTTGATGAGTTCAGCGGACGTACCGACGATTACTAGGACACAGTTACGTGGTCAGACGGTGTTGCAGACCGTTTCATTTGGCATTATGCATAAGGGACAGCAGGACGATGCATCATACCAGCGGTGTAGTGAGATGGTGGATAGTTCAGATTGCCCAGACAAGAGTCGGTTGACAGACTCATGCAAGAGGTATCGCGGGCAATTAGGGTTTTCTATTGGTGGTTAAAGTACGTGACGAGATAATTCAGGGAATTCACCGCTCCCATTTTACTGTATATCCAGGTCAACCTAACATGTGTGCTGACATGCGACATCTCTTTTGGTGGCCAGGGATGATTTCTGAAGTGTCGGAGTTGTTCAAGCGTGTGACATGCCAGCATGTGGAGGCTGGGCACCGATGACCTAGAAGACTACTACACCACCTACCCATTCCTCGGTGGAAGTGGGAATATATTGACACGGATTTCGTTAGTGGTTGCCCCGATCTCCTTGTGGTCACAATAGCATCCGGGTAATCATGGACAAGTTTGTGAAATCTGCAGTACCTTCACTTGTGCGAGGTTGTGTACAATAACAGTTGTCAGGCGAGTATTGGTATGGCACCGATTGAGGCACTCTGTAATAGACTCGTAAATTTCATTCCTGCTAGACTGAGCCAGAGGATGTTGTGGCAGTTGGACCTAAAACTATTGATGATTATGCTAAGAAAGTACGGTAAATATGCCTAAGACTTAAGAATGCCCGGGAGTGTTAGAAGAAATACTTTATGAGTATCACGATGAGCTTCAGTATGATTTGGAAAAATTATGGATACCTGAAGATCTCTCCACTGAAGGGTCACGAATTGGTCGGAGTCAAGGAATGACTCACTTTGAGTTTTATCGGTCTCTTCAAGATTTGTGAAGAGGAAAGGTAAATTCATTAGTTTAAATTACATATTAGGTTAATTTCGGGGACGAAATTATAATAAGTAGGGTAGACTGTAACAACCCTCAAATTTGAACCGACTTGCGTCGCACTTGTCAAGATCGTGACTCGATTACGTGATACTAGACAGTATTTCAAACTTCGGGAGTCGACACCAAAGTAATAGTATGTTTATGCGATGTGTGTATTAATATTTTAGTCTTATGCGTGTCTCGAGCCGTTCGGGCGATATTTAGTTGAGTGAGGCCACGCTTAGGTAAACAGGGGAGTAAAACATTGTAAAGAATACAAATAAATGAATTTTCTAATAATTTAATTAATTAGTTGATGGGATGTGGCGAGAAAAGGGGCGCGGCGAGTCAATTTACGGAGAAATACTGATCAAGGAAATGCAAGATTTATGTAGGAGTTGGATAGCTTCGCAACATACGGACTATGGGATAGAAACTATTAAAATAACATAACTTTATGAGGAGAGTCACGAGATTTTCATCGCGATTTGTATGTATGTTGAGATGTGATAAAGGGGTAAAAGACTCATAAGTGCAGCTGTTTTGAAGTGTATGAGAAGGAAGATGAAGAGCAAAAGGTCATTTTACCTATTTATTCATATATATAAACAACTGAACCCTGATTTCACTATTCATCTTCTTCTTTGCTCTAACCCACTGCCGCCACTCCTCCTCTCTCCACTCGGCCTCATCAGAATCGACCACGCCGGAGGTCCGTCCCTCTCTCTCTCTCGTTTTACATACTGCAGCCACCTCTGTCCCACTGGGGAGATTACTGCCATCATCGGAGACGACCTTACGGGGTCACCGGAGTCTCTGAGCACCCCCAACGTCATGAGGGACTTGGACTATGGTGGTTGTGTTAACCCTTTTTTCGACTGCAACAGACCTCAGAATATGGACATCCTTCTCCCCTTCTTCGCGTTTGGTCGGTGGTGTAGGCGGCGCTGTGACGAGGGATCCGGTTAGGGACGACTCGACGGTGTGTCACCGGAGTTCCACCGATCCCAGAGCACTCCCACCCTAATGTATGTGTATAAATAACTGTGTTGTGTCATTTTACCCTGCTTCGTTGGTTTTTATTGAAAGTGTTGGGGTTGCTGTCCTGGCGGCACCGCTACCAACGACTGCCGTGGCCTGGGGGACTGTCTGGGGGGTCGTCATGATCATGTTAACGTCTCCCTAGAGTCAAAACCAGTAGCCCTGTGAGTGGTGTTCATTGTTTTTATCGATTTTCCAACTGTTTTGGGTTGTTTATTGTCCTCGTCGGAAAACACCAAAATTGGTGGCGCTGCTGACCGAACCACCTCTTATGAGGGGTTGTCGGGGACTGTGCCAAACTATGATTAGAGCTTCGTAACCTCCTAAGTGCCCAAAACAGTGTGGTGAATGCAAATTGTTGTGATTTAATGTGATGTTGAAGTTTGTTTTCTCATTTATGGGTGTGTATTCGAGTTCTGACTAGGCGAGCTGTTTCCGGCCATTTCCATGCCGAGGAGACCCCCTCTCGATATTGGATAGTACAAGCATGTTTCCATGACCGTCTCATCGATGTTTGATGTATGGCTATGGAATTTTTGTTGTTCCATGTCGACCAAACCATTTTAAGTTTTCCATCTTTGTTTTAATGTTTCAGCTTGGGTATGATGAATTGATTTTTCAAACTAACTAGAGTGATTGGTTATCTTGATGAACACGCAAAGAATGTAAGAGATTTACGGACATATGGTTTATGGTTTCGATTTGCGGGTAGGTGTACGTATGTGGTAATTAAACGGTTGTGACGTCGTGGTCACGTCATCGGTCCTCGAGACTATGGCGTGGCCCCCATGTGACTGAGCCGAGCCTACGATGTATGGGCTGTTGGTATTGGGGTTCATACGAAACAGAAATTTCAAAAAATTTTTTGAGAAAAACCCCAATAGGATTCGAATCTGATTCCATTAAAACACGTTTAAACTATGAAAAACTTAATCATACCTCAGTCGCAATGTATATTTCTGAAAGTTAATCGATCTCTAAGGCGCTGCCAACAACGAACACCCTCTATCAGCAGTCCACACACGAACGGCAGCCGAGATTTGAAGTTCTAGCTTCGAGAGAATATCAAACCTTTTTGTTTCTCTCCAAAATGATCCAGAGCATACCAAAAACCCTAAGTCGTCTCTAAAACGAAAATAGAGTTTCGGCCCCTTTTAATCTTTCGTTAGTGTATTCTAACTCAAAGCGTCTATTTATACGACCCTTGTATATAGACGGTTAAGTACATTACACATATACCCCTACTTAAAGAAGTATAAGTGTAATACACTACAAGGACGTTTCTGTCATGAATTTTATCATATAAAATTCGTTTTTTTGAACCATCTTAAAATCTTGCAAAACCATTCTTAATGTGCAACCTAATAGGCTCATACAACGTTGGCAGTGTACCAAAACACATTTTGGTATACAAGTCATAAGCAGCCTCTAGCAAGACATTATGACTACCCAAGTTGTACGAATATCAAATCGATACAATATAATCAATAGTGTATATAACATCCTTTTGTCACACGATATCCTTTTGATCAAACATAAGGCATGGAATTGTCATCCAACATGTTCAATCGTACTAGTCTTTATCTCTAGGTAGACTGAAAACATCTAACTGACATTGATCAATATCAATTCACTTAGACTAGGCCTTTTAACAGTCTAACACATTGAGGGATCCACTGGATATCTCTCTCTATATGAGAGGGACAAATTCTATCTCGATTACATAACTTCACCAAATTATTAATACAGTAACCAATCACAACCTTTATAATCGTCCAGTTAAAGACAACGTTTGATTGCCTCAAATCATTGTATTCCGAATGTTGAAGTCTCTGGTAATTTCATGTCAGAGGACTGAATAGTATACATATCATGAGAAACAACTATGACTTAATTCATATAATGTTCTCATAGCGGGTCGGTCCAGTACTTTGTTCCCTAACAAGTACTCATGATCTTGATTTGTATTCCTATACGTATGATCATCATATGATCATCAATCAAGACTCATACTAGTCTTAATTCATTATAGTTCCCAGTATAATAATCGACTAGGGACATTTAGGATATTTCGTAAATACCCATGGATCTTATTATAATGTAAACATGCAAATCAATTATAATAAACCAGCAAATGAAATCCTCTATTTTATTAACTAAAATGTATTCATAAAGACTATTAATGGATTGACCTAGGGCACATTTCCCAACATCTCCCACTTGCTCTAGGGCCAATCATTCATGCATCTAATGCCTAATGATCTAACATGACCATCATGTTTTGCTTGTGGAAGAGCCTTGGTCAATGGATCCGCAATGTTGTCTTCAGTAGGTACTTTGCAAATCTTCACGTCTCCCTTCTCAATGGTTTCTCTGATGAGATGAAAACGCCTGAGTATATATTTGGATCTGTGGTGTGATCTAGGTTCCTTGGCCTGTGTTATTGCCCCGTTATTGTCACAATATAAACAAATAGGGTTAGCAATACTTGGAACCATACCTAGTTCAGAAATGAACTTTTGATCCAAACTGCATACTTTGCTGCATTGGATGCTGCAATATACTTAGCTTCTGTTGTAGAATCTGCCACAATTTCTTGCTTCGAACTTTTTTAGCTTACTGCTCCCTCATTCAAAGTAAACACATATCCAGACTGCGATCTAAAATCATCTATATCAGTTTGAAAACTTGCATCTGTGTAACCATTTACAACTAGATCATTTTCAAAACCTCCATAGACAAAGAACACTTCCTTAGTCCTTCTTAAGTACTTAAGGATGTTCTTTACTGCTATCCAATAACTTTCACCTGGATCTGACTGATATCTGCTTGTAGTGCTCAAAGCAAATGATACATCAGGCTGAGTGCATAGCATGGCGTACATGATAGATCCAATAGTAAATGCATATAAAATCTTATTCAAACGTCTTGCTCATCATTTGTCTTAGGACATTGAGTTTTGCTGAGACTTATGCCATGAGACATTGGCAACAATCCTCTTTTAGAGTCTTGCAAACTGAACCTATTCAGCACCTTGTCTATGTAAGTACCCTGACTTAGACCAATTAGCCTTTTAGATCTATCCCTATAGATCTTTATCCCTAAGATATGGGCTGCATCTATTAAGTCTTTCATTGAGAAACACTTCCCTAACCAAGACTTGACACTCTGCAATATTGGGATGTCATTTACAATGAGTAATATATCATCAACATACTATACTAGAAAAACAACTACACTCCCACTGACCTTCTTGTATACACAAGGCTCATCTTCGTTCTTAATAAAACCAAAATCCTTGATTGCTTCATCAAAATGAAGATTCTAACTCCGAAAAGCTTGCTTTAATCCATAAATGGATCTTTGAAGCTTGCATACCTTCCTAGAATTCTCAGGATGTACAAAACCTTCAGGTTGTGTCATATACACGTTCTCAAACAGCTTTCCATTAAGAAATGTTATTTTTACATCCATTTACCATATCTCATAGTCATAATATGCAGTAATGGCATCTTATGGATTTAAGCATGGCTACTGGCGAAAAAGTTTCATCATAATCAACACCTTGAGTCGGCATGAAACCTTTTGCTACAAGTCTTGCTTTAAAAGTATGCACATTGTCATCCATGTCAGTTTTCTTCTTGAAAACCCATTTACATCCAATGGTCTTATCACATTCAGGTAAATCAACCAAGTACCAAACTTGGTTATCATACATGGATTGCATTTCAGAATTCATGGCACTTAGCCATTTATCTGAATCTAGTCCAGACATAGCCTCTTGATAAGTGGTGGGCTCATTTTGATCCATAAGCAACACATCACGACTATCAGTAATGAGAAATTCGAATCTCTCTGGCTCATGTCTTACCCTACCAGATTTATGTAGGCCTTGTGTCACTTGCGGAGGTTCAATTGGTTCAGAATGTTGTTGAACTTCCAGTAGCCGTTCAGTGTTTATCTATGATTCTTGAACTTTTTCAAGATTTATTTTTCTTCCACTAGTGTCTTTTGAAATAAACTGTTTTTCCATAAAGGCACCATACCGAGCAACAAACACTTTGTTCTCAGCGGGATTATAAAAGTAGTATCCTTTTGTTTCCTTAGGATAACCCACAAATAGACACTTGTCAGATTTAGGTACTAGTTTTTCTAAGACTTGTCGCTTTACGTAAGCCTCACAACCCCAAATCTTAAGAAAAGACAAACTAGGTCTCTTCCCGTACCATATCTCATATGATGTTTTATCAACCGCTTTAGAAGGAACTCGATTTATAGTGAAAGCTGCAGTTTGTAATGCATAACCCTAAAAGGATAATGGAAGATCTGCATGACTCATCATAGACCAAACCATATCTAATAAGGTTCGATTTCTCCATTCAGAAACTCCATTCCATTGTGGAGTTGCTGGTGGAGTCAATTGGGAGACAATCCCACAATTTCTAAGATGATCATCAAATTCTTGGCTTAAATACTCACCACCTCGATCTGATCAAAGTGTTTTGATAGTTTTACAAAGTTGATTTTGCACTTCATTTTGAAACGTTCAAAACATCTCAAATGATTCAGCTTTATGTTTCATAAGATATACATAACCATATCTGCTGAAATCATCAGTAAATGTAATGAAGTACTGATAACCTCCTCTAGCTATTGTGTTTATAGGACCGCATACATCAGTATGTATTAGACCCAATAAATCACTTGCCCCTTCACTATGTTCAGTAAAGGGACTTTTAGTCATCTTGCCTAGTAAACAAGATACGCATGTTTCATATGATTCCAAATCAAATGAATCTAGAAGTCCATCTTTATGGAGCTTCGTTATGCGTTTCTCATTTATGTGGCCGAGATGACAATGCCAAAGATAGGTTTGATTCAAATCATTTGACTTGAATCTCTTTGCATTTATGTTAAAGACTGGAGTATCAGTGGACCTTTTCAAGCTTATAATATATTGACCGTCACAAAAATCAGCATTTGCATAAAAAATGCCTTTACGAGAAATTGAACATCTATTATTCACAATAATAAAATCAAAACCATTCATATCCAAACATGAAACAGAAATGATGTTTCTGCTCAAGGCAAGCACATAATAACAATTATTTAATGTTAAAATAAGTCCACTAGGTAAGACTAAGTAATATGATCCAACAGCTAGGGCAGCAACTCTTGCTCCATTCCCTACAGGCAGGATGACTTCTCCTTTTTTCAGTTTCCTACCTCTGGTGAGTTCCTGCACATTTATACAAATGTGAGATCTACATCCGGTATCCAATACCCAAGAATCACTAGTAGATAAATTAATTTCAATAACATAAATACCTGAGGTGGTAGTCGCACTACCCTTTTTCTTCTTTAGATTTTCCAGATAGAGTTTGCAATTTCTGAACCAATGTCCAGGTGCATGGCAGAAATGACAATTTCCTTCCTTTTCCTTTTGGTGCTTTGAAGCAGGACAGGCTGGGGCTTGACTTGTTCCACAGACTTTGCGACAGGTGCAGCAGTAGCCTTGGCAACTTTAGCCTTGCCTTTGCCTTTGCCTTTTTTCTTCATTCCCTTTCCCTTTTGGACCATCAGCACATTACTAGAGGGTTTCTTGATATTTTGTTCAGCAGTTTTGAGCATCAAATGCAACTCTGAAATTGATTTCTCCATATTATTCATATTGTAGTTCATCACAAATTGTGAGTAACTCTCCGGTAATGAATTTAGGATCAAATCTGTAGTCAACTCTTGGCTTATGGGAAATCCAAGTCTATCAAGTTGGTCAACATAGCCCTTCATCATCAGAACATGAGGACTAACTGACGTACCCCCAGTCATCTTACAAGAATGAGGTTCTTGACTGTCTCGAACCTTTCTTGCCTAGTTTGTTGTTGGAACATTTCCTTCAGCGTTATAGCCATGTCGTAGGCTTCCATTAGTTCCATGTCCTTATGAAGTTCAGGAACCATAGTTGCCAACATAATGCATGCAATATCAGTAGAATCGTTGACATGCTTATTATGCGCATCCTTCACAGCTTTCATAGCATTGGCTGGTGGGTCCTCAGGGATCGGAGCATCCAGAACATACAACTTACGTTCATGCTTGAGAACGATTCTCAAGTTTCTGAACCAGTCAAGAAAGTTAGTCCCAGATAGCTTATCCTTCTCAAGGATAGATCGCAATGACAGAGGATTATTGTTACTTGAAGAGGCCATTGGTCTACAATAAAGATTATGCATAGTTTATTTTAGTACAGAGGAATAAACTCCTACTAAATTAACAACCCTCCTAAAATACACTATTTATTTAGAGGACTAAAATCCATATTTCACCTAATTCTATGACAGCTATATCATGAAACACAGAACTAGAATATTTAGGTAGGTAACAGTTACCAATTACATATTATGCAATTTTTAGATCTTTTTATGAGATATGGGACATCTTATGTCTTAGCATGTTTATATCTCATCATTTGCCTAAAGCCCAAAACTATTTTGATAGCTTTATTAAGTCGAACCAATTTAAATATTTAGGTAACTCTTACCCAACTTATTTCACCAAGATAACACAATACACCTAGTTATGGCTAAAACTATATTAGTGCGATCGAGGCCTTGATAAGTGTTTAAAATTGGATAGCACAAGACTTAAGATTTAATAGAGGGATTTTATTCAGTTTTAGTGATTTTAAAGTAAACAATGAAATATCATATATTTTATTGATTTGTAGAACCACTAAACAATTTAGGAAATTTTTATGCTATTCACTAATAGAAGAATTTTCGTGCGCTAGGATTAGTTAGACGGTGGTCCCGCTGGCCGATCAACGGGGGGTGGTTCCGCTGATCGGTCAGCAGACGGGGGTACAGGGGGTAGCGCCCCCCCCCTTTTTTTAGAAGACGAATCTCAATTCCGAAAATTGAAATTCGCTATAGAAAATCATATTTTTCGCTGATTTTACGATACTAAATTTACCCCTTAATTTATCCAAAATTAAGTCAATTAAAACATTTTTAATTAACCCGGTCCCACATCTAACTAATCATCTTATCCTAATCTAATTAGAACTTTAGATATTTGAATCCGAGCATATCACCAATAATAAACTTCTCCATATTTATCTCCTATCCAATAGGGATAACGAAACCAATTTTGCTTATATCTCTTAATCTAATTTGTTATCTATCTTTATCAAATAGAAACTTCATAACAAAATAGATATAACAAGATAAATAAATAATTTTAAAAATTAATTATTTATTTTGGATTTAAGATATTTGAATCCTAGTATATCACCAATAACAAGATTCTTGATATTTATCTCCTATTCTAATTTGTTATCTATCTTTATCAAATAGAAATTTCATAACAAAATAGATATAACATGATAAATAAATAATTTTGAAAAATTAATTATTTATAAATAAATAATTTCGAAAATTAATTCTTTGCAATTTCGATCTTCATCTAAATAATCACAAACATGTAATTGAATCATGAACTACTATCTCAATCGAACCTAATGGTGTCATGGATGATAGAACACGAAACTTAATTCATTAAAATTATTCAAATTAACTTAACATGGTTACTAGCATGTACGAAACTAATTTCAATTAAATCACAAATATATGTATCATATACACAAAACATGATAATAAATCTCACAGAAATCTTATGTATATCACATATACATCAACTATTAACATGCTTTCAATCATATATCATAAGAAAACATGCAATGAGTTTAATGAAATCAAACTCGAAGGCTCTGATACCACTGTTGGTATTGAGGTTCATACGCAACGGAAATTTCAAAAACAATTTTGAGAAAAACCTCAACAGGATCCGAATCTGATTCCATTAAAATACATTTAAACTATGAAAAACTTAATCATACCTCAGTCGCAATGTATCTTTCTGAAGGTTAGTCAATCTTTAAGACGCTGCCAACGATGAACGCCCTCTATCAGCAGTCCACACACGAACGGCGATTGAGATTTGAAGTGCTAGCTTCGAGAGAATACCAAATCTTTTTGTTTCTCTCCAAAACGATCCAGAGCATACCAAAAACCCTAAGTCATCTCTAAAATGAAAATAGAGTTTCAGCCCCTTTTAATCTTTCGTTAGTGTATTCTAATTCAAAGCGTCTATTTATACAACCCTTGTATATAGACAATTAAGTAAATTACACATATACCCCTACTTAAAGAAGTATAAGTGTAATACACTACAAGGACATTTCTGTCATGAATTTTATTATATAAAATTTGTTTTTCTGAACCATCTTAAAATCTCGCAAATCCATTCTTAGTGTGCAACCCAATAGGCTCATACAACGTTGGCAGTGTACCAAAACACATTTTGGTATACAAGTCATAATCGGCCTCTAGCAAGACATTACGACTACCTAAGTTGCACGAATATCAAATCGATATAACCTAATCAATAGTGTATATAACATCCTTTTGTCATACGATATCCTTTTGATCAAACATAAGGCATGGAATTGTCATCGAACATGTTCAATCGTACTAGTCTCGATCTCTAGGTAGACTGAAAAGATCTAAGTGATATTGATCAATATCAATTCACTTAGACTAGGCCTTTTAACAGTCTAACACATCGAGGGATCCACTGGATATCTCTCTATATGAGAGGGACAAATTCTATCTCGATTACAACATTATTCACACAGTAACCAATCACAACCTTTTTTAATCGTCCAGTTAAAGACAACGTTTGATTACATCAAATCACTGTATTCCTAATGTTGAAGTCTCTGGTAATTTTAAGTCAGAGGACTGAATAGTATACATATCATGAGAAACAACTATGACTTAATCCATGTAATATTCTCATAGCGGGTCGGTCCAGTACTTTGTTCCCTAACAAGTACTCATGATCTTAATTTGTATTCCTATACGTATGATCATCATATGATCATCAATCAAGACTCACACTAGTCTTAATTCATTATAGTTCCCAGTATAATAATCGACTAGGGACATTTAGGATATTTCTATAAATACCCATGGATCTTATTATAATGTAAACATGCAAATTAATTATAATAAATAGCAAATGAAATCCTCTATTTTATTAACTAAAATGTATTCATAAAGACTATTAATGGATTGACCTAGGGCACATTTCCCAACATGGGCAGGCTTACATGCGTTATGATTGTCAATATTGGGATATCATAGTCATGGTCATTGTTATGGTTTTCAAATCCGAGTGAGTATCCATTTTCCTATTAATTTATCGAGCTATCAAGTCACTAAGACACTCAAAAAATACTAGGGATTCAACCTATGTATAGTTTACAACTTAACCTATTAATACGAGTTTCCGACCTTGTCAGATAGTGAGAAACTCGGGGATACGCGTTAGGGACGCGAGAGTGTCTACGGGTTGCGATTAGTCAAGTAAGTACATTTTTCTTAAAGCTTATGTATGATTTGTAAGCCAGTAAGAAAATGCCATGTGATTCATTATCATTTATTCAGATTTGTTATGCTCTATTATTGGTATTCTATTTTGTTTCTTGTTGTGTGTTTCTTGGCGTAAGTGTTTCGTCTCAAGAGTACTAGGACCTGCAGTATAGGGATAAAACGCGGGCACTCTTGTACAGGAGTGTGTGACTACCCTTAGTGACCGTTGGATACTGAGTACTGGGTGGGTGGGCTTTTGTCCCTCCCATCATAGCTATGCCTTCGCTTGTGTCGATGCTCGGGAAGACCTCGCGAGGTCTTCGCCATTATCCTATGATTTATACCACTTATGGGCCTCTTTTGATTTTTTAGAACACATTCAAAATTCGATTAATATCTATTAGTCTGTTTATCATGCACTTGATCTATTTAAATTCATGTCTTTCTATTACCGCATGATATTTAGACTGCTTTACTTGATATATCATGAATTACTGTTATCTTCTTCTAGCATTACATTCGATTTTCTCCAGTTGCTCACCGTCTAGTTTGTGACGGTGGGTGCAGATAGAGTGGAGTGCAGTAGAGGCAAGAAGCCCTGCTTAGACGACTTTTTTGAGGATTAGCAACTGAACTTGGAAGACATTATTGTAGGTTTTTATGTTTTACTTAGCTGTATATCGTTTCATATATATGTTTTGGGTTATAGAACTTGGTATTTTGATATTGGTATCATGTACTGATTTATATCTCACGTCTGTTTGTAAATGAATATTTCAGGGCTTTCCACATTATAGATTCCTAATTTCCCTTTGACTGAGTTATTTCTATGTTAGTTTATTTACTTTTCGTTGTGTAAAAACTTGCAATAACTCTTTCATAAATTGTATAATTGATTGATCGGAGGCTGACTAGACTCGCCAGGTTCACCGAGTACCAGCTCGGAGACCTGTACGAACCTAGGCTGGGTGTACCCAAATGCAAGGAAAATTTAGGGTCGTCACATGGTCATTTAAACTCTTGGCTCAAATATTGTTCACCTTGATCTCATCAAATTATGTTAATAGTTTGCTCAGTGATTTTTTTTTCTTCTTTATATACTTATTTTGAAATGCTCACAACAACTCAAAATTATGTCTTCCTGATAGGATTGAAATTCATTATAAAATCAACAATTTCATTCTATGAATAACTAAATTTGTCCTTTAAGGCTTTTTATTTAGAAATAGGTAAAAATCTGGCTCACAACTAAGATTTTTTGTGTCTGACACATAAATGTCTTTTGATAGCCTTTAACTTCCCCTTATCAATTCTATATTCATTAGATCCTTTGTGTTACGTACCACCACATACATGTTAAAGGCCTTTTGTAATATTCTGTCTTACAGATTTTAATTGCATCAAATGCAACTACAAATTGATTTCTCCATGTTATTCATATTATATAGTTCAAAACTATTTTGATGAATTATAGATCAAATCTACTGCCAACTTTTAGCACATAAAGATAAAAGACCTATTTTTGAGATAATCAATATATAGCCCTTTGTGTTCCAAACACAAAACCATATTGATAGGCTCCCAATCATTTTAAAAGAATCTAGGAATTTTGTAATCTAATAATTTTCCTACGTGACATAATGTTGGAACGGTTCCTGCAGCATTGTTATGTCATTAGCTTCCACGGTCCCAAATCTTTCCAAGAGTTCAGTTTCAAATTAGTCTAGGACATATATCCTTATTTTGATGGTAGATAACATTTATCAATTTTTTATTCAAATCAAGGAAATTAGTCTTAGACATTATTTTATCGTTCTCAAGGATTGATTGTAGTTACTATGGATTACTTTCAGTAGGAATTTAAAATATACAACTCCAAGATTATGTCGAACCATTTATTATGAGTAATTAAACTCCCACTAAATTCAATAACCCTTGTATATATCAATTTAGTGGACTAAGACCCATAATTCACCTAATTTTGAGATAGCTAAGGCATGACACTCAAAATCAAGTAATTTAGATAGGTAACCTTTACCAATTGCATCACATACAACTTTTAGGTTCTTTATGAAACTTAGACATTATATGTCACAACATGTTGTGTCTCATCTATGCCTAAAACTCAAAACTGTTTTGATAGCTTTATTAAGTTAGACCAATTTAAAACATTTAAGTAACCGTTACCCGACTTGCCTAACTAAGATAACATAATACACCCTGCTGAGGCAGACCCATATTGATGTGATCGAGGCCTTGACAAGTGTTTGAAAATTATGTGGCATTGACTTAAAATTTTAATTGAAGGATTATTATTTAGTTTTATGATTATTTCTTATGTTAAGACCTATAATTCTAGCATCTAATCATGAAATATCCAATATATCAAATCATGCATAGAGTACAGATCATAAATACATAGGAAACAATTTCACATATACGTAAAACATCATAAAACAAATTTAAGAAATTAAATGCTATTCAGTAATAGAAAATTTTACATGCACTACAATTATAATTCTAATGGAGTTAAGCATGGCTACAGCAAAAAAAGTCTCATTATTTTAGTCAATTCAATTGACAGAAGCTGTCCCTTATTTTTATTTTTGAAAATTAATTAAAACGTTTTTTAATTAATACGGGCCCATTAACTTAATATCTTATTCTAATCCAATTAGAATTTATGATACTTGGAATCCTAATCTAATTAGAATTTAAGATACTTGGAATCCTAATCCAAATTTCTTTCGTGAAAATATTAGCATGACCCATGCATGCATAATCATCACTAACAAATTTGTGTGCATCACATGCATCCTGTGGCACAAATTCTTATATTATAGGATCTATTTCCTTTTTAGTGGTCAATATGTGTTCATAAAGGTCTAAAAGGAAAAAAGTTCCTTTTATTACTATTTTAATGGGACTTTATCTAATCATATTAGACATAGAATACATAAATTGAACACATTGTTTAGGTAACAGTCAAGAACTAAATTAATCACATATGTTATGTTCGTAAAGATTTATGGACTTTTCTCAAAGTCGAAGTTAGATCTTGACATCAAAAAATCATGAGAAACTATCCTCTTGATTAAAATATAGGATATGACTTTAATTAGATTTGCTTTTATCCTAATAAAAAATAAAACTAATCACCAATCCTACCACGAATAATGTGAGGTAATTTGATATACCTGAGCACAACATTATCAGAAAGAACATAATCTCTAATTTCATCGTGATGCTAATACTGGCATTGGTGATTTTGAAAAATTCGGTCTACACAATTAAGATAAAGCAACGACGGAGTTACATATCTTTCATTTATATATCATATATAACAAAAGACTATGCAGAAGTTTTTAATGGAATTAAATCAAACCTTGCTCTGATACCACTGTTGGGTTTCGGGGATCAAGCACAGCGAAACTTTTTCGAAACAGGGCTACAAAATTAATATCATTCAAAGTGATAGAGGTGGTGAGTTTGTCAACAAAAATCTAGAGGATTTTTGTGCAAGGCAAAGGTATTCACATCAACTTTCTTCTATTAGAACACCATAACAAAATAGAGTAGTTGAAAGAAAGAATTAGAGCCTTCAAGAAACGTGTCGAACCATTTTAAATGAATACAACATAGCAAATCATTTTTGTGCCAAAGCCATTAACACGACATGTTATGTTCTAAATAGGACAAATATTCGAAAGAAAGTGAACAAGGCCCCTTATGAGCTCTGGAAAGTCCGAAAGCCTTACATAGGTTACTTTAAGGTGTTTGGTTGCACATGTTATGTCCTAAATGATAAGGATCATTTGGATAAATTTGACCCAAAGTCAAATGTAAGCACATTTTTATGATATTCCAACCATAGTAAGGCATATAGAGTGTTCAATATATCATCTAATAACATAGAAGAGTCCATTCATGTTAAGTTTGATGAGATGGATCCCCATGTGAAATTGACATATACCTTAGAACAAATGAGATTGGATGATGATGATAAAGTTATTAAATTTTTATGAAAATATATATTTGTATGAATTTATTATGGTGATATGTGTGATTGTAACGTCATTTTTCATTTTGATTATTTAATTTTGATGTTTGTATATAATTTGATTGAGAAAAAGTAAAATAATATATATAGCATGTTAATTAGTTTGAAGAACAATTATTGTTAAAAAAGTACAATGAAAATATCAATTAATTTTAGTAATAAAATCTAATTTAGAAGATAATTTACATTTAAATTAGGAGAAAAAGTTAAGGACTAATATATTACTCCCTCCTTCCAAAAATATAAGTATTTTTAGCTAAAGTTTCATTTCAAAAAATATAAGTTTTTTTATGAATTCAAGAGTGCATTAATACCTAATAAACCTATTTTATCCCTTATTTAACTAAATATTTACACCCATATTGTGTAATTAAAACATTTTGTATCTATGTGTCAAAGGATAAAAATGTAATTTAAGCTCGTAATTAAAACTATCTTTAAACCTACTTGAATTAGTGTGCTCCATCCAAAATGATGACTTATATTTTTGGATGGAGGGAGTATATTAAAAACACTTTAATAGGAATATAGAAATATATAAGTATATTAAACCTACTTGAATTAGTGTTTAATTTTATAATCTATATAAAAGTTAAATACTTATGTGATATGTTATGTAAAAAAAATTAGATTAAACCAAAACTTTTAAATTAGATTGAAACCCTAAAAAGTTAATTATATATATACTATATGGATTGATGACATGCATGAATTATACTATATATATAGAATTTGTACTATTAATTTATTTGTAAAAGAGAAGCACTTAAATATAAGTTATAATAATTTATATTATATATGTACGAGGTTATTAATGTACTGTAAAAGAAAAACACTTAGAAAAGCACTTAAACTTATAAAGTAAAACTAAAGAACATATATTTGAAGCAAAAAATAGTAGTTACTTACCGTAGTTTATCAAATCTCGTATAACATTCGAGTAAACAAAATATATATTTTACAGAAAGTACATACGAATGAAATCAATTAAATTGTCTAAGTAGAAATAAAATTCGACTAAAAATGTATAATAAATATTACGTAAAGTATGTGTAAATGTAACCAATCTGACTAATTATGGTTAAAAATCGACAAAAAATGTATAATAAATATTACGCAAAGTATGTGCAAATGCAACAAATTCGACCAAATATGGTTAACATTCGACAAGAACATGTATATTTGTTATTATGTCTATTTAACTAGGGCTATTTAGGTCTTTCGAGATGTCTGTGTCTCAATATTGGATGTACAACCGCATTGAAGGCGGTTACATTCGATTGGAATTTGTGGCTGGCGTAAAGGAGTTCATAAATTTTGTCATGCAACACTGCACGACTTTTCAACTTGAAGGGAAAATTCGATGTCCATGCCGAAACTGTGGCAACGAGAAATACTTCGATGTAAGCACAGTAGAGCTTCATCTAGTGAGTCAAGGATTCTTTCCAAATTATTATTGTTGGACCGAGCATGGGGAGGAAGAATTATCGTACGATATATATGATGAAGGTAATGATGATCCAGTGGACGAATATCCACGACGTATCACGAAATCATACACAACCATACGGGACCTTGTTTCAATTGGAGCTGTGAGGAGGAGCCGAACTCTGAAGAGAAAGATTTATTCGAATTGATTGCTGCAGCAAATTATCCGTTTTGGCTGGGTTACGAGAAGATGACGAAACTATCAGCAATGGCACATTTATTGACGATAAAATTGAATCACCACATTTCAAAGCAAGCATTCGATGAAATCTTGAAGGTGTGTAAAGACATGCTGCTCGAAGACAACTGTTTGGTAGATAGCTTTTACAAATGTAAAGGTGTAATACATTGGTTGGGTCTCCCTTATGAGCGAATTGATTGTTGTCCCAACTTATGTATGCTTTATTGGGAGCTCGATTCTGATCTTACGTCTTGCAAGTTTTGTGGTGAAGGTAGGTTTAACTCCAAGAAACAGCCGCATAAGACAATGTTTTACTTTCCATTGACCCCTCATTTAAAACGTTTGTTTGCGTTGAAAACTACAATGAAACACATGCGATGGCATGCAGAACACGTTAGAAAGGATGACTATATGCAGCATTGCTCTTATTCCATTGCGTGGAACCACTTCAATGAAGTGAACCCTAGCTTTAGCTCGAAAGTTCATAACGTTAGACTTGGGTTATGCACCGATGGGTTCCAACCTTTTGGAATGACCGACAAATCGTACTCCACGTGGCTGGTGATTTTAACCCCGTACAACTTGCCCTCGTCAATGTGTATGAAAAAAGAAGTGATGTTCTTAATAGTGATTATACTAGGGTCGACCAATCCCTCTCAAAAAATTGACGTGTTCCTCCAACAATTAGTGAAAGAATTACAAGATTTGTGAATGCCGGAGTGCCTACTTACGATGTATTTACTAAGACAAACTTTTAAATGCGCGCTACACTTATGTGGACTGTAAAATACTTCCCAGACTATAGCATGTTGTCGGGATGGAGCACGCACGGGTGGACAGCTTGCCCGTATTGCATGGATGACACAAACGCCTTTCAATTAAGGTTTAGTGGGAAAATGACTTGGTTTAACTGTCACCGGCATTTCTTGTCATCATATTCGAAGGAAAGAAAAGACAAATTTAGTTTTCGTAAAGGTAGAATTGTGAAAAGTAAGCCAGCGGTCCATAAATCGGGTGAAGATATCTTGGGTGAAATTGAGGCATAACGGTTGATGAAGGTCACTGAATTAGGATCTGATGTTGTAAATAGTGAAATCTTGAAGAATAGTGGGTGGAGAAAACGAAGCATATTGTGGGACTTGCCGTATTGGAAAATGAACCTTGTAAGGCATAATCTAGATGTAATACACATCGAGAAAAGTATGTTTGAAAATATTTTCAACACAATTATGAGTGTGCCAGGGAAGACAAAAGATAACACAAAGTCTAGGGAGGATTTAAATGAGATTTGTCATCGGCCAGAACTACATTACGATCCGGTATATAAGAAATATCCAAAAACACGATATGCCTTGGACAATCAGAGAAAACTTGTATTGTGTTCATGGATTAAGAATTGTGTTTTCCTGATGGTTACGCATCTAATATTGGACGTTGTGTAGACTCCAAGAAGTTGAAGATGTTTGGAATGAAAAGTCACGATTGTCATGTATTCATGCAATGATTGTTGCCGTTTGCATTTTGGGATCTCTTGGATAAGGACATTTGGATTGCAATAAGCGAGTTTAACATTTTCTTTAGAGATTTAATAGCTAGAAATTTAAATGTTGCAAATCTATGACTTTTGCATAAAAACATTCCAAAAATATTGTGTAAGTTAGAAAAAATCTTTCCCCCAAGTTTTTTCAACTCAATGGAGCATCTTCTTATCCATTTAGCACATGAGGCTATTCTTATAGGCCCAGTACAATTTCGGTGGATGTATCCGTTCGAGAGGTAATAAGTTATACGTATTGCTTGATACTTTTATTGTACACAATTGTTTTCAATTGATATGTTTAACTAGTTGAACTCTATAAATGTAGGTATTTGAAACATTTGAAAAATAATGTTAGAAATAAAGCAAGGGTCGAAGACTCGATATGCAATGCTTATTTGGCGAAAAAGGTGACATCATTTTGTTCATATTATTTTGAAGAACACGTTTCCACATCGTACAATCGCCTGCCCCACAACTACGATAATGGAGTCGGTCCAAGTCAAAATTTAAATGGGACATTCTCAATCTTCACCAATCCAGGTCGAGCCATTAGGAGATCAAAGAGGCGTTACCTCACGGATGATGAGTGTAGCGCCGCACACTCTAATGTGTTGTTAAATTGCCCCGAAGTTTCTCTTTTCTTGAAGTACACATGTATACGTCATTGTCCAAAAAGTTTTTAATGTAGTTTTATTCGATTTAATCGTAAGTCTTCATTTCTTTTATGTCTTGTAAGGATGTATATATCAGAGCTGCGATCGAAACATTTGAATATCACACAAAGTGCAATCGATTAATATCTTGAGAAACAATTCTCAACTTGGTACCAACATTTTGTAAGTTATTAATGAATTCAATGTATTTACACAATTCTTCTAGTTTTGTAATATAATTGAACATTTAGTTTATCATACGAAATTGATTTGAATGTAAGCGCCATTGAACATTCAAGATCCAACTCTTCTAATGCCTTCATATGGCCCAAGTCATCTTTACACCATATATCACGCGTACCTTGTTAATGGCTACAAGTTTCAGACAACATCACATAGCGCAAATAGTGAAATAGTCGTGGCAGCAAAGTGTGCGTTAGAGACATAAGATATACCCTGCCGCATGTTGAGGATAAGATATACCCGAACTTATTATGTGATGACTATTCGGTAGAGATAGGGTTCACGAGTTACTAACAAACCTGATAGCGTTGGAGTTCCTAGAGTTTGATGCTTTATTGGGCATGGATTGGTAAGAGGGTATCATGCACATCTGGATTGTTTCAGCAAAGGTCGTTACATTTCGGCTTCCAAATCATGCAGAGTTCAGTTTTCAGGGGACTTTGACTAGGTTACCTATTACCAGAGGCAAAGTCGATATGAGCATTAATGTTGAGACATTTACTAGCATTATGAGTACGACAGAGAGAGTTAAAACTAGGATCGAGGATGTACCTGTTGTGTGTGAGTTTCCGGATGACTTTTCCACTGAATTACTAGGTTTACCACCGCCTAGGGAGATCGATTTTATCATTAATTTAGTCACAGGGACGAAACCTATATTGATTCCACCGTACAGAATGGCTCCTAAAGAGCTAGAGGAGTTGAGAGCCCAACTTGATGAGTTATTGGAGTTGGGATTCATTCACCCGAGCATGTCACCTTGGGGCGCGCTGGTCTTGTTTGTTAAAAAAAGAAGGGCAGCCTAAGATTGTGTATTGATTATAGACAGCTCAATAGGGTTATAGTGAAGAACAAGTATCCACTCTCACGTATTGATGACTTGTTCAACCTACTGACACGAGCACTGTAGTTCTCGAAGATTGATTTGAGATCGGGATACCACCAGTTGAGGATTAGAACAAAGGATAGGGAGAAAACTATTTTCCACACTAGATACATGCATTATCAATTTACCATCATGCATTTTGGGCTGACAAATGCCCCACCGATGTTCATGGATTCATGCATCGAATGTTGAGAGTATTTGGATAGATTCGTCATAGTGTTCATTGATGACATTATTATTTACTTCCGAACTTGTGAAGATCACGAGTACCACCTTAGGATGATTTTGCATACTTTGAGGGAGCATAAACTGTATGCCAAGTTCAGTAAGTGCGAGTTTTGGCTTACAAATGTCAGATTTCTTGGACATAACGTCAGAGCTAGCGGGTGTCATTGAACCCTACTAAGTTCAGAGCAGAGATTGATTGACCTATACCAAGGTCAGTGACAGATATCTGTAGTTTCCTAGGATTGGCAGGTTATTACAGGCTTTTTGTTCAGGACTTCTTGAAGATTACGGCACCGATGAGGCAATTGACAAAGAAGGAAGTCAGTTTTTAGAGGAATGACAGTTGTGAGTAAGCCTTCATGAGTTTGAAGGAAAGTTTGACTACCGCACCAGTATTGGTACTATTTGAGTCAGGGAAGGGTTTTGAGGTGAATACCGATGATTCTAAGGTCAGTTTAGGATGTGTTTTGATGCTGGACGGTAGAGTGATAGCTTACGGGTCTCGACAGTTGAAGATTCATGAGAATAATTACCCTACCTACGATTTGGAGTTAGTGGAAATGGTCTTTGTACTGAAGATTTGGCGCAATTATTTTTATGGGGAGAGATTCATTTTGTTTACTGACCACAAGAGTTTGAAGTGCCTCTTCACTCAAAAGGAGTTGAATATGTGACAGAGGCGTTGGCTAGAGTTCCTCAGGGACTACGATTTCTCTTTGGAGTATCGTTCAGGGAAGGCCAATGTCGTGACAGACGCATTGAGTCACAAAGGGCCAGACTAGAAGATTATGACGTGCCACATGATAAATGAGTATGGGCTACTCAAAGTGATCGAATTGATGTATTATGTTGATATACTGACCACTACCAGGGTGTTGATTTGTGGGCAGATGAGGACTCGGACAGTGTCGATTTAGAGTGTACTTGAGGGTCAATAGGCAGATATGCAGTATCAGAGGTTCAACGAGTTCGTTCTGAGTCCCGATCATTCGGAGTGGAGTCAATCGACATACTCATGCCTGAGATTTAGAAGGAGACTATGGATTCCATCGGTGGCTGCGATACGTGATGAGATACTTCATGAGGCGTGCCGCCCATGTTTTACAGTTCATCCAGGACAGACTAAGATGTATGTTGATGTTCGTCATCTTTTTTGGTGGTCGAGGATGAAGACTAGTGTTGGTGAATACATTAGAGCGTGTGAGATATGCCAATGAGTTAAGGCTGAGCATCGAAGATTCGGTGGGTAATTACAACCACTACCCATTCCTTAGTGGAAATGGGAGCATATTGCCGTGGACTTTGTCAGTAGGTTAACTCGATCTCAGCATGGTCATGATAACATCTAAGTGATTGTGGACAGATTGACGAAGTCTGCGCACTTTTTACCAATCTCTACTACACATCGGGTGGATTGGTTTACGAATTTGTACGAGAGAGAGATAGTTCGACTGTATGGTATTCTGTTATCGATTGTGTCAGAAAAGGCAACAGTTTACATAACAGATTTGACAAAGTATGCAGGCACAATTTGGCACACGGTTGGACCTCAATACCGCTTATCATCCACAGACTGATGGAATGTTAGAAAGACTAATCCAAGTGCTAAAGGATATGTCGAGGATGTGTCTACTAGAGTACGGTGGTTCTTGGGAGGCCTATCTTCATCTATGTGAGTTTGCATAAAATAGTGTTATTAGGCCAGTATCAGAATGACATCGTTTGAGGCACTCTACGGTAGACCAGGTTTATTTCCATCTTATTGGCCAGAGCCCAAAGATGTGGCAGCTATTAGGCCAGAGATTATAGTGGACCACACAGAGAAGATACATCTGAAGGGTGCTCAGGAGAGGTAGAAAAAGTACTATGACAAGTACCACAGCGAGTTCGAGCATGATGTGGGAGCCTATATATACTTAAAGGTTTCTCACTAAAGGGTTACAAGAGATTTGGGATCAAAGGAAAAATCATGCTGAGATTTACTGGTCCATTCAGATAGTAGAAAAAAATAGCCAAGGTTGCGTACGAGTTGAAGTTACCACCTCAGTAGGATATGACCCATCCAGTGATCCACATATCGATGCTTCGACAAGATAGGTCGAAAGAAGGTAGACGATCGACAGTGGACTTGAGTCAGATAGACTATAACAACCCAAATTAATTTAATTAAGTATTAGTGTTAATCACGATGATTAGCGGTTAATTCGGCCATTTCATGGACAACAGGGTGACTCAGAGCTGGGAACCCAGGTTATATTTATGATATTTGTGCATGTTGTGATGCCTAGTATTGCGATGTTGAGTGTATTAATTATGTTTATGTATATAAACATCACATGTGTGAACGTTGATATCGGAAAAGGTTAAGAGTTGGGTATATGTCCCGAAATGCGTGTCGGGAATCGGGTAGCGGGTATCAGGTAGCTGGGTGTGACGGCCCCAAATTCCCCTTGCATTTGGGTATGCCCGGCCTAGGCTCGTACAGGTCCCGAGTCATCACTCGTAACCTGGCGAGCCTAGTCAGCCTCCGATTAATCAATTTAACAATTTATGATAGAGTTATTACAATACTACACAGCGAAAGACTAAACAAGTATAATTAGGGAAATAACTCAATCAAGGGAAATATAGGAATCTATAAGTGTGGAAACCCCGGGTATTCATGTACAATTCGAAATGCAAAGATACACGATACCAATCTCATCAAAATTCTAAGTTTTATAACACAAAACTTATATATGAAACGATATACATATAAGCAAAACATAAGAAAACCTACAAAATAATCTCCCCAATCCCGTTGTTAGTCCTCAAAGCAAGTCACCTAGGCAGGGCCCCTTGCCCTTACCGCTTTCCACCCTACCTGCACCCACCATCACAAACTAGACGGTGAGCAACTGAAGAAATCGAAAATAGTGCTAGAAGAATATAACAGTAATTTATGAACTTTCAAACATGGCAGTCTAAATATCATACGAGAATTGAAAGACAGGAATTTAAATAGACAATATGCATGAAAGACAAACTGGAAATAATAGCAATCGAAACATGCGTGTTCTACGAGTCAAGAGAGACCATAAGTGGTCTAAGAATCCATAACAAATCCACACAGTGATGTCGCAACATCGAAATCCACAACAATATCCACAACAATCCAGTACATGGTATCACACAATCACTAGGGGTGGTCAAACACTCATACGCACGAGTACCCGCGTTTTATGCCTTCTAGTGCAGGCCGCATGTACCTTCGAGACACACATTTATGCCAAGAACACACATACAAGGAATATGGAATGGAATGCCAACAAGGGATCGGTTCAACAATATCAATGAATAAAAGATGTGTAAATCACATTATATTTCCTTACTGGTCTACTAACATACACACATAAGGCGTGTACTTACCTGAACTAGTGCAACCCAGTACCACTCCGAGACTCTAACGCATTTCCCGTAGTTTTTCGACTACCTGATAAAGGTTTAAACTCCGAATGTTGATTTAGAGTTAGTACCTCGTCTTAGGGTGTTTCTCGTATGTTTAGTTCAAATACATTTAATTAAGGCGACTCAAACCATTATGGATCAATCCATTTCTATGGTTAGTGCCCTTTTCACAAAACATAACTCTCTTCAGGCTCTTGTTGGGCCCATTTAATCAAGCTTATACTCACCTAAGTAAGCCTTTTGTGTGGACACTTATTAAGCCTAGATATATAGGCTCATTCTTATATTTTATGCCTTTGTTTTGGGCTTTAAGTTGTACCTATTGTATTGAATCCCTATTGGGCTCTACACAACCCATGTACACACCATTTGTAATTTAATATGGACTAAAATGTGTGTATTGGGACCTTATTGGGCCTTAACACAAGCCCATAATCATTTTAAAACAATGTCCATATCTATCATCCTTTTTTATTTATTCAGAACCATACAATAATACACATTATGGTCACACACCCTACATTTGATACACCCCACACTTGGTACACACCCACTGTTATGTGCACACAACACCCCACTGTTATGTGCACCCCATTGTTGTATGCACCTCGTACACACACATGCACTAAAGATATCACACACTAAATATACCCCAACTACACACACATACACTAGTTTATTCTCACAATGCACACACACACAACTGTTGCGTACACCCCACTGTGGTGTACACACACTGTTGTGTACACCCCACTTTGGTGTACACACACAGTGAGATGTACACCCCATGCACGCACACACACCCAAAACCGTCTCCTATACACAACCCAAATCGTTTACACACACATACACCACTGTCCATACACAACACTCACAAAATAGTCACACATGGGGTCACCTCCTGCCAGCAGAGTCGTCGGAGGATGATCTCCGGTCAGTCTCGACCGGCACCAGTGCAGGTCACCAAAACTGTGGCCACCGTAAACCACAACAATCCCAAAACTAAAAAAAATAGTGAGATCGAGAAAACGAGAGAGACAGTCGAGGAGCTCACCTTGGTGTCTCCAGTGGGTGGCTGAGGTTTCCAACACCGTGAGGGTGATGGTGGTTGCCGGTCCCGGGAGGAGGAGCCACTGTCACGGCGTGGAGGTCGAGAAGAATAAGAGAAAGAGAGAGAGTGAACTGCCGAGAGAGAAAGAGAAGAAATAGAGGAGAAGCTCACCTAGGCGTCTCCGATGGGTGGTCGTGGTGGCAGCTCCGTGGAAGGTGGTGGTGGTGATAGTCCAGCCGAGAGGAGGTGGCTGCCACACATGAGGTTGAGAGGAACCGATGTGAGTATCGAAATCGAGAAGGAGAGTGAGTGAGGAAAGGAGAGAGAGAGAGAGAGAGAGCCTCACCTTGTCAGAGTCGGCGTCTCTGGTGGGAGTGGTGGCAATGGCGAGAGGAGGGAGGAGGTGAACAGTTGCGGCTGTTGAGTTGGGAAGAGGATGAATAGTGTATGTTAGGGTTTTTAGGATAAAACGTTTTTTATATAGATGTGTGCTAATATGTAAAATGATTATCCGACTTCCACATTGATTTTATATTTCCTCATTATGATGTGTCACTTTAACAGTTTCTATTCCATAGCCCACATGTTGCGAGACTATCCGACTTCCACATTGATTTTATATTTCCTTGGTCCGCATTTCTCCGAAACTTTGGTTCGCCGCGCCCGTCTTCTCGCCACATCCCATCAACTAATTAATTGAATTAATAAAAATTCATTTATTTGTATTTTTTTATTATGTTTTTATCCCTTGTTTAACTAGACAAAACCTCACTCAACTAAAACTCGCCTGAACGGCTCAAGACCCGTAAAATACTAATACATACATCACAAAATCATAAAATTTAGCTTGGTGTTGACTCCCGAAGTTTGAAATACTATCCAGTATTCACGTAGTCGAGTCCCAATCCTGACACATGTAACACAAGTAAGTTAAAAATTCGGGGTTGTTATTGTCTCCCCAACTAATAAGAATTTCGTCCTCGAAATTAGCTATAACTCAAGCGAATAAGGGGGATTAAAACCCGTTCGCACCTTGTCCAAACTGCGTGCTTACAACCGCTTCAGACAGCTTGGATCCTCTATCTCGAACTGCGGACTACCTCAGAGTCATTTTAGACAGCTCGTTCCTCATCGTTGAACTGCGGACCGATGCAAAGTCACTTCAGACAGCTCAATAAGCTATGACGAACTGTGGAATCTCGCGAGAGTCACTTCTAACAGCTCGACATCAAGTATTGAACTGCGGACTTGTACAAAGTCTCTTTGAACAACACAACATCTTAAATCCACTCCATTTTCTCCACATCTACCAAACTGTGGGTCTCTGCCACTTAGAACAGCTTGATTTTATCTCAGTCTTCAGACTGCGGGTCCCGACCACTTCAAACAGCCTAATTCAACTACGGTCTCTCTAGATCGCTCCTGTATCCCAAAATGGTAGGAATGCCACGACCTCGTTGCAAACATTGTCCCCTACCACACATAAGTCAGGTAATTACAAAGTAAGGCGCTACGATCGCGACTCGCACGTCAAACCCGTAATGACCTCCCAACCTACTCGTGTTTCAATGCAAGTTTCATTCATACCCAGGCAGTAAATATGTTCGACAAAGTTGTAACCTTGGCCACCATGTACACTACGTGTCCATGCATCGTAAGATGAATCACAACCAGTCTGGTCCTACCTCTCTTTAGGTGTACTCATGGCTAGTTTTGGCAACCCATTGTGCCCAAACTTACTATCTCTTTTGGACTCTAGTCTAAGTTAGGTCTGTCTCATCCTAGACAACTTTGATAAGTTTAAACGGCGCTACTCTAGCAAGTATTGACCCTAGCACTGTCACTTGACGTCCGGCATCACATTTAAACACCTAAAGTTTCAATTAATTGGTTCCACGCATGATATATGATAACCAGAATAATTCTTTACCTCCGGTAGGATCACGAACCATCGTCAGCTATGGTTTACTCACCAGGTGCACGTCCTCAAAGGCCTGATGCTGAACGTCATCCGAATGGTCCTCGTACAAATCGGGACATAAATTTTGAAAATGTCCAAGGTGTCTGCACTGGAAACACACCTTTCGCCTTTGAGAACCACTATCATCGTTCAGATTCCTCATTCGTTTCCTGTCAAGTCCCTCTGATCGGTGCTCTAACTACAACTCGGGTCGATCAAGCTCAATCTCCTCATGGTGAGTACTCAAGTAACTCCCCCTAGCCAAGCTCCGCTCATAAATTCTCTGCAATGTCCCTGGCTAGGTCGTAACGATCGCACCTCTGATTTTGGGTAGAAGACCCTCATTAAAGTAATACACCCGGTCTGCCTCCGTGCTAGCTGATCCTCCAGCATATGGTAATAATTGTAGAAATCGTCCAATGTACTCCATAACGGACTCATCCGCTAACAGTCTCAGGGAAGTGAACTCGTTTCTCTTGGCTCTCATCACCGTGGGAGGAAAGTACTTCATTTTGAACTGAGTCTTTAACTCTATCCAGTCCCTCGGCACACCTCTAGTACTCACAATCGTAGTCCACCAGTCATCAACTTCTCCCATCAACATCGAGGAAGAAATAGAGGCTTTTATGTGCTCCTCAGTAGCTATGATGTGGTGTATCTTCTCGTGACTCTTCAAGAACAATTCTGCTGTGACCACATCAGTACCTCCATAGAAAACAACAGGGTCGTGCCTCTTAAACTCTCGCCATTGTTTGGCCTTAATAGTCGTCGTACTGCCATACACTGTCGGTGTCGCTGGTGCAATCTCTGTCGGTTCATGAGGTACAACCGCCATCACTGGTCTCGGTGTGTTCGCCTCTTGAGTAATGGTTACTCTAGCCGTAGATGGTACCAATGTAACAGTAACTAACGCCCTCAATATCGCTAGAATCTCCTCCAACTGTTGCTCCTGAGCTGCGACTCTCTGCGTCAAAGTCTGAAACTCCTTGATACTAAAAACTCGAGTACTCGACGTCCCGCTATCATCACTAGGACCCAGCTGATCTGTCATCGCTATCTGGTAACGAAAGTGAGTTCCCAGATCAGCGAATAACTACTGATACCATAAAATACATCATGTAAAACATACTTATACCAATAAGTTTTCAGTTTCTATTACCCAACTTATCCTCACTCCCCAACTAGGATTCTAAGTCAGGATTATAGGGTTCCACACTAAGTTCATCTCTTCCTAACTTTCGTTGGTTTAATGGCTTGTGTTTTATGAATTTAAATCAAGAGTTAGGTCTTTATAACCTTGCGCTCTGATACCAACTGTGAGGTCCCCAAATTCCCCTTGCATTTGGGTATGCCCGGCGTAGGCTCGTACAGGTCCCGAGTCATCACTCGTAACCTGATGAGCTAGTCAGCCTCCGATTAATCAATTTAACAATTTATGATAGAGTTATTACAATAATACACAACGAAAGATTAAACAAGTATAATCAGGGAAATGACTCAATCAAGGGAAATATAGGAATCTATAAGTATGGAAACCCCGGGAATTCATGTACAATTCGAAATGCAAGGATACATGATACCAATCTCATCAAAATTCTAAGTTTTTAACACAAAACTTCTATATGAAACGATATACATATAAGAAAAACATAAGAAAACCTACAAAATGATCTCCCCGGTCCCACTGTTAGTCCTCAAAGCAAGTCACCTAGGCAGGGCCCCTTGCCCTTGCTGCTTTCCACCCTATCTACACCCACCGTCAAAAACTAGATTGTGAGCAACTGAAGAAATCGAAAATAGTGCCAGAAGAATATAACAGTAATTTATGAACTTTCAAACATGACAGTCTAAATATCATGCGGGAATTGAAAGACAGGAATTTAAATAGACAAGATGCATGATAGACAGACTGGAAATAATAGCAATCGAAACATGTGTGTTCTACGAGTTAAGAGAGGCCATAAGTGGTCTAAAAATCCACAAAAAATCCACAACAACGATGTCGCAACATCGAAATCCACAACAATATCCACAACAATCCAGTACATGGTATCACATAATCACTAGGGGTGGTCAAACACTCGTGTCCATGAGTGCCCGCGTTTTATCCCTTCTAGTGTAGGCTCATGTACCTTCGAGACACACACTTATGCCAAGAACACACATACAAGGAATATGGAATGGAATGCCAACAAGGGATTGATTTAACAATATCAATGAATAAAAGATGTATAAATCACATGTTATTTCCTTACTGGCCTACTAACATACACACATATAAGGCATGTACTTACCTAAACTAGCGCAACCCAGTACCACTTCGAGACTCTAACGCGTTTCTCGTGGTTTCTCGACTACCTGATAAAGGCTTAATCCCTGAATGTTGATTTAGAATTAGTACCTCGTCTTAGGGTGTTTCTCGTATGTTTAGCTCAAATACAATTAATTAAGGCGACTCAAACCATTGTGGATCAATCCATCACTATGGTTAGTGCCCTTTTCACAAAACATAACTCTCTTTAGGCTCTTGTTAGTCCCATTTAATCAAGCTTATACCCACCTAAGTAAGCCTTTTGTGTGGACACTTATTAAGCCTAGATATATAGGCTCATTCTTATATTTTATGCCTTTGTTTTGGGCTTTAAGTTGTACCTATTGTATTGAATCCCTATTGGGCTCTACACAACCCATGTACACACCATTTGTAATTTAATATGGACTAAAATGTGTGTATTGGGCCCTTATTGGGCCTTAAAACAAGCCCATAATCATTTTAAAACAATGTCCATATCTATCATCCTTTTTATTTATTCACAACCATACAATAACACATATTATGGTCACACACCCTATAGTTGATACACCCTACACGTGGTACACCCCACTGTTATGTGCACACAACACCCCACTGTTGTGTGCACCCCATTGTTATATGCACCTCATACACACATGCACTAAAGATATCACGCACTAAATATACCCCAACTACACACACGCTAGTTTATTCTCACAATGCACACACACATAACTGTTGTGTACACCCCATTGTGGTGTACACACACAGTGAGATGCACACCCCATGCACACACACACACCCAAACTGTCTCCTATACACAACCCAAATCGTTTACACACACATACACCACTGTCCATACACAACACTCACAAAACAGTCACACATGGGGTCACCTCCGGCCAGTAGAGTCGCCGGAGGATGACCTCCGGTCAGCCTCGACCGGCACCAGTGCTGGTCACCCAAACCATGGCCATCGTTAACCAGTTGAGGAGCTCACCTTGGTGTCTCCAGTGGGTGGCTGAGGTTTCCAACACCGTGAGGGTGATGGTGGTTGCCGTTCCAGGGAGGAGGAGCCATTGTCATGAAGGTCGAAAAGAATGAGAGAGAGAGAGAGAGAGTGAATTGCCGAAAGAGAAAGAGAAGAAAGAGAGAGGAGAAGCTCACCTAGGCTTCTCCGGTGGGTGGTCGAGGTGGCAGCTCCGTGGAAGGTGGCAGTGGTGACAGTCCAGCCGAGAGGAGGTGGCTACCACATGTGTGGTCGAGAGGAACCGGTGTGAGTATCGAAACTGAGAATGAGAGTGAGGAAAGGAGAGAGAGAGAGAGAGAGACTCACCTCAAGAGAGAGAGAGAGAGCCTCACCTCATTGAAGTCGGCGTCTCCGGTGGGACGTGGTGATAGTGGCGAGAGTAGGGAGGAGGTGAATAGTGGCGGCTGTTGAGTTGGGAAGAGGATGAATAGTGTATATTAGGGTTTTTAGGATAAAATGTTTTTTATATACATGTGTACTAATGTGTAAAATGACCTTTTTACCCTTAAGTTAACACTTGCTATTTTTTTTGAACAATTGCCATTATGGGTCTTTTACCACATCATCTCATCTTAACATACATACACATCTCAATGCAAATCTCATGGCCCTCCTCATTATAATGTGTCACTTTAACAGTTTCTATTCCATAGCCCGCATGTTGCGAGACTATCCGACTCCCACATTGTTCTTACATTTCCTCGGTCCGCATTTCTCCGAAACTTTGGTTCGCCACGCCCGTTTTCTCGCCACTTCCCTTCAACTAATTAATTAAATTAATAAAAGTTCATTTATTTGTATTTTCTCGCCTCTTCCCTTCAATTAATTAATTAAAACTTTGGTTACCTCGGCGTCGACTCCCGAAGTTTGAAATACCATCCAGTATTCACGTAGCCGGGTTACAATCCTAACACATGTAACACAAGTCAGTTAAAAATTCGGGGTTGTTACACTTGGGTACGGGACATGGGTTATCGGGTAGTTGAGAGCTAGTGTGACCTCATATATGATTTTTATAAATTTATTTGGTGGTCAAGTCTAAGGTGTGTGAGCCAAATCAAAGTATTAATTGAATTTCTAAGGTTGTAGCTAGGAAAATCAGGAAACATAGGATGATCCTCAAGATGCACAACAGGGTGAATCAAGGACTGTAGTATCATAATAAGGTGTCAAGAACTTGAGTGACATAGGGTGATCAGTCACCATTAGATCATCCTCGAGATGCATGCACACATCAGATTAGATCAACCATCTATAAATACACATTTGATCGATGGAGGCATGCAAAATCCAACACTTCCCAAACATTTTCTTGAGAATTCAGATAGGAAACCTGTGGGGGAGGGTGAAATTCGAGCTTGGAGAGGTGATTTGGGGATCAAATACCAAAATCCAAGGTAATTTATCCCTTTTAAATGTGAATTTTTGATAAAAATGTGGTTTTTGTTGGTTGAGGATAAAACGAATATTTGGATAAAATCATCACTGTTTTTGCTGAATTTGGTGTTCTTGAGGTTGGTTTTGATGAATCATGTCAATTAGAATCGCATTTGTGCACAAAATGAGTAATTTGGTGATTTCAAATTTTAAAACATGCACACTTTAATCCTCTATTTTGGGTGAAAAACTTGTGTAATCGGTGTTTTGGAGAGGTATTTGATGATGTTGGAGTATGTGTGTGTTGTTTGTATGATGAATTGAGGTGTTCGAAACCAATTAAACCCAGAATCAATTTCTGAAAATTCTAGGCAGAGCACACCTAGCGCGCTAGGTGATGAACACTAGAGGGCTACGCACGCTGGGGAAGACGATGATCATTCGTGCATGAACAGTGCACGAAGATCAATTAGCGCGCTAATTCTGCTAACTAGTGCGCTGTGACGGCCCTAATTTCCCTGTGCAATTGGGTACACCCGGTCTAGACCTGTGCAGACCCCGAGTCATCACTCGACAAGCTGGCGAGTCTAGTCAGACTCCGATTAATCAATTTAACAATTTATGATAGAGTTATGACAATAATACACAACGGAAGACTAAACAAGTATAATGAGGGAAATAACTCAATCAAGGAAAATATATGAATCTATAAGTGTGGAAACCCCGGGTATTCATGTAGAATTCGAAATGCAAAGGTACATGATACCAATTTCATCAAAATTCTAAGTTCTATAATACAAAATGTATATATGAAATGATATACATAAAAGCAAAACATAAGAAAACCTACAAAATGATCTCCCCAGTCCCGCTGCTAGTCCTCAAAGCAAGTCACCTAAGCAGGACCCCTTGCCTTTGCTGTTTTCCACCCTATCTGCACCCACCGTCACAAACTAGACGATGAGCAACTGAAGAAATCGAAAGTAGTGCCAGAAGAATATAATAGTAATTTATGATTTAACAAGTAAAGTAGTCTAAATATCATGTGAAAATGAAAGAGTAGGAAAGTAAGTAAATCAAGTGCATGATAAACAGACTGAAAGATAAAAAATAGAAGTTTTCATGTTCTAAGATTCAAAAGAGGCCCATGAGTGGTCTAATTTCATAGCAATACAGCAAAGATCTCGCAAGATTTTCCCGGGCAATGTCGCAACACTAGCGCAGCTTGAAATCTAGAGGCATCGCAACACCTCTCGAATGTAGTTCCCAGTACATAACAATAGGGGTGGTCACTTACCCCTGCAGGAGGCACCCTCGTTGTCCCAGCTAGTGCGGGACCACATGATACCTTCGAGGCACACACTCATGCCAAGAACATACAACAAACAATATGGAATGGAATATCAAACAAAGGCTCAATTCAACATTATCAATGAATAGAGGAATGTATAAATCACATGTTATTTCCTTACTGGCCTACTAACATACACACATACAAGGTACATATGTACTTACCTGACTAATCGTAACCCGGTACCACTCCGAGACTCTAACGCATTCCCCGCAAGATCTCGACTACTTGATAAAGGTTTAAATCCAGAACGTTGATTTAGAGTTAGTATCTCATCTTAGGGTGCTTCTCGTAAGTCTAGTGTAAAACCATTAGTTAAGGCGACTCAAACTGTTAGTAAAACAATCCATCTCTATGGTAACCATATAAACGCTTCTATGGTTATTGTCCTCATCGTAAAACTTATCCCTCTTTGGGCTCTTGTTGGGCCCATTTATCAAGTCTATACTCACCTAAGTAAGCTTTTTGTGTGGACCCTTATTGGGCTTAAATACATAAGCCCATTTTCATATTTATGTCTTTGTCTTAGGCCTCAAGTTGTACCTATTCTATTGGACCTTTATTGGGCCCGAACACCACCCATTTACACATCCTTTGTATTTGTTATGGACCCTTATTATATAATGTGTATGTTGGGCCCTCATTGGGCCTTAACACAAGCCCACAATTAATATTTAAAAATGTCCATACACTTCCTTGTTTTATTTATTCACACACATACAATAATGCACTTTATGGTCACATACCCTATATTGATACGCCCCACACCCCAACTATGGTGCACACCCACATGTCACATGCACCCCACACCCCACTGTTATGTGCACACAACAGCCCACTGTTGTGTGCACCCCACTGTTGTACACACATACACACAACTGCCCAAATAGAAACCCACAACATACACATTTAAACTACCCACACACACCCATCGAAACTGCCACACATGGGGGGACAGCCACCTCCAGCCAGCGGAGTCATCGGAGGTTCACCTCCAATCAGCCTTGACTGGGGACGACACACCAGCCACGACAGGCCATAAAAATAGTCAACAAAATGTCCCAAAAACAGCAAAAATAGTGGACAATAACCCATTTATCTCGTCGAAAAAATAACCCACTCGCCGGATGTGAGGCCCTCCGGGAACGTCGAGACCTACGTGGCTAGTCTACGCCCAAGTTTCCACTTGGAGGTGACCCCACGGTGACTGAAAGTGAGTGAGAAAAGTGTGTGCAGTGGGTTGAGTTTGTGGACTGATAGAGAGAGAAAGTGTGCAGCCGAGAGAGAAAGAGAGAGAGAGGAAAGGGAGAGAGGAGAAGCTCACCTAGGTGTCTCCAGTGGGTGTTCGAGGTTTCCAGTGTCGTGAGGGAGGAGAGGTATGTGAGAGAGAAGAGAAGACGATAGTTAAGAGGGAGGGAGAGAGAGAGAGAGAGAGGAGTGTCTCACCTCGTCGACGGTGGTCCTCCGGTCTCTCTGGCTTCGTCGAAGTCGACCGGTCTCAGGTGGGACGTGGTGGCCGTGACGAGAGGTGGGGAGAGGGTGTAGGTGACGGCTTGGAGGTGTGTAGGAGATGATGAATAGTGATTAGGGTTTTAGATAAAAACATTGTATATATATGTGTATTTGGTTGGTGAATTTACTCTTTTACCCTTACTTTCATTTCAACACACTCTCTTATCTCGAAGCGACACCCACCTATAACACATCTTGCCTTCATTCCCTCATGTGGTGTATCCCAAAACTCATCCAAAGGTGGTTACATTTATTCCACTCAACCATAGGACTTATGTAATTAAAATCCAAAAATAAGTCATATAACTTATGTTAGGCCATCAATTTAAGTTAAATAATTAGTACTCGATGTCATACTCATCCCCGTCTATCCGATACTCAGTGCCCCGTGACCGACACGCTTCTCGAGGCAGTCGTACACTTGGTGTTCAATCAAATTAATTATGCCTAAATTATACTTTATTTGATTAAATCATGTTTCCTCAACTAAGGTCATATTCATGATTTGACTTCGTTTATCACATTTAATACCCACTTAATCAATTATCGGAACCCCTTTTACCTAGTCGGAAACCTCACTCAAATTTAAAATAGCCCGACTGGCTCGTGACCCATATCATATTATAATACTAATACATGCATCATCAGCCACAAATAACCAAATTACACGCGCTAGTACCAGTACCCCAAAATTTGTAAAAATGAAATCGAGCCTAATTGATAACCAACCCACTTAAATAACTAATAAACACCGAAAATAGGTCTCAAGACTTTAGGGACTGGGGAACCATAGCTCAGGCATCAGGGAGCAGGCGAGTTAGATTGGCGAGTCCAGAAGTCGGAGTGCGTATTTTCAGGTGCGTAAAACCCTTGAAAGTGTTACACTTTAATGAATGTGTGGTTTGTCCCTGTAATTGAGTGTTTATTTATTTATTCTTTTATCGCTTTGTTACTTATTTAGTTGTCATGTTTATGCACTGTGATCATGTGTTGGTCGATGTTTGATTTGTTCACATGGTCGGAGGTTAATCGAGATGGTCGTGGTACGAAATTGAGCAGGCTAGATTGTAGCGCATGTACTGGGCTCAACCGGTGAATAGCTACCTGCGTAGTGGGGTGCATGTGTCCGGTGGGTAGTGATGTGTTTCTGGTCACCGTTAGTAGTTCGGGTGTGGTCTAGGCTTCATGTGCTCAGCGGGGCATCCGAATCTACAAAGCATGATCTAGTTTTGTTAGACTCTTTCACACCTCTATCTAGTTTTAATTGATATCGTCGTTGAATCAGATTTACTTGAATGATGTTTTATTTTCACTGTGTGCACTCAATAGGTTTGCTGTGAATGTTGTTTGCTGCCAGCCATGGGAATATGATTCCTGTTGATAGGGTCATAATCACATGTCTTGCTGGTTACTGTAGTTTTCATGATTATCGTGTAGACTTCTCTAGGGAATTTACTCACTGGACTCGTTGTTGTATGTGTTGGGCAACTGAGCACAGATCCTGGTACGAGGAAGAGCAAGGGAAAAGAGGTACTAGGCGACTATCTTTGAGGCCGTTGCTGCTGCAGCTCGTGTTTTGACTACCTAATATGTATGTATATGTTATTTTGCTGGGTTTTGGGAACTTTAGAACTTTATCACATGTATATGGATTACTATTTACTTCGTCTCAGTTATATACATGGTGTTTATTTCTGGGTTTTCCACTACTTAGGCTAAATAAATTCTCATAAAATACGAATTAAATAATTCCGCAATAATTAACTAACCTAATAGATGTTTAAGAAAATTAAACAACTTAATACAGTAAGATTAGTTAAACGGAGCGTCACTTCACAGTGCTGCGGACGTGGCAACAGTGATGACGTGTCCAGATAACGTATCCGTAACGTGGCAAGCGCTACTTGGCTTACGAACAGAGAGCTTTGGGCACAGGACGACCTGGGAAATTGGGGTCATCACATAGACTTGAAGGGAGACATCACCTACAAGGAGCAGCTTATTCAGATATTGAACCATAAGTTGAAGATATTAAGGAACAAGAAGATCCCATCATTTCTCGTCAAATAGCAGCATTACTAGGACGAGGAACTGACGTGGGAGCTCGAGTCCTACATGCGCGGGCACTTCCCATATCTATTTAGAGTTCAGTAAGTTTTAATTTAAGACTTGTTTTAATTTCGAGGACGAAATTCGTATTAGTTTGGAAGACCGTAACGACCCTAAAATTCTAACTCGAGCCACGTGTCATTTCGGGGTCGTACCGTGGGAACCAAGCGTCGTGACGTACTGTCCAATTCTTGAGCGTCGACACCAAGGTATATTATTTTTTATGTTTATATTATGTATTGTAGACCCGAATATGAAATTCTATTGTCCAAACGTGTGAGGACGTGTCTGTTAATGCGCTGGATTTACGAGTCAGGTTTGCTTAAGGAAACGTGTTGATACGGGTACCGAACGAACGTGAAATGGGTAAAATGAGTCTGAGGGATAATTTTATTAACTAACTGAGATATTTAAGATAATATATCGAAGAGGAAATCATCGCCTTGTGATTGGAATCGAAAAAGTGGGTCACGATGCATCTCATACCACGCGTAGACAGGCAAAACACCAGAGAACTAAACTTTAAAAATTCAATTTGGATAAGCTCAAAGTGGTTAATGTCCTAATTGTTTTAATTAAGTGGTTGGATGGACTCAACATGAGCCCCAAGATGTGCCTAGAGATGTGTACATTGAGTCTAGATGCCATAATTGGTATAAAAAGGCTAAAATTGGTCAAATTAACCAAAATTACTCACACTTTGAAAGAAAGTCCAAAAATTGGAGATTCAAGAGAGGGTTTTGATAAGTTTTTGATGATTTTGGAGAGGCTTGAGAACATCAATAACAATAATTAAGGTGAGATTTCGCTTTGTATATCAATTCTTCACATTTTGAACTAAAATTTCCAAGTTTTCAGTGAAAAAATGGGAGTGAACCCATGTCTCGCTGAATTTATGATTGTATGAGGTGTTCTTAAGGATTGTTTGATCAATTACGTGAGTATTTATTGTTGGTTTTGAGGTGGGTGAAAGAAGTTATGAAATTTTGGACATTATTGGTGATTTTTGGTATAAATTGTGGAAATATTATATTATTGATGAAGTGGGATGTTTGATGTGAATAATGGTGGTATTTGGAAGTCCGAAGAGGATGTAATAAACTCAGAAAACACCACCAAAGCTGGGGGTTTCGAAAACCTCCCAAATAGTTCGCAAAAGGTGACTAGCGCAGCTAGTGGTTCCATAGGTGTAAACCCCACGGTGTCAGCCACGACATAACTTGGTGCAGCCCACTGCCAGGTTGACGTCGTGGGTGGCACTTTGAGTAAGAATGCCCACGAAACCACCCATAGAGCCAAAAGCCCTTGTTTTAAAAATTAAAAAAAAAAAAGAAATTGCCCAATTTCCTTCAAACTTTTGGGGCCTTTTTTGGGAATAACCATTGATTCGAATGTGAATCAATACATTAGAAAATCATTCCAAGACACGTGTAATGGCTAATGGGATCGGATTAAGGCATTTTGAGGTTAAGTTGAACGTGAAATGTGATTCGAAATGAAAACGATAAAACAAATATATATACGACTTTAACACAACCAAACTTGATTCAAATGATTACCAGGGGTATGCAATTCATTGACGAGCGTACGAGGATCGAATTGGTGGCATGTCGGAGCTAAGTGAGAGCGTATTAATACAGATTACAGGTAAGTAAACCAGCTAGGAAATGTTCAGCTATTTTATTGACCTTTTAAATATTATTATTTCTTGCACGATACCTTTTTCTTGGAATTTCTACTTTGGTTGAGTATACGAGGGCCAAGGGAGTCTAGCGTCTCTTGAGGAATGGTTGCCGACTAGCTATTGGATTAAGTGGTTAGTCACTTTACTCCATCCAGGATTTTGATGGAAACAAACAAGGTGAAAATATACTAATAAATATCAAGTGTATTTCAGTTTCGTCAAAGGATCACATCACAAGTATTCGAGTATTCAAGTCATACAAGCTCAAGATTCGACATACATAATGAAATGAAAACGAAAGATCGAACAAGTGTTGTAACATTGATGTAAGGTATACAAGTTCATTTACACAAACCTATTGCATTAGTTCTTGCACATCGAGCTTTTCAAATGGATTTTCAAATGTCAAGTGATTACTTGAAGTTTTAAGTTAAACTTAACATTTGACTCGGTCTTAAAGTTCAAACAATGCTAAACTATGCGTCTATGTTCACATCGCATTTTGAAAACTATTGAGAAAGTTTTCGAAAAAGAAAAAAAACTTCTTTTTGAAATGTTTTTGAAAAGAAAACAACATATTTGCAGAAACTCCATTTTCGAGATTTGTGAAATATCTGGACCATCCAAATAGGCTATATGACCTATAACAAACATGTCTGACATGGTATATGAGGTTTAGTTGGGTTCCGTACGCAATAAAGGGTCGCTAACCAAAGGGACTAAAATATTTATTTTGAGGTCCTTGCATTTAGCGCGCTAGTTGTAATGACCCAAATCTTCCCCGATCCGATTTATGGGCAATGTAGTAATTTAAATACTAAATGTGTATTGGATTTCTTCGGATTGGATAATTAGTGATATGGTAGAATATCCTACACTTTGATATGCACATTTTACGCATTTTGAAGAGATTTTAGAAAATATGCCCGTTCTTATTAAGAAAACTCACAAGAGAATAAAGATTTGAAAAACATTTCTTAAACACAAAGAAATTTATAAAAAAGGGCGAGATCTCCAAATTTAAGAGATCCTATTAATTAAAGAAATATTTGTAGAAACTTTCCTAGTCAAAAGGGGCAAGATCTCCAAATTTATGAGATCCCATTAATTAGGGAAAGATTTGTGGAAACTTTCCTGGTCAAAAGGCTAATTAAGTTAAACTAATGAAAACGGTCTAAAACATATTAAATAGGGAGTTTGACTTAGGACCCAAGTGGGAGGGCACTTTAATCTTTAACACAAAAGGATGTATGCAACCTAACCTAACCCTAGCCTATAAAAGGAGAGGTTGAGTAAATCTAGCCACCATTTGTTGTTGTACACTATTTGGAAAAAGATAGGAGATTAAAGGAGGATAGCTTGGAATGGTGAGAATGAGTTTTGAGAAGTCAAAGATATCAAAGAAATTCCGCTTGAAGGTTCACATCGAGCTCTAGTGCGAGAGGATTGATATTAGGATTCGTGGCGAGTTCATATAAGTGAGGAGCTTGCTCAATTATCAAATATGACATGATTACTAGTTATGTCAAGGATTCACAATTTGAATTAAAGACTTAAGATTTATGGGTTGCGTCGTGGTATTGGTTTGAATCTATATATCTATGAAATGTGAATGCACTATTTTTCTCATCTATTGTTATTCATGGCCCCAGGATGTTTATGGAGTTCCACCAAGGGCCTTATTAGCAAGTAAGTCTATGTAAATGCCCCAGGATGTTCGTGGTACCACTGAGGGTCGTTAACGCCCCAAGATGTTTGTGGAGTTCACCACCGAGGGCTTTACTTGACTAATTGAATTTATAAGTATGTCATGTAGGGACATGAGTTGAAATACCTTCTCTTGTACTTTTGAGACATAGGGAAGTGCATCAGTGATGGCTTGGACGAATCTACTGTTGATTTGATGGGACAAATGAGAGGGCACATAAGGCCTATGTGCTAGCTAGTCATTTCCATCACCTTAAGAGTAGGAGAATGGTCACCGAATTCTTGCCAATATCTAGTATGCATTGAATGGAACAACGACTTATACATATTACTATATTTTACAATATATACTCTTGCAAAACCCCCTCCTTTGCATGAAAGCTTGAGTCTATGTAATGATTTGTCCATCTCTTTCTTGCCATGGATAATAAATTATGATATATGTCCTGCATGCTATTAATGGAGAATTATGTTATGTATTGTTGAATTTTGGAATAAGCTTTCAATGCTATGCATGGTTACTGTTATTATAACTTGATGACTTATGAATAAGCCTTCTATATTATGAAATGATGGGTTCTTATTTACTTGTGACTTACAAACCTTATGTCCCTATCAGTAATGGATGGTTCATTATATGCATATCTCTTATGAAATCCTGCTACCATGCTACTGTTCAATCAATCCTTGTTTGCTTTCAAATACATGCTATATTTTACATGTTTATTAGGTATTACTTGTATATTTAATGGTTGAGCGGGTTTTCGCATTACTGAGCTTCGTTGGTGCTTTTAGCTCACCCCACTTACATCTCAAGTATCCACGACAACACTAGGTCGAGACAAGAGAGATACGAGCTTGAAGTCTCATCTTAATGTGAACCTTTGTTGATATATATTATGTATATTTGATTTTGAAACTATTCAACTTGGGTTAAAATTAAAATAGACCTTTGGGTAGCTTGAATCCTAGTAACCTTTAATTGATCCACTTGAAAGCTTTAATAAACCTTGTTTAGTCTAAATGAGTACGAATCCATGTATAGTTTCATTAATTTTCTTATGAACTTAAATTTATTGGCTTAAGGATATCTCTTTATATTTATTCTGCAATTATTATCCTTTGTTTAGCCAATGTATATTCCGTAAGTTTATTTGAGAGGCGTGCCGGACTGTTATTTGGGTCTGGTTCAGGTATCGGGTTCAAGTGTCGGTCTGGGCCGAGCGACTCGACCTAAGTCGGGGGAGGGTCGTCACACTAATAATTTTATTAGAGTGCTAAGTGGAGAGTTAGCGCGTTAGGTCTAAATATTAGCAAGCAAACTGCTTTCCTGACAGCTTTTTTATAAAGCTGAAAATCATACTTTATTTTGAATTCTTGATGAAATCTGAGCCCTTGGATCCCTAGAATGGTCATAAAATCATAAAAAGGAATGTGGAACATTATCAAACTACCAAGATTATTATTTTGTCACAAGCAAGAAAACACATAAGTGCTCAAAATTTTCAAACGGAGAAGCTTGGATTTTTGTGAAGAACACAAGGAATATTCTTGAGGTTGTCTATTCACTCTCAAAATCAGCATCATTGAGGTATTCTAAGGTGTACAACGACCTCTCCAAAACAGATTTTCAAGTCACTTTCTTGGGATTGTAAGAAAGTCCTTTATCCTAACTTTTCTTGTGCTTAAATTACATAGTTTTGTGTGTTTGACTTGGAAAATCATTTGTTGTGATTTTGAACACATTCATCTTAGGTTTGCACTTAAACTTATTTTCTTAAACCCAGAATTGGTTTGGACAAAAGTTTGTACTTAAACTTGATTTTCATCAAACTTATTGTTCTTTGGCTTTGAAACCGAATTTGTTCTAATCGATTCGTTTGAAATGGTTTCATATTTGAGTTTTACATAAAATCAGTGATATATTTGCATTTCTCATTTGTTTTCATACTTACATGCATTAGAGTGATTAGGCTCTAAGAGGCTTGCTAGTATTTTAACTTGGTGCCACTTTACTTTATAGAGTGTATTTCATTATTTTCAGTTATTGGTTGTAATTGGATGGTTGTAAGACTTAGTGAATCTAAGTCAAAGGGAAGACCTAGTTGAGGCTAGGCATAAACCCTAGTTGTGGCTAGGTAGGAAGTTCTAATTGTGATTAGGCACTCTAAGCTTGTAAGCTTTGGTTGTAACACTTATTTGCAATATAAGTGGTGGTTTAAAAATCATAACTGGGGAGGTTAGGTAGTGGATGTAGATCATTGGATCGAACCACTATAAATTGTATGTCTCTTTCCATCTCTTCTATCCCATTCACTTGCATAGCATCCATATTCGCATTTTGGTGAGCATAAAGCATCTTGATTATTGAATTAAATTAAAAAAGGCGATAACTTCTCAATACACCCAATTCACCCCCTCTTGGGTGTGGTCTTACTAGCTACCAGAGCCATGACCTTGAGGCATTTCTCTGGTTTAGTTTGTTCGGGGTGAGAGTTCTAATCTAAATTACCATCGATATTTCTCATTTGCAAGGGGTCTAGGTACAACAGGCATTGTCGCGTCCTAAGGCGTTGCCGAGTCTGCTTGGCATTATCGCGACTCAATGACCCCGTCCTTGTGGCACCCACACACGGTGGTTAGGACTACTTGGCGCCTCTCTTTTATTTACGAGGCACTCTTTTATCGTTGATATTGATTTATTTACAGTCTTTCTATTATTCATGCGTCATTACAGCTTTCTTTCTATCTGCATGAATTTAGACTGCTTTATTTATTTTGGAATGTTGTTTATATTTTATTTGAGTTACTTACATGGTCTCGTCATTCTTATGTTTGACTGAGTGCAGATCCGTGGTCGAGCAAGGGAAAGACATCGTTACTTGGTGATTTACTTTGAGGATATTACAGCGGCCCTCTCCCTCGTATTTTTGTAGGTTTTTCAGATCTTTTGTAGTACTTATATACATGTTTTATCATACTGGGATACTTTGGGGTTTTGAAACGTATCGAAACATGTATATGAACTTCATTACACTCTTATTTACTTGATATACATATTGACTGTTTATACATAGGGTTTTGGATCTATGGTTGGTAAATTCTAAATTTGCAGTGATTGTTATATATCTACATATGATATTTCACTTATGTTTCTTAAATCTAATGTTGATTTCATTTTTTATGGCTTTATGATTGATTTATGATCAGATTTTGATGTCGAGTTGGATGAATCAAACTTAGGACTATGTTTTCTTAATGAAAGAGAAGATATTATTTTCTTCATTAATTCACTCATGTCTCACCTGGGTTCTTAGAGTTCTAGCTTGGTTAACGACTTACTGCTAGACTTACGCTCCTTCTGCTAGACTTACCACGTGACTAGGAAAGCTCCTAACTCCAATTGCGAAGGTTAAACACAAGATAAATTAACAGAAAGAAAACGAAATTTTAACTTTCAAAAGAATTTTCATAGTAATAAGTTCTTAAAATCCTTTTCAAAATCACAATCGAAATCATATTTGAGTTTTACATAAAATCAGTGATATATTTACATTTCTCATTTGTTTTCATACTTACATGCATTAGAGCGGTTAGGCTCTAGGAGGCTTGCTAGTATTTTAACTTGGTGTCACTTTACTTTGTAGAGTGTATTTCATTATTTTCAGTTATTGGTTGTAATTGGATGGTTGTAAGACTTAGTGAATCTAAGTCAAAAGGAAGACCTAGTTAGGCTAGACATAAACCCTAGTTGTGGCTAGGTAAGAAGTCCTAATTGTGATTAGGCACTCTAAGCTTGTAGGCTTTGGTTGTAACACTTATTTGCAATATAAGTGGGGGTTTAAAAATCCTAACCGGGGAGGTTAGGTAGTGAATGTAGATCATTGGATTGAACCACTATAAATCGTGTCTCTTTCTATCTCTTCTATCACATTCACTTGCATAGAATCCATATTTGTCTTTTGGTGAGCATATAACATCTTGATTATTGAATTAAATTAAAAAAGGCGATAACTACTCGATACACCCAATTCACCCCCTCTTGGGTGTGGTTTTACTAGCTACCGGAGCCATGACCTCGAGGTATTTCTCTGGTTTGGTTTGTTCGGGGTGAGAGTTCTAATCTAAATTACCATCGATATTTTTCATTCGCAAGGGGTCTAGGTACAGCAATCAATGTCGCGTCCTAAAGCGTTGTCGAGTCTGCTTGGCGTTGTCGCGACTCAATGACCTCGTCCTTGTGGCACCCACACACGGTGGTTAGGACTACTTGGTGCCTCTCTTTTATTTATGAGACACTCTTTTATCGTTGATATTGATTCATTTACAGTCTTGCTATTATTCATGCGTCATTACAACTTTCTTTCTATCTGTATGAATTTAGACTGCTTTATTTATTTTGGAATGTTGTTTATATTTTACTGGCGTTACTTATATGGGCTCGTCATTCTTATGTTTGACTAAGTGCAGATCCGTGGTCAAGCAAGAGAAATACATCGTTACTCGGTGATTTACTTTGAGGATATTAGAGCGGCCCTCCCCCTCGTATTTTTGTAGGTTTTTCAGATCTTTTGTAGTACTTATATACATGTTTTGCCATACTGGGATACTTTGGGGTTTTGAAACGTATCGAAACATGTATATGAACTTCATTACACTCTTATTTACTTGATATACATATTGACTGTTTATACACAGGGTTCCATACCATAGGTTGTCTTGACTTTGCTAGTTTTTTGAGTTATTTGATTAGTTTCAGTTTAAATTGTTTCCGCTAATCTTATAAAACTTACAAATTTAGAATGACTCAACTTTAATTATTAAATTATGTTGCATAATATGAAAATAATGGAAAGGAAGACTAACTTGGCTTGCGTTGAGTTCACGAGGGTTGGCTCGGTTGTAGTTCTAGGCCGGACGGGGCCCAGAGCTACATTTGATGGATGGATATTGATATTAAGTTGTCAAAGTATATTGTATATATTGCAAGATGGTTTAAGAATACCCTAAAATGGATTGACAGGTAGTTGAATTCTTTTGGAAATCCAATTTTATGGGGAAACTTTGTCGAAATTTCAATAGAGATTTTAAGGGTAATTCTTGTGAAATTAGAATTATCATTAAAGGCTGAAGAAATTTTGTTGGTTGAGGGTTACTAGGTTGTTAATGATGCTTACGGGCAATATTGACAATCTAGCCCGATCATGACTCGTATCTTAAGGATATACGCGAAGGAGTCGTGACAGTTTAGGCCACTAAGTCTCACTCCCAGTCGATAAAGTCATGTCCTCGTCTAATTTAAGATAATATATACTAAGATTCATTAAAAATAATAACAATACTTTAATAATTAATTAGTGTATATAAGAGGTAACTATACATTTATATGTTTTTTAGCATTTCTTTTTAAGAGAAATCGAAATTTCATTAATCATTCATGGCTTAATACAAGACTAAACATAGAATCAAGTACATTAATTTGCTAATCCTATTTGTGAAAACAAACTGCCATTAATTTGGTTTTTTTCGAAATTGAAACAGTTTGACAATCAGGGACTACTCTTTATAACGTTGAAACTCATGACAATACACAAAAGTACTAGAACCACAAAACGAATAACAAAACTTTTCAATAAGGAGAAGACCTAAAACTTCTCAACAAGGAGAACACCTAAAAATTTTCCAATATGGAAAAGACAAATCAAAGCTTCCAATTAGGGAAGAAAACTATAACTATAAAGTAAAACTAAAGATAAATCAATCCAGTGCGCCACACAAATCCACGCAACACCGTTGATGAAGATGTACCACAACAAGGATAGACCAATCTCTCTAAATCTGATTAGATCTGTTGTTTATTGAATGAACAAATAACAAAAGGGATTTGATTGGAACCACCACCAATCATTGAGAGGATTGACGGTGGTACAAGAACAAAAATTAGAAAAGTGAATCAAAAAAAAAAATTTAGGGTTTTGGAGATGAGAGAGATGAGATGAGTTCTACGCAAACAAGTAGGCAATTAAAGGATCAAAACTTGTCTCCTACACATAATTAGATCATGAATGCATAATTGTTAAAATTTATTTTATATATTAATGGATAAAATATCATCAATTATTGATTACTAAGCTTATATTATTGATCATTAATTATTATTATTATTATTAATATTATTATTATTACTCTATGTATTATTGTTATTTTTAATATAATGCCTAATTTTACGACCCTAGTTCGCTTGATTATACAGCCCTAGTTTGCTTAAAAATATAACAGTAGTTTGTTCAACTTCATAACCCTACGTATTTTGCTAAATTGTAATGAGAATCATTATAAAAACACGTGGTGGCATGTGAGATTTTGTCTTGTCCTTTCTACTGTTTACCTTTTCAGGTGAAAAAACATATTTGTTCCCTAGCTCATAACCCTAGTTTGCTCGACTGTGCAATCTTAGTTTCCTTAAAAATGCATCAGTGTTTGCTTAACTAATGTGTAGATTAGTAAGATTAACCTTGACACCAGACACAATTATGAAAATAATAATAACAATAATAATAATAATAATAACAACAATTAGAATAATATAAATAATAATAACAATTACAATAATAATAATAAATATTATTATAATAATAATTCTAAGTTACAATGTATATAACACTACAAATGCTACTAGCAAAAAAAATTACAATTACTTTGCGTGTATGACTAGATATATATATATATATATATATAGAAATTTTGCAATGGAAACCAAATATATATCGATGTCATGGGAACCCCTCAAAATGTGTTGTGCATTAAATATTTTGTGCATTTATGTCTCCTCAATTAATGTGTTGAATTAGAATTCAATGGTTATAAATAGTGCACCCATGATATGAATATATATTTGGTACCCATGGTAGAAGTACCCATATATACATTATTTTTTTTGAAACCATATATATATATATATTTTATTTAATAATCACGAATCCTCCAATTTTCCTTCGTAACTTGAAATTTCAAAAGTGCCCTTTATATTTTCAATCTCTAGTCTTTATTTTTTATTCAATTGTTTTTTTTGTTTGTTTTTCTTTCCTAATAATTTTACTCTCCTTTTTTTTGTTTTCTTTTCCTAATTTGAGACTCCCTAGAACGTCATAGTTTAGTTTATATGTTCTAATTTATTTGGATAACTATTTAACTTAAACTCAAAGTTATCTTAATTATCGTTGCAAAAGTAAAATAAGAATATATATGTACAAATTCTCTTATATATTTTTTTAATGATATTTTTTTTTCTTCATGCATGTTCGGATGGTATTGTTTTTCTATATAGATAGACTATACCAGGTATTTTTTTCTTATATAGATAGACTATACCTTTTTTTATCCAATATACTAATAAACCTTACTATTATATAACCAATCAAGTTTTTCTTTGTCTATACATCCATCTATACCTATATGTTATATACAACACAATACCGAAATTCACATGCTCTTTGAGCTTTAGTTGTCATAATTTTCTCAAATTTCATTTCAATAGATATTGTCTTTTGGAGTCGAACGTACGTAACACGTATAATAACTAGTATATATATTCAACCAAACTCTTGTATGACACTTAACATGGTGGTTGTAAATGTTTGTCACTATACTGACAATTATTATAACTAGTAATCAGTGATAATAATAACAATACTTTATTAATTAGTAATTATTTAATATAAATGAGATTTATTATATTAAAGTAAATAATATATACTAAAAAATTGAAGAAAAATAATATATGCTAAAATTAGTGTATATAAGAAGTAAGTATACATTTATATATTTTTTAGTTAAGTCTACATATCTCGCAAATAAGCGGGTAAAGGATCAAAACTTGTCTCCTACACATAATTAGATCATGAATGCATAATTGCTTTAATTTATTTTATGTATTAATGAATAATATATTTTCAATTATTGATTACTAAGCTTTTATTATTATTATTATTATTATTATTATTATTATTATTACTACTACTATATGCATTATTGTTATTTTTAATATAATGTCCAATTTTATACAACAATAGTTTGTTCAACTTCATAACCTTACGTACTTTGCTCAACTAAGAATCATTACAAAGACATGTGGCGGCATGTGAGATCGTCTTGTCTTTCTACTGTTTACCTTTTCAGATAAAAAGGCATGTTTGTCCCTAATAAGATAGTCCTGTCATTTCCACTATTTACTTTTTCAAGTGAAAAGATATGTTTGTCTCCTAGCTCACAAACTTACATTGCCCAACTTTAAGTACACAACAATGTCACTTATCCCATGTGGCAACACATTTGGCATGCGACATCTGCAGTGTTACTTTTGGAGTTTTTCTTGGGTTTTATAAAAGCATTTTCCTCTATAAAATTGACGCTTATATTTTGATGGGACACAGTCAAGAGAAGTAAATGTTGGGTTACTAATGTTGATTTCATTGGCCTTCTCATCCTCATAGTCATGTGAATAGGTTCAAGAAATTGACTCTTTTTTTTTTGGATAATACAAGAAATTGACTCTTAAGAAAGGGATTGTAGAAATTAAGGGAAAACAAGGATGCGCCTTATCACTCAAGTCAATAATTAATTATTTTAATGAAATCAATAACAAAAATAGCTTTTCTATAGGCGATTTGTAACATAGAATTGGAAAGCAAAACACTATTCATTTATTTTATCACCAAGAACTACCCATCAACCTAACTTACTTTTAATAGTCAGCAGATGCGACCTTGGTAAAACTTTTCATGCATGCTCATCAACATGAGCACTCATTAGGAAGATATATAAAATAGAAAATTATTTGGTGACATTTTTGGTGATACAAATCGGTCGCATCAGCACACGTGTTCAATTTTAAGTGATTGTTGCTGCGCTCACCGCAGACAAAAGTTGAACACGTGTGTCGTGCGACTGATTTGTGTTACAAGGAATGTCAACATATCATCCTCCTAATACACAAAGTAAAATCAAATATCTCAGAATAAATATTTTTTTTAAGGCCCCAGAATACATATTAATGATGAATGACAGCCAAACTATACATCAATGAAATTACAATTTGTGTCCTCTCATGTTTGCCTAATTAACAATTATTTTATCCCTCTGTATCTAAAAATGTGCATTTTTGTACCTTTAATACCTTTTCAAAATTTCACGGATGCACTAACCAGAGATTAATGAACTACAATCCTTATGGAGTACAATTTATTCTTGATCTTAATTATTTGATTCTGAAATATTAATAGTAGGAACTTTTTAGCTACACTACAGGAATTTAAAAACAGGTTTTTGGGAGACACAAGGACCCAAGTAATTAAATAGGTCAAACCTGGCGTGCTGCAAATGAAAAACTTCAGTCTTGGCCATTCCATAAGCAAATCAAAAATTATAAAATAACCCACTTTTAACACATACTTTAGACGCACATAGTCTTTGCTCATAAGAGGAGACTTCTCCATCTATATATCAGCTTATTATAAGCTCTCCCATACCAGTCCCAATAGTTGTCTGTCATACTAAACAATTGCCGGTGAGAAAATGAGAGATGGCAGAACACAACCACCACACTTTCAGCTGGTTCATTATGCTCTGCCAATCCTTCTTCTAATGATGCATCAATTGGCTTCATGCACCACAAGTGTTGGTACTGTTATTGATCATGTCGACTGCATAGATGTTGAAAGGCAAGCACTCTTCGACCTCAAACAAGGTCTCACTGATACTTCTGGAAGGCTCTCATCCTGGCAAGGTGAAGATTGTTGCAAATGGATCGGCGTACATTGCGACAACATGACTGGACATGTTTTCAAGCTTGACCTTCAGAATTACAATTCCTCTGCGTCGTGGTACAGCATTGGAGGTGAGATAAGGCCTTCTTTGCTCCACTTGAAGCATTTGCACTACTTGGACCTCAGTTACAATGACTTCAATGGGATAAATATACCCAAGTTCATCGGTACCCTCAAACATCTAAGGTACCTCGATCTCTCTCGGGCTTGCTTCAGCGGTATGATTCCCCCTCACTTGGGAAATTTTCAAGTTTGATTTATCTGAACCTCGACTTTAGTTGCTTTGGAAATGATGGCAATAGTCTGGTGGCAAATAGTCTTCATTGGCTCTCGGGTCTCCCTTCTTTGACATATCTTAGTATGAACTATGTGAATCTCACAATGGCTGCCAATGATTGGTTACATCATGTCAATATGCTTCCAGCTCTACAAGAGCTACGCTTAAGAGATTGTGTACTACATAATCTTCCTTATTCCCTCTCTTCTGTCAATTTCACATCTCTTCTAGTTCTTGAGCTATCTGATAATAATTTTAATGCTTCAATACCGCAATGGTTGAAAAACCTTCATCGGCTTTCAACACTCCGTCTTGTGAATGCTTCCGTTAAAGGATACATTCCCAGTGCTCTTGGAAACCTGACTTCTCTCCAATACCTTGACTTGTCTAGTAATCATATTAATGGAAAGATATCAAGAAGTCTCGGAAACCTCTGTAATATGACAGAGCTACTTCTGTCTGATAACTCCATCACTGGAGTTACCGAGTTCCTAGATGAGCTCTCTAAATGTCGAAACAGTAGCTTGGAGCGTCTAAATCTGATGGAAAATCAAATTACAGGGATTTTACCTAGTTCAATAGGGAATCTTAAGAATCTAAAAAGTCTCGTTGTTCTTAACAATCACATGAATGGGACTATTCCAAGAGGTATCGGGGAGCTTTCGCAGTTGTTTTACTTGGATCTCTCTTCCAATTTCTTCGAAGGTGTTGTATCAGAATCTCATTTTGCTAATTTAGCAAAACTAGAGGTTTTGGATCTATCTTCAACATCAAAAAAATCATTGATTCTCCAGGTTAGCTCTAATTGGATCCCTGCATTTACTAATCTCGGAATTTTAGATTTGAGTAATTGGCAGGTAGGCCCCTTCTTTCCTTCATGGCTGAGAGCTCAAGAAAATATTTATACTGTTACTCTTAGAAATACTGGGATTTCAGATAACCTTCCAGAATGGTTTGGGGAATTATCAAAAATTCATGCTTTGGATCTTTCATTTAACCAAATCAAAGGCGGACTTCAATCATTCCTACCTCAACTTCCCAATATGCGGACCTTATTTCTTGGAGGAAATATGCTTTCAGGATCCATTCCTTCAAACATTGGAAGGTTAATGCCAAACTTGGTCCAGTTAGACCTTTCAATGAACTTAATTAATGGAAGAATTCCCTTATCTATTTCTGAACTGACTCAATTAGAATTCATTGTTCTCTCCGACAATGGATTAACGGGAGAACTTCCTCAATGGTGTTGGAAAGATGTACCTTACCTCGCTTATGTTGATTTTAGCTATAATCATTTGATGGGGAAAATTCCTAGCTCTCTACTTTCGCTCGAATCTCTGGAGTGTTTGAAGCTGGCCAACAATAAGTTTTATGGAGAACTTCCCCCGTCCTTTCAAAACCACAGCAAATTAATATGTCTGGATCTTGGAGAGAATAATTTATCAGGAGAGGTACCAGCATGGCAAGAAAAAGGATTTCCACGCTTGAAAATCCTTCGTTTACACTCTAATCTTTTTACAGGGAGAGTTCCTTCACAATTGTGTTCTCTTTCTTCTCTTCAAGTACTTGATCTCGGAAAAAATGAACTATCAGGACAAGTACCACAATGTTTTGGCAACTTCAGCGCAATGGCTGTGGTTCATAACGACAATGATACAGAAAACAATGGTCTCTCTTGGGGTGGCGTGTATAATTCATACTCCTTCGATGTAACCATGACAGTTTCTAAAGGAAGAGAACTTAATTTCAGTAGTAATCTTCGGTTACTAAAGAGCATCGACCTTTCAAACAACAATCTAACTGGAGACATACCCCAAGAGCTCACCATACTTGTAGGGTTGAACATCTTGAACTTATCCCAGAATCATTTACATGGAATGATACCAGAGAAGATTGGCAAGTTGGCACAATTAGAATCTCTAGATCTCTCACACAACCAACTCTCGGGGCCTATTCCTCCAAGCATTGCTTCGCTGAATTTCCTAAGCCATCTGAACTTATCATACAACAATTTGAAGGGAAGAATTCCGTCAGGTAACCAGCTCAATACTCTATATAATTCATCAATTTATGAGGGCAATCCAGAATTATGTGGTCCACCGCTTGCAAACAAGTGTGAAGGTTATGAACCAACTGAAGGTGAACCATCCACACCAAGAAACGAAGACGAACATAATGAAGTTGGAACCACATCATTTTATGTCAGTATGGGAGTTGGTTTTATAGTTGGGTTCTTGGGAGTTTTTGGAATTCTCGTGCTCAAAGATTCATGGAGGCATTCCTGTTTTCAGCTTATTGATGCCATAAATAATCAGATTTACGGGTTTATTACTAGAAGATGACTTGAAAGCAATGAGGATGTGAAAGGTATGTTTACATGTTCTCAATACATTTATTTATTTCATGCCGTAGTTATATGTATATGAACTATATAAATATATCCTTATCACGAATGCAGGGCATTTTCCTTATTCATATTGATGGAAGAAACGGAACTTATCTATGTGGAGGAAAAGAGGTTGTATTGGTCTACTTGCAGAATTATATATTCTTTCTTCACGATATATGGTCATTATGTATTGCTTTATATGTTAATTCTAACTTGAAGCTTACAGATAATGTGAATTGCTATAGATTCAGTACAGCTGAAATACCGATCAACTACTTCTAACATAAACCTCATAGATTGAACAACTGCAATACTACCACGGAGGATATATAAAACTGATGTCCTAAAACCTACTAGGTTAATGAGAACTATGAATTTTACTATTTTAGTATCACATGATGAGCTATCGGTAAACTCATAGAGGATCGATGAGCTGCAATGAATGGAAATAAGTTGCACTGAGAAAAAATAAAGTGCTTATTTTCAATAGAAACAATGTTTTCAATACGGCGAGGTGGTGTTAGGCGGTTTAGCCCTGCGTAGTTGAGGTGGCGCCTAGGCGAGACGACAAAATATTTACTTAGACCTCCTTAAGAAACAATTTAGTTTATTTAGAGACCCCTTAATAGTAAGCAGATACTTTCTCACCTACACATTCTCTGCACCATATTTTCAACTCCACACTTTTCCACACATTTTGAAATAAAAGTTGTTTTCAAAAAAGTAATAAATAAGTAATATTTTTCAAAAAAATAAATATATATAATATTTTCAATAAAATTTTTTCTAATAATTATTTTCAGACCCAACGCTCTTATTAAGGGCTAGGCGGTGGAAACCCCCAAATGCCTATGGCTACACCTTGGCACCAACACTGATTAGAAGTTACACAACATTAAAATTGACACGAAAAAAAGAAGGAAAGGGAGCGATTTATGAATTATATAGAATCCAACAAGAAATTCAACCTTAATTGCGTACATACACTGCGAACTACACATGCTTTTCGTCATTGCATCCTTCATTACAGAAGAATTGTATGCCAACAATCCCAACAATTGCGTACCAAAAAGAATAAATTGACAGGGAAGATGCCATTATGGATAGCAAATGAGTTAACATTGATGGAAAGATTTGACAGGGAACATTGATGGAAAGATTTGACAGGGAAGATACCATCATAGATAGGTAATAATTTTCCATACCTAAAAATCCTTCGTTTACATTCAAATCATTTTACAGGCGAGATTCCTTCCCAATCATGTACACTTTCTTCTATTCAAGTATTAGATCTTGGAGGAAGTGATGAGCTAATAGGAACAATACCACATTTTTTTGGCAACTTTAGTGCCATGGCAAAAGGCGAGTATGAAGATGATTTTGAAGACAATGGCATCTTTGTGTTTTCTTTGTTTAATGATGAATACTTTCTCAACAAAAGTATGACAGTATATAAAGGAATGTGTTAAGGCAGAATTATTTGTTATCATTAGTTGTACAACCTCGGTATGGTAAGCAAAGGATATCGTATGTTTGTGTACATCTCGTGGTATACTTGCAGGACTACATTGTTGTTCTGTCCCACATGCCATTGTCTGTGGGCATTGAAACTCGTCCTCAACTAGATTCGCAACATGATCTCCAACGACTAAGAAGGACAACTGGACAGATTTCAAGAATATCTCTTTGTGTCCAGCCAACAAGAATATCCTCTGCCAACTCACAAGGTATACACAATAGGCAATCTTTCCTTGCGCAATATATGAAGAAAGAAGGAAAGGAAAGATTGCCAAATGTCGATTGAAGACGTAGAAGGAAACTAAATTTAAATCTTTCAATGTGTGTTTTCTGTATATACTCATGTAATCAAATTTGGCTCTTCGTCTCATCTTTGGAGACAGAAAACTAATCTTGAGATAGACAAAGACGAACACTATTTCGATCTTCATTTTTTGTTTTTGCTTTAAACTTGTCAAGGGGATTTGTCTTGTAAGCCAAGGGGATCTCAAGTACTGAGTGGATCTTGGGTAATAGTGTAGGTTCATTGTAAGGGATGCCAAGAGTGTGTCAAGGATCGGTGAGGGATCACTAGTTAGGGGCTTTGTGTAAATCTATTGCTCATTCTCTTAGTGAAGCTTACACCTAGGTGTAGCCCCGCAGATGTAGGACAGGAGGTCCGAACTGCGTAAACAATCCCTATATTGTGGTTTGTTTTGTTTATTTCAGTTTTGCATTAATTGTTGGTGCATTGAACATATCAGAATGGAACTTGAACTTAATAATAATCTTGGATTCTTAAGGAGCATTGACCTTTCAAACAATAGTTAGTCTGGAGATCTACCTTAAGAACTTACCGAACTTGTCGGGGTAAGCATCTTGAATTTGTCTCGCAATCATTTCAAAGTGATAAAGCAACATAGAGAAAGTAACAGAAACTCCAATAAAGGAACAAAACTTCTCAGAGAACTCTCTCATGTTTCCCATCAGAGAAAACACAAATGAGAGGTGCAGTATATATATGCAGTTCATGTATGATTACAACCATTGGATCAGAATATTCAGGTCCGTTAGATTACAAGCTCACGGATCACTGAGCTGGCACTTACAAACACAATTGAGCCACTCACATACACCCACATCAGACATGACAAATACACGTCGCATACATTTGTGGTTTATCCTAACATCCACCCTCAAACGAAGGGGGAGTTGAACAACCCCAAGTTTGTTACGCAAAAAGAGAAAACAAGGACCAACCAAAGACTTTGTAAACCCATCGACTAATTGATCCTCAGTTGGAACATGATGAACCAGAAGTTGTCCTGCAATAACCTTGTCCCAAACAAAATGAAGATCCAACTCAATATGCTTCGTCCTAGCATGATAGACTGGATTTTTAGCCAACACTTGAGTACCCATATTGTCACACCAAACAATCGGAATAGCAGGAATAACAAATTGAATCTCGGACAGTAATGCTTGAACCAATGCAATCTCAGAAATGACTTGAGCCAAAGTGCGATACTACGACTCCGTACTTAACCGAGCAATGACATACTGCTTTTTAGACTGCCAACTAATCAGATTAGAACCCATAAAAATAGCATATCCCACAACAGAACGACGATCATCCGGCGAGGCCGCCCAGTTAGCATTAGAAAAGCCTGTAAGAAACAATTTAGTACTTTTCCAAAAACACAAACCCCAATCAGCAGTACCTTTCAAATAACGCAAGACCCATTTCAAAGCCTGCCAGTGAGCTTCAATTGGAGTCTGTTGATACTGACTTAATCTGTTAAGGATATATGCCACATCAGGACGAGTATTAACAACATACTGAAAACCCCCAAGAATACTACGATAAAGAATGGGATCCGAAAACACTGGACCAGCATCAACAAATAGAGTATGACCAACAGAAGTAGGAGTATGAATAACTTTGGCATTAGACATACCACTCTTTTTAAGTAATTGCCTTACATAGGCAGATTAAGTTAAAAATAAGCCATGAGAATCCCTCCTGGCTTCCATGCCCAAAAACATGCCAAGATCACCAATATCCTTAAGAGCAAATTGTTGATTCAACTTAGCCACAAAATCCTTAATAATCACAGAATTCGAGCCTATAACAATTATATCATCTACATACACCAGCAAAAACATTACATAATGCTCATTTCGCCAAAAAAAATAAGGAATTATCAGCCTTGGAATTCTGAAATCCCCAAGACACCAAAGTATGCTTAAGTTGATTTAACCAAGCCCGCAGAGCCTGTTTTAGTCCATACAAGGCCTTATGTAAATGACAAACATGAGAAGGAAAATAAGGATTTACAAATCCTTTAAGTTGATTGGTAAACACATCCTCCACCAAATCACCATTTAAAAAGGCATTATTAATGTCAAGTTGATGCAGAGGCCAATCATACTAAATTGTCAAAGGTAAGATAATACGAACAATAGTTGGCTTAACCATTGGACTATAGGTTTCCCCAAAATCAATGCAAGGCATCTGTTTAAACCCTTGGGCAACCAGTCTAGCCTTATACCGATTAACAGTACCATCAGAATTTCTCTTAATTAAGAAAATCCATTTATTACCAACAACATTATGCTGAGTAGAAATAGGGACCAATGACCAAGTCCCAGTCCTTGACAAAGCTTGATACTCCAGATCCATGGTTGTCTTCCACTTAGGATCATTTAGAGCTATCTTAGCATTCTTAGGAGGCTCCTCAGTAGAACTCAAATTGATAGAAATCAAAGCTTTGGGTTTAAAAATGCCATTCTTAGATCTAGTTATCATATGATGATGATTATGTGTTCCACAAGTAGGTAAATTTGCATTAGAAATATCAACAACTGGTTCAGACATAATAGGAACAAAAGAAGACGGAGGAGTAGCAGAAGACGCAGAATCCAAAGAAACTGAAGGAGAAGAACAATTAGACTTAGATATAGCAGATAAAGGAGAAGAAACAAAAGAAGGTTGAACAAGTACAGAAGAATGTGGAAAAGAAGTTGAACTTTCACTAGAAATATTTGAAATATTAGGAACAGGTAACACACACAAATGAGCAGATGGAATAGGACACTGCACAGTTGAAAACCATGACCTATAAGGAAAATCAGTTTCATTGAAAATAACATTCCGAGTAATGAACACTCTCCCATTCTTATTTAAACATTTATACCCTTTATGAGAAGAATTATATCCAATGAAAATACAAAGTTCTAATCGATATTGATACTTATGATGATTGTAAGGCCTTAAGTACGAAAACATGCATAACCAAACATACGTAAAATAGAGTAATTAGGAGACCTATGATATAACCTCTCATAAGGAGATACACCATTCAACATATTAGTAGGAAGTCAATTAATTAAAAACACGCTGCTTCACATGCATCCCACGAAAAATCCATAGGTAAACCAGAATGAGCCAAAAGAGTGAGACTAGTTTCAACAATATGACAATGCTTACGTTCTGCCCTACCATTTTGCTCAAGCACAAGAGGATAGGAATGATAAAATAGAATACCACACTTATCCAACAAAGGCTTAAAATAACGAAATTCACTACCCCAATCAGATTGAACACGTTTAATTCTAGTATTAAACAAATTTTCAACTAAAGCCTTAAAATGAACAAAAGCATTTAATGCATTAGACTTGTATTTCAATGGATATAGCCATGTAAAACGAGTACAATCATCAATGAAATGAATATAGTAGTTATATCCATCACGTAAAGTAATAGGAGAGGGTCCCCATAAATCTGAATGAATTAAATCCAATACAACTGATGAATTATTAACATAATTAGGAAAAGGTAAAGCATGGCTTTTACCCATTTGACAAGAAGTACAAACATTCAAACCAGGCACACTTGCATAGTGAAGATTTGAATGCAAAATCTGCTTCAATGTTCTTTGTGCTGGATGCCCTAATCGAAGATGCCACAAATCAAGCAAACCATTATTAGAGACCAAAAAAGCTTGATTGATAGATGAAGAATGAGGAGAAGAAGAAACAAAGAACCGATATAGGCCATTTTGTGCAGTTCCATGAAGAAGAACTTCATTGGTATGAATATCCTTCACAAAACAATTATTTGCACGAAATTCAATCAAGACATTGTTATCACGAGTAAGTTGTGAAACACTAAGCAAATTCTTTTTGATTTGTGGAACACATAATGTATTTTTAAAACATAAGTTTGACCCAAGTGATGGAGTTTTAGCCATACCAATTTGAGAAATACATAAGGACTGGCCATTTCCAACAAATAAAGAATTGTTACCTCCATTGGGGGCACTCTGCAACACCTGATTTGGATCAGCAGTAATGTGAGATGTAGCCCCACTATCCATGTACTAGGAAGAATTAGGAACAAAGTCAGTTGCAGAGAAGAAAGAATCATGTTGTTGAGGAGGTCTAGGAGAAAACCTCATAGGAGTCTGTTGAGAAGAGTTAGTCGGCAATGGGGCACCCATATATTTCATATCAGCATGATTATAGCACATAGCCGCAGAATGACCAAATTTATTACAAATCTGACAAGTGGGTTTATTATTTGTCTGATATCTGCACCATGACCTCGACGTCCACCTCCTTGACCTTGGCTTCCTGAACCTCGAGAGCCATTACTATTATTATTCGAACCATTTCCTTTCTGATTAGAAAAACCAGACTTAAAATTTCCATTCTTGACTTCACCTGCATTTGCTGATTGAGTTGATTCAGAGAGTGACAATGAATTAATACCCTGAGTAGCTTGCATTTGCTCAAGTGTACTCTCATTACTCAACAACGTAGCTTGACAATCTTGCCAAGTTAAGTATCGTTGTTGTTGCAGAACAGTTGCAATTGGCAAATACTCCATATCTAGACCAATCAATGTATGAGCAATCAAGTCATCATCACTAATAGGACTACCGACAATAGCCAATGCATCAAATACATCTTTCATCTTATCAAGAAATTCAAACATCTTCATAGAACCTTTCTTGGTGGAACTCAATTGTTTCTTCAATGCTAACACTTGTGCACGATTATGAGAACCACAATACTCAACTATCTTGAACCAGAATTGATGAGCAGTCATTAATGGATCATTACTTAATACTCTAGATGCACATGAGGAGCTAAAGCAATAATTAACCACACAATGAGATACTGATCTCTTTTATACCATCTCCTATATGCAGGATTAGGAGATTTAGATTCCAAATATTTCACAGGACAAATTGCATGACCAAGCAAGTGTTCTTCTAAATCAAAATAATGAATTAACGGAATTACCGATGATTTCCAGAAAAGAAAATTTGTTCTATCCAGCTTCAGAGTTTTGAGCTGACTCATGGAGTTACAATATGGAGCATTCATCTTCATCATCGATACAGATTCATCATCAACCAGCTGTGAATCTTTAACATCATCATCAAGAAAACTCAACTGAACATCTAGTTCACTAGAGCTTTCATCATCACTACTAGATCTACCTTTCTGATATGTTAATCCACCTTTGTTTCCATCAGATCTTCTACGATGACTCGGTTCCCTATAAAGAACTGCGAACCTCACATCGCGAACACCATATCTAGCTTTGTTCACCATGATCTCACGTGATCAACATCAGGAGCTCCAGATATAACTTCATTAGTACAAGATCTTGCATGATGTACTTTAGAACCATCATATCTATATGCAAGAACATCAGATCTAGCTTCTTGAACTCCTGATTTTCCTTTTATGGTTCAAGATCTGGCTTTATCAACCTCAGATCTATGCTCCATGACTCAAAGACTTCACCAAGATATGACATTAGCCTTTAATTCTCTGATACCATGATAAAACAACTCAAAGAAAGCAACAGAAACTCCATTAAAGGAACAAAACTTCTCAAATAACTCTCTCGTGTTTCCCATCAGAGAAAACACAAATGAGAGGTGCAGTATATATATGCAATTCATGTATGATTACAACCATTGGATCAGACTACTCAGATTTGTTGGATTACAAGAACACAGATCACTGAGCTAGCACTTACAAACACAAGTGAGCCACTTACATACACCCACATCAGACATGAAAAATACACGTCACATACATTAGTGGTTTGTCCTAACATGAAGGAATGATACCATAGAAGATTGGAAAGATGAAATTGTTAGAATCCCTTAATCTCTCGCACAACCAACTTTCAGGGATTATTACTCATTAAGTTTCTTAAATCATCTATGCTTTTCATATAGCAATTTGAAGGGAAGAATTCCATCAAGCAACCAGCTTGATAGTTGATACACTCTCTAATCCATCATCAATTTACAAAGGTAACCCTGCATTATGCGAGCTGTGACTTGCCAAAAGTGTAAATGGTATGAAAGAACTGAAGAAGCACCAACGGGGAAAAATGATGAAGAAGATGAAGCTTAGATGCCTCCATTTTATATTGGTATATGCTATTTGGCTCTATTATTGGCTTTTGGGGAGTTTGGGGCTCACTCATTTTGAGAAAATCATGGAGGCATTCTTATTTTCAACTCATTAATGTCGTTATTGATCGAATTTACGTGTTCGTTGCAATCAAGATGAATCACATGCAAGGATGGATGTGAAAGGTATGTTTAGATCTTCTCAATACATTTATTCCTTTCACCCTAGTTATATTCATATAAAAGCTATTATATATATGTATATATATACACACACACATGAGCTTCAAATTTGACATTATAGTAACTAGTTACTATATTTTATTAAGAAATGAATAGTTCACCATAAAATTATGATTAATTATATATCCATAACTGCAAATATTTGAATGTCAATTTCGTGACTAATAAAAATTTTAATTTGAAATAAATATCAAGGAACATGCAAGAAGAAGAAGAAGAAAAAAAAAGAAAAGAAGTTTAGATTGTGATTATGCTTCCTCTTCTTTGTTGAGGGGGTAGTTTTTCTTCTCCTTCGTTGGGAGGTTAGTTTTTCCTCTTCTTTCTCGAGAGGTTAGTTTTTCCTCTCCTTTGTCGGGAGGTTAGTTTTTTCCTCTACTTTTCTGGAGGTCAGTTTTTCCTCTTCTTTGTCGAGAGGTTAGTTTTTCTCTTCTTTGTCGAGAGTTCAGTTTTTCCTCTTCTTTATTGGGAGGTTAAGTTTTGTTGATTTTATTATATTCCTTGATTGTTTGGTTGGTCTTGTTCATTGTTTAAGAGCATATTAATGCTTAGAGTGGAATGTTGGAGAATGTTATCCAACACTTGACAAAAAGGTGCATTGAGATTACAAGTAAATCCAGTTTTTTTTAGTCCAAGTAAATTCAGTTAAGTTTTTCGGCATCAACGAGGCAGGGCTGATCGGTAATGACCACTAGAGACAAATATGGTAATTGTACTTGTATCGGTCTCTTTTCGAAACATTAGTGGAGAGATTTATGGGCAATAAATTGGCATTGTTTTGAATTTAAATTCAAAAAAGCAGTAGGTTTCAAAAAATTCAGTTATTTTGACAAGAGGTGAAACGATGGTGATGGTTGGCAAGAGCAAATATAGAAACTAAATTTGCATAGGTTATGGAAATGATAGAGTCGTGATTTTATGGGCAATTATGTTGTCAATTAAATTCAAATTTGAATTTGGAATCCGATTCTAATATGAAAATTAAAGGGAGCTGAAATTAAGGATTGTTTTTTACCTTATTTAATGGGTTTTTGGTGGATCAAAAGAGGTTACAAATCATTTCTCAATTAGTGGGTCGAGGGGTGTTCAAGAGTTGTTTCATCTTCTTTGACGAGAGGCTTAGTTTTTCTACTTCTTTGTCGAAAGATTGTTATCATCGATTGAGTGGGCCAGTCGAGTGCAATGTATTGTCTTAGTTGTAACTGGCGAGGACTTGGCAATCTTCGGACGGAGTTGGCTTTAGTCACGTTAGTTAGAGTCAATAAGCCTGATGTAATTTTTCTTTTTGAGACGTTGTCTGCTGAAAATAAAATTATTGTGTGACGGCCCCAATTTCCCCGTGCAATTGGGTACGCCCGGCCTAGACCCGTTCAAGCCCCGAATTATCACTCGGCAACCTGACGAGCCTAGTCAGCCTCATATTTACTCAATTTAGCAGTTTATGAAAGAGTTATTGCAATAATACACAGCGGAAGACTAAACAGTAAGTAACAAGGGGAAATAACTCAATCAAAGGGAAATTAGGAATTCTATAATGTGGAAAACCCCGTGTACATGTACGATTCGATAAATCAACATACATGATACTAATCTCAATAATAATGCCAAGTTTTATAAACCAAAAGCATACATATATAAAGCGATATACAAATGAGCAAAAACATATAACCTACTCTAGGGTTCCTCAAGTCCAGCCGCTAATCCTCACAAAAAGTCGCCTAAGCAAGGCTCTTTGCCTCTCGCACTCGCTATATCGCACTGCACCGTCACAAACTAGACGGTGAGCAACTGAGAGAAATCGAAAGTAATGCTAGAAGAATATAACAGTAATTCATGAATTATCAAACAAGGCAGTCTAAATATCATGCAGGAATTGAAAGACAGGAAGTTATATAAACAAGGTGCATGATAGGAAGACTGGAAACAATAACAATCGAAACATGCGTGTTCTATGAGTCAAGAGAGGCCATAAGTGGTTTAAAATCCACAACAATACCACAACAATATCCACAACAATATCCAAAACAATCCACAACAATCCAGTACATGGTATCACACAATCACTAGGGGTGGTCAAACACTCGTGCGCACGAGTGCCCGCGTTTTATCCCTTCTAGTGCAGGCCGCATGTACCTTCGAGACACACACTTATGCCAAGAACACAAATACAAGGAATATGGAATGGAATGCCAACAAATAGGTAATAGCAAACACAATGGAATGAAGATGAATTACATGATATTTTCTTAACTGGCTTACTAACGTACACAAGTTTTTGAGACAAGTGTACTTACCTGATCTAACGTGACCCGGTACTCGCTCCGAGACTTTAACGCGCTTCCCGTGTTTCTCGACTACCTGACAGCGATTTAAGTCCCGAATATAGGTTTAGGATTAGTATTTAGTTTTATGATAATCCTCATAAACTTTGTTTCAGTTCATTTAATTACTGCAACCCATGTTATCGTTAATGTCCTTTATACCCTGGTTAGGCTCTTGGTGGGTCCATGTATTAGGCCTATACCCACCTAAGTAGGCTCGATATGCGGATAATTATTAGACTTGGACATATGGGCTCGTTATTACCTTTTACGTATTCGTTTTGTGCCTTAAGTTGTGCTTATCATATTAAACTCTTATTGGGTTTTACACAACCCATATACACACAAATTGAGATTTGTTATGGACTTATTATTAAAATGAGTGGATTAGGCCCTTGTTGGGCCTCATTACAAGTCCATATTCATTTAATACAAATGTCTATACTTATAATCTTGTTTATTTATTCTTAAACTTACAATATTATACATTATGGTCACACACACACAATTGATGTGTACACCCCACTGGTGTGCACACTAACACTTCACACACCCCGCTGTCTTGTGCACACACACCCCGCTAGTGTGTGCACCCCATTGTCATTTACCATGTTCACATTCATTAGTACATTACTTTATTATGTAAAACTATGTTATATACGCATTTTCACTATTCCAACATATACAACTGTTGTGTACACCCCAATGTGGTGTACACACACAGTGTTGTGTACACCCCACCGTGGTGTACACACCCACTGTTGTGTACACCCCACTGTGGTGTACACATAGTGAGATGTGCACCCCTTGCACATATACACTCAAAACCGTCACACATACACATAGAATAATAAACTTTGTGGCCACACCCTCCACCCACACATAGTACAGTTTATGATCACCCACTAAAGTGCACACACCCACACCCCAACTGGGGTGTGCACACACACAGCCACACACCCTACACCATCACACACTTCATTGTTTCCCATCAACACCCATTTCACAATTTATTACCTTCATCAAAACGTCACATACCTACACACCGAAACAGCCACACCTGAGGGTCACCTCCGGCCAGCAGGGTCGTTGGAGGATGACCTCCGGTTAGCCTCGACCGGCACTAGCGCCGGTCACCCAAACAATGGTGTTCATCATCACCAAAACCGTCACAAAGAGGAGGAAAAATTTTCAAACTAAAAACAGTGAAACCAAAGGAGGGAGGGGGCAGTCGAGGAGCTCACCTTGATGTCTCTGTGGTGGCCGAGGTCCCCAGCTCCGTGGTGAGTGGCGGTGGTGACTGGCCGAGAGAGAGAAGACAGCCAAGAGTGAGAGGGAGAACACGTAACTGCCGAGAGAGAAGAGAAGGAAGAGAGAGAAGGAAAAGCTTACCTAAGCGTTTTCCGGTGGTGGTGGAGAGGTAGGTGGTCGTAGTGGGTGGCAGTGGTGGTGATCCAATCGGAGGGGCGAGTTTTCACAGCGTGGAGGCCGAGCAAGGTGGAGGAGAGAACGTGAGGCCGAGAGTGAGAGGGTCCATGAAGTGAGTGAACGAGAGTGAACGAGATCGGAGAGAAGGAGAGGGAGGCTCACCTCGTCGGGGTCCGTGACGCCGGTGGGAGGCGGCGGCGGCAATGGCGAGAGGAAGGAGGAGTGAACAGTGTCGGCTAGTGAGAGAAGAAGATGAATAGTGGTGTTTAGGGTTTTCACTTCTTTTATATTCATGTATCATAGGTGAAATGACCCATTTGCCCTTAAACTCTTATTTGTCCAACCCTTGGCCAGCTACCCTTATGGGTCATTTAGCTCATCCCTTAATCTAACACATATCCACATCCTTATGACCATCCAATGGCTTTCCTCACTCACTTGTGTCACTTTAACAATCCTATCCATATTAACCTATTAAATTAACCCCATTAATTTTATTAAATTATCAATAAGGTTACACAAATTCTCGCCTACTCGGTGCACCGTGTCCCGCGTTCGACACGCTTCTCGAGGCGGTCCCACTCTTGGGATTCGAATAAATTCCCTCATGCTTATGTTATACTTTATTGTTAAAATTTTATTTTCCTCAACTTAGGTCATGTTTTTCATTTGACTTTGTTTATTAATAAAATCCACTAAAACGGTTCCCGAAACACCCCGTTTAACTAAGCGACACCTCACTCAATTAAAATATAGCCCAAACGGCTCGAGACCCATAAAAATACTAATATACTAATACATGCATTATCATCCACAAATAACCAAATTTCTGGGTTGTTACATATTGAAATAAAAAATAAAATAAAGTTTGATGGGTATTTTGTGGTAGATAAGATGGGAAAGAGTGGGGGTTTGGCTATGCTGTGGAGGAATAGTGACTTGTGCACACTTTTAAGGTATTCTAATAACCATATTGATGTAGTTGTAAAACAGAATGAGGGGCAAGAGTGGTAATTGACTGGGTATTTTGGATTTCCTCATGGGAGTAGGCGTCGTTGTGCGTGAAACTTTATTAGAGCTTTGTCAAGAAGTTCTAATCTCCTTTGGTGTCTTATTGGTGATTATAATGATCTGTTATCAAGAGAAGAGAAAAGAGGAGGCCCGGCTAGAGAGGAATCGTTGATGCTAGGGTTTCATGAGGCCATCGCGGATAGTGGACTTAGTGATGTGGAGATTGTTGGGCATCAATTTACTTGGGAAAGGGGTAGGGGCGAGCCTCATTTTATTGAAGAAAGATTGGATCGAGTAATGGTGTCAGATGCATGGAGGGCTTTGTTTCCAATGGTTTTGCTTCTGAACTTGTCGGTACCTACGTCGGACCACAATCCAATCCTATTGAAAGCACAAGACCTTATCACCAACCTTCGCATCTATCCCTTCAGGATCGAGAATTCTTGGTGGAAGGTTGAGGGGGTAATGGATGTCATAAAGGAGGCATGACAGATTGAACAGGGGGGAGATATTACAGTAAGATTGAAGTCATGTGCGTTGGCATTACAAGCATGGGGGAGACACCTTACTAGGGGTTTTAAATACAAAATACAAAGGAGTAAGAAGAAAATTGAGGAGATGAGGGTCGGAGATGGATTTCAAAACCATTAGGGGGTCTTAGCAGCAAGAGTTGAGTTGGGAAATCTTCTTGAGCAAGAAGAGATATTGGAGGCAAAGATCTAAAATACTTTGGCTCTGAGGGGGAGACGAAAACACGAAGTTTTTTCACGATGCTGCAACACAAAGAAGTCGATACAATAACATACATTTCTTAGTTGATGATGCAGGTAATAGAGTAGAGGATGTATCAAGAATCCAACAAGTTGTGGTGCAGTTCCATAACTTGTTCGAGCATGCGGATGTGGACTTAGAGTCAGTGCTCTCTACTGTTCATCTGAAAGTTACGGGGGAAATGAACAACACTTTATTGATACCGTTCAACATAGAGGAGTTCAAAAGAGCTATGTTCCAAATGAACCCTGATAAAGCGCCAAGGCCCGATGGATTTAACCCGACCTTTTATCAAAAGAGTTGGAATGTGGTGGGCAAAGAGAGACATTTTTCAACAATGTAGCAGTTGGATGACAAATCTGAACATTCCTGATGGAGTGACTGACACGACAATCGTACTCATCCCAAAATAGGAAAAACAATCCAACATGAAGGAGTTTCGGCCAATATCTTTATGTAATGTATTATATAAACTAATGGCCAAGGTCTTGGCAAACAAATTGAAATCTTTTCTACAGGACATTATCTCGGAGGAGCAACCTGTTTTTGTCCCTAATAGATTGATTGTTGATAGCGTGTTAATTGCATTTGAACTACTACATTCAATGCGGTGTAACAAGAAGGGGAAATATGGTACTGCGGCTTTGAAAATAGATATTAGTAAAGCTTATGATAGGGTGGATTGGGCATTTTTTAGAGGCATTCTTGGGAGGTTGGGGTTTGCAGAAAGATGGGTGAACTTAGTGATGATGTTAATTACCAATGTGGAGTTTCGGATCAATGTGAATGGTGAGTTGGTGGGACCAATTAAACCTGGCAAGGGATTGAGGCAAGGATGTCCATTATCACCATACCTATTTATCCTATGTTCGGTGGGACTATCCTCACTTCTTCGTCAAGCCGAGATTCAGGGTGGATCCATGGTTGCAAAGTGATACGGGGTGCCCCGTCGGTATCTCATCTATTATTTGCCAATGATAGCTTTCTATTTTTTTGAGCCTCAGAGGAGGAAATGGTGATGATGAAACAATTGTTGGATAGGTATGAAAAAGCATCAAGGCAAGCTATAAACTTGCAAAAATCTACAATGTTCTTCTCAGCGAACGTGACAGTAGAGTTGGAGGCAAGAATCCGTAATGGAATAGGGGTCCACAATGATATTTATGATAGTAAATACTTGGGGCTGCAGCCTCTAATAGGGAGAAAAAAGTGTGAAGTTTTTTCTTTTTTGAAAGAGAAGCTATGGTGGAGACTAACATCATGGAAGCACAAGTTTTTCTCAAGGCGGGTAAAGAGGTGTTATTGAAATCGATAGCCCAAGCGCTCCCTACTTACTGTATGGGGACGTTCTTGATACCTTTATCCATATGTGATTCGCTCCAAAAGATAATGAACTCTTTTTGGTGGGCTATGAAGAATGACAACCAAAAGGGTATGAATTGGTTGAATTGGCGTAGACTATGTGTAAGGAAGGAGGTGGGGGTTTGGGTTTTAAAGATCTCCACAGTTTCAACTTAGCCATGTTAGCAAAGCAAGGGTGGCGATTGTTGCATTACCCAAGTGCTTTGACATCAAGAATTCTCAAAGTTAAATACTATCGAATGGGGATTTTTTGAAGGCTGAGATAGGCCACAATCCGAGTTTTACATGGTGAGGAATCGTGGTAGCAAAATCAATTGTGGAGAGAGGGAGTAGATGGAGAATAGGCGATGGGAAGTCAGTGAAGTTCTGGGGTCATCCGTGGCTAAAAGACTCAGGGAATTTGTTTATCTCAACTGAGCCTATACAAGGTTTAGAGAATATAACAGTTGATGAGCTTATGAACCCGTTTAGAAGGGAGTGGGACCATGAGACAATTGAAGAACTCTTTAATGATAGGGATGTCCTTGAGATATACCAGATCCTGTTAACGAATGGAGAAGAGGATAAATTAGTGTGGAGTCATTCTAAGGATGGGCATTACAAAGTAAACTTCGGGTATAGAGTGGCGGTATGGATAGGGATGATGATTTGGCGTGTATTCTTGGGGATTGGATGAAGTTATTGAACCTCAAGCTCCCACTAAAAGTTAAACATTTCATGTGGAGACTTATGAGGAGATGTATTCCTAGCAAAAATAGATTGGTGGAAAGAGGCATGTTGATTGATGACGGGTGTGTTTGTTGCACAAGTCAAGTCGAGACATATGGACATCTCATATTTTATTACAGTAGGATACGCAAATGTTGGAGGGGAGTCTTGCCAAGTCAGTATGATGGGGATGAAGCCGATCTCAAGGGTTGGTTTTTCTAGCTCTTCCAAGTGATAGAAGATACCCAAATACAAAAAAATATGCATGTATATGTGGGCGATTTTGGAGGTATAGAAACAACCTATTATGGAGAAATAATGGAGCCCTAGTACATGTGGTTATTAGTCACAGCATGGAATGGCTTGTGACATGGAGTGAGGCGAAAAGGAGTAGTCGAACTGGGATACCCCAAGAAACTGTTGTCGGTCGCGACGAACAGTGGAGTTCTCCGACTACGGGTTAGTTCAAGGTGCAATATTGATGCAGCTCTTTTCGATGAGGAAGGAAAAGTAGGCTTGAGTGGTGTTGTTCAAAATGACATGGGGGTATTGATCTAGGGACGAACAAGGACTTTTATGAGTAGATGTACCCCCGCTGAGACTGAGGCTATGGCAATAAAGGAAGCGTTGAGCTGGGTGGATGGGCTAGGACTCACACAAGTCATCTTTGAATCGGATTCACTACCGATAGTGAATGGCATCAACAATCTGAATTCAAATATGCTTGAAGTTGGTGTAATCTTGGATGAATGTAAAAGGTTATTGGCTAGGCACCCCTTATGGAAGATCCGTTACATTAGAAGACAAGCGAACTCATTGGCTCATGATATGGCAAGGAATTCGCGAAGTCATATTGGTACTAATTGTTGGAGCGTGGCACCGGTTGATGTATAAACAATTTCATATTTGTAACCTGTGTTGAGCTTCAATAAATTAAGATTGAAATAAAAAAAAAATTATTTGTCCTGTGGCGGCCCCAAATTTCCCGGGTCGCCCCGTGGTCAGCTACTTCCCTGGCTCAGCACTGAAGTCTCTGCCACGTGTCTCTCTTCCTTCGTACTTTAGGTAGTTATCATGTAATTCATTTAAGCCACTTAATTTATCATTTTAAAGGAATTAACAGTGGAAGAATTTAAAGTTTAACAAAATGCATTCATATATATACATATATATAAGTTTTATTGATCAAACCTATAGTGGAAAACCCGACTGTACTGTGCATACAGGCGATCAACTATAACAGTATGTATACCAGTACAAGTGTATTCAGTTTCCTAACCCAAAATATAGTACAAAATATCAAAATATAGACATCACACGTACCAGCAGGCCTCGGCATAGGCAAGTCAGATGAAATTGCCGATGATCCCCTTGCCCCTGCTAGTACTAGGATCTGCGCTCAGCCACCACAAAAAGGCAGATGGCGAGCCCAGTAAGTAAAATCCCAAGGAAAACCACCGTGCATAAATAATGAAAATAATTAACAGAGCCAATAAGTAGTGTTAAATAAACATGCGGAATGAAGGAAAATATACAGACAACTGCTCAAAGCTAATCGCATGTATATAAACACATAGATAGACAAAGGGGTGTGAACCAGCTAATCCTAAGTGTGTACTAGGGCCAGGAGCCCTGGTCGTGGCCCATGCCTCCGACCCTACGACTGTATCCCAGCGGCATTAGCCTTAATGGGCTAATCGAACGTGTGAAATGGAGTCCAACTCGGGATATAGTCTACCGAGTTCCTAGATCACGCGTTACACACCTAGCCAGCGACCTCAACTACCCATGGATACATAGACGAAACCATGACCGTCCCAGTAGGAATTTGACTCACAGATTTTCAAGGAAATAAAACTCAATGGAAATAAATAAGTAAATGCAGTAGTGGTGTTCAGTTGGGTTTTACGTACCCGAAAATACGCACTCTGACTTCCCGGACCCGTCAGTACGCGCTCCCCGATGTCTAAGCTATGGTTTCCCGGTCCCTGAAGTCCATTTTATAGTGTTTTATACTTTTTTGAAAACATATCATATCATTTTATGATATTATATTATATTTTTAATTTTTCAGTTGTGGTACCTCTCCCGGACTATGTTGGGGTTCCAAAAATACCAAGAAAATCCCATACCTACTTTTCTACCTTTTTCTAAATTTTCTATATTTTTCTAGAATTTTTCCCAATTTTTCTGATATTTTTATCAATTATTTTCCTATTTTATTTCATTTAAAACTGTTTTTTTTATTTAGAAAAATAAAATAAAAAAATATTATTTAAATAATATATGGGGTGGGTCCCCTGAACCGGGTCGGCCCGGTTTGGCCCATCTGGGCCGGGGCCGGGTCGGGCCCGGTCCAGGCCCACTTGGGTTGGGCCAGGGCCGGTTTGGCCCGGCCCACCTGGGATGGGCCTGGGCTGGCCCAGCCCGGCTGCGCGCGTGCGTTCACCCCTCCCCCATCACCTTTTTCCAGAGGCGCTGTGCAGCACCTCTGGTTCTTCTTCTTTATTTTTTCTCTTTCGATCCTGCTTCTTCTTCTCTCCTCTCCATTTCTCTTCACTCTCACTCAATTAAAGACCTCTAAAACCTCCAAATTTCACCTCAAATCCACCAAAACAACACCAAATTCTCGGATCAAAATACATGCAAATAAACCCAAAATTTATCAAATCACCTCAATTTTTCACAAATTCAAACCAAAACAATGTAAATCGCCAAAACCAACTTCAAAGTCCACAAATCTAGTAAAAATAGTGGAAATTGTACAAATTTTCATTGAAATCATATATATACCACAACATGCAACACTTTTCATCAAAAATCCAAGAAATAATTTAGTGGATTTACTCTTAAGTGGGTGGTTTGATGATCAAATCGAGCTCCAAATCCCCTAACTGTGCTCCCAATTCTCTGATCTCTCTCTCAAAATCCGGATTTGTTGAGAAATGGTGTAACTGGGTTTGCATGTCTTGATCAATCGGGGTATTTATAGGAGTCTTTATAATATAGTGTGCAACACTTATCTCGAGGCTGATCAGACGATCCCTGTCCAGCCTGTGTCACCCAACTCCTAGCCACTTATCATGACACTAGTTGTCTAGTTTTTGATCCGTCGTCAATCTCGAGGATCATCCAATGTGGGCTGATTATTGATTTCAAACTATAGGATTCTATTATAATCCAATTGATTTAATTCATAACACTTATTCTAGTCATCAATAAATTCCATAAATTTGTAAATATGGCCACACAAATTCCCCGACCACTCGGCACCCCGTGCCCCATGTCCGACACGCTTCCCGAGGCGGTCCCACACTTAGTGTACCCAAATTAATTTCCTTAGCTTAGCCTAAGGTTATATATCTACATTTAATTAAATAAATCCTCAACCATAGCATGTTTAAATACTTTAAATCAAATTAACCCAACGCCCGGCCTCACTGCTACCAAACCTCGCGTTGGCCTATCCTACGAATGGACCCCAGCGCTCAACCTCGTTCGACAAATACTACCTTTACACACCGGTGACAGATAATACATCATTATCAAGAAAATGAAAATATTAATAAATCACCGAAATTAGAAAAACAACAATACACAGTCAATACCTAGGTTCGAAACATGCCTAATTTATCTGCAGCGTCCACGTGTCGTCCGAGCTGGCGTCCTAGCCTGAAATAAGGTAAATAATGGCGTTAATAAAATAACGGGCCGTTACATGTCGTGAATGCAGGAAATCTTGCTTGTTCGAAATGGAAAAGCCAGAACTAATCTACTCGGAGGAAATGGTCCCGTATTGGCTTATTTATAAAGTTGTGTGTGCGAGCTAACATTTCAATATTTGAACAATCTGTATGTAACTATGCATGATGGTAGATGTCACGGGGTCCCGTATTGGCTTATTTATAAAGTTGGCTTATCTAAGGAAATTTTTCTCACTCAACACCACTCGGTGGTGCCTAAGGACCACCTTAGTACAACACACCAATAACTTTCACACTAACAAGCAACAATAGGCACAAAGGGGAGCTTTACTAATCTTTGATTAATGAGTTACAACTCTACCACCTTATGTTTCCCCAAGCATAAGGGGTTGGCTTTATAGAAAACAGCCTAAAGTGGTTACATAACCGAATGGACATGTCCTAGTTTACAAGCATCAAAGACTAAGTAAACTACACCACACTCTCATGTAGTCAAGAAGTTGCCTAACTGCTTGCCTCCTTTGCTGCTACTTGGCTTCGTACCTGCCATGACCACCTGGTCAATAGGCACATCTCCAATGTGCTAGGGACTTGCTTGGACGTGCCTTGGTCATGCTCTGAGCCATGACCAAGGTAGTTGCCTAACCGCCTAGGAACTGCCATGCTTGACTTGGTCCATCCAAGCCTAGGAACGCTCCTTGATCTTAAGGTCGTGCTTGGTCGTGCCTAGTCACCTTTGGGTGCGTGCCGGAGCCTGACTACGTCCGGGTCCTACTGGTTCGGAGATGGTTGCATGTTGGTCTTTGGGCAAGGCCTTGGCATGCACGCCCAAGGCCTTCTCTAAGGTCACCCTTGCCTTCCTACCTATGCCACCCCCAGGAGAGGTCCCTCCCCTATAGTAGATGTTAAGCCGTTCTTGGCCCTCCAATAAAGAACATCCAAAAGTGAAACCAATCGTACTTTGACCTGGTCAACGCTAGAGTCAAGGAAAGTCAACTGTGCTCCTGCCAAGGTCTTGCCTTGCTCGTGTCAAGGCATGACCTTGCTCGTGCCAAGGTATGTGCCAAGCTTTTGCTAAGGTACGCCCAAGTCGCTTCAGTGCTCTCCCCAAGTCACTGCTGTGCTCGCACCAGGGAGAGCGCCTTGCCCGCGCATGCTCACTTAGGTACGCGCGTCGTGCCCGCTAAGGTACGCGCGCCTTGCCCGCTAAGGTCTGTGTCGTGCCACACCGTGCCCCGCTAAGGTATGCACTAAGGTATGCGCCTTGCCATACCGTGCCCGCTACGATACACGCTAAGTTATGCGCTTTGCCATACCGTGCCCGCTAAGGTACGCGTCGTGCCACCCTGTGTCCGCTAAGGTATGCGCCTTGCTATACCGTGCCTGCTAAGGTACGTGCCATGCCAAACCTTGCCCACTTAGGTAAACATTGTGTCAACTTAGGTATGCGCCATGCACTGAACCCCAATCCGTCACTTGAGTCCCCTGAAGCCTCTCGAGTCTACGGAAACTTATTCATTTGTTGAGTTATCATGTTGTCCAGCCCAGCATACTACGGTCCAGCTATTGGGGTGGTAACAGTAGAGCACCAACTTAAGTTTGAGAATTCTGTGCTATAATAATTTCTTAGACACTTGAACAATGATCACTATGACCTTATTATGTTATGGAATCTTTTATGCTTATTATATATAGTTAATGTTTTCTTCCTAGATAAAAGACAGGACACGTTACGCTCTCTAACCTGCTAAGATAACGAGAATTATAAGTTTTGCCCTTTTAAAACCATGGGATCAACTATCAGTATAAATCAACCATTTTATAGAAAGATTAGAACATAGCAAATTATCACAATAGCAAAAGCATGTTGATGCGCGCCAAGCGCGTCAATAAAATATATTTTCTAAATCAACTATTTTGTAGATAGTGGTAAAAGGTCGATCCCACAGAGATTAGTAGTCTTTCTAAAGTAAGAAAAATACAAAAAGGTAAATTAGGGTTTTAGAGAGAATATATAAATATTTAAAAAATAAAGAAATTAAATGGTGTTATGATCAAGACTTTGTATGACTAATCATTGTCAAGCAGGCTCTTACATTGAGTGGTAGTATCAAACATGACTCTTACTTGCATCATATCCAATGTACTTATTATTTCATGTATTGTCAATGTTGCTTATAAAGAGTTGTATGACATGTGATATATGTGTAACATGTAAACATTGTCTTAGTACATTTATCATCATCACCAAAGAGCCTATATAAAGGCATCAACCTCATTGTAAAAACACACCGAGTTTTATACAATTTCTCATTTCAACTCTCTCATTTCTCCTCTTCTACTTTATAGTTGTAGTTCTTTGTAGTAGTAGAAGTTAGTAGTTCTTCTACTTTCCTTCTCTAGTTCTAGCAAGTTCCATTTCAATTTACAACACGTTATTAGCACGAACTTGCTCTAGCACAAAGGGGATCTTGAAGTTCAAGAAGGCTTGCTAAGAAAATAAAGGTAGGAAGGTATAATTTTTGTTAATTTTAATAAGTTCAATTTATTACCATGTTATCATGGTTACTTTCTTTTCATTACATGCATCATTTATGTATACATACTTTATTCATACACTATGCTCTATAACGTCACCGATTGCGAAAATATGCTCTATAGTTTCGTCTTGCACGATTTTCTACATCAAAAATCAAAAGTCAATATGTGACATAACTAATTTTCTGGCTATACTCTAAACGATTAGTTATGCTCTATTTTTTATTTTTATAATGCAAATAGTGTTGAGTTTGGGTTGATAGTGGGTAAGCCTTGTCCCTAGTAAAGCTAAACATTGAAAGGGAGACAGGTTATCCTGTTCGAGGAGGCATGGTTTTAAGTAGACTTCGTCTTGCCACCCAACTTGGAGGTTGTCCCACCAACTCATACAAGTATTACATTTTGCGTATTAATAATGAAGTTGTGAACATATATTTAATCGTATATTATATATTTTGTATAAAAAGAAAACTATTTAGTTTATCCCTATTTTCATAAAATTTTTATTTAATTATAATTGAATTAATTGCCTTAACAATATTGACAATAATAATTACTTGTCAAGGCAACGGGATGCTCAAATTATATATAAAGCATCTATGCAAGACTATGTGTATAATACTAATATTTATTCGTCAAATATCTCTTTAGAGATTTGAAAAGTGAATATTTCACTTTATATTATCATTTCTCCTCATGGAGCTATCTATATTAAGGCCAAAATTGGCGATGCTCCATAAGGCTCAAAATGAGTAATTTGGGTGCTACAAAATTTATATCAGTCAAATATCATTTGTTATTCTGCAATTTTAATTACCTCTATGTTGAGGCTATGCAGAAGTATGACTGAAGAGACAAATAAAGGCCACGTGACTTGCCTCGATATATTACTGCAACAAATTATCGCGTGCGCATGTCAATCCATTAAGTATTAATTATAGATTGAATTCTTGTCTCGTGGTAACTGAGTAAAATAATGAGATATTAATATAATATCAATCCCGTCCAATTGGTTCAACTTCAAATTAAGAAGCATTAGTTACATACTATGACCATGGTCGCAATAACAAATTACGGACGTGAAAAAGGTGAAAAGATATGGTAAAAGTCATGTTGATAATTCTACTGAAGGTTGAAATAAAAGTAGTACACCTCTAGAAAGGGTAATACATTATTAACAATGAGCGCTCATAATTTTGACACGTCTCGTCTCATATGAAAGGCTATTCACCTAAATATTGTCATATATTAATAGTCACATACGAAAAGCTTGCCCTGCTTAAGAACTTACTTCAGCTCGTTTTCTGCTATTATTGATCCTGGCTGATAAAAGCATTCGGGACCAAATGTCAGTATAGCATTATTACTGCGTCAAGGACTACACTTCAGACAAGGAATCAGTCATAACAGAAAAAACATTTATTTTAAGAATTAAAACACAAAAACACAGCTAATTTACAAGCTATCAAACTAACCCTTGCTCACAAAGAACACAAACGGAAAAGTAATGACAAATTTGATGATTCTATTATTGGATAACATTTGCGAAGTAAAGAAGAAAACACTCGTAGACCAAAAAAATACTGACTCTATTTAATTGCTAAGCACCTTAAGATGCTTGTAGTAAAAAGTTCACATGCTTATCAAATCAAGATTGCAGACACGAACATCTCAAGTAATACAACAACAAAATCTCGAGTAATAAGGTGTCAATTGTGTAAAAACAATTTGAAGTACAAGATAACATAAATTGAGAGAGAAAGTGGCAAAGATGTGCTGCCAAAATAGGAGGGCTGAAGCCTCAGTCGCCGCATAGCCCCTCAAGCTGGCAATTGCGGCCAATAATATGGCACTTGGAGTAGCATACTGCAACAACAGCACAAACCTGTACATTGGATCTTCATGGATCAAAATGTTGAAGTTTTTGGCCAAGGCAACTACCCCAACCCCCACCAAAGGAAGAACCACAGCCTTGCCAGAGTAATTCCAATTGTAGTCCTAATACCAAGCTTAGACTCATTTGGCCCTTCGGCAAGCATTCCTCCAAGTATAAGCATCACAGAAAGAATAGCTGCACCTACCAAGATTTGGAAACTATATGTCAAGAATGCGAGCGGACCTTCCCTTCCAAAGCAGAAACTCTTCAGTTGAGGCTCCAACCCGACAACAATGGCTAGTAGAGAAGCTATGGTAGGTGGTTGAAGAATATGACGAATTGGTGTTTTTTCTGCAACAATACTAATCTTTCGAACAACTCTAGGCGCGGCCAAACATCGAATAGACTCAACACTTGTACTCGCCTCACCCCTCAACTCAGCAATATCAGGCAAAACCGAATGTGAAATACTTGAGATGCTTTGGAAAAGCCTAGCAATGAAGGGTGTCTTTGAATGTTCAGTCTTTTTGTCTTCAATGCCTGGCCATTCAGCTTCAACAAGAAGAGGGCCACTAACATCATTGTTCAACAATTCAGTATCTCCTTCAATGTCCAACAATGAAGCATCTTCTTCAATTTCAACTTCATCTTGGACAACTTCATAGTATTGCAACGGAGGCTCCATCATATGGTAAACAAAAGTATAAACAAGAATCACAAACACCCATTGAGCAAACGAAACATAAGCAACGCCATTTTCTTCGCATTTAGGACCAAAAGGATTATCTTTGCTATGGCATACCGACCCAATAATCGCGATGGGGAGATTACCCGTGTTCCCAAAAGCAGTCATAACAATGGTAAGTCTGAAATATTGGCGAGGTGGACGTCACACTAGAGCCACCACACACCCCAAAATACAACCAACCGAAGCACTGATCAACACATTAATTGGTATAAACCACCACAAAGCAATGTTGCTTAGGGTTATGCATTTGCCCAAAACAGTGAAGACCAAACAAGGCAAGAACAGAGCAAAAATGAGTTTGCTCAAAAGCTTGAAAGTTGCTCTTGGAAGGATTTGGTATTTTGGGTGAGCAAGAAATAGGCCAATAAGGGTGAGAGTGATTAGTTTCAACAAAGGCACCACAGCACTCAAAAGATTTTCCTTATCAGATCCCATCTCTAAAAACACCAATCCAAAGATTCAGACACAAAATTAAAAACTTGAAATCCCCAACAAAATTTCTTCAAAACAAAGCAAACCCTGATCAGAACAAGCTTCCTAGATCAGATACAACAAATATTTGAAACACCCAATTGAACAACTTACCACCATTGAAGATCTAAAACATGGAGTATCCAAATCTTTGTGGAAAATGAGGGGTGTGAATGATTATCATAAATGAAGAGAGCATTCAATGTAAAGCAATAAAAGGAAGGTTTTTTTAGAATCTAGTGCCAAGTGGCGCATTTGGAGAGCATGCAATATTGCAATGTAATTAATATTGAGGTCAGTGGAGATTTGCTACCTTTTTTCTGGATTGACAGTGAGATTCACTACATGTAAATGAAGGATTGGTTTATGTAGAAAAAATAAAATTGAGGGATTGGCTTGAGAGAAAACAAAAGTGAAGCAAAGTGTGACAGTCAGTGTGTCATGGTTGATAGCTTGTACTTCCTTCCTTCTCTATTATATTATCTGTCACATTTTGATTTAGTGTACAAAAATTAAGGTGATAATTAATTATCTTTATGGTTCTATACACCCAATGACAAGCCCATTAAACACATTCTTTTTATAAGTTAAAACTTATTAAATGACCCTTAAATTTGAGATTTTATTAGATTTGGCCCCTCAACTATTATTTGTTGATTTGAGCCCTTTAAGTTTTATTTTTTTTTACACATTGGGTCCTTCCAAAAGTTGTAAAACGGAAAGCACCACCATGTTAACAAACGGAGCAAGTCAGTGTCGATTCTGATAATGCCTTAGTCTAATGGGGCAAACCGATTGTTGTATTAGTTCGTTGGGTTAGTCGTTTTCTTCATGACAACCCGGGTATACGCTGCATTTCACTCCATTTTGTTTGATTTTAATTCTAGATACCAAGATTCCAAAAACCCATTAAAGCAATACAAAATTGATTTTGTTTGATTTTAATTCTAGATACCAAGATTCCAAAAACCCATTAAAGCAATACCAAATTGATTTTGTTTGATTTTAATTCTAGATACCAAGATTCCAAAACCCCATTAAAGCAATACAAAATTGATTTGTAAACGATCTGAGCATTCACTATCACAAATGTTACAGTAAATAAAATAAAGCACAAATCACAAAAAAAAAAAAAAATCAATATAATTACAAAGGATACATCAATGCACGAATCCATTGCCATAACCCATTAATTCAAATATTGAAGAAAAATTCTTCTGATCATAATCCTACATCATAACTTTTCAATTAACAATGAACTTATGCAAGGTCGGCTTTGTTATTTTGGAGGCCTAGATCGAATTCCAAAAAAAGGGGCCTTTTATATAAAAATAAATAATCTTCATTTAAAAACTCAATTAAAAATTATGTGACTTTGAGTATCATGCATTGAATTTAAAATTAGACTATTAAAATATGAATTTTGGACCTTTTCCCTCCTATATTCTCTAAACTTAAAACCCGTAATGAAGAAATATATCACATATCACTAAGAGAGTGATGAGTGTTCATTTAGGCATTAGTTATTATAAGTTATTAGGTGTTTATGGACTATATTCATCTTTTTTTGAAGTGACAAATGTCTGTTTTATGTATTTCAGGGATTTTGCATGATTTGGACGTATTTGGAGAAAAAGTGTGTTTCGAACCTATTTGAGCGTTGTTCAGTTCACAGGCGATAACTTTCACATCACAAGCTGGAATGACTCACCGGTACTTTTGTTAGAAAGAAGACTTTGAGAGGAACATTTTCATATCACAAGTGTCATGGGATTCGGACTCAAAGTGGCTCAAAATCACGAGGCAAGTCAAGGCAGAATTCCTATATAGAAGAGACGTAGCCGAGATGCCACGGTTTTATCTACCCATGGCGTGAGTGAAAGCAGGCCAACCAGTGACGTCCAGAATACACGTCGTAGAGACGTCGTGGTGAAGAATCCTCACGGTGCCACTCGCATACGTCCAGTCTAAAGAGCTCCAGAATCTGCACTGCGCAGCCACCACCGAGACGCCGTCCAGACGTCGTGTACACCTACACCATGCACCCGTGCCATGTCCACGCCACCGCCCATAACTCCTCACGGCGTCACGACTTGAATTGCACAAACTCAAGAATTTTACATATTTTTCAAGATTTTTAGGTTTTAAACTCTAATTTGAAAGAACCTTTTGTTTTACTTCCGTTACATTAGAAATGAAGGTTTTGGTTTGATTATGTTTAGCTAATCTCCTCCCTCTAGGTTGAAGGTGGATCGGTCAAGACTGCAACTTGGGATTTCACTATGGGGTTTATCTATTCTTATTGTTTTTTTATTCTTTTCTATGGTTTATTCTCTTTGGTACTATTTTTCATCCTAGGGTTAGATTTAATTATGTATAAAAGCCTGTGCATACATATTAGGTTGATTACCATTAGTCATTGAAGTCAAAATGTACGTCCTCACGTGGTAGACTCATACTTGTGAAAATTGGCCATACTGATTGGTTAGACCCTTTCGGGATCGGTCAAGTACCTTAGGGATCTAGGCTAAATCGGGAGCACTAGTGATCTGATTGTCTAGGTGCAGTGCCTTCATGAATTGAAATAATGTGGCCAACGCATTAAATTTGGAGCACTAGTAATCAGGTTGCGTGTTTGGTTAGGGGAGTAGTCAATGGTCGTACCCTGGCTGTCGATATCAGGAAGTGCGAGGAACCAAGTGCGTCATTGGGTCTATAGCTGCACTAGATCATATATTAGTTTCATATATTATATAAACCAAGGATTAATGAAATCAATCCCAAGTTATATGGCTAAAACCGTGAAGATGAATATCTAGACTTTACTTCCATTGAATTTCTCTATTTCTGAAGTTTTCAATAGTTTCCAAAAGTTTTTATAAAATCCCCTGTTTTCTCTTCTCCCCCTAGAAATCTAAGTTGAGTTACTTAGTCCTTCAGGCTCGACCTCGAACTTACCATTATTGCAGTCTTTGTAGTTTTCGGTATATAAATCGGGTAATTTACTTTGACGTATTTGGCACGCGTCGAATTTTCGTGCCGCTGCTAGGGACTAGGTCCTACTTGATTTAGGTTTTTCTTTCCTTTATTTTATGCATAGGGGCCTTCGTCGATTGAATTCCATCGGATTCTCTCTACCCATTAATCCGGAGATCAAAAAGGCTTGACAAAGGAATGCGAGAGAAGCACGCCAACGAAAGTAAGCTTCCTGATAGGTCAGTATTTTTAGAATTTAATAGTCTATTTTAATATAGTTTAGTGTGGAAAGTCTTTAAATATATGTCTAATTATATTTAGTTTTAGTTTTCAAGTGAAACAGAGTGCACGGTTGAATCCGGGGCAAAAAAATACTTGCAATAGAGTATATATTTGTAGTGATCAGATACCGAAGGATTTATCTCGAACTACGCACTACACAGTTGGAGAATTGGAGTCCAGCTTTCGCCACGTGTTGGAACCCCATTCGTCCAACCATGTCATACAGATTCTCTCCACCAATCGCAGCCCGCCACTTCGCCTCTCCCAGCTATCTCCTCTCTCTAGTCGTTGATTTGCCTCAAGCTGCATATCAGTGCTATCTCCCAGATTTTCAGTGAGTTTATGCGAGCTTCATTCCCGCCACTCTGCCTGCCACGTGTTTGCTTCTCAGCCCTCACCAGCACGTCATCACATTTCTCCTCAGCGCCAATCAGAGAACACCACGTCACCTCTCCTCTCCTCTCCTCTCCTCCAATCTGCTTTTGCCACGTCAGCAATGCCCAGTTTCTCACTAATCCACATCTGACACGTGTCCTGAACACCAAGAACGCCCAAAAAAATTTTCTCTCTTTCATAGGCCAATTCTTAGTATTTTTATATATTAGGACTTTAAGTATTATTAGGAGAACAATCTATTATTCTTTAGAGAACTCTTTGCATTATTTTCTTTGGAGTGTTATGAAGAAAATGTCCGGTTAATCCGATCATTGCCTAGGTCAGAGGTGAAGCAATTCAGGATTATGGATTCATGGCATAACTTGTGAGATCTATTATTTTTATTATTTTATTTTATTTAATTTCTTCTATTTCTTTGTTGTTGGTTTTCAGGAATATGGTTTAAATCTAAGGTATGTATATGGCCATTGCATGTTTCTAAGTAGAAAATCTATAGTCAATTGACTTAATTGTATCTGTAATTGTACTTTTAGGACAATATAAGTGACAAACATTCACCCGATTGCCGTTAAAACCTTTCGATTCTTGAGTGTACAACAATTAAATCTAGATTAAATCGGCAGTGGATGCGATCCGATTATCTAGGATTAGTATTCCCATAGAATTTTATTACTGCGGTTAGTGTGTTAAACCTTATGGCGGATGTCTAGGGTTATGCATTAATTAGGAAAGTAGTTAGTGGCAGATGTCCCAACTATCGAGATTAGGCAATTAGGAATTTCTGGCAGATGTCAATTTTCTATAGCTAGTCTAGGAGAATTTGAATTAATAATTGTTTTGGGAAAGATTGACGACCATGATATGCCATTGAATCTTGATTTTGTCTTGTGAAAACATATATCTAGGTGTTTTCTTTCATTGATATTTTTCTTGCAATCTTGATTCTTGTTACTTTTATTTTTATTTTAATTGTTTGCTCTAAAACTTCTTTTTCAAACCCCCAATTTTAGCTAACTTAGGGTGAAACTCAAGTCCTGTGGATTCGACTCCGTATTTACTACTACTACACCCTTATGGGATTGGTAACTCAATTACGGGTTATATTTGGCACACACAACACGTGACCACTTCCGAAGCCACTCCTAGCGTTTTATATTCTCCAGAAAATGGAGGATAACGACAATAATCCTCGTTGACATGAGGGGAACAATTAAAATTAAGGGGATAATCAGGATAAGGCACCTATAGGACCAAGGGGACCTCTAATACCCCAAATTCAGCCATGTGCACCTAATGTATTCAATCCTGTAAGTACATTAGCACATGATGAGCCCCGCATCACCATTGAGACAAAAAACTAAGAGATGCAAATTCTCCTTACACATCAGCCTCATTGTATTACATATTCTGCATGTAGGGGAGAGTTTGAACTTAGTCTGATTTCCTAAACCTTCTATCCTCCTTCCATGGCTTGGATCATGAAGATCTGGTGACTTTTATCAAAGATTTTGATTCCAAATGTTTAATGATGAAGCCACTTCGAGCACAGGAAGATGAAGTTAAATTGTTAGCTTTCATGCTCTAATTTAAAGACAGAGCACAAGAGTGGTTATTTTACCTCCCCCCGAGATCTATCACTAGTTGGAACGATTTGATTTCAGTATTATTAAAGGAATACTTTCCCGAATCCCAATCATCTCAGCTTATCTCAGAGATATGTAATATTAAAATGAAAAAGGGAGAGACCTTCAATGACTATTGGGGCAGATTCAAAAGACTAATTGCACAGTGTCCCCAACATGGTCAGAGTAACACCTCTCTTATCTGATTCCTCTACAAGGGTCTTAGGTCCCTTGATAAGCGTATGATTGACAACATTTGTGGTGGAGCCTATAAGAATAAAATAACATACGAGATGTTCGAGTTGCTTGAATCTATGGCTAGTCAATCTCATCAATATGTTGACGATGATGAGGATGGAGATCCTTCTAGACACATCTTCAGTAGAAGTGGGTCAAGCAGTACTGATAGGAAGCTTGACAAACTCACTGATCTCATGGAGCATTTCCTCACTTATGGGAAAGCTCAAGCCAAGACCTGCGACTTTTGTGACGCTTCTGGCCATACTATTAATTCTTGTCCCACCTTGTTCGGAGAACAAGCTAATGCTTTAGCTGGCGGATTTCAAGGCCCTCATAGGAATCAATACGACAATAATAATGGTTACACATATAATCAAGCTGTGAAAAGCCCCTACTTGAGTTATGGGCCACATAATCAGAACTTCTCACAATTCGTCTCTGAAGACAACCCCTCCCTCCACAACCACAACCTGTTCAGAATATCGGACCCTTAGAGGATATGATGAGGACACTCATCACTAAGGTTGATACCTTTTGTGACAGACATGATGCAGTACAAAGCAAATAATGATGCTATTGTGCGTGATTTAGCACTTCAGGTGAGCCACTTAGTTAAAGAATTAGGTAGCCTCCCAGACTAGGGTAGATTGCCCACTTAACCCAGCCCTAACCTAAAGGTGCATGTAAATGTTGTATCATAAGCTACTAAGAGCGAGCCTAAGGAAAATAAGGTAGTCCATAGATAGGACCTCACGACACCTGAGCAGGATGAGGAGGTCGAGACAAGGAGGTAACGTAAGATATTGATGAAAGCTCCTTTCTCGCAGAGATTCTTTCCGGAGTTATTCCAAAAACACAGAGATCCCGAGATACCATCATACATCCCTCAACCTCCACTAGTTGAGCATATCGTAGATATTCTGCAGAAGGTTGAGGAGGTTGTACAAGTCTTTTACAACCATCAAATTTAACTAGACTTGTGTTACACTTGTCAGGACCGTGACTCGGCTACGCGATACTGGACTGTATTTTGAACTTCGAGAATCGACACCGAGGCAATTTTATGATTATGTGATGTGTGTATTAGTATTGTAGTCTAATACATGTCTCAAGTCATTTGGGCGACCGTTAGTCTAAGTGAGGCTTCGCTTAGGTAAACGGGGAGTAAAACAATATAAAAATATAAATAAATGAATTTTCGAATAATTTAAATAATTATCTAACGAGACAAGGTGAGACTACGCGCGCTACGAGAGTCAGGGCAAGGCAAGATGGACCGAGGAACGTCATATGAACACGAGGAGTCGGATGTGAATGATGTAATGTTGTGATGGTTGTTTACTGCCAGCCATAGGAATATGATTCCTGTTGTCAGGGTCATAATTGTGATGGCTTCAAATTCCCATTGCATTTGGGAACGCCCGGCCTAGACTCTTGTAGATCCCCGAGTTAGTACTCTGCGGTCTGCCGACCCTAGTCAGCCTCCCATTTATCAAATTATAAGTTTTATGAAAGAGTTATTGCAAGTATAACACAGTGGAAGAAAATTTAATACTAATCAATTAATGGGAAATAACTCAGTCAAACGAAAATCAGGAATCTACATATATGGAAACCCCGTAAACGGGAATATTCATGTACAATAAGCTAAGGTCAAAGGAGACATTACATGATATCAATCCCAAACTATAATCCCGAGTTCAATGACTACCAAAGCATTATAATAATAACAAGCAACATACAAACAAAAACATATAATCTACTCTAGGGTTCCTCAAGTCCAGCCGCTCACATAAAGTCTCCTAGGCAAGGTCCCTTGCCTCTACTGCACTCCGCTTTATCTGCACCCACCGTCACAAACTAGACGGTAAGCAACTGAGAGAAATCGAAAGTAATACCAGAAAAATATAAAAGTAATTCATGAATTATCAAACAAGGCAGTCTAAATATCATGCATGAATTGAAATACAGGAAGTTAAACAAACAAGGTGCATGATAGGCAAGATGGAAATAATAACAATCGAAACATGCGTGTTCTACGAGTCAAGAGAGGCCATAAGTGGTCTAAAATCCACATCAATTCCACAATAGCAATATCACAACATCGATAACCACAACAATATCCACAACAATCCAGTACATGCATCACACAATCACTAGGGGTGGTCAAACACTCGTGCGCATGAGTGCTCGCATTTTATCCCTTCTAGTGCAAGCCGCATGTACCTTCGAGATACACACTTATGCCAATAACACGCATACAAGAAATATGAAATGGAGATGCCAACAAGTAGATCTTAGCAAACATGGTAGAATGATAATGAATCATATGGTATTTTCTTAACTGGCTTACTAACGTACACAAGCTTTAGGGGCAAATGTACTTACCTGACTAATAGCAACCCGTGAATAACAACATTCTCGTTCCTAATGCGTATTCCGGAGTTTTTCGCTACCTGACAAGGTTGGAAACTCTAATTAATGGGTCAAATCGTTAACTAAGGTGAAACCCTAGTGTATTCCTAAGGGTTTTAAGGACTTAAACAACTCAACAATTTACTAGAAAGACGAGTACTCTCTCTCGGGTTGAAAACCATAATGTATGTAATCCTAATCACACATATTAGGTTCGCTTAGTTGTATTTAGGTCATGCCATCGCCTCGAGGACCGGCGACGTGACTACGATGTCATAACCATTCGCAATACATAAACCTTTAACATGCAACGTTCAAACACCAACTTAACACTAAAACATAACTCATCATGAACCTAAACCAAACATGTACCAGAGGGCATACAACCTTGCTGGTTTGTTAGATGTCGAGAGTGTACCATCGCGGCATGGTAGAGCCAAAGGTACACTCCACATTTTAACAAACCACTCGACATGACAATGAATCTCGATGAAACAAATACACAATGCCATCAATAAAAAATTCGCCCTCATCGATATGGACACTCCGGAGGGCTGTGAGACACAAGGCGGAGCTTGATGTGGTTCCCGACACTTCCTCGGTCATGGCGTCCGACGGTAGCGCCACTAGTCATGGTGATTTATGACGAGGAGGAAAACAATGTGAACTACATGAAATCATAAACAAATGACTCTAACACCACTGGTTCGGACCCACTGGAGGGCTGTGAGACACCAACAAGGGCAAGACATGGTCCTCGATAGCCTCTTTGGCATGGTGGTCCGGCCGGCAGTGTCGCCGAGCTTTACAACTCCAGCAAGGGCACTAAACAACCCAAAACAGTTGGAACATCGATAAAAACAACGAACACCACTCACAAGCTACTGGTTTTGACTATAGGACGATGTCAACATGATCATGACGACCCCCCGACAATCTACCAGGCCACGACAGTTACCGGTAGCGGCACCTCCAGAACAGTAACCAACAGTTTTGATAAAAACCAACAAAACAAGGTACAATGACACAACACAGTTATTTATACACATACAATGGAGTGGGGGTGCTCTGGGATCGGTGGAACTTCGGTGAGACATCGTCGAGTCATCCCTGATTGGATCCCTGGTCACAGCGCTGCCCACACCACCGACCAGACGTGAAGAGGGAGAAGATAATGTCTATAGTTTAAGATATTTTACAGTCGAGAATGGCCAGCACTACCACCACCGTCTACGTTCGTCACGACGTTGGGGTGCTCAAAGACTCTGGTGACCCGTAGGGTCGTCTCGGACGACGGCAATTGCCTCCCCAGTTAGACAGGGGTGGCGACAGTGAGCACAACAAGAACAAAAGAGAGAAAGAGAGAGAGATAGAGATAAGGAGAGAGAGAGAGAGAGCGAGAGAAAGAGACCCTATGACGACCAGTGGGAGCTCCGACGGGGGTCGTGGCCCAGTCAACAAAGAGAGCTGAGAAGGGAGAGTCGAGATGATGGCCGAGAGAGAGAAAATGATAGCTGAGAGGGAAAGAGAAAGAAACCGAGACCGAGAGAGAGAGAGAGAGAGAGAGCTCACCTCCGATGACTAACAACTCCGGCGTGGTCCAGTTCGGTGAGGCCGAGTGGAGAGAGGAAGGGTGGCGGCAGTGAGCTTAAAGAAGGAGATGAATAGTAAAGTAGGGTTTATTACAAACGTTATATATATATATATATATATATATATATGACTCAAAATGACTCTTTTGCCCTTGAGTTTAATACTTACACATTTTGAAATATTTGCCGTTATGTGTCTTTTACCTCATCATCTTAACTCAACATAAATACAAATCTCAATGCCAATCTCATGGCTCTCCTCATCAAGCTGTGTCACTTTAACAATTTTTATCACCTAGCCCGTGAAATGCATAATTAACCAACTCCCGCGTTCAAACAACATTCCTCGGTCCGTCTTTCTTCGTAAATGGGTTCACCGCGTCCGTTTTCTCGCCACATCCCATCAACTAATTAATTAAATTATTAGAAAATTCATTTATTTGTATGTTTTACTCCCTCATTTGCCTAGGCGTAACCTCACTCAACTAAAAATCGTCCGAATGGCTCGAGAGCCGTAAAATACTAAAATACTAATACACACAACCAAATAATCATAAAATCACTTCGGTGTCGACTCCCGAAGTTCGAAATACTGCCTAGTATCACATAGCTGGGTCTCCCCACTTATTAGAATTTCGTCCCCGAAATTTACCTAATGAGTAAACAAAACTAACGACTTTACCATTCCTCTTCGAGACTCCTAAAGAGACCGATAAAGCTCAGAGTGAGTCATTTCTTTACTCCGAGCCGCTCATGACCCTTCAGTGGAGAGACCTTCAGGTATCCATAATCTCCCCGAATTGTACTGAAACTCATCGTGATACTTGTCAAGTATTTCTTCTGCTACTCCTGGGCACTCTTAAGTCTCAAGAAAATTTATCCACAATTACCTAGATGTTATCGTGACCATGAGGAGATCGGGGCAACCACTAACGAAATCCATATAAACATGTTCCCAATTCCATTGTGAAATGGGTAAGGGCTGCAGTAGTCCTCCAGGTCGTAGATGCCCAGCCTCTACGCACTGGCATGTCACACGCTCAAACAATTCCGACACCTTGGAAAATATCCCTAGCCACCAAAAGAGATGTCGCATGTCAGCACACACCCTAAACCCTAAACCTTAAACCCTAAACCATAAACCCTAAACCCTAAACACATAGCCATCCTTTATCCTCAGATGGCGAGCATGTCGTAGGTCAGCGCTCCGCTACACGTGCAAGAGAGAGCACATGCCATTGTAGACCTAGTTTCAGAAATGACGCGAGACCCAATGGTGGGTAAGAGTTATTTTACGTCTTGGCATAAATTTGTTGTGTTTGGTCGGTAGTTTATATTCGACTCGAGTGAACTCTAGGTGAATCTGAGTTAGAATAGATGCCAGGTAGGTCAGTGGTAAACGGTGACTCTAGATGAGTCAGGGACTAGCAACGGCTCTAGGTGAGTCAGACTTGGGGAGACTTTATGTGAGACTGTTAGCATGAGTCTGTCGATCGACTCTTATCTGGGCAATCTGAACTATCCACCATCTCACTGCACCGCTGGTATGACGTATCGTCTTATTGTCCCTCGCGCACAATGCCAAATGAGATGGTCTGCAACATCGTTTGACCACGTATCTGGGTCTTAGTAGTCATCGGTACGTCCGCTGAACTCATCAACTCTGCCGCCTCACGCAAACCGCGCTAGTAGGTCCTCTGACACATGACTACCTCAACATCAAATCCTTTGTGGTGCAATACATAAGCAACAACGTTGGTCTTTCCCATATGGTCCTCAAACAAGATGTTGTAGTCCTTCAAGAATTCAAGCCAACGCCTCTATCTCGCTCTAGTACGCATAGTACTCGCGAAGATCTCCAACTTGTTTTCTTGTATCAACTGATCCAACCATGTAATGCTCGTAACTAGTTCGTATAAAGTAAGGCCTCAAACTCTAACAACTCCAGTACTCGCATGTCTACTGGCGACTTGTAACCCCATATTTCTATTGAAATGTGAAAATAAATCGCGTTTGGGTATATCTTATCCTAGCCAACGTGCTAAGGATTTTTGGGGTTTGCTAAGTCTAACGGGTTTCAACCCTAACATGTCTACCATGCGCACAATAATAACTGAAATAGTGGAACCAAAATCAAACATGGTATACATGAAAATATCATAAATAAAAATCATACCCTCAACACTTTGTCTGCATGCCTCCCGGTCTGGCTTAACAGCAGCCTAAACACGCTCCCTCTGGTGCTGGTGATGCTACGGCGGTGCTCTCAGTGGTTGAGGGCACTCCCTCTGAATATGGCCAACCTTTACGCACCTGAAACATGTGCGAGTATCCTGCGATCCCTGAGTCTAGCTCTGGCCTCGTCCCTGTGCGAAACTCTGAGTCTGAGTTTGACTAGACCTCTGTATCCTCTGCCCATCTCCTCGATCCGTACCGCTACTCTCAATAGACTGCCTCTGCGACTGCTGTCCTGGTCGACTAGGCTGTAGTGGATGACTGGCAAAACTTGGTACTGACGGAATGATCTGTGTTGGACGAGTAGTCTGCCGTGCAATGGACCCTACACTCTGAGTCCTACGGTCACGGAAATTCCACCTGTTCTTCTTCCTCTTCTTGTCCTAATGGTGCTCCTCCGATCGGAACTCTGATCTGGCTAATATGTCCTCCTTCGGATGAGTAAGCAGATAACCCTCTCGTACTAGACTCCGCTCATACGCAATCTGCAAAGTCTCCAGCTGTGTAGTGACTACGGAACCTCCAATCGCAGGTAGCAAACCCTTAGTGAAGTAGTGGACTTGATCAGTCTCGGTGTCTGCAGATCCTCCAGCATAAGGCAACAGCGATATAAATCTATACATGTACTCCATCACTGACTCGTCTGCGCCCTGGCTCAACGCCATGAACTCGTTCCTCTTCGCTCGAAGGACAGTCGGCAGGAAGTACTTCTGGTTAAACTAGGTCTTGAAGTCGTTCCAGTCTCTCGGAATGCCTCGGGTAGTAACGATAGTCATCGACCAATCATCTGCCTCTCCCTGTAACATAGACGAAGAGATCGTCGCTCGCATATGGTCCTCTGTGGCAATAATCGTGTCAATCTTCTTATGATTCTTCAAAAATAGCTCCGCTGCTCAGACATCGGTACCGCCATAGAACTTCAATGGATCATGTTTCTTGAATTCCCTCCACTGTTTCACTTCAGCAGTGGCTCCCGGACTCTTCTCTGGAGTCATAGTTGGAGTAACCTCTGCAGTAGCTACTGGCGTAGTCGGTGTCTCTACCGCTCATACCATCTCAATCTGTAACGGAGGTGTCTCAGCCTCGATTTGTGTACCTGGCACAACAATCGCTCCCTTGGGAATCACCGCTAACGGAATCAGAGTCGCAGATGTTGCAGCAATCGAAGTCTCTACTCCCCGAGTAATAGTAGGTGGCAATGGTGTAGTTGGAGTCGATGGTGTAATGGTAGCTGGTACAAGTATCTTCAACAGTCGTAACATCTCTTGTAGCTGCTGGTCCTGTGTCGTGACTCTCTATGTCAAGGCGTGCACATCATCTGCGCTAGCATATCGTGTGTCGGACGTGTCGCTATCATCGCTTGGACCGGTCTGATCTACCATCGTCATCTGGATCAAGAGAACGAACTTCTTGGATCAGTCTCTAGCTACCGCCGCATACCATAATAATACGCTTAACAATCATAACATGTATTAAAATTATCCGACTCAACCCATTTCTTCCCCAGCTAAGTTTCTATAGGATCATAGCGTTTCCATTTCTAAGTTCGACCATTCCTAACTTTCACTGGTTTAATGGCTTGTGTTTTATGAATTTAAATCAAGAGTCATGTCTATATAACCTTGCGCTTTGATACCAACTGTGACGGCCCCAAATTCTCATTGCATTTGGGAACGCCCGGCCTAGACTCGTGCAGATCCCCGAGTTAGTACTCTATGGTCTGGCGAGCCTAGTCAGCCTTCCATTTATCAAATTATAAGTTTTATAAAAGAGTTATTGCAAGTATAACACAGCGGAAGAAAATTTAATACTAATCAATTAATGGGAAATAACTCAGTCAAACGGAAATCAGGAATCTACATATATGGAAACCCTGTAAACGGGAATATTCATGTACAATAAGCCAAGGTTAAAGGAGACATTACATGATATCAATCTCAAGCTATAATCTCGAGTTCAATGACTACCAAAGCATTATAATAATAACAAGCAACATACAAACAAAAACATATAATCTACTCTAGGGTTCCTCAAGTCCAGCCGCTCAAATAAAGTCTCCTAGGCAAGGTCCCTTGTCTCTACTGCACTCCGCTCTATCTGCACCTACCGTCACAAGCTAAACGGTGAGTAACTGAGAGAAATCGAAAGTAATGCCAGAAGAATATAACAGTAATTCATGAATTATCAAACAAGGCAGTCTAAATATCATGCAGGAATTGAAAGACATGAAGTTAAATAAACAAGGTGCATGATAGGCAGACTGGAAATAATAACAATTGAAACATACGTGTTCTACGAGTCAAGAGAGGCCATAAGTGGTCTAAAATCCACAACAAATCCACAACAGCGATGTCGCAACATCGATAACCACAACAATATCCACAACAATCCAGTACATGGTATCACATAATCATTAGGGGTAGTCAAACACTCGTGTGTACGAGTGCCCGCGTTTTATCTCTTCTAGTGCAGGCCGCATGTACCTTCGAGACACACACTTATGCCAAGAACACACATACAAGGAATATGGAACGGAGATGCCAACAAGTAGATCATAACAAACATGATATAATGATAATGAATCACATGGTATTTTCTTAACTGGCTTATTAACGTACACAAGCTTTAGGGGCAAATGTATTTACCTGACTAATCGCAACCCGTGAATAACAATACTCTCATTCCTAATGTGTATTCTCGAGTTTCTTGGCTCAGTCGTATTTAGGTCACGCCATTGCCTCGAGGATCAACGATGTGACCACGACATCATAACCATTCGTAATACATAAACCTTTAACATGCAACGTTCAAACACCAACTTAACACTAAAACATAACTCATCATGAACCTAAACCAAACATGTACCAGCGAGCATACAACCTTGTTGGTTTGTTAGAAGTCGAGAGTGTACCATTGCGGCGCTGAACGTATGCTCCACATTTTGGCAAACCACTCAACTTGACAATGAATCGCGATGAAACAAATACACAATGCCATCGATTAAACAATTTGCCCCCATCGATATGGACACTCCGGAGGCTTGTGGGATACAAGGTGGAGCTTGAGACAAGGTGGAGCTTGAGGTGGTTCCCGACACTTCCTCGGTCATGGCGTCCGATGGTAACGCCACTAGTCATAGCGATTTATGGCGAGGAGGAAAACAATGTAAACTACATGAAGTCATAAAAAAAGACTCTAACACCACTGGAGGGCAGCGAGACACCAACAAGGGCAAGACATGGTCCTCAATAGCCTCCTTGGCATGGTGGTCCGGTCGGCAGCACCGCTGAGCTTTACAACTCTAACGAGGACACTAAACAGCCTAAAACAGTTGGAACATCGATAAAAATAACGAACACCACTCACAAGCTACTAGTTTTGACTATAGGGCGACGTTAACATGATCGTGATGACCCCCCGACAATCCACCAGGCCACGGCGGTCACCGGCAGCGGTGCCGCTAGGACAGCAACCAACAGTTTTAATAAAAACCAATAAAACAAGGTACAACAACACTACACAGTTATTTATACACATACAATGGGGTGGGGGTGCTCTGGGATCGGTGGAACTCTGGTGAGACACCATCGAGTAGTCCCTGACCAGATCCCTGGTCACTGCGCTGCCCACACCACCGACTTGACTTTAAGAGGGAGAAGATAACGTCTATAGTTTCAGTTATGTTGCAGTCAAGAATGGCCATCACTACCACCACCGCCCACTTTCGTCACGACGTTGGAATGCTCAAAGGCTTCGGTGATCCATAGGGCCATCTCCGACGACGGCAGTCGCCTCCCCAGTTGGACAGGGGTGGCGGCAGTGAGCACAACGAGAATAAAAGAAAGAAAGAGAGATAGAGATAGAGAGAGCGAAAGAGAGAGAGAAAGAGCCTACGACGACCAGTGGGAGCTCCAACGAGGGTCGTGGTCTAGTCAGCAAAGAGTGCCGAGAAGGGAGAGTTGAGATTATGTCCGAGAGAGAAAAGATGATAGCCGAGAGGGAGAGAGAGCTCACCTCCGATGACCAGTAACTCCGGCGTGGTCCAGTTCGGTAAGGCCGTGTGGAGAGAGGAGGGGTGGCGGTAATGAGCTTAAAGAAGGAGTTGAATAGTGAAGTAGGGTTTATTATAAACATTTTATATATATATATGACTCAAAATGACTCTTTTGCCCTTGAGTTTAACACTTGCACATTTTGAAATATTTGCCTTTATGTGTCTTTTACCTCATCATCTTAACTCAACACAAATACAAATCTCAATACCAATCTCATGGCTCTCCTCATCAAGTTATGTCACTTTAATAATTTTTATCTCCTAGCCCGTGAAATGCATAATTAACCAACTCCCGCGTCCAAATAACATTCATCGGTCCGTCTTTCTCTGTAAATGGGTTCGCCGCGCCCATTTTCTCGTCACATCCCATCAACTAATTAATTAAATTATTAGAAAATTCATTTATTTGTATGTTTTACTCCCTCGTTTGCCTTAGCGTAACCACACTCAACTAAAATTCACCTGAACGGCTTGAGACCCGTAAAATTCTAAAATACTAATACACACAACCAAAAAATCATAAAATCACTTCGGTGTCAACTCCCGAAGTTCAAAATACTGCATAGTATCACGTAGCTGGGTCACGTTCCTAACAAGTGTAAAACAAGTCTGTTAAAAATTTAGGGTTGTTACAATATTCACATGTCTCGCAGGTTATCGATGTTTTCATGATTATCGTGTAGACTTCTCTAGGAAATTTACTCACTGGGCTCATTTCTGTATGTGTTGGGCAACTGAGCACAAATCTTGGTATAAGCAAGAGCAATGGGAAGGAAGTACTAGGTGACTATCTCTAAGGCTATTACTGCTGACAACTCGTGTTATGATATCTAGTATGTATATATTGTTTTGCTGGGTTTTGGGGACTTTAGAACTTTATTACATGTATATGGATTACTGTTTATTTCGTCTCAGTTATATACATGGTGTTTATTTTCGAGTTTTCCACTACTTGGGTTAAATAAATTCTCATAAAATAAGAATTAAATGCTTCCGCTATTGTTATTATAATTTGCCAACCTACTAGATGTTTAGATAAATTACACAATTTAATATAGTAGGATTAGTCAAACAGAGCGTCACTTCATGGAGCTACGGACGTGGCAGCAGTGATGACGTGTCCGGTAACGTGACAGGTTCTGCTGGGCTTGCGAGCGGAGGGCATGGGTCACGGGACGACCCCAGGAGATTACGGTCGTCACAGTCCCCCATTCCCAGTCCAGAACACTACATGCTATAATAATACTAATTTATATTGCATAATTGATAAAGGTTACGAGTCCCACTTATCTGTCCTGAGCTTTCCTATGTTTATCGACTTGTATGACTCCCCGGAGTCCTCAAACCTCTTTCCATCGGTCCATTTCCTAAAATAGATCAATTATTATCGGTTTACGTCTAATATTCAATTATTAAAATTCCTAAACTACTCCCATTCAACTCCGACATCCAAGACCTAATTTCTCATTTATTTTGACAATTTCACGTTTTACGAGGAAACACCCTGGTATAAAGTCTCCTCTGACTTTCGAATTCTTCATTTTACATAGAAATCCACCCATTTCTATTTATTTGGCCAAAATACTATTTTCCAACTTTTTTCTATTTTTTTCGAATTTTTCCAGAATTTCTTTTTCTTTTTCTCTTTTTTCATTTTTTTTTTCATTTGATCCTAAACCGGACCAAACAAGTTCAACTCAACCGATTCAAACCGAACTGGTTCAGGGTCGTCCCCTACCTCACGCGAACAATAGAGTTGTTGCTCTATATTTTTATTTTTTATTTTCTTCTTTGTTTCCATCGCAGGGGTTGGGGTGCGAACAATAGAGTTGTTGCTCTATATTTTTATTTTTTATTTTCTTCTTTGTTTTCCATCGCAGGGGTTGGCTCCCAACCCTGACCCCAGCTCGACCTAACAGGGGAGACCACTCCCTTGCCTTCACCACTCTCGGCCATGGCTTCCACCATGGCCGCGCTCACCACCACCGAATCAACTGAACCCACAACAATGGAAACAACAACAACAAGCACATCAACTCACCTCGGTCTCCTTAATGTCGCGAGCTCACTCCCAAGCTCCTCCGCTTCCTCGCGATCTCTCTATCGGCTCCCTCACCCTCTGCTTCATTCTCTTGATTTGAGGAAGAAGCGGTTAATTTGGGAAAATGACCAAAATGCCCCCAAGCCTATCCATTTCTCTTTTATTTCCAACTACTCCTTTTGGTTTTTTTTCACATTTTCTAATTTAATTATATATTTATATATACTATTATATATATATATATGTATATTTGTTGATATCTTCGCGCCTACTATTCCGTTATGTGATCCAACGAGCACTTTCGGGCGAGGACACCACCGTATGACCCATGCATGTCACCCGTGACCCCGCGTACTTGGCGCTCTGACAATTCACCATTATTTTATTATTTTCTATTTTAATATATATTTATATATATCCATAATATATATAAATATATATATTAATGCCTATAATTATGCTTATAATTACGTAATTTATGCCAACGAGCACACTAGAGCGTCAACACTGTCCCTATCTCATGTGTGTCCTCATGACCCACACACGGTATCATGCATTCTCTCATTTGTCTGGTTATTCTTTTATACATATTAATACACACCAAACAAAACAATACATCACGTCATTTCATGCACGCGTTAATCGAGACAAATTGGCTTAACCACGAGCCTAACTCGAATTAATTATGATTCAGATTACCGTTAATCACGTGCTTAAGGTAACATGTCGTTACAGGTTCCTTTGCAATTCCTGCAAAATGAGGATCCCAACTTCCAGCGTCATGAAGTAAATGCTAGAGCAAGATTTGAGAAAGTGGAAGGAGATTTAACCAATTCCAGTATGGTTTCTTCATACAAGATTTATTTGCCAGTTGCATCAAAAGAGGGCAATGGATCATGATGTAGCAAGGCTGCACAAACTGACTCATACTCAGGACGAAGAGCCATCAGTATTTGTATGAGATGAAAGTGATCCTGAGTGATTTGGACTTGTTGTAACGGATTATAGATCGGCTGAATGAGGGCTAGAAAATCATTAATTGACTGACCACGATCTTGTTTCAAATTGTTCAGATTAGTAAATAGCTGGTAATACTGTGCCAAACCAGAAACCTTGTATCTAATAGACAAAAACTTTCAAATATATTTAGCTGTATCAAACTCAACAAATTGAATATGAATAGAGGGAGTAGTAGTGTTACTAAACCAAGTAATGATCTTGTGATGTTTACTTTCCCGATCTAGAAACTTGTTGTTAGATTTCTTTTCACTTTGTTCAGGCTTAATGTCTCCTATCACAATACCCCAAAGCTTTCAGCCAATCAAAAAACTCTTGGTCTACTGCAACCATAACATATAATTAGAACCATCAAGAATTGTTAAAATTAGTCGGATACCTGGTTTCTCTCCTCTATTATTGCCATTATGATTCAAGCAAGGTGTGTGCACGATGAATGCAATGAATGTATGCGTTGATAACGGATGACAAACGCACAAGCGGATAGATGAGCGGATGGGTGGCAGCGCACGAACAGAGAATGGCACAAAGAATGCACGAGCTGATGTGCGATTGCGTGGCTGGTGCTGGTGCGCTAAGGTTGGGGTGAGCACAAAATTGATAGAGGCGGATGAGCACAACACGCACGGACTCAACTCAAAACAGAGATATCTAAGGGCTGGCAGATGTAGCAGTGTGCGAGCTGCTGACCAATGAACTGCTGTGTGTGGGCTGGACGAATTGTTGGGCGAACTGTTGCGTGCTGGCTGGACAAACTAATGGAGACGAACGACAGAACAGGAAATGAACAGAGTGGATGTTGACTGCAGAGACAACGGGCACACAAACTGGAGTCGACAGAGCATAACAGAGGCGCCTAGGGCATCTAATACCATGAGAATTTCTGAATAACGATAGTTTTATTTGATAAATAATAGAATACGAGATTACATGTATTTATATACATTTAAGTGATAAGTATCAAAAAAAAAGATAAGATCAAATAAGAAACTATACCTAACACAAATTTTACCAACAAAAACAATTGTATCCTCATATCTCAATTGATGACGATCAAAATTGCTATAATTAATTATTAGCTATTGTTTAGTATACTTAATAGCTTTTTGTAAGCCACTTAATAGCTATTTTTAGCTCTATTTAAGCTATATAATTGTTGTAACTTCCTATCAAAAAAAATATAATTGTTGTAACACAATATATATATAGCTATATATAGTTAGTGTGTAATATATACATTGTACGTTTACAAATATTAGATATCATGTTAATGGATAATTAAATTAGAGGAAGTAGAAGTTTTCAAGATCAACCACTTTAAATGTTGTTGTGTTGAGTTTACACTAAATTTCTAAGACGAACCATTTAAATATTGTTGAGTTGACTTTATAGTAAGTTTATTTTAGGTGTGTTAAGTAACTTTTTATGTAATTTTGTTCTAATAGTATGAATTGTGAGTCTTCAAATTTTTTTTTTTTTTGTATTTTTAGGATTTTGGAGGTGATTTAAGAAACTTGATAGTTTTAAGAAAACAACTGAATCTTTTTAATCACTGACTATGTACGTATATAGAAAAATTATCTTTTTCAGTTTTATATATATAGGAAAATACTAGAATGATTCCGTGATAAGACACTTGAGACAGACACCTGATGATGGTGTCCAACTATTGTGTATCGATGTGTGTGCACACATATCCTAATGCACAAACGTCTTGGGTGTCCCTCCTGGGTCACGCTAGCGTCGAGTCTATTTCGAATTACAATTGGCGGTGTATATTGGAGATTACATAATAAGTTTAATTTTTATTTTTTCATCAAATCTACTTTTACATAATAATTTGATATTCGAACTTATCCGTGCATGAAGGGCCAGATGTCGACTAATTAAATTAGAGGCCGGCTATGTGTACCCCAGTCAACACTCAGGGCACCCCATTTTTTTTCAATTGTATGTGTAATGACTCATGTGCCCTCCAATCTAAATCTACAACAAAAACCCAAAAAACCAGAATTACCAAGGCACCCCACCCCATTTTTTAGCTTGGTCAATTCCGTTCAATCCCTATACCCCGATTTCGTCGACGATCGGTCACGATGTTATTGGTCGAAAGAGTTTATACAAGGTAGGTATCCTCATCCATTGTTTAGTTTTTGAGTGTTTGAATCTTGCGTTTGATGTGTTTTGGTGTTGACAACGGTGGTGTTTGATGATTCTCGTTTACTTAGGGTTTGGAGCAAATCGTTTGGTATTTTAGTGTACAATGGATGAACAAAACCCAAGTGAGGTTGAATCGAGGCAGTTGGAGGTGAGTTTTAAAGTTTTTTTTAGGTCTGGGTTTCCTAATATGCAAATGTACCACGTACACGATTGTTTCGACCATACAGGATCGAGATATCTGTAAATATATTGGTGACACACAACCGATACTTAAACGTAATTCTCAGTAGTAGATAACCGAACATTTTATGTAAAGGGTTGCTAGTGGACTCGGTGGTCATGTGCCGAGATATATTGAATAGTCTCGGTTGTGACCTATCGAAACTATCCTTTACGTGTCAGACCTGTACTACCGAGAATTGCGTGTTTAAGGATTTTCTAACTTTTAACACCGAGTACTTATGATATTTGAATTTTTCTTGCAAGAAGTAACATCGACAAGTGCATTTGAAGATATCTCTTATCTTTTCAAACGGGAGGCACCATTTCAAACTAAAAAAGAGGCGCTTGAATGGGTTCAAGAGACAGGTTGTGCTAGAAAGTTCGTCTTGGTTACAAAGAAGTCTAATGCCGGAGGGAATGGCCGTAGGAGAAGGGTCAAAATTGCGTGTGAGAGATCCGAAACATATAGGGGTATTTCCCAAAGAGTTGGAATTGCTAAAGCTGAACTAATTGAGAAGATACCACGTAAGTTGACAAATGCAGAGGAAGAGGAGGACAGCACAAGACCAAACACCGGTACGAAAAATGTCAGTACCCTTTTCTTATTCAACTCAAGGAACACCCAGACTCATATTGGTATGTAAGTGTGGTATGTGGCATGCACAACCACAACTCTGCAAATTACTTGGAAGGGCATTCATATGCTGGAAGATTGACTCAGGATGAGACAGCTATTTTAGATCAGATGAGTAAGGCTAATGTTAGGCTACGACAGATCCTAAACACTTTGAGGCAAAGAAATAAGAACAATGCTTCAACATTGCGGACAATATACAATGCACAACAAAGGAATCGAATTAAAGAAGCTGGTAGGAGAACTCAAATGCAACAACTCTTACATTTATTAGAAGACAATATGTATCTATCATGGCATAGGAAGGACCCCGAATCGAATGTAGTTACAGACTTGTTTTGGACCCATCCTGACTCCATCAACTTGTTGAGGTCTTTTCCATACGTTATTCTAATGGACTGCACCTATAAGACCAATAGGTACCGATTGCTGTTGTTGGAGATTGTTGGGGTTACTTCGACAGACATTACATTCTCGGCTGGGTTTTGTTTTTTATCTTCAGAGACTATGTCCAACTACACATGAGCATTGAACATTTTGAGAGGTTTACTAGATGGGTGGCCTACACCTAGTGTTTTTGTTACTGATAGAGAATTGGGCCTTATTAATGCAATCGAAGAAGTTTTTCCACAATGTTCCCACCAGCTTTATACATGGCATATCAACAAAATGGTGTTGACCAACACCAAAAAGATGTTCGCACGAAATGAGGACTTTCAACTCTTCAAGAAGAGGTGGACGGATTTGATGTATGCTACGACCGAAGCATCATTCGAGCTTATGTTAGCTAACTTACGAATTGAGTATGCAGATGTGAAAGGTCTGCTTAATTATTTGGAGGATACTTGGTTGCGGGATTACACGAATAGATTTGTACGTGCATGGACAAATCCATTTTTTCATCTTGGAGAAACCACAATGCAAAGGGTTGAGTCTGCACATTCCACTCTCAAACAACATCTCGGCACATGTACTGCAAACTTCGAGGCGTTGTGGAGTGTAATTCATGGAATGTTGGACATACAACATAATAGGATCAAATCGTCGTTTGAGGTTAGTTTGAATGTTGTGCAACATGGATATATGGATGGATTGTATCACCGTTTGTAGGGTTATGTATCCCTGAAAGCGCTTAAGTTGATTCGTAACGAGGTTGAACGTGGGGTGAATGTTGGGACAGACCGGAGCTTATGTGGTTGTGACCAACGTACCACTTATGGGCTTCCGTGTACACACGAGCTTAATGTACATATTTTGGCCAGTTCACCTATCCCACTTGAAGACATACATGTATATTGGCAGAAGTTGAGTATGTACCCGATGCATCAGTGAATCGGACTGCCTATTACTTGAATGGCGAGCTTCAAAGAGTTGTGTCTAAGTTTGAAACATTCGTTGATGAGGATTCGCGTGTTAGGACTATTCAACAACTAAGAGAGATTAGTTGTCCTTCCTCGATGTCAAGTATTGCACCATAGGCAAAAGTGAGGACAAGGGGGAGACCGAGTCTCGATAGTTTTGGTAATTATGTTATAGGGAGCAAGAAAATAAAGAATGGGGAGAGAGGGATGAAGAGGAAAGCTGAGGGAGATGATACTTCTATGACAAGAGATCCTAGTGGCTTTGAGTATGTACTTGCACCCGCTGAGGCAGCCAGTGCGCGAAGGAAGTAAAACAAGTTAGGAATAAAGTACATTGAACACGTAGGGCATCTATGGGAGTATCTAAGATTGGATTCATTCACATTATGCAACCGGATTGGATTCAATATGTTGAGACTACAGTAAATGTGGATAGTGATGGAAATTGTGGCTTCAGTTATGTTGCCGCTGGTCTTGGATTCTCAGACATAGATGGTTGGAAAAGGGTTAGAACAACTATGGTTAATGTACTACAAGAGAACCAAGTGTTTTGGAAGGATTTGCTTGGAAGTTACTTTGACCAAGTTAAGGGAGCTGTGCAATTCTTTAAAGGTAAGGATGTCGGGTCCGACAAGTGGATGACCCTTCTAGACATGGGACTTCTAATTGCAACAACATTTAATGTTGTGCTTGTCAACGTGTCATATGGTTGTTGCATGACATTTCTTCCTCTATGTAATGCCGCTCCGCCTATGAAAGATCGGGTAGTTATTGGCGTTATAAATGTCAACGACACTTATTGGGTTAGGGTAAGTTTTTAGCATTTGTTTCAAATTTTGGTTAATATGTCAACGTAAGTTACTTATGCTTTCTTTTATGTTGCTCTTCCATTTGACAGGTCATATTCAAGCCTAATGTACCGGTTCCCCCTGTATTCTTGGTGTGGAAGACTTTCACGAATGTTGATGCTCAAGGGTGGGGTTTTGGTATTATCAACCAAGTACAAGTCTCAGTTCAATCTTCTCATCTACACACGCCCTTCGTGGTAGACTTAGCGTCGCCTTAAGCAAATCACATAGTAAATTATTTTTGGATTGTTTGACAAACTTGAATTGATATCGTTAAATGAATATTATGTCTTCCAAACTTGGCATGATGCTTTTGTGTACTTTTGTTGATGTATGTAACTTGAATTGATGTTTGTTGAATGGATAAATTCATAATATGCCAAGTTTGTACTCTTAATTAAAGGTTCGGCTACAGAAGGTCGAAAGCTACCCCCAAGTCTTGGACATACAGAACTGTGACACCCATTGGAATCTCGAACATTAAGGTTCGTGAGCAGCCAACAATGGGGTGCCCTAAATACTTCAGTTACATGACATTGAGATTCTTGCTAAATTACAGTGACAGATGACCGAAAAGTAGACCATAGTAACAGAACAATATAACCGATTAACGGCAAATAATTGCGGTAGTATGTGGTCAATTCAATGTGTGTTCCTTGCATGTGAGCATCGGTCAAATGCAACCGAAACCCTTATTTACCAATCGGTTGTGCATTGCCGAGACTAATTTATGAATTACGGAGTGACGTAACCGATTTTATCTGCAAAATTGCGATAATAGGAGGCCGAGTAGTTATGTGTAATCGTTGCATAATAATATCGGTGATGAACTACCGAGACCATACCATAAGTTTCAGTACCACATGACCGTAATTTAGACATTACTTGCGGGTGTGCATGACCGAGACTATATAAAATTTGGCAAATATGGCAGTGTTCGCATGGAGGCGACCGAGCTCAATGGACCAATCACGGTCATGCATAACCGAGAATTCTCAGTAGTTCTCGTTCCTGCGTGGCCGTGGATTTCTCTGTGGTAACTTATTGCAAACATGGCAGTGACAAAAATACAACAACAAATAGTAGTAGTAGAATTCAAACATGACCAACAAGTCAAACATTATCCATTCAATAGAACAATATCGAAGAAGGTAAACAATACCAAATTAACAAGTTAAACATCATCCATCATCAAATACCAAACAAGTTAAATAATACCAAATAAACAAGACAAACAACATGTTTTTTCACTTGAGCCCTTTTTCTTTCATCTCCTTGCGACTAACATATGTTGTCGTGGGGGGCTTCCTCTTAGGTGGCTGGCTAGAACTTGGGGTGGGCAGGGGACATTCTTTTTCACGGAAGGCTCGATAGAACTTAGGGTAGGCACACTTTCGGTTGGGGTACTGTCATGTTGTGAAGGAGCAGTAGGTGCACTCGATGTTGTGGTGTTGGTCGTGGTGGTGGTGGTACCTGTACCAAGACCCCTACCCGTCAAGTAGTCTACGACATCATTCGCCATTTTCTCAGCAGCCTCCATCTTGGCCATACCTGCTGACAAATCTATCCATGCCAATACGCTATCCAATGCCCGTCGATTACGCTGTTCAAAACCAATAGAGAAATTATGAATAAATAATACAAAAGAAATGTGATAAACCAACTTAAATTCAAATGGTTGCAAGGTTCTTACCTCCAATAACTCATTATCACCAACCGTATCAGGGAAGTCATCACTGTGCGCTGGGTTCTTAATGTTAGGATGTGAAACTCGTGTGAACCATGGCAGATATTCTGGTGCAGCCATGAACTCGAACCTCGCCTTCTCCCCTCGATCTTCAACAAAGAGTGAATGGCTACGCCACCTTTCCCAATTCTCCGGTTGGAATGAGTACTTAACTGAGTATTTCATTGCAGTGCGGCCTCAGTTTGCTTCGAGGGGGTGATATGGAGACGGCGATATTCCTTGAACATGGCCAAGCTGTCGAAGGAACCTCTCCGGATGGTATGGCTCCACAACGTCCATGTACTTCAGACAACCAGAGTAGAAGGCCATTGGTAGAACAATACTGCCTATCTTGATGTCACTGTATGGGTCCCACGTTACCTACACCAATGAAACAAACAATTTATATTAAAATATGAAGTTTGATAAATTGGAATATCAAACTCAAAGTAATAAAACAAAGTACCTCACTTGGTCATAACCTATCAAGGGTCCTACGAATACTACTTAGCTTGTCCACGTTAGCTACCGTCTCATGTTTCTGTACCCACCTCGAGACACGTGGCTGAAGGTGGTCCATGTATTTTGCATTCGACTTAGCAAGCTGGAGTGGGAAGTGCTCGTATACCCATCCCTAAAAAAGAATCAACAAAAATAAAAAAGTACTGGATTTGTATTGGCCGATTCACAAGTAATGCACAAGAAATATGTACCTCGAGCAAAGTTAGGTACCCTGCAATCTGCGACACTTCTACCCTGATGGCTAACCCGAGATGACGGTAATGATAAGCTAGAGCAGCAGCACCCCATGCGTAAATCCCGACCTCATCCAAGTTCTCCAGAGGCTTCAGTAATGAAATTGAAACTCGTGACCCACTCTTATCGGCGAATAGGATGCAAGAGAGAAAGTACAAAAAGTATGCACGTGCAGTGCATTCCACTGGAGGGTACGTAGTAGGAGAACTGGAAGTACTGGAAGTAGTGGACTTGGACTTGGGTGGGCAAAAAAGACTCTTCAGCCAAACTACTCGCACTGTGAGACCCTTCGTAATGTTAACCTCTTCCTCTGCTTCGTCAGGAGAAACCCCGAGCAGTTTCAAAACTAACTCAATCACATCCTTGCGGGACTCCTCTGTGTACCTTGAAAAATTCTCAACCGCCACCACCTTGCCTGTCACTGGGATCTTTAGTAAAATGCTCACGTCCTCGAGCGCGATGGACATTTCACCAAAGGGTAAGTGAAATGTATTGGTTTCCGGCTGCCACCGCTCGACAAAAGATGATATCACCTCCTTATTGGCCTTCCGATAGGAGCAGTCTATTAGTGGAGCTAAACCCGACCTATGAATGATTCTTTGCAGTCCCTGGGTGTCGGGGTGATAAGACTGCAAATCCCACTCAGCTATTTGAGCCCCGTGGTTTATGCACTTAAGCAACGGTCGATGCTACAATAAAAAACATAATTCATAAATACATTATCGTATATGAATAGCAAAAGTAATAATTTGATTGAAAATGAATTGATATTTTGCCAAAAAAGGCTACATACCTCATTATTCCAAATTGCCGCCGTAACATGATCCTTAAAACTCTTCAATAAAGAGCGGTCAATAGGACTGCCAGGGAAAGGAGCAGATGGGTAATCTTCGGGCTCTACAACATTCCCACCAACAACACCGCTACTACTCCTAGTTACTTGTGGTTGGGATGTGATGTTTTCTTCCATTGCTGGCCTACGGGCCTCATCCCTGTCGGCACCACCCCGACTACTGCTCCCTACGGGGACATGAGATGCCTCATCCTCGAAGTTATCTCTCACCGATCTGCGTCCACATACACCCTAACCAACTTGCACTTTTGCCTTTCGATATGATGTAGTCTGTGCCTTCCTCTTACCACGGATAGCACGAGCAGAGGGAACAGCAGCAGGAGCAGCAGGAGCAGAAGGAGTAGCAGCAGGAGCAGCAGGACCAGAAGGAGCAACAGCCACGACCGACACTCGTTGTGCTCTCGTGGGCTCTTCATCGACATCCTCTGTAGAAACAGTACATTTCCCTCGAGCCATATCTGATAGAGAAAGACATTGTAACCATATAATCTCTTGTGCAGCAAAAAAAACCCAAAAAATATATTTTCAACACTGAATCGGTATAGCATAACTGATAGCAAAACAAAAATATTGGTATACCATAACTGAAACCTAAGGCAAAATTTTGGTATGACTAAACCGAGATCTATCATCAAGTATTGGCATATATCCTCCGAGACTAAACCTATGCATAAGTAATATACGAGCTTCGGTTTATTGGCACTGAAACCAAAACAAGAATCTCGGTTACTTGTGTCCGAGATGTAATGAAATTTTATATGGGCTAAGTGTCGTTTGGATACAAACGAGAAGTGCTCATAAGTCTCGGTATGGTATTTCCGAGGTTAATGACCACATCACGGTCTTGTGTGGCCGAGTATTACGGGTTTGCAAGAAAACCCAGATATTGAAGCATTTTCACAGACGACTACAAAGAAAACGAACCAAATGAACATAAAATCGAACAAAAACTCAAACGTACCTTACTTTCCCTCTCGATTTCACAATGAACCCAAATCCGAACCTGTCCCTAGCCGCTGACCATTTCAACTAGGCAAAAAAACCTGTCCAACTCGAAAAAACCAGGAATATGTGGGAGAGAATGATGAAAAATATGAGATTTAGTTGATTTCGCCTCCAAATCACGATGGCAATGAGAGCATTCATGGGAAATGAGGTTTCGAAAAAATGGAAACCAGATCTAGGCTAAAGTCGAAATAGGTGGGGTGCCTCAGCCTTAGGGTTCAAGGGCATTTTTGTCCAATTTGGGGGTGCCCTGATAAATTCGATGGGTACGCTTGTAAATGGGGTGCCCTGAGTGATAACTGGGGTGCACATAGCGGGCATCTTAAATTATAATGTGATGCACAAACCAAAATACAAGTAGTTAGACCGCAAAACTAATTGAGAAACCAAACGTACGTACTAAATAGTGGAAGACATGTGGCCAAAGCAATCTCTTATACGATGGTAAAAGCATTATTTGTTAAAACCCAATGTTCGAGTGGGTTTGACTCAACTTCAGTCATGACGCGTTAGCTTGCTTTTGATGCCATCTTTTAATGAAAATGTACAGAGAGCTCATACATACATTCAATCACTTGAAAATCGTCTGTTAAGTATTGAAATATATTTACACAAATCTCGAGATATATCGTGACGTTTTGTAAATGTAAGTCACATTAGTGTATGCATGTAACTTATTGGCCAGAATATCGTTACGTATCTTTTAATGCATAAATCACGAGTGGCTCACACCACAACTTCTTCACGCTTCCCCTTCGTACCCGCCAATTCGCTAACGCCGAGATTTGAAAGGTACACCGCTCTATATACCTTTTTTTTTGGTGTGAAAATTAAAGACCATCGAAGTGTGATTGTTAGTAAAACTTGTAAATTCTCAAAGTCTAGATTAAGTTTCTCATATTTTCATTACTTTGTCTACCCGCTTGTTTATTTCAATTTACTTGTTTTGATGTTTGCCTGTGTTTGAATTGCTCGAATTAATTTTAGTTCACTCCTCTCTTTTTTAAATTCAATTTTTTCTTGTTTCTCTACCTAAAGTATCTAATTCCCTGAGGATCGACACTCGTGTTTGTCACTACTACAAACAAATTGCAGTTAGTATTTGGTAACAATAAGAGTATGAATTTATTATTAACGTATTCGACGCACATCACATATACATAGGTTCATGCCCAGCTCATGTAAAAAATACAAAGCGTGAGCCTAGCCCATCAAGCCCATGTATAAATATTTTAATGTTTAAAAATATAAAAATAAATTATTTAGGGTTTTTGATACCATATATATATATATATATATATATATATATATATATATATATACTTGTAAAAAGGAGTAGTAGGTCCAAGGATCAAATCACACCTACATCATTAACTATTTTAAAAAATATTAGTATATGAATTTATATTCGGGTCAAGCCTCAGTTGGGTTTGGAAGTTTTAAAGTGGCTCAAGACTAGCCCATTCTAAATCGGACCTAACAAGGCTGGAGCTCAGATTTTTCTTGAAAAGCTCTGCCCAAACCCAGATAAATCACGGGCTTGAATGGGTGGGGATACCCAATCCCATGATCACGTCTATGCATGCCCATTGCTCCTGCTCAGGTGGCCTCATTTGAATTGAACGTCAATCCATCCCAACTCAACCAACCATTAAGACCACATCACTAGAGCCCTTGACCCGTACCCAATACGACTGTGGGAATTAATTGGAATAATAATAGTAAAATCTACCTATGTAACTTTAATTATTTTAAATCAAGAAAATAGACCATATAAATTTGTAGATTTGACAAACAATAACTAATGCCTCTTGTTTATTCATCCATTTATCTCTTAAAAAAAAAAGAAAATAGCGCACTTATTTTTATTTTTATTTTTTTGTCAAAGATCTTGTATTGATGTGTTTCCTAGCGCAAATAGTCTTAGACTATCTATTACTTATAGATATGACTTTGCACTGAAGCTCGAAACTAAATTCCACAATGCACACATAGTGTGACCACTACCCTTGAAGAGGTCAACAACCTTGATCTTTAATAGAGGTTTCAAAACCACTATTAAAGATGAGTGTTATTAAATGTTATGTGAGAAATGTGTTTGATGGATTGTGTCTTAATTCACTAGAAGAGTTTTGGCATTTAATAACACCTAATTGATAGGGTTTTAAGCAACCTATACATAATACTTATATTAACAATTAAAACACGATCCATGATAGAGCCGACCCTTAACAGGGGCGGCTGCCTCAAGCTCCCGCCTATGTTGGGGCCCCACTTTAAAAAAAATTAATTATAGATCCGAATAAAAGTTTTATTTTTTTCTTAAGAAAGAATTATTGTTGATTAAATAATAAAATATCATTTATAACGACTTTTGTGTACTTTTTTATGACAAAGAAACCTACTTATCTTGCCGTCTTTAGAACTTGAACTTATTTTCACTTCAAAAAAACTAGAATATCAGTGAGCCACCAATTTGGTTTGAAATTTGTTTAGGTTGTTTGTGTATAGTCTTGTACTGAGTCATTTATTTCACTTCAAAAAGACTAGCTCTTTCAACTTATTTTCCAATCTCAGACTCTTGGTGATTTGTCCTTTATTTTGTATTTTGTAAGTGTCGTAACACTTTACTTTTTTTTTTAAAGTATTGTTAGTTTTACTTGATTTGAAGTAACTTTGTGTGTGTGAAGTGTAGGATTATCAAAAAGTGTTCAAACACGTTTGTCCGCATTTGTCCAGACCCGCTTTAAACGACGATTTTTCTTGAGGTAATATGGGTCCGAACATATTTTCTTGTCTGTTTAAAAAATGGGTCCGGGTTCGGACAAAATTTTCAAAAAAGCGGGTATCCGTTTAGCAATTAATTCGCATAGTATTTTATTTATTCATAGATGTATTTAAAAACTTTCATGATGTTTATATTGTAATTCACCAATGATAATGTTGTTTTATTTAGAAACGTGCAAGACTTGAATTATAAATATATAATGTCTTTTTTGTGGTAATGAAATGTATGGTAACATTAAAATCATGCATTTTTGTAAACAATTAGGTGAAAAAAATAATTTCATAATATTAAAAAGCAGTTACGGGAAAAGAAAAATGGGTCTGCCCAGCAATGTGCAAACCAGTTTTTACTATGGGCGCACCAAATGATGTAGTCACCCCACGTATTGATGAGGGCACCCTAAAATGAGTAATTCTTTCCCCAAAATGTCCTTGCCCTTGTGCACCCCTATTTTCATTATTTGCTCACAGAGGTGATGCGGCGATAAAGAAGAAGAAAAAGAGAAAACACTTAAGCCCTAGGTCTTCGAGTTCACCTCATCTTCGCATCAACGATTTTCTTGTAAGATTTTTCGTAGGCAGTTGTTGGAAGGGACACTCGATTTTTCGCCTCACCCGGGTTCAACTCAATAGTAAGATTTATAGATTTTTGGTCGATATCTGTGTTTGGTTTGTGGTTGTGGTAAATGGTTGAATTTGAAGGCCTTTTTATGTTTTGTGTTTCAAATCTTGGTCAAAGTATTTCAAAACTTGTTTGGTTTAGGGTTATTTTTGTTTCCCTGGATTTTTTTTTTCAAATTTTTTTACTGTTTTTGAGATATTTTGGTGGTTGTGTATGTGTATGTAATTGTTTTTTATCTAATATGCTTATCGATTTGTGCGTTGTTGATGGTCGCTGCTGGATCAGTGACACAAGATTGAGTGACGAAGCACTGTTCGATTTACTTTATCCAAACAATGCATGTTAATCGGTCTTCGAAGACCGAACCAAATAATAGTGTTCAAAACTTGTTTGATGCACCGTTCGGTAGTGTTCAATACTTTTCTATGGGTTTGTTATTGTTTTGATCTATTTTGTTTGTTGTGTATGTGTTGCTTATTGTTTTGATCAATTTTGAATCTCAGTTTGTGGTTTGTTCAGGGTTAAGAGGCTAATTCGATCACAAGTGACCGTTTGAAATAATTTTGATCGACTTCATCTGACCAAACAATTGACGTTCTGTCGGTATTCTCTTACCAAACAAATGTGTGCGTAAATAAAGATTTTTGATTTATAGTTGTGTATGTCTTGGTTATGGTTTTGATATATGCTCTTGACCAAATTTCGTTGTTGTGTATGAGTTTTTTATAGTGTTTTAGATCGAATTTTATGGTATAATTTTTGATTAGTTGGTGGTCCAGGTTCATTCAGTCAAACCAAGTTGAGTCTCAAAGTATTGGTCGGTTCTCTTACGTGGAACAGTTTAATATTTATTGGTTTCTTCTAACCGATTATAATATTATTAACATTAATTTTAATTATAATTATTTAGTGCTAATGTTGATTTCGTATTTGTGTCATTCTTATAGGTTTAGCTCGTACAAAGAGGATTGCAGATGTCAGGAAGGCTGAGGAGGCTAGAAAGACTGAGGAGGTGAACAAGACGATAGAGAAGATAGGAAAATGTGTTGGCAGGAGAGCTCAAACGATTACATGAAATCGAAGGAGTTGGGAAAGGGTAAGGGAGATAACGAGTTACACGACAAGGCATTTGTAACACAAGCCTCGGAAGGGAGGGAATTGGCAATTCGCAGTAGCCAAGTAAGTTCGGTTGAAGCATCCGTACATAAGTCAAGTGACGTGGATCAAGAAGAAGTGCAAGACCAATCAAGCGAGGAAAAAAAATCAAAGATAGAAGCGAAGCAGAAAATGGAGAAAAAAGTGAAGAAGCAAATGGGGAAGGAAGTGAAAGTGAAGATGAAAAAAAAGAAGTGGAAGGAGGTGAAACTGGTGAAGATGAAGATGAAAAGGAAAAATGTGAAAATGGCGAAAATAAAAAAGAAACTAAAGTACAAGAGGAAGAAGAACAAAATGAAGAGAAAGATGTGGAAAAAGCTAAGGAAGAGAGGGCCAATGCCAATGTGGGTGATAAGGCCAAGTTGGGACCATCGGGCAAAAAAGCTGCAGACGACAGTTTGAAGAACCTTTTCTGGGTGGGCCCAGAAAAAAGGAGTTGTTGACTAGTTTACAATATCATGTTGCCGCTGCCATATGCATTGGCACAATATTTACGTTATTCTACAATGTGCAATTATTTTTAGTAATTGTAATATGAATTATTTCAAAATCATTTTGAAATTTTTCTTGTTGTGTTTCTAATCATATGTATTGCGATAATTCAGGAGCATCCCCTGCTCAGACGTATAAATCATGGGAATCAATTAGCAAATTTGGAATTGCCGAAGAGTCAAAATACCTCTAACTGACTTCATAATATAATTCAAGCGTTTGGACTAAGTGCATTGACCAAGTGCTCATACAATCATGCCCACAAGACTCTCATCACGACTTTTGTTGATATGTCACGGCCTAAATCTCTAATCCCCGCTTTAACTCCTTAATGAGGATCAACGACCCATAATGTGGGACCTACATCGTGATATGCACACCAACCGAGGCACGTGGCCGAGGTATAATTTATTTTTGAATTGTATACCTAGTATTATGTAATTTTGTAGGCTTAATAAGTTGATTCATATAGTTGTAGGCGTCAAGACACGAGCGGGGACGCACCTTGAGTTACATGCGAGCCGGGGAACTAGGTATTTAGGCTTTGGTAAGCCTTAATTTATTTAAATATGATTTAAGAAATTATTTTTATATGCCTATGGTTGTATCTAAGTAATGAAAATCAAATTAAAGTCCTATAGTTTCCAATTAAATTACAACAACCATAAGACTTACCCCGGGATACATGTTATCATTCACTCCCATATGGCTAGTGTCATACTTGTGAGTTAGTTAGCTAGAAACTAGTGGGTGGTAGGAGTGATTAGTGACCATGAGATTTCTTAGAGATTTGTCTATGCACACCTAATGAAAACCCAAACTATAAAAACCACACATAGTGCTCACATGCACGGCCATGAAGCATTGAACAAAAATTCAGCAAGGCTAAAATCTTTTGAAGGAGAATTGAAGAATTTGGAGTGCTCATAATCAAGGAATCAAGCTAGGGAAGCACCACACAAGCTAGGAAATGAGTTTATGTGTTATTACAATTTCATGCATTTAAATTTGGTGGTTTTGGGTCTTGGTCATGGGGTTTTTGTTTTTAAGTAAGTCTTAAAGGTTCTATCGCTATCTTTGCACAAAGGGTTCTATCGCTATCTTTGCACAAACTAAAACCCTTAAATCAGTCCCTAAGCTTGTATTTTCGAATTTGAGAAGTTTTGCTAGAGGGTAAGATTTTCTTATGATTTCAGTCTTCTGATTAAATGGGTTTGTTTTTTAAATATAATGTCATTTTTGGATTCCTCATCGAAAAACACTAGGGATAACACTAATTCTTTCAAAAATCAGTTTTACTCAAGTTCTTCAAGTCTCATTAATGGTGTTCCTTATGTGTTTGAGGAAATGTTTGCATGTCAATTTCCATTAAATTTAATGAATGCACGACGCATAATGAAGTGTCTGGTATATGTGTGAATGTGGAGGGTGTTGTGGGCCTTTGGTGGAGGAGAGCAAGGGATTCGAGGCTGATGGAGAAGGGTTTCCCGTGCTGGAAACCCATAAAGTCTGCTGCAGACTTTCATGGTTTCTATACTCAACGCATTGAGCTGCCTAGAGCGCTGGCTATTCTGGGCAGCAGTTTTCTACATTTTCTTGCAACACCTAACACTACTCTAAACCTCCACCAAATGACCTTAAACCACCTTAATATATATCTAAACCCCAAGAACCTAAGGGAGTATTTCGGGAGTTTGGGTACGCAAGTCGGAGTGTCGGGTGTTTGGGATTGCTAAGGAAATTACTTATATTAGTGAGTATACCCGATGATGATTTACTTAACATTTGAATTCCATTATTGTTGCTGTTATAACAGCCTATTAAACTATCTAGCCTTTGTATTCTAATATCATGAGATTGATTGGTTGTCTACTCACTTGTTGAGCACTTCAATTCATGATATCTATCCTTGTGTGTCTCATTGATTCTATTCTATTACCATGATGACTCCTTGTGGTTTTTAGATTGTAAATTGGGTTATATATATAGCATGTTATTAGGATTAGAGGGATTATGAATGATTCTATGGACTTGTACTCATTTTGATTTGGTTGTTAACATGTCCCTATGCCTTGATTTTTTATGCCTTGATAAATCTATGAAACCACACCCAAGAGGGGTGAATTGGGTGAATTGAGAGGTTATAGTCTTTTTAAAATTTTAAGCTAAAATACAATGATAGTGCTCACACTAACAATAACTATCTATGTAATGCAACAAAGAAGGTGGTAGAAGAGATGGATATGAGACACGATATTTATAGTGGTTCGATCCTAATGATCTACATCCACTACCTAACCACCCCAATTAGGATTTTCAAACCCCTACTTATATTACCAATAAGTGTTACAACCTAAGCTTACAAGCCTAGAATGTCTAATTGCAAATTAGGACTTGCCACCTAGTTTCCACTAGGGTTTTTGCCTAACCTCAACTAGGCATTCCCTTGACTTAGATCCCACTAAGTCTTACAATCAATAATACATAAGGAAGTTGATGAATACAATAACATATGCCTTACAAAGTAAAGTGGTAGTAAGTCTAACAACTTACGAGCCTCCTAGAGCTAAATCACTTTAATGAATGCAACTATGTATGCAATTAAGTTTTCAAAAGAAATCAATGAGTATGTGCAATACTTAGTCAAGAAACTGACAAAATGATATCGATGAAAAATATACAGTTTCAAAACAAATGAGTAAGTGATTTTGTGAAAATCAAGATTAAGACCAACAACTTGTTCAAATAAGTTCTAGGTTGACAGAGATCAAATTTAAGTGAAAAACCCAAGACAAGTATGCTAAAAAACAAAACAAATGATTTATAAACTAAGAAACCTTACAACCCCAAGTAGTATTACAAAAAATCAAATTTGGAGCACAAGTTGTAAGCTTTAGAACACCGACATCAAGATCTAAACACAAGCCCTTAAAAGTTCCAAGTAGTTGTGTGAACAAAGTTGACAAATTTTGGTGCAAACTTGGATTTTGCAGATTATGTGAGCAAGCGTTGAGTGTTTTGTGTTATTGGTGGTTTTGGTTCTTGGTCAGACCCTTTTTGTTGCCCCATGCCCGTTACTAATGATCCAAGGGTCCAAAATGATCCTTAAATTCAAATTAAAGGTGTAGATCAAATCTTTAAATAAGCTATTAGAATACTGCACAGCACGCTGGGCAATATTTTTTTTAAAATTACCAGCTTATCGCATAACACACTGGGTCACCTATAACGTTGCCCAGAATGCCTAGCGCACTAGGTGCAGGGGCCTGAAAATTATTATATTTTTCGTTTTGTAAAACGACTCCCTAAAAACCTTATGATTCTATTAAACCTCCATAAAACGTGTCTCGACATCCCGGATGATTTCACAATCCCCGAGAATCAAAAATCTCGGTTTCATGAAAATCATAGGGGCTTTTCTAGAAATTTTTTTCATGTCATTCCAAAAGCTGTCTAAACACATGTCGGTGCATTCAAAATCAATTTTGACAGTTTTTGTACACCTTAAATACATGCTTTAAAACTTGTTTGCATGACTTAAATTTAAAACTCACGAAATTGAAAATCACAAAATTCATGATTATAAATTCTTTAAAAACCGAAAAACATGAAATACATAATTCTAAACCCTTTGGCTTGTAAGATGAGACTTATATACCTTACACAAGTTATACAGTTGGTTGTATAAGCTTTCCGATCCTTGTGTCCTTGTATGAGCTGAGTCTTGAACTTATCCGGCTTCATTTTGACTAGTTGACTTGAACTTGTACATAACTTTACTTTCCTTTTGATCTTGATGTTTCTAACAAGATTTGATATACTGAAATACTAAAAAAACTTGTTAGAACCATTTCACTTTGTTTGTTGCCATCAAAATCCTAGTTGGAGTGTATAACAAAGACACTTGGTTGAACAATCTCCCCCTTTTTAATGATAATAAACAATATGATCTTGACAACCAAAAGACAAATATTAAAGTGCATATCAAATTCATAATTGTAAGTTCAAAGTAATATTTCTCCCCCCATTTGATAACATTAAAAAGTGGGTGAAAAGTCTCCCCTATCAATATGCATACAAGAATAAGTGCAATGAAACAATTTAGAACACATGCTCCCTTTAACACATTCATTCATTCAAACACATAGCCACAAGTGAAGGGAAAAGTCAAATAGAAATGTCATTCATTCATAAAAGATAACTCAGAGATACACAAAAGTCATGTCATACAATTAAGTACACAAAGTAAGCATAATGACTAATGTGGCACATGCAGAAGTAAAAGATAGTTTACATAAGACTAATAAAATGAAATTTCACTAACATGAATCCTAACGCTCCCCCTAACTAGATGCCCCTAAATCATCCTATTAAGAAGAAGCATGACAAGCTGAACGAAATAGGCCATCCTGCCTCGGCCGTAGTGGGGGAACACAATCCTTAAGCTGTTGGAGGCGAAAACTCTGATGCACGAGAGAGTTTTCGATGGTAGTGAAGTGAGTAATCATATAGTCCTCTGAACGGTCAAATCATGAAGCAAGGTAGGCTGCATATGGAGGCATATCTGACGGTGCCTGATAAACATGAGATGGCTGAGGAGCTGGCTGTTGTAGTGGGGCCTCGAATGAAGCATGATGCGCTGGAAGCTCCTGTTGAACCTCTTCATCTCCCTAAGCCTCATACTGATCATCATATGCACCCTGCTGGTGTAGGAAACTAAAATCCAGATACTCGAGCTTATCAAAGTCGACATTCGGGTTCGAATCATACAGAGACTCGTACCCGCCAAAGTGTTGTTCAGTTGGAATTTCCTCCTCAAGTATCTAACTCCTCGTTATCTAAACATAACGCTACTTCATTGCAAATAGGGTAGCAACACCCAATGTCTCCATCCCGGAGAGAGGCACACCACCCAGTGCAAGATGCACTCCCGCCTCCTCGAAGAAATGAGTTAATAAATGTGTATAGGGTACATGTCGAGCAGGGACTGAAGATGAAGTCATGGTTCATATAAGGATATGCGGCAAACTGATCAGAATGTGTCGTATGAGCGCCCTGAGAATAAGCATGTCGAGCTGAGAGACGTAGTTCTTGCTCCGACTCCTCGGTAGAATAACCTCGTACAACACTTTGTGGAAAAGATGTGGTAAGAGCTTGAAAGACGTGTCTGGTGTACCGATAGGATACTATTCAAGTGCGGCCCCACGTCGAAAAGAGTTCAATACTTGCAACTTGTTGAACGACTAATCGTGAACCTTCCCGTGTACACTGACAATCGGATCAAGAACCGATAGACCAAAGGCATAACCAAGCGATGCCAGAGTGATCACTACGTGCCGACCCCCAACTAGTGATGTAATGGTGTAGTCAGTGGACGTCTTCATGTTAGAGTAGAATACTTGAACAAGTGGCGAATAATATTTAGCTCGGTATCCACAGAAGTGCACCCATCCCCTCTTCTCCAATAAATCGCGAACCGGGAGGTGTGCCTTGTCAAAGAACTCGAGGTCAACGATGCCCAATTTGATGATGGTGGCGTCCGTCAACTTACCAAGAATCGGCTCAAGTGTAGATGTGTGGATGCATTGTCATGATGTGCTCAGGTACGTCCCTCGTGATGCAAAAAATCGACGGGTATGGTAGCCGTAGTGTCGACCGAATTGCGGCTATTCGACCGTGTTTCCCTTTGAGTGCTCGAGAGAGTCATGGTTCAAGATGATGAGGATGAACCAGAGTCAAGCTCGGTTGGCTCTTGGACTGATTGGTGATTGATACGACACCTAAAAGTTGATCCGGAGGCCAATCGTGATGATGTGCATCGTTGGGACATTTTGTTGGACACTTGGTGTGCTATCTTAAATTGAGGATTTTTGAAAAAAATTGATGGATTAAGAGGGCAGAATTAGGCAAATAGGGTGTAATCTAGGCTTAAAAGGCAAGAATTAAGCCAAGAGAGGTCCATAATCGGGTTTGAAGAGATTAAGTTTCGAGTGGATGAGTGGTAAGTACCGGAAACGATTCTGGAGGAGAGAGAAAATGCCACTAGTGTGTTTAAAAAAATAGATCCTCGAACTGCCCAACACACTGGAGAATACGCCTAGCGCGCTGGGTGTTCTGGATGTTGTTCCAAAACAGTGACGCTGCATTGCGCGCTAGCTACCTCGTCTAGTGCGCTGGACCAAATCTGAACTGATTTTTGAAAGTCAGTTTTGACTCCAGAATGGCATCTCACACACGACATAACTCCCACAGACGCCTCGAGATTTGTGTCAAATAAGATTGACAGTACGTAGGACATACTCTAAAGATTGGACTCACTAATCATGCCTAATTCTCGCCTAATTTTTAAAATTGGACCCTAGGCAATGGTTTGGTGAAAATGTCTGTAAGTTGTTCTTCGGTGGAAACATGAATTAGTTTAACATCCCTTTTTTGCACATGATCATGAAGAAAATGATGTCTCATTTCAATGTGCTTCGTGCGCGAATGTAATACAAGATTCTTGAAAATATTTATTGCACTTGTGTTATCACAAAAGATTTCGGCACAACCAACATAGATTTCATAATCCTCGAGTTGTTGCTTTGTGTATAGTACTTGAGAACAACAACTCTCGACTGCCACATATTCAGCCTCAGCGGTGGACAATACGATCCAATTTTGCTTCTTGCTAAACCATGAAATCAATAAATTTCCTAGCAAGTGACAAAATCTCGATGTGCTTTTTCTATCTACTAGGTTTCCTGCATAATCAGAGTCAACAAAGCTTCTAAGTTTAAAGTTAGGAACTTTGTTGAACCATAGTCCAAAGTCTTGTGTGTCACTCAAGTATCTAAATATGCGCTTGACACACTTTAAATGCGGCTCTTTTGGCTCGAATTGAAACCTAGTACATAGACAAACGCTAAACATGAAATCCAGTCTACTAGTGGTCAAGTAGAGTAGGTTTTCTATCATTCCTCGATAAATCTTAAGATCAATACACTTTCCTAAAGGGTCCTTGTCCAATTTGACGGTTGAACTACTAGAAGTGTCACATGCCTTCAAAATTTCAAATTTGAACTTCTTAAGCATGTCTCTCACATACTTCACTTGATTGATGAATATGCCATGCTTAGATTGCTTGATTGCAAATCTAAGAAGTATGTTAGTTCACCCATCATGCTCATTTCGAACTCATGTGTCATCAAAGATGAAAATTCATCACATAAGTGCTTATTTGATGACCCAAAGATGATATCATCCACATATATTTGAACAAGTAGCATATCATCATTTTTGACCAAAATGAACAAGATAGGATCTAATGTTCCTTTCTTAAACCCCTTGTTAAGAAGGAATGCACTCAACCTATCATACCATGTTTTAGGAGCTTGTCTAAACCCATACAAAGCTTTTTGAAGCCTATAAACATGATTTTGATATTCATGGTCTTCAAAACCCAGTGGTTGTTCTATATATACCTCCTCATTGATAAAGCCATTTAAAAATGTACTTTTTACATCCATTTGGTATAGAAGAAAAGCCATTGTAGCAAGCATAAGCAAGCAACCTTCGGATTGCTTTCAATCTTGCTACCAGTGCAAATGCTTCTTCATAGTCTATTCCTTCTTCTTGATTGTAGCCTTGTGCAATCAACCTAACTTTGTTTCACACTATCTCTCCCTTCTCATTCTTTTTGTTCCTAATTGTATGGTTCTTAGGTCTAGGGACTAGGGTCCACACCTTGTTCCTTACAAAGTGTCCTAACTCTTCTTGCATAGCCATGACCTAAAACTCATCACCTAAGGCTTCATCTATCTTAATAGGCTCGAATTGTGATACAAAAGCTATATGAAATTCATCACGGTTTAATGAAGACCTAGTGGTTATGCCTTTGCTTGGGTTGCCTATGATTTGTTAAGATAGATATCCTATAAGGAGTCTAGAGTTCTTAGGTACACTAGATTCAGAGTTCTCTCTAGCTTCCTTTTTATGACCATTGGATTCTTAAAATTTAATAACTTCATCATCATCATCGTCTAATCTCATTTGTTCTAAGGTATATGTCAATTTCATATGAGGATCCATCTCATCAAACTTAACATGAATGGACTCTTCTATGTTATTAGATGATATATTGAACACTCTATATGCCTTACTATGGTTGGAATATCCTAAAAATGTGCTTACATTTGACTTTGGGTCAAATTTATCCAAATGATTCTTATCATTTAGGACATAACATATGCAACCAAATACCTTAAAGTAACCTATGTCGGGCTTTCGGCCTTTCCAGAGCTCATAAGGGGCCTTGTTCACTTTCTTTCAAATATTTGTCCTATTTAGAACATAACATGTCATGTTAATGGCTTTGGCACAAAAATGATTGGCTATGTTGTATTCATTTAAAATGGTTCGACACGTTTCTTGAAGGCTCCGATTCTTTCTTTCAACTACTCCATTTTGTTATGGTGTTCTAAGAGAAAAAAGTTGATGTGAATACCTTTGCCTTGCACAAAAATCCTCTAGATTTTTGTTGACAAACTCACCACCTCTATCACTTTGAATAATAGTAATTTTGTAGCCCTTTTCATTCTCAACCAAGGCACAAAATTTAAAAAAATCTTCAACCACTTCTTATTTGTGTGCTAAGAAATAAACCCATGTATATCTAACGAAATCATCGATAAACACAAAAAAATATGATTTACCACCTAGACTTTGTGTTTGTGTGGGTTCGAACAAATTCATGTGGATAGTTCCAAGGCTCTAGTCATATCGCTAGTTACTTTCGTCTTAAAGGACGATTTCACTTATTTGCCAAGTATGCAAAGTTCACATTATTTGTCTCTCTTGTATGTGCTCTTAGGAATGTCTTTAACTAAGTCATTCTTAGACAATTTTGACAAGTTCTTCATACTATAATGACCTAGTCTACAGTGCCATAACTATGCATCACATTCATTTTGAGAACTCAAGCATGAAATATTTTTTATATGCATCTCATCAAAGTTAATAGCATAAACATTCTTATCTCTACATGTAACAAATGTGATGTTATACTTCTCATTCCTAATTATGCATTTTAATGATTCAAACATGACATGAAAACCTTTATCACACAATTGACTAATGCTAAGCAAGTTATGTTTCAAACCATTAACAAAATAGACATTTGATATAGAAAAGGAATCCTTACCAACGATGCCGATGCTAATCACTTTTCCTTTGTTGTTATCTCTAAATGTCACATTTCCACCATCATGTCATTTAAGCTCAATGAATTGACTTGCATCTCTGGTCATATGTCTTGAGCGCCCACTATCCAAGTACCATACGGTGCTCCTCCTTGCATTCGACGTAACACGAAAGACGGTAGATTTTGGTACCCAAATTCCCTTGGGTCTGAGAAACTTAGTATCATAAACGTTCTTGACTACCTATGCTAGCTTGCCTCTATTTGTCATGTTCAAAACACATTTTCCAAAAATATGTGATCTATTACATTTAAGGCATTCACTAGAGTCAGTTAATAGCTTCTTATAGCTCAATAAGCTAGTATCATAGCCTATGCCTCTCTTGTTGAATGCACATCGTTGTGTTCCCAATATCATATCAAACATCTTGGTACCATTAGTGAACTTAGTCACCATGGTGATCAAGTCTTATATTTCTCTTGCAAAGTCATTTATCTCATTTATGACCAATTTCAAGTCATGTCAGAGATTATCAATAATCTCATTTTGAGACTCTATCTCATTAATGGCTTTCATTAAGTTGTTTTTTGAGTTGTTTGGTCTTTTTGATCACTTTTTATAACTCTTTCCTAAGGTCATGAATGCTAGGCTCATCTTTTAAGTCATCAACATCATCAAAATCTAAAGAACTAGAATCATTCACCGCACTCTTTGCCATGAGAATAGCCTTCTCATTTTCTGACTCAGAATCTGAACTTGATGAGATGAATCATCCCATGTGGCTTTGAATCTCTTCTTTCCCTTTCTCTTGTCCTTACTCTTCTTGAAGCGGCAATTTGCTTTGATATGGCCTGGTTTGCCACATTTGAAACAAGTTGCCTCACTTGACTTGCTTCCACCGTTGAACTTCTTTTTGAACTTGTCACACCTATAAATGGCTTTATGAAGCTTCTTGGATAGCATGACCACTTCTTCTTCAAGTTCATTTTTATCGCATGGTTCATCATCATCATTGATCTCAATTGGTGGACTAAGAGCCTTCAACTTTGTCGGTGGACTACTTGCCTTTAAGCTATCTTCTTCTTTGACTTTTTTTTGATGTACTGGTAAGTGCTTTCAATCTAGCTTGATCCTTTAGCTCAAACTCATGAACTGTCTACTCTCCACGTAAAGCATCAAAGGTGTAGTCACCAAGATTTTGAACCGAAAGGTTATCGCCTTTTTAAAACTTTAAGCTAAAAATCAATGCTAACGCACACACCTACAACAAATATCTATGTTATGCAACAATGAAGGTGGTAGAAGAGATGGATATGAGCCACGATATTTAAAGTGGTTCGATCCTAATGATCTATATCCACTACCTAACCACCTTGGTAAGGATTTTCAAACCCCCTCTTATATTACCAATAAGTGTTAGAATATAAGCTTACAAGCCTAGAATGCCTAAATGCAAATTAGGATTTCCCACCTAGTTTCCACTATTGCCTAGCCTCAACTAGGCATTCCCTTGACTTAGATCCCACAAAGTCTCACAATCAATAATATACAATGAAGTTGATGATCACAATGAAATATGCCTTACAAAGTAAAGTAGTAATAAGTCCAACAACTCACAAGCCTCTTACAGCCAAACCACTCTGATGAATACAAGTATGGATGCGACTAAGTTTTTAATAGAAACCAATGAGCATGTGCAACACTCAGTCAAGAAACTGGCAAAACGATATCAATGAAAAATATGCAGTTTCAAAACAAATGAACAAGTGGTTTTGTGAAAATCAAGATTAATACCAACAACTAGTTCAAATAAGTCCTACGTGTAAAGAGATCAAATTTAAGTGACAAACCCAATACAAGTATTCTCAAGAACATAACAAATGATTTCCAAACAATACACTAGCCAAAAAGTATAGATTAAGCTTAAAAAATGTAGGAAATCAATATACCATACAACCCCAAGTATGTATTCTAAAAAATCAGATTTAGAACACAAGTTGTAAGCTTTAGAACACCGACTTCAAGATCTAAATGTAAGCCCTCAAAAGTTCCAAGTAGTTGTGCGTACAAAGTTGACAAATTTTGGTGTAAACTTGGATATTGGAGAGTATTTAAGCAAGAGTTGTGTGTTTTGTGTTCTTGGTGGTTTTGGTGCTTGGTCAAACCCTTTTTGTTGCCCCATGACCATTACTAATGATCTAACGGTCTAAAATAATCCCCAAATTCAAATTAAAGGTGTAGATCAAACCTTTAAAAACCTGTCAAAATACTGCATAGCGCGTTGGGTAGGTATCTAGTGCGGTGGACAATATTATGTAAAAAATTACCTGCTTACTATACAACGCACTGGTTTACTTAGCACGCTGGGTGCAGGGGCTTGAAAATAATTAAGTTTCTGGTTTTCCAAAACGAGCCCCTAACAACCTTATGACTCTACTAAACCTCTGAAATCACTTTATACATATTTAGGAGGGTCCATACAACATGTCTAGACATGTCTTGAACTTATCTTGGTTCATTTATAGTATAAGTTTTGGGTCCATGAAACCGGTTTCATGAAAAACATGTCTCCAAATATTTTTAGTATAAGTTTTTCGGTCCATACAACATGTCCAGACATGTAGTATAAATGAACTTGTAGGGTCCATACAACATGTCTACAACTTGTAGGGTCCATGTGTCCGGTCCATACATATTTCGATAAGTTCAAGACTCAGCTCATACAAGGACATATTTCGATTCGTACATACTAAAGTCCCGACATCCCAGTTTTTCGGTTCGGACACATGGACCATACAAGGACATATTTCGATTCGTTATACATATTTCGATAAGTTCAAGACTCAGTTCATACAAGGACATATTTCGATTCGTTATACATGTTTTTCGTTCCATACAACATGTCTACAACTTGTAGGGTCCATACAACATGTCTAGACATCCCGGTTTCATGAAAAACATAAGGGTTTTTCTACAAATATTTTTAATGTCAATAAAAGTCATCTAAACACATGTCGGTGTATTCAAAAAAATGTTTGACAATTTGTACACCTCAAATACATGCTTTAAAGCTTGTTTGCATGATTTAAATCATTTTAAAACTCACAGAATTGAAAATCACAAAATTCATGATTTTAAGTTCTTTAAAATTGAAAAACATGAAATGCATGATTCTAAACCCTTTAGCTTGTAAGATGGGACTTATATACCTTACACAAGTTGTACAATTTATAGTATAAGTTTTTCGGTCCATGTGTCCTTGTATGAGCTGAGTCTTGAACTTATCCTGGTTCATTTTGACGAGTTAGCTTGAACTTGTGCATAACTCTAGTTTCCTTTTGAACTTGATGTTCCTAACAAGGTTTGATATTCTAAAATACTAAAAAAACTTGTTAGAACTATTTCACGTTGTTTGTTACCATCAAAATCCCGGGTAGTGTATAGAAAAGACACTTAGTCCAATAATCCATACTTGAGTCATTCTTGAATACATAAAGTAGTTTAACATTTAGGTGTCGTACTCGATTGAGGTGTGCGCGACTCACGGGGTTAGAGTCCCTAAGGATGTCAGCGCATGTTACCTAACATTATATGACACTCGGGGTTAAAGTCCCTGATGTGGTTTACATACCGAGGTTAGAGTTCCAAGCGACACTTGGGCTAGAGTTCCTCTTGCTTTATGATTATTGAGTTGGTGTGATGCGGTTCACTACCGATTGGACCTAGATCACCAATACTTAGCCTAGTGTCAGTATCACTTGCTTAACTCTGGTATTTACTTGCATATGGTTTACTTTTCAGTCTTTCTTATTTTATATGCTTTTAAATACCATTTTCAATATTTGGAAAGTGAATTAAACTGTCATTGGGGATTAGTGTTATATTCTTGTACTAACTGTCTTTTTTATGATGGAGGGTGCGGAGCCATCGACCAGCAAGCCGAGCATGGAGAAGATCGGCGATTACCTCTGAGCTAGCGACGCAACACTGCTTCGTTTGTAGGATTTTTTGATATTTTGTTGTATTAATTACTTAATGTCTTTTCAGATACATTTGGATTGTATATTGGGTTGAGAGTTAGTTCCCCGACCTGACTTAAACTGTCACACTGTGTACTGTATTTTGAGTTTTACATATATGCGATATCATTTCCTGGTTTTCCACATTTAGGGTTACTTTAACTGCTTTCGCATAAATTACTAATTAGCTTCTGCATAAATTGTTAAGACTTCCGCTAAATCAATAAACTATTAAAAGTTTTAATTAACTCTAAATTTTCTTAATTGGTAGGACCAGTGTATTACTTATCCTGAACACGAGTAACGATGCGTAAAGGTTGTAAAGGCTGAGTAATAGGTAGTTAAGTCATGCGTAGATAAGATTAGAACTTAATTACGGGATTAGGCCGGGCGGTGCCCTAGATTAGGAGAGGGGCCGTCACAGGTGGCAGCCTAAGACTAACGTATTTCACCTTCCTTTCAGTGAAATGACGATCACACTCGAGGAAGTTGGTAGGTTGTTGGATATTCCCGTGATGAGTAGAGTTGTAGAATGTAACAACCTTTTTATAGACTAAGCTATTGACTTGGTGTCTAAGTCTCTTAGTGTGTAGAAGGCAAAGGCAGACAATCAGTTGAAAAAGGATCTGAAAGTAAATATAACCAGACTGAAGCCAAATTAGGGATCTAAACAAACGTCGTCGATGAAAGATAAGAAAAAGAAGTTGGTATATCCCAATGTTAAGTGCACTACTCGAGCCTACTTTTGGTGCATCTTGGGATGCACTCTCGTTGTTGACAAGACAACCACACTAGTCCCCGTTGATTTCTTACAACTAGTATATAAGTTGGATGAGATCTATACATATGCTTGGGGTGCTGCAGTTCTGGCTTACTTGTATCGACAACTTGGATTAGCATCTCAGGTCGACATATGCTACATAGCTAGGTATATGACGTTGTTGGAGGTGTGTTTGTTATATTTCGTTTAATTTGGAAGTTTTCTCTTTTACATGAAATGATTTTTTTTGTTATTCTTTGCAAGGATGGATCTATGAGCATTTTCATGGAATTATTTGCGAAGCACACCTAAGCACAAGTTATGTTTTGATCCTCTTGCGTGTATCCAGGTGGGACGCCAAGTCAGAGCAGGGCCTTAATATAGAGCATGTTCAAAGGCTTCATAGAGCACTTGATAATTCCTGATTAAACCAGGTATGTGCTTTGTTGTTAACTATTTTGGTTAAGTTGTTATGATGTTTCATTGATATTTTTGATTTGTTATTGTTGAAAAATGTGGTATGGAATGAAGTTTATATCGATTGATTTTGTGGTGTTGAGAAATTGAGAAATATTCCTTGTTCGGTCGATGAGGTCCGACCAAACTTTAACTGTTCGAATCTTAATAACCAAACTATAAGTTTTATGTCGACAAGAGAAGGTTGTTTCTTTTTAATTTTTACTGTTATTAGTTTTGTGAATTTGTTAATGACATGTCTTTCTTAGGATACGTGGGACCCGTACTTGAGTATCAGGACCGATGAAGAGGATATTACCGAGGTCACTTTCTATATGGGGACCATCAAATATTTTGGGGTTGTAGAGTTTTATAACCCAGATAAATTCTTAAAACAAATGGGTCACGTGCAAGGCATCCCCGCGAAGCCATACACTCCGACTCGAGCCAACAGAGAGAAGGTGGCACAAAGTTATGTAGTTAAGTACAATTTCCAATATAAGAATTGGGTGAGGTGGAAAAATCATATCGCAAAATCAAGAGGATGACGTCCGCCTGTCCTATGGGCTACAACTGATGGCTACATGGGGTGGTTCAATGGCATCTCTCACCGAATCGTAGAAAATCCAGAGAGAATCAATCCTGGCACTAAAGAAAAGGGTGATATCTATGATGTGAGTTGTCTATTTGTTTTCATGTCTTACGTTATATTTAAACATCAAAATAACAACTTTATATAATTCGTGTTATGTTGTTTGGCAGCGGGTGCGAAGGGTTGTGAATGTTGTGACGGCATCGAAGGCGTTGCCGCCTGGTGAAGTAGCTAACGCAGTCGCGGTTAAAATGGCAGATGAGGTGTTTAAGCACCTCGCGATGTCAACTTTTGGTGGTCCATTGGGAACGACTTCATCAGCTGCCACTCAGTCCCAAACAGTAAGTGGTACATCGTCAAAGGGCAAGGCAGCGACAACGGCGACGAGACATCCCAAAAGGGGAAAAAGAAGAACTGAATATGTATTTTGTTCTAAACAATGTGTGAATTGGCTATTCTTTTACACATTATTAGTTGTATTGTGTACTAAAATTTGACTTTTTTATTGTTTTGACATGTGAAATTCTCCTTTCACTTTTAATTTATTCGTAATGACTTGTTCTTTAATCATTTTGTGTTGTTAATTTCACTTGGGGTTGTCGCATTGGTCACTTGGGGTTGTTGCATCTATTGTAATGTAGAAATTTTGATTGTTTGGTCTTGCATGACTGAAGTACAATTTACTGTTTGGCATTACACTACCGAGCAAATTACATTTAGTCGGTCGAGACTGATCGAGCAAACTATATTGAATTAATAAATTACCTTTTTTGTCAGGTTACACCCGATCGACCTAAATATGTTTGGTCGGTACTGTGACAACCCGAATCCCTAAACACGGCACGCCCAGCCTAATCCCGTAATTAAGCCCAAATCCCTTCCACTTAGAACTTAACTGTGACGGCCCCAAATTTCACAACCCTAGAATCGGGCGCCGCCCGGCCTGGACCCGCGCGAACCCCCGAGCCAATCCTTAGCATTCAATCATTTGTTAATCATTTGAAAGTGAAGTCAATTAATTAGCGAGTTATCAAAGTAATAAGCGGAAGCAATTAATCTCAACTAATAAATCAACTTCGAAAACCCTAAGTTAGGACAAAACCTAGAGTGTGGGAACACCGTATATCATATATATCATGTAAAGCAAGGAGAGTATCATCCAAGTCTTAATATCCAAAAAAAATCTCTCAATCCAAACCCCATGTACAAACAAAACAATATAAGTAACTAATACAACCAAAAATCACCTATGTCAGCAGAGGAGGGCCGCTCAAAGTATATCACCTAACTGCACGGCCTTTCCTTTGTTGGACTGCGGATCTGCACTCGGTCAAACACAAGAATGACGAGTCCAGGTAAGTAACGCCAGCAGGAACAACAATAAATACAGTATTTCGAATTTAATAAATGAACAGTCAATTCATGCCGATAGAAAGAAAAGGACAGGGAACGCATGAATATATAAAAACTGTGAATAACTAAATAAGCAATCGAAATTGAGTGTCCCGGAATACAAGGGAAAGACACAAGTGGTCCGGACCAATTAAAGTCGTTAAGCCGAGGACAAAATCTCCTCAAAGGCTAGGAGTCGAGGACAGAATCTCCTCTAAGACCCCTACGCGAGTGCAGAGTCCCCAAAGAACGGTGGAGAAATCTCACCCCGTACATGTCATTACAACTAATCATGTATCCCCAGCCGTAAACTCCGGTATAATACACCGCGAGCCCGAAATTCTGCAAGGATCACGCTTGACACACTTGCCTTAGGACAACTCAAAAGGAATGGAATGACAAGATAGCATCGAAACAATATCAATAAATAATTAAAAGCTCAAGAAATAACTATAGTGTTCCTCACTGGTTTACTTACCTGTATCCGAGCTAAACACGCACTCAAACGCTCCCACACGCAACCAAATCAATCCCCGTATATCTGTCAATGAACTACATCCCTGGTAGTCATTTGAATACAATTGAGTAGTGTTAAAGTCTTGTTTTTCCCATATTTAGACCAATGGTTATTACTAAGAGTTTTAGAAAAATTATCATTGACATCGTAGATGTCCCTATTACATGTACCAATGGTGTATAGAAATTAAATGGCACCCCAAATTAACATCTAACCATACTTATAATTATTTTTTTATAAATATGTTCCAAAAGACTATAGTTCATATATAGAGAACACATTTATTCTAATATAAAAATGTATGCTTGATTGCGCACATGTTTATATATGCTTTTCCAAAAGATCATAGTACATATATTTATATATATACGTACATTTTGTTATTATATATATGTATATTTTTCTTTTATTTATTTATTTATAATTATAACTATATGTATGCTATTATATACATACATGTTTTCTTTTTAAAGCCCCTTGATTTACATGGTGTAATTAATGGCAGCAAAATTGTTGTCGTTAATGGCAGCAACTTGGCAACAACTTGGCTATCATATAATGGGGCTATCGAGTCCTCCAAACTCACCCACCTCTTATTCTATAAAGTATTACGAGAACGCTCTACAATCTATAACCATATTAAGCTAAGGATTAACAAGAAGTTAAAGAGGAAGATGAGTACCTAGTTTCTTAGCTTCTCTTAGAGTTGTACTCGCTTCACTAAAGTCACGAAATCACCACCATTAACCAAGAACTCCATGTTTTTTCCCTTCTCTCACCACCGATTTCACTTCACAATAAAGAGATAATGTGACCACGAGAAATTCCAATACCTAAATAAATGACCCTTCTCTCCAACGTGGCTTCACTCCAACCACTTGAACAAAACTAGACAAAAGTCAATTGGAGCTCTTTATTTTGTCCTCTTATGAAGTTAGTAAATTTAATCCATTGGATTTAAATTCAAAGTATTCTATATCTCATTACCAGATCAAGTTAGACAAGGTCCAATTACTTTAATTTTAGTTATAATTATATTCCTCATTAATTTAAATTTATCCCCCAGGCTGCTAATGACTCGACAACTATTCGCCCTAAACCCGTTATTCATGTTCCACTCGAGTCGAACCCATTTCACAACACTAATGCTTCCATTTAAATGTCCTCACATGTTTGAGATATTGAAACTTATTGTTAAGGCCATATAGTATAATACAAACATCGAACAAACATAATATACCTCGGTGTCGACGTCCGAGAATTAATGAATGTATCACGGCGTGGGCCCACGTATCACCTGTATTGACATGTGGCACGGGTTAAATTTTTAGGGTCGTTACAGTCTTCCCAACTAACTGGAATTTCGTCCTCGAAATTTAAATGAAACTAAAGGAAAGACTTACCGAACTCAGAAGAGGTAGGGGAAACACTCGCGCATATATGACTCCAGCTCCCACGTTAGCTCCTCGTCCCCGTGGTGCTGCCACTTGACGAGGACTGATAGGATCTCCTTGTTCCTCAGGGTTTTGACCTTGCGGTTTATGATCTGGATAGGCTGCTCGTCGTATGTGACATCCTCTCTCAGGTCTATCTGTCTCAAATGTACTGTCGGTCGTCTGCCCTCCCTAGACCTATCCAGTCGCAGCATCGGATTGTGAACGACAAGATGAATCCCTGACATCGGAGTTGGTAACTCTAGCTCGTACGTGACCTTGCCTACCCGTTTAACCACTCTGAACGGACCAATGAACCTCGGCGCAAGTTTCCCCTTGATCCCAAACCTCTTGTGCCCTTCAATGGAGATACTTTCAGATATACAAAGTCCCCGACCTGGTATTCTAACTCCCCGTGATACAAGTCATGATACTTTTTCTATCTCTCCTGCGCACCATTCAATCTCAAACGGATCTCGCGTATCTTCTCTGTTTGATCTACCACAATTTCTGGCCCAATCGCTGGGCTCTGCCCAACAAGAAAGAGATCTACACGGCGTCCCGTACAATGCCTCAAATGGTGCCATGCCGATACTAGCCTGATAACTGTTATTATATGCAAACTCACACAGATGAAGGTACTCCACCCAAGATCCGCCGTATTCTAACACACACATCCTCAGCATATCTACGAGAATCTGGATCAAACGCTCTGACTGTTCATCAGTCTGTGGGTGATAGGTGGTACTAAGATTCAACTTCGTGCCAAACTGTACCTGCATGCTCTGGCAGATCTGTGATGTAAATTGTGACCCTCTGTCGGACACAATCGACAATGGTACCCCATGCAGTCTAACAATCTCTCTATCGTAAAGCTATACCAGTTTGTCTACCCGATGTGTGGTCGAGATCGATATGAAGTGCGCAGATTTAGTTAATCTGTCCACAATCACCCAGACACTATCATGTCGTTGCCGAGATCAAGGTAATCCACTGACGAAGTCTATGGCAATGTGCTCCCACTTCCATTAAGGAATGGGAAATGGCTGTAACAACCCCTCGGGACTGCGATGCTCAGCCTTAACACGCTGATAAATATCACACCCTCTAATAAAATTAGCAACGTCCGTCTTCATCCCTGGCCACTGGAAGAGACGACGCACCTCTGCATACATCTTAGTCTTGCCCAGATGAACCGTAAATCGTGAGTGGTGTGCCTCATGAAGTATCTCATCGCGTAACTCAGTAACTAATGGAATCCACAGTCGTCCTCTAAATCTCAAGCATGCGTCTGTCGACTGACTCCAATCCGGATGATCTGAACTCTGCGCCAGCTCTAGAAACTTTTGATACTGCTCGTCTGTCTGCTGACCCTCAAGTACATTCTGTATCAACACTGTCTAAGTCCTTATCCACCTGCAAATCATTACTCTAGTATCAGTTGGAATGTCATCGGTTCAAATCCTCTCAACCGCCTTGAGCAAACTGTAATCGTGCGTCATGTGGTAGGAAACAACATCTGAGTCTGACCCTCTGCGGCTCAATGCGTCTGCAACCACATTAGCCTTCCCTGGGTGGTACTCCAATGAGAAATCATAGTCCTTAAGAAACTCAAGCCATCGCCTCTGTCGCATATTCAATTCTTTTTGTGTGAAGAGATACTTCAAACTTTTGTGGTCAGTAAATAGGACGAATCTCTCCCTGTAGAGATAGTGGCGCCAAATCTTCAATGCAAAAACCACTACTGCCAAATCCAAGTCGTGAGTAGGTAATTCTTCTCATGAATCTTCAGCTGTCGGGACACGTAGGCAATCATTTTACCCTCCTGCATCAGAACACAGCCCAAACTGATTTTAGAAGCATCGGTGTTCACCTCAAAACCCTTCCCTAACTCGGGCAAAACCAAAACTGGTGCGGTAGTCAGTCATTCCTTCAATGTCCTAAACGCATGCTCACAGTCCTCGTTCCACTGAAATTTGACATCCTTCTTCATCAACTGCATCATCGGTGTCGCAATCCTTGAGAAATCCTATACAAAACGCCGATAATAACCTACCAAGCCTAGAAAACTATGGATATCTAATGCTGATCTCGGTGTAGGCCAATCGCTGACCGCCCTGACTTTAGCGGGGTCCACTGACACTCCGTCTGTCCCAACAATGTGACCTAAGAATCCTACCTCTGTTAACCAAAACTCACACTTACTGAACTTAGCGAATAATCGATGCTCTCGCAGTGTCCGCGAAACCAACCTAAGGAGTTCCTCGTGCTCCTTGCGAGTCTTGGAATATATTAAGATATCGTCGATGAACACAATGACAAATCTGTCTAAGTACTGTCTCAACACTCGATGCATCAAATCCATGAACATCGCTGGGGCGTTAGTCAGCCCAAACAGCATTACTGTAAATTGGTAGTGCCCATATCGAGTGCGAAATGTAGTCTTCTCCATGTCCTCTGCTCTTATCCTCAGTTTATGGTACCCGGATCTCAAATCAATCTTCGAGAAACACATCGAACCTGTCAACTGGTCGAACAAATCGTCGATGCGAAGAAGTGGATACTTGTTCTTCACCGTTGCCTTGTTCAACTGTCAGTAGTCAATATATAATCTCAAGCCGCCGTCTTTCTTCTTCACATACAATACCGGCACTCCCCAAGGCAACTTACTCAGCCGAATAAAGCCTAACTCCAACAACTCATCAAGTTATCCTCTCAGCTCATCTAGCTCTTTGGATGCCATGCGATACGGAGGAATAGAAATGGGTTTGGTCCCTGGGACCAAGCCAACGATGAAATCGATCTCCCTAGGTGGTGGTAAGCCTGGTAACTCCGCTGGAAAAACATCAGGGAACTCGCATACCGTTGGCACATCCTCTAACCTAGTCTCTACTCTGCCTGTCGTACTCAACACGCCAGCGAATGTCTCTACATCTACGCTAGTGGCGACTCTACCCCTGGTGATCGGTAAATTGGCCGAAGTCCCCTGGAAGCTAAACTCCGGATGCCCAAGAATCTGAAACGTGATACTCTTACCATAGCAGTGAATTTGTGCATGATAAGCACCCAACCAATCCATTTCCAATAGTGCATCGAACTCTAGGAACTCCAACACTCTCAGGTTTGAAGGTAAGGTGTGTCCCTTTATCTCTACCGGACAGTCGACACACACTAAATTCAGGTAAATCTTGTCCCTCGCAGCCATGCTAAGGATCAAGGGTCTCTCTAATCGAACAGGTCTCAACTCTAACTCGTCAACCATACGACCCGAAATAAAAGAAATTGTAGAACCGAAATCAAACATGGTATGCATAAATCGACTACAAATGTAAACCGTACCCTCAATCAAGTTCCGTGTGGCAGTCGTGTCTGGTGTGGCAATGGCATGAACCTGCTCCCGGTTATGTGGCTGTCCTCGACCCAGTCGTGGGCAAGCACTGACGAAGTGGCCTAACTATCCGCACTCGAAGCATGCTCTTTTCTAAGATCTTTATTTAGACATACTGAGCTGTCCATGTCACTATGCCTTATTGACACTCTGTCCCTTACTGTATCTCTGTTTCTGCACCTGACTGGAACTCTGACCTCTTCATGTTCAAAATTAAAGGTGAGAATTACTCATGATTGAACCTTTTTCTTAAACTCAGTATAGTCCTTGGACTTGTATTTGGTAACCCCATGTTACGCTACAAAGCATCTGCCTTACTTGAACACCTCCCGAACCTTCACGGTGTGTCTCGAGTTGATCAGCGATCACAACCCGTAACAAACGTGAGTTCTCAATCACTATATAGCTATCAATAATAGTATAATACATTACAATCAAATAGCTCATATAGTCCAATTTTAGTTTTCCCAACATCTCCTCACTTCCCAACTAAGACTTAAGTTAGGTTCATAGGGTTCCACTCTAGTTTAACAACTATCCTAACTTCCGCTTTCCTATGTCTTAGTGGATTGTGATTTAAATTCAAGAGTATTTTATTCAACCTTTATGCTCTGATACCAACTGTGACGACCCCAAATTCCACAACCCTAGAATCAGGCGCCGCCTTGCCTGGACCCGCGCGAACCCCCGATCCAATCCCACCGAGTCACATGGGGCCAGTGAGCTTATCCTTAGCATTTAATCATTTGTTAATCATTTGAAAGTGAAGTCAATTAATTAGCGAGTTATCAAAGTAATAAGCGGAAGGAATTAATCTCAACTAATAAATTAACTTCGAAAACTCTAAGTTAGGACAAAACCTAGGGTGTAGGAACCCCGTATATCATATATATCATGTAAAGCAAGGAAAGTATCATCCAAGGCTTAATATCCAAAAAAAAATCTCTCAATCCAAACCCCATGTACAAACAAAACAATATAAGTAACTAACACAACCAAAAATCACCTATATCAGGAGAGGAGGGCTGCTCAAAGTATATCGCCTAACTGCACGGCCTTTCCTTTGCTGGACTGCGGATCTGCACTCGGTCAAACACAAGAATGACGAGTCCAGGTAAGTAACGCCAACAGGAACAACAATAAATACAGTATTTCGAATTTAATAAAAGAACAGTCAATTCATGTCGATAGAAAGAAAAGGACAGGAAACGCATGAATATATAAAAACTGTGAATAACTAAATAAGCAATCGAAATTGAGTGTCCCAGAATACAAGGGAAAGGCACAAGTGGTCCAGACCAATTAAAGTCGTTAAGCCGAGGACAAAATCTCCTCAAAGGCTAGGAGTCGAGGACAGAATCTCCTCTAAGACCCCTACGCGAGTGCAGAGTCCCCAGCAATCTGGTGGAGAACTCTTCCTTACATGTCATTACAACTAATCATGTATCCCCAGCCGTAAACTCGGGTATAATACACTGCGAGCCCGGAATTCTGCAAGGATCACGCTTGACACACTTACCTTAGGACAACTCAAAAGGAATGGAATGACAAGATAGTATCGAAACAATATCAATAAATAATTAAAAGCTTAAGAAATAACTGTAGTGTTCCTCACTAGTTTACTTACCTGTATCCAAGCTAAACACGCACTCAAACGCTCCTACACGCAACCAAATCAATCCCCGTATATCTGTCAATGAGCTACATCCCTGGTAGTCATTTGAATACAATTGAGTAGTGTTAAAGTCGTGTTTTTCCCATATTTAGACCGATGGTTATTACTAACAGTTTTAGAAAAATTATCATTGACATCGTAGATGTCCCTATTACATCTACCAATGGTCTATAGAAATTAAATGGCACCCTAAATTAACATCTAACCATACTTATAATTGTTTTTATATAAATATGTTCCAAAAGACTATAGTGCATATATAGAGAACACATTTATTCTAATATAAAAATGTATGCTTGATTACGCACATGTTTATATATGCTTTTCCAAAAGATCATAGTACATATATTAATATATACGTACACTTTGTTATTATATATATGTATATTTTTTCTTTTATTTATTTATTTATAATTATAACTATATGTATGCTATTATATACATACATGTTTTCTTTTTAAAGCCCCTTGATTTACACGGTGTAATTAATGGCAGCAAAATTGTTGTTGTTAATGGCAGCAACTTGGCAACAATTTGGCTATCACATAATGGGGCTATCGAGTCCTCCAAACTCACCCACCTCTTATTCTATAAAGTATTACTAGAACCCACTACAATCTATAACCATATTAAGCTAAGGATTAACAAGAAGTTAAAGAGGAAGATGAGAACCTAGTTTCTTAGCTTCTCTTAGTGTTGTACCCGCTTCACCAGAGTCACGAAATCACCACCATTAACCAAGAACTCCATGTTTTTCCCCTCTCTTACCACCGATTTCACTTCACAATAAAGAGATAATGTGACCACGAGAAATTCCAATACCTAAATAAATGACCCTTCTCTCCAACGTGGCTTCACTCCAACCAGTTGAACAAAACTAGACAAAAGTCAATTGGAGCTCTTTATTTTGTCCTCTTTTGAAGTTAGTAAATTTAATCCATTGGATTTAAATTCAAAGTATTCTATATCTCATTACCAGATCAAGTTAGACAAGGTCCAATTACTTTAATTTTAGTTATAATTATATTCCTCATTAATTCAAATTTATCCCCCGGGCTGCTAATGACTCGACAGCTATTCGCCCTAAACCTGTTATTCATGTTCCTTTCGAGTCGAACCCATTTCACAACACCAACGCTTCCATTTAAACGTCCTCACATGTTTGAGACATTAGAACTTATTGTTAAGGCCATATAGTATAATACAAAAATCGAACAAACATAATATACCTCAGTGTCGACGTTCGAGAATTAATGAATGTATCACGGCGTGGGCCCACGTATCACCTGTATTGACACATGGCACGGGTTAAATTTTTAGGGTCGTTACATTAACTACGTATTAGTCAGCTTTTTCTAACCCAATTACCAACTTACACGCGTTCAGGATAAATAATACCCAAAATATCAAAACAACCTACAAGTCAGGATAGTAGCACGCTCTAAGCTCAGAGGTAGTCACCAATCTTCTCCTTGCCCAGCCTACTTCTCGACGGATCTATATCCACCATCATAAAAAAGATGGCGACTATAAAAATATAACAGTAATTCCCAAAGACATATTTATTATCCCAATTTCAGATAAAGAAAAATAGGTAACTAAGTGCATAAAAGGAAATAAATAAATGCCAACAAGGAATATATGCAAGAAGTTACCATAGTAAAATTGAAAAGTCATTGAGTGCAGAACAAAGACTAAAGGTGTAATAGGAGTGATACTAAGCTCGAATACGTGGGAAGTTCTAGGCTAAACGACATGAGTCTTTCGGCCTATGTGGAGGAACACATCCTGACCTATTAAGGTTCCCCAGGCCCCATAAAAGAACCTATCCCTGTTTCCATAGAAGTCCTTTTGATTTGTTTGCAAGGAACCCATCCCTATGGCGAACCCAAGTTCGGTAGAAGTTCTTTGTGACAAACTAAGGAACCTATTCCTACCTATAATGGTGTTAACTAGGAACCTATTGTGATGGCCCCAATTTCTCCGTGCAATTGGGTACGCCCGGCCTAGACCTGTACAGGCCCCGAGTCATCACTCAGCAACCTGGAGAGCCTAGTCAACCTCTGATTAATCAATTTAACGATTTATGAAAGAGTTATTGCAATAATACACAGCGGAAGACTAAACAAGTATAATCAGGGAAATAACTTAATCATGGGAAATATAGGAATTCTATAAGTATGGAAAACCCCGGGTATTCATGTACAATTCGATAAGCATATATACATGAAACCAATCTCATCAAAATGCCAAGTTCAATAATCCCAAAACATATGTACGAAACGATATACAAGTAAGCAAAACATAAACACATACTATAAAGTCTCCCTGATCCCGCTGATCGCCCTCAAAGTAGGTCTCCTAGGTAGGGCCCTTGCCCTTACTATTCTCCACCCTATCTACACCCACCGTTACAAACTAGACGGTGAGTAACTGAAGAAATCAAAAGTAGTGCCAGAAGAATATAACAGTAGTTTATGATTTAACAAGTAAAGCAGTCTAAATATCATGCGGAAATGAAATAGCAGGAAAGTAAGTAAATCAAGTGCATGATAAACAAACTGATAGATAAACAATCGAAATTTGCATGTTCTAAAATTCAAAAGAGGCCCATAAGTGGTCTAATTTCACAGTAATACAACAAAGATCTCGCAAGATCTCCCCATGCAATGTCGCAACATTAGCGCAGCTTGAAATCGAAAGGCATCGCAACACCTCTCGAATCCAGTACCCAGTACACACAACACTAGGGGTGGTTAGTTACCCCTGCAGGAGGCCCCCTCGTTGTCCCAACTAGTATGGGACCACATGATACCTTCGAGACACACACTCATGCCAAGAACATACAACCGAGAATATGGAACAGAATACCAAACAAGGGATCAATTCGACAATATCAATGAATAGAAGATGTATAAATCACATGTTATTTCCTTACTGGCCTACTAACATACACACATATCAGGCATGTGTGTACTTACCTGACTAATCACAACCTGGTACCACTCCGAGACTCTAACGCGTCCCCCGCGGGTTCCCGACTATCTGGCATAGGTTGAAACCCCAATTAATGTTTTAAGGTTAGTATTTAGTATTAAGGTGTTCCCTATAAGTTTGGTTTAAAATAGTTTGTAAAAGTGACTCAAACAGTTGCTAAAAAGTCCACCAATTTAGTTGTATTCGGGTTACACAGTGAGCCCCTGGCCCCGCAGCGTAACTGTGGCATTTTATACTTAAAACCCGCATACACCACACCCATGAATCCATATATTCACCCTAAAGACACATACCCACACTCACGACACTCGAGTAACATGCACACAACACTAGCACTTAAGCATACATCCCACCACTTTAAATTAACTCACACATATGATGGGCCTTATACACACACTATGCATTTTAAAACAAGTTGCACATATATTGGGCTTTAGTTGAAGCAAAGAAAGTTATTGGGCCTTATTTGGGCCTACACTAGTAAAGGTCCATTCACAAACACTTCTTCTTCCTCAATTGGTCTTCATACCGTCATGGAGGAGCAACAACACTAACCCTCATAGCCATGACTCATGCAACAACCAACATCTCAACTGTGACACACACCATATGCACCCCACACCCCAATTATGAGGCACACACACACCTCATGGTTTATGGTCACACACCAAACACATAACATACCCCACACATGACACACCCCACACCCAACTGTGGTGTACACACCCACACTATCACGCACCTCACACAACTGTACACACACTCAACCGAACTTCTCAAACTGAAACCCACACACCAACACCTCTAAACTGTCCACAACACACCCATAGAAAGCACAACTGCCACACATAGGGGAAAGCCACCTCTAGCCAGCAGAGTCGTTGGAGGGTCACCTCCGATCAACCTCGACTGAGGACGCTCCCACTAGCCATGACAGGCCCAAAAACAGTTGATAAAATGGTCACAAAATAGTCCCAAAAATAGCAAAACAATGAGAAAATAACCTCCCTATCTCATCGGAAAAAGTCACCCATCTGCCAGACGTGAAGCCCTCCGAGAATGTCGAGACACACATGGGTCGTCTACGCCAAAGTTCTTCGTCGGAGGTGCTCCATGGTGGCCGGACAGTAGGCGTATGTGGGTGCAACAGTCTGCAACGTGAGAGAGAGAGAGACAGCCGAGTACTCGAGAGGTATACCTGCTCCGACGACTGAGGTGTCTCCGGCGAGGGTCCGCTGTCCCAACGCCTTCGAGGGGTGGTAATGACGGTCAAGGGAGGAGGAGAGGAGGTGTGGCTGAGAGACGGAGAGGGAGAGATCGAGAGATGGAGAGGGAGAGATCGAGATAGAGAAATAGGTCTCGTCACCAGCGTCTTCCCTTTTTCCGGTGGACGCTGACCACCACTGGAGTCGTCGAGGTCTGGTGGTTCAGTCACCAGTGGAGGAGGGTGGAGAGAGGGAGGAGAGAATGGGAGAGCCGTTGTGGAGAAAAGCAAACAAAAAAAACGTTTTGTTGGTTAAGTGATTAGGGTTTTCCCTTATAAATACAAATATATACCCATTATTTTCATCTCAACACACTCTCTTATCTCGAGGCAACACCCACCTATAACACATCTTGCCTTAATTCCCTCATGTGGTGTATCCCAAAACTTATCCTAAGGTGGTTACATTTATTCCACTCAACTGTAGGACTTATGTAATTAAAATCCAAAAATAAATCATATAACCTATGTTAGGCCATCAATTGTACTTAAATAGTTAGTACTCGATGTCATACTCATCCCCGTCTATCCGGTACTTAGTGCCCCATGACCGGCACGCTTCTTAAGGCGGTCGCACACTTGGTGTTCAATCAAATTAGTTATGCCTAAATTATACTTTATTTGATTAAATCATGTTTCCTCAACTAAGGTCATATTCATGATTTGACTTCGTTTATCACATTTAATACTCACTTAATCGACTATCGGTATCCCGTTTACCTAGTCGGAACCTCACTCAGATTTAAAATTGCCCAACTGGCTCGTGACCCGTATCATAGTATCATACTAATATATGCATCATTATCCACAAATAACCAAATTTCTGGGTCGTTACACCTATCTCCACATATCCTTGTGGAACGTGCCTGAAAGGTCCATGCTACTAGAACACTATCCCTCTCCGATCACAACTTTACACAAGTCACACTCAAACTAATAATATCGAAGTCAAAGCTAGTCATGGTTGCATTTACAACGAAATAAGGGAGATGAATTATCATCATTTCTTTGCAATATACGAATAAGATGGCACAACATGGATAAGAGTCAATGAACATCCAAAGAAAATAATGCCATAAATCAATAGCCTAAATAAAGAGAGATTCAAATAAATCGTGGCATTAGAGAATACAAAAGTAAATCAGTTAAGGAGATCGTTTATTCAATCATATAAAAGAGAATGAAAAGTAAACAGAGACATCAACTGGATTACTCAAATAGCACACAATTCCCTAGCCAAATCCGACCTCCCGACGCCCAAACTCACGTACTCGGACTCCCAACACACTTCCCTATATCCCTAGGGTGATTAGACATGTATTATAGTGGTTTAGGTTCGGTTAAGGAGTGTTTAGGGTGTGCTCAAGAGTTGTACGAAAATTGGAGAATTTGCTGGAAAATGCTTGTCCAAAACATCCAATGCGCTGGCTGGATTTCCCCAGCGCGCTCGAAGCAATAAACAACTGCAATGGTTTTTTGGGTTCCTGCAACTCGGGCATTCACTGCAACAACCCCTAGACCCTTGTTCTCTTCCACCAAAAGTCTAGAATCATCCCGCAACAATAACATACGCAAGACACTTTGATTATCATCATTCATTCACAAAATTTAGGGACTTATGCATGCATTTTCATCAAAAATAGGGAAGAACACCAAGTTTTGTAAAATTCATACAGCATTCCATACTCTACTGATTTTGAAAATTCCTTATAGTGGGTTTAGTAGAAAAACACAAGGATTGTTAATATGAATTTAGTTTTTACAAACAAACTCATTTCCCTACTCAAATTTGATGAAAAATCAGTTCATATGACAAGCTAGCTTTTTGGCCAAGATTTTTGAACTTCAAAAATGGAACTTGGACAACCAATTCAAAGCTTTTATTTTGGTTAGAAACACCAAATACAAACACTTGAAACTGATTTCACAAAAGCCCCATGATTTGAAGCTAAAACCCCATGAATTTGGCTCATTTTGGCTAGTTGGAGAAGATGAAGTTGGTTACCTTGTTTGTAGTCCTTGATTCTCAATAATCCTTGCTTAGATTCGCCAAAACCACCTCTCAAATTTCTCCTATCACTCTAGAAATTCAGTGTCTTGCATGGAAGATTTTGAGTGGAAATCAAACAAAAAGCACTAAGTCATGTTTACATACAAGTGTTTTCCATCAAGTGTGTGTACACTTATCCCCACCAAATGTAATTGTCCTTATGGACTCCTACACCCCCACTCATTTAGCCCAAGTAACTCTAAAATTGACACAAGCTATGTGGGAGTATGTGCTCCCGAGGCATATCCATGTTTTCTCAATTTCTTTGTTAAAACTATGGGACTTCTAGTTTGATTCAATTGAATTAAATACCATAGGCTATGTAATAAATTATTTGAACCACATTTAATTAAATTTAGACTTACCACAAGTCTAGTTACTCTGTTCCCCGGCTCGTACGCAACACGAGATGAGTCCCCACTTGCATCTCGATGTCTACTACTGCATGAACCGACTTAATTAGTCTACACATTTACATAACACTAGGCATACGCCATGAAAAATATAATATATTTCTCGATCCCAGAGCTGAGTGTTGGTCCACGTACTCGCTTTTAGGCCACGTCATGGGTCGATGACATCGATTACGACCAAATCCATTATTAGAAATTTGGATCATGACAAGTACCTACTGATGGACCTTGAATCAATAAATTTCTATTTTGTAAAGTGATACATGACCGACCTAAATATGTTTGTTTGGTACGTTAGTATCAATCATTATCAGTTGACACTGGATGAGGGCTCAACCGACCTGCATAATGATTAAAGAAAAAGGTTTTTCCACTTCACTCAGTTGGGCCCAATCGACCTGTATATTAGTTGTGTGCACCCCACATCAATATAAGTGCAAACCAATTTTTGCAGGCAACCTTAGTTTGAAAAAAAACCTCACTAGTTCGCATAACTAAGTCGAAGCGAGTACGAGAAGGAGGATGCCCTAGTTTGCACAACCAAGTCGAAGTGAATACGTAAAGAAAGAGGACGCCCTAGTTTGCACAAGAAAGTCAAAGTAAATATGAGAAGAAGGAGGACGTCGTAGTTCAATCGAAGATCGCAAACAAAGCATGTGAAGTTCACCCGAGGATCGACTAGGTTGTCTCTATCACTTTTTCACTGTATCTGCCAATGACAGTTCTAAACAACCATTTCCTGGTGAGCTATCCCTCTCTATCGCTCTCTTTGTTTCCTTCGCAACGACAATTCATTAACGATTCTTTGATAATCTATAATCGATTGAGATTGATCTTTGTTTCCTTAGGTGAGTTTGAAAATCAAATGATTTATGGTGTTCACATGATCGGTTAATATGTTTTAGGTCTTTGATTTGTGTTTAATTTGTTTGTATTTGGAGTGCAACCTTGTTTTGGTCTAATTTCTAGGGTTTCAAATCAATATCTTCCATTTTATCTGTGTTTTATTCGTAAGATGGGTGTTTCTCTTTGGTTTTGGTTCAAGTTAGGGTACGAATAACTTTAAATTTCTTTTTTGAATGTATATGTTTTTGTTCGGTCATAAAGGACCGACCAAGTTAAATGGGGTTGGTGGAAGTGGACCGAACAATTTAATGATATTCGATCTCCACCCACCAAAACAAGAAATTTTAATTTAAATTTGATATGATTTACTATATTGTTTAATGGATGATTGTTGTTGATGTTGGGGTACTTTCTTATAGGGATGGATAAGAAGAAAACCCAAATGATTATGTATGAACCTCCTAAGCCATTTTTGTCATAGACAACCGTATCATTAGGATCACTATTCGATACAATTTAAGATGAAGACCCCATCGATTAGACATATAAACAAAGTAGAAATGAAGCGACAAGTACCAGTTGCAGTAATGGTCCTTGGAATGAAGATGAAGATGAAGATAAAGAAAAATAGGAGTTTGATGATGAAGTGACAAGTATCAGTGACAGTCAGGGTCGTTGGAATGAAGAGCAAGATGAAGATAAACAAGAAGAAGATGTGCATGAAAAAGTGGGAAGTCCCAGTGGTGGTAAGGTTTTTCGTTGTAAGGCCAAGATAGGGAGATCAGGCAACCAAGATTCAGACGATGACTCTTCAACACCTTTTCTCGAAAGGCCAGTAAATCAGACAGTGTTGATGAGTTTCAGCAATCACATCACGACATGCATTTGGAACAACAAGATATGTAGGATCAATAATACGATAACTTTTGATGGTTATGTATGGTTTGTAACTATTTTTGATCAAATGTGGTCATCGACTTGGGCCTTATTAATGGTCGTCACACGTTCAGTGAGATAGGTCCGACTGGAAATGCACTATTCGATTTAACGTTACCGAACAATGTATTTTCTATCAGTCTTTAATGATCAAACATAGCAGTAGCATGAAAATACGTTGTCAATGAATGCTTTTATTTGTTCAATTTTCTAGCCATATAATTTCTGATATTTTAGGAGTGACCTTTTCTTAAATGCATCAATCAAGGATGACAATCGGCTACTTGGGATTTATCCAAAGGTTGCCCAAAATCCGATAAGCTCGAGAGGTTGATTCAAGCATCTCGGCTGAGTTCTTTGAGCACCTGCTTATACCAAATTGCGCACAAGACCTTGATAGCTGCCTTTGTGGAGAGATGGCAGCCAGAGACCAACACTTTTCACTTTCCCTCTGGTGAAATATTGATCACAGTGGAACAGGTCAGCAGGTTGTTGCATGTTCCCGTGATGCTGGAGATTGTCCAATGTGACCCCGTGGATTGGAGATGAAGCAATCCAATTGGTCACTAGGGCTCTCGGTGTAGAGGAGGAAGAAGCAACAAAGCCTGTGAACAAGGACCTTAAAGTCTCCAAAGCATGGCTTAAGGAAAAATAGGGAACCAAAAGGTGTTAGTGTGTCCAATGGTTGAGTGCACTGCTTGAGCATACTTGTTGTACACATTGGGATGCACTCTGTTTCTTGACAAGAAATAAGACTATGTGTCGGTTCATCTGCTGAAGTTATTAGAGAGATTGAGTGAGGTCAGTACGTATGCATAGGGTGCTGCAACTCTACCTCACTTGTACCGACAACTTGATGCTAGGGGAGTGTTGGGCCATATCACCCGACTAGGCTCTTCGACAATTGGGGTTATGTATAGAGCAAGCCCAGTAATCCACTCAAACCTATATGACCAAAACAAGGAAAGGTCGCGGCTGGTTATGTCGTGAAGTACAGTTTCTAGGACAATTATTGGGAGAGGTGGGGAAATCATAGGTCAAATCAAGAGGAGAACGTCCGAAAGTCCCATGGGATGTGACCGATGATTATATGAGATGCTTTAAGGATATTTCGCACTTGATAATTGAAAATCCAGCTGGACTCACTCATGATCACGAAGAAGAAAATGACATCTTTCATGTGAGTTGTCATTTTTTTCAAGGTTTACATTTAGCATCACAATAGTACTTTGGACATATTATGTGATGCTTGTGTAGCGAGTTGACGGGTTGTGGTCGTGATGGCATGGAAAGCCTAGCCTCCTAAATTAGGAAATAAGGCATCCCTATTGAAGATGTCGGATGAGGTTCTGAAGCTACTGACGATGGGTGGTCCAACTGCACTGTTAGGCACCGGCTGGCATTAACTCCTAAACGCCTAGCAAAGCGGCTGAAGGTGCATCGTCATCAAAGCACAAGTTAATAACAATGCCAAAGGAACCTTCCCACAGGTCAAAACGGACGACAACGGCAAGGGGACCTCCACGCAGTTTAAACCGAAACAAGTGAACAAGGTGTTTAATTGAATTTATATTTTTGAACTTCATTGGGTGATCACGTGTCGTGCATGCCAAATATGACCTGTAATTGAGTTACCAATCCCACAAGGGTGTAGTAGTGGTAAATATGGAGTCGAATCCACAGGACTTGAGTTTCACTCTAAGTTAAAAATGGGGGTTTTAAAAAGAAGTTTTAGAGCAAACAATTAAAATAAAAATAGCAAGAATCAAGATTACAAGAATAATATCAATGAAAGAAAACACCTAGGTCTATGATTCCACAAGACAAGATCAAGATTCAATGGCATATCATGGTCATCAATCTTTCCCAAAACAATTTTTAATTCAAATTCTCCTAGATTAGCTATTGAAAATCGACATCTGCCAGAAATTCCTAATTCCCCTAATCTCGATAGCTAGGACATCTGCCACTAACTACTTCCCTAATTAATGCATAACCCTAGACATCCGCCATAAGGTTTAACACACTAACCGCAGTAATAAACTTCTATGGGAATACTAATCCTAGATAACCGGATCGCGTTCGCTCCTAATTTAACTTAGATTCAATTGTTGCACACTCAATAACTGAAAGCTTTTGACGGCAATCAGGAGAATGTTTGTCACGTATATTGTCCCAAAAGTACAATTACGGATACAATTGAGTCAATTGACTATAGATTTTCTATCTAAAAACATGCACTGGCCATATACATACCCTAGATTTAAACTATATTCATGAAAACCAACAACAAAGAAATAAAAGAAATAAAATAAAATAAAATAATAAAAATAATTAGATCTCACAAGTTATGCCATGAATCCATAATCCTGACTTGCTTCACCTCCGACCTAGGCAATGATCTGATTAGCCGGACATGTTCTTCATAAAACTCCAAAAAAAAATAATGCAGAGAGTTCTCTAAAGAATAATAGATGTTCTTCTCATAATACCTAAAGTCCTAATGTATAAAACTACTAAAAATTGGTCTCGAGAAGAGAGAGAAAACTATTTTGGTGGTTCTTGGCGTCTAAGACACGTGTCAGCATCTGATTGGTGAGAAACTGGGCACTGCTGATGTAACGACGCAGAAATTTGGCTATTTTGTGAATGATGATGTGTATTACATATTTATACTTGTATTTGAGTGACCGAACAATTAAGTTGGTGGATGAGTAGGAAAATTAGGTTACGGGTACACGGAGGATTTAAAACACTGTTAAAATACAAATAAATGAAATTTTGTATAATTTAAGCAATTATTTATGAAACAATGCGAAACTACGTGCGTGATAGAGAAATACGAACCGAGGAGCGCAAGACCAATGCAGGAGTTGAATAGTCTCGCAACATACGGGCTATGGGATAGAAATTGTTAAAGTGACACAGCATAATGAAGAGAGCCATGAGATTGGCATTGAGATGTGTATGTGTGTTGAGTTAAGATGATGAGGTAAAAGACCCATAAGGGCAACTGTTCAAAAAATAAGCAAGTGTTAACTTAAAGGCAAAAGGGTCATTTTACCCTTATTCCATATATATAAACAAACAAAAACCCTAAATACACTATTCATCTTCTTCCTTACTCGAACTCACTGCCGCCTGTAACAACTCCAAATTTTTAACTGACTTGCGTTACATTTGTCAGGATTGTGACCCGGCTACATGAATACTGGACAGTATTTCGAACTTTGGGAGTCGACAGTGAAGTAATTTTATGATTCTTTGATTGTGTGTATTAGTATTTTAGTATTTTATGGGTTTCGAGCCGTTCGGGCGATGTTTAGCTGAGTGAGGTTTCGGCTAGTTAAACGGGAGATAAAAACAAATAAAGAGTACAAATAAATGAATTTTTATTTAATGTAATTAATTAGTTGGCGAGACAAGGTGAGACAACGCACGTTATGGGAGTTGGGGGAAGGGAAGATGGACCGAGGAATGTCGTTTAAACGTGGGAGTTGGTTAACTACGCAATATACGAACTACATGATAGGATTGTTAAAGTGACACAACTTAATGAGGAGAGCAATGAGATTGGCATTGAGATTTGTATGTGTGTTGAGTTGGGATGATGAGGTAAAAGACCAAAATGGGCAACTGTCCTATAATGAACAAGTATTAACTTAAAGGGCAAAAGGCTCATTTTACATTTACTCATATATATAAACAAAAGAAAAACCCTACTATTCATCTTCTCCTTCGTAGAGCCGCTGCCCACTCTCCTCTCCCACTTCTCCCTCTCGGTCGACACTCCTTCCCTCTCCCTTGGTGACCGGACACGACTCTTGCCAGAGACCTCATCGGAGGTTCTCTCTCTCTCTCTCTCTCTCTCTCTCTCTCTCTCTCTCTCTCTCTCTCTCTCTCTCGTCCTTTTCTCGGATTCGGCACTGTGCACTGCCGTCTCGCTGTTGTGGAGAGCTACCACATTCGGGGCGTGACTAGAGATGACCCAGCAGTGTCCCCGGAGACTCGCCAACCTTCGAGCGCCTCCCCCATGCGGTAGACGTGGAGATCTCGGACTGCTGTGCATCACATTGTGAATGCACAGTCCATCCTCTTCATTTCGTTTGTCCACACGGTGATAACGGCGATGACCATAGAGGTCGTTGGGAACTATCCCTGGTGGTTCACCAAAGTTACCACACCTCTAGAGCCCAGTTCACAGTGTGGTACAGTGGTAAGAGCCGAGTAAACGACCCTCTTAATTTTTGCATCTAGCCAGCTGGATGGGCACTGCCATGACTAAGGACTGGTTGGGGACGACTTCACGGTGACTCACCGGAGTCCCCGACGGCACTAGAGCACCCCATCGTAGCGTTAGTTGTATGTGGTGTCTGTTTACATAATTTTTCTTCATGTAGACCCTGTTTTAAGGGTTTCCCACGACTGTCGGACCTCTTGGCTGGGCGGTGCCACCGCCATTGACTGCCGTGACGTAGGAAAATATCGGGGACCCTTCCATGACTATGTGGGTGCCTCCCGATCCCCGGAGCAAGCAAAACAGTGGCGGTGGTTGTTGTGTGGAACTCATTATTTCGTGTGATGTTATTGTTTTGTTTCTTTTCATCTTACACTGGAAACCACCACTGTGCAGTGCTGTTGGCCGGACTGCTGCTTCGGGAGGTTGCCGGGGACCATGCTAAACCAATGATGGTGTCTCGCAAGTCTCCAATGGGTCCGAGCTGGTAATGACAAATACATTGGCGTGATTTCATGTGTTGTTCTCTCCTCGTTGGAAATCGCTATACATGGAGGCGTTGCCATCGACGCCATGACTAGGGGAGTGTCTAGGATCACACCAAACTACCCTTGTGTGCATCCCATAACCCCCGGAGCATCCATATTGATGGTGGCAACTTGTGGTATTGATAAACTTATGTGTTGGTTCTCTATCGCGTCGAGTAGTTGTCAACGCGACGTAGGGTGTGCACACGGCCTTTCCATGCCGTGTTGGCACTCTACGGATGTTGGACCAGACCCGTGAGGTTCCCTACTCATCGGTGTATGTCATGTTAAGTTTCGTATTGAGTCGTAGTTTTTGGGCGACATCGAAGTTGTGTCTCACGTTGGTTGAACAGTTATGACGTCGTGGTCACGCCGCCGATCCTCGAGACTATAGCGTAACCTATTTACGATAGAGCTGAGCCTAAGGCTTGTAATTAGGCTTACATAGGTGTGGTTATAACACCCAAGAGAGTTATTGTATTTCGTTGTGTTTTTGTTTGATTTACCGATTGAATTATTGAGTTATTTGAGTCATTAAAACATTGGGAAAACACTAGGGTTTCACCTAGAGTTTAGTTAATAATTCGACCCATTAATTAGAGTTTCCAACCTTGTCAGGTAGCAGAAAACTCGGGAATACGTGTTAGGAACGAGAGTGTTGTTATACGCGGGTTGCGATTAGTCAGGTGAGTACACTTGCCTTAAAAGCTTGTGTATGATTTGTAACCAGTAAGAAAATGCCATATGATTCATTATCATTTATTCAGACTTGTTATGCTCTATTACTGGTATTCCATTCCATTCCTTGTTGTGTGTTTCCCAGCGTAAGTGTTTCATCTCTGCACTAGAGGGATAAAACGCGGGCACTCATGTATAGGAGTGTGTGACCACCCTTAGTGATTGTGTGACACTGAGTACTGGGTGGGTGGGTTTGAGTCCCTCCCATTATAGCTGTGCCTTCGCTTGTGTCGATGCCTGGGAAGACCTCGCGAGGTCTTCACCGTTATGCTATGATTTAGACCACTTATGGGCCTCTTTTGATTCCTTGGAATACACTTGACTTTCGATTGACATCTATTAGTCTGTTTATCATGCATCTTGTCTATTTAAATTCCTGTCTTTTTATTATCGCATGATATTTAGACTACTTTACTTGTTACATCATGAATTACTGTTATCTTCTTCTAGCATTACATTCGATTTTCTCAAATTGCTCACCATCTAGTTTGTGACGGTGGGTGCAGATAGAGCGGAGTGCAGTAGACGCAAGGAGCCCTACTTAGGCGACTTTTTGTGAGGATTAATGGCTGGACTTGGAGACTATTTAGTAGGTTTTATGTTTTGCTCATTTGTATATTGCTTTATATATGTATGTTTTGGTTTATAGAACTTGGTATTATTATTGAGATTGGTATCATGTATGTTGGTTAATCGAATTGTACATGAATACCCGAGGTTTTCCACATTATAGAATTCTTAATTTCCCTTTGATTGAGTTATTTCCCTGATGTTTAGCTTATTATAATTGTTTAGTCTTCTCCTGTATTTTTTTTGTAATAACTCTTTCATAAATTACTAAATTGATTAAATAGGAGGCTGACTAGGCTTGTCAGGTTGCTGAGTGATGATTCGGGGCGTGTACGGGTCTAGGCCGGGCGTACCCAATTGCACGGGGAAATTGGGGCCGTCACACCGCCCCTCCTACTCTCTCCACTCGGCCTCACCGGAACTGACACGCCAGAGGTCCGTGAGCTCTCTCTCCCCCTCTTGGCTTACGTGCTCTCTTACTCTCATTATCGGCCTACACTCGCTCGCGTCCAATGACTGAATCGTCACCACTGCCACCCACCACAGTGCCGGAACCTCCACCACCCACCGGAGACACCTAGGTGAGCCTCGTCCATCTCTCTCTATTCTTTCTCTCTCTCTCTTTCGCTCAAGCTCTCACGGTTTTCACACTGGTTTTGCATTGCCTCGCGTCTGTATGAACTGCAATGGTCGGTGGTCGTGATTGGGACTAGTCGGGGTCAACTCAACGGTCCCGGAGCTCCCTCAATTCGTGGCAGATGTGGGCGCTGCTTCGTTACCGTTTCTCCTCTCCTTTGCATTGTACTGTCGTTGTTTTGTGACTATGGCGGTGGTGGTGGGTGCAATGACCAGGGACTAGTCAGGGACAACATCAAGGTGTTTCACTGGAGTTTCGACGTCTCAGAGCCCCATCACAGTGAATATGAAAGTTCTGGTCACATGTTGACGATTTTTCGATTTTGCCCTATTTTGTAGAAGTATGCCACTGTCTTGTTGTTTTTCGTCGAACTGTCCGATAAGCGGCGTTGCTGCTGGCCAGACCACCATGTATGGGGGTTGTCGAGAACCTAGCCAAGTCCTTGATGTTGCCTCATAGCCTATGGTGTGTTCGAATCAGTAATGGTTGAGTCGTTTGCTCTTGATTTCATGTAGTGTATTAAGTTCATGAGGCGTCTTTGGTCTCGCCGAAAACTACCATGTTTGGCGGCGGTGCAATCGGACACCTTGACTAGGGGAGTGTCAGGGATCACACCAAACTCTTGTGTGTCCCACAGCCGTCCGAAGCGTCCATAACGATGGTGCAAATTATTTTATCAATGATTTCATGAGTTTATTAAATTGTCGTGTGGCATGGTTGTTGACGTGTTGTGGAGTGCGCCCCTGACTTTGCCATGCTGCGGTGGTACCCTCTCGACGTCGGACAACACTAGTGAAGTTCAAGGGTCACTGGAACATACATGTTATAGGTTTTGGTTGATTGTTCGCATGGCCGTTGTCGACTTGATTGTCTCGATTTTGATTAAACGATCGGCCTCGTTGTAATTTTTTATCGATGATGAATGGTTTCGAGTTTCGATCATGGTAGTATTGGTGAATATGATTTTGGTTTGAAGGATTCACAGCATGTCAACATTATGGTGATTTCAGATTCATAGCGAGACATAGTATTAGTGACCTATTGGATGTTTATGGTTTCGGTTTGAGTGTATGGTTAGGTCGAGTTTCGTGTTGAGATTGATTGTGTTTTACATTGACTGAACGATAGTGACATCGTGGTCACGCCATCGGTCCTCGAGACTATGGCGTGACCTATTAACGACTGAGCCGAGCCTATGATTTTTGAATAGGCTTACATACGTGTTGTGATTTCAAAACCCAAGAGAATCGTTATGTTTTCATTTGGTTTTTTATCAAGTTACCAATTGATATATCGAGTTGTTGAGTCGTGAAAACACTGGGAAAACACTAGGGATAAACCTAGGTTTAGTTAACGACTTGACCTATTAATATGAGTTTCTGACCTTGTCAGGTAGCGAGAAACTCGGGGATACGCGTTAGGATTTCACGAGAGTGGATACGATTTGCGATAGTTCAGGTAAGTACACTTGCCTTAAAGCTTGTATGATTTGTAAGCTAGTAAGAAAATGCCATGTGATTCATTATCATTTATTCAGATTCATTATGCTCTATTATTGGTATTCCATTCCATTCCTTGTTGTGTGTTTCTTGGCATAAGTGTTTCGTCTCAAGAGTACTAGGACCTACACTAGAGGGATAAAACGCGGGCACTCTTGTAAAGGAGTGTGTGACCACCCTTAGTGACCGTGTGACAACGAGTACTGGGTGGTTGGGCTTGTGTCCCTTTGTACATAAATGCCCGGGGTTTTTCGCACTTATAGATTCTTACTTTTCCCTTTGATTGAGTTATTTCCCCTGTGTTTAGTTTATTTACTTTCCGCTGCGTAAAACTTGCAATAACTCTTTCATAAATTGTATAATTAAATGATTGGAGGCTGATTAGGTTCGCCAGGTCCGTCGAGTACTAGCTTGGGGACCTGTACGAGTCTAGGCTGGGCGTACCCAAATGCAAGGAGAATTTGGGGCCGTCACAGTTGGTATCAGAGCCTAAGGTTATAACGACCTGACTCTTGATTTAAAACACAAGCCATTAAAACCAGCAAAAATTAGGAATGGTTGAACTTAGAGTGGAAACCCTATGATCCTGACTTAGAATCCTAGTTTGGGAGTGAGGATGAGTCGGGTAATGGAAACTGAAAACTTATTAGCATAAGTATGTTTTATGTGATGTATTATATGGTATCGGTAGTTATTCGTCGATTTAGGAACTCGCTTTCTTTGTCAGATGGTGAGGGCGGATCAGGCTGGATCTAGTAACAACAACGGTAAGTCATTAACACGTTGTGTAAAGGACCTTCATGCGTTGGCACAGAGAGTCGCATTTCAGAGCATAAATCGGAAGGACATGATAGGAAACGGACGAGGGATTTGAACGACGATGGTGGTTCTAGTGGGCGAAAGGTGTGTTTCCAGTGCGAACAACCCGAACATTCTTAGAACTGATGTCCTGATTTGTAAGAGGACCGGCAGGATGATGATCAGCCTCAGGCCATTAAGGACGTGCACATGGCGAGTGAACAACAGCTAACAGTGTTTCATAATCCTACCAGAGGAGAGGAATATTCCTGGTTAACATACAACATGTGTGGAACTAATTATTAGAAACGTTAGGTGTTTAAATGCGATGTCGGATGTCATGTGACTGAGTTAAGGTCGATATTGGCTAGAGTGGTACCGTTTAACCTTAGCAGAGTTGTCTAGGATGAGATAGACCTAACTTAAATTAGAGTCCGAAAGAGATAGTAAGTTTGGGCACAATGGGTTGCCAAAACTAGCCACGAGTACACCTAAAGAGAGGCAGGACCAGACTGGTTGTGATTCATCTTACAATGCATGGACACGTAGTGTACATGGTGGCCATGGTTACAACTTTGCCGAACATATTTACTGCCTGGGTATAGATGAACATGCGTTGAAACACGAATAGGTTGGGAGGTCATTACGAGTTTGACGCGCGAGTCGCGATCGTAGCGTTTTACTTTGTAATTACCTGACTTGTGATGTGGTAGTGGATGGTGTCTAGGACAAGGTCGTTGGCATTCCTACCATTAGTGGGAATTGGGGGCGGTCTTGAGAGATCGTAGTTGAATTAGACTGTTTGAAGAGGTGGCGACCCGCAGTTTGAAGACTGAGATAAAATCAAGCTGTTCAAAGTGGCAGAGGCCCATAATTTGGTAGATGTGGAGAAAGGGAGTGGATTTAAGACGTGTTGTTCCAAGAGACTTTGTACAAGTCCGCAGTTCAATACCTAATGTCAAGCTGTTGGAAGTGATTCTCGCGCGACTCCACAGTTAGTCATAGCTTATTGAGCTATCTGAAGTGACTTTGCATCAGTCCGCAGTTTAATGATGAGGAATGAGATGTCTGAAGTGACTCTGAGGTAGTCCGCAGTTCAAGATAAATGATCCAAGCTGTCCGAAACGGCTCTAAGCCGCAGTTTGGAGGAGGTGCGAACGGGTGTTAATTCCCCTTATTCACTCGAGTTAGAGATAATTTCGAGGACGAAATTCTTGTTAGATGGGGAGACTGTAACGACCCAAAAATTTAGCTATTTGTGAATGATGACGTGTATTACATATTTATACTCGTATTTGAGTGACCGGACAATTAAGTCGGTGAACGAGTAGGAAGATTGGGTTACGGGTACACGAGGGATTTAAAACATAGTTATAATACAAATAAATAATTTGTATAATTTAAGTAATTATTTATGAGACAATGCGAAACTACGCGCCTGACGGAGAAATACGGAATGCGAAACTATGCGCCTGACGGAGAAATACGGACCGAGGAGCTTAAGACCAATGCGAAAGTCGGATAGTCTCGCAACATATGGGCTATGGGATAGAAATTGTTAAAGTGACACTGCATAATGAAGAGAGCCATGAGATTGGCATTGAGATGTGTATGTGTGTTGAGTTAAGATGATGAGGTAAAAGACCCACAAGGGCAACTGTTCAAAAAATAAGCAAGTGTTAACTTAAGGGCAAAAGGTTTACCCTTATTCCATATATATAAACAAACAAAAACCCTAAATATAATATTCATCTTCTTCCCTACTCTAACTCACTGCCGCCCCTCTAACTCTCTCCACTCGGCCTCACCGGAACTGACACGCTGGAGGCCCATGAGCTCTTTCTCTCCCTCTCGACTTACGTGCTCTCTCACTCTCATTGTCGGCCTACACTCACACTCACCCTACTCGGCCTCCACGCTGTGGCAGCTCTCCTCTTATGACTGGAGTGTCACTACTGCCACCCACCACAGTGCCAGAAACTCCACCTAGGTGAGCCTCTCCCATCTCTATCTATTCTTTCTCTCTCTCTCTCAAGCTCTCACAGTTTTCACACTGGTTTTGCACTGCCACACATCTGTCCAAACTGTGATGGTCGGCGGCCGTGATTGGGACTAGTCGGGGTCGACTCAACGATCCCAGAGCTCTCTCAATTCGTGGCGGATGTGGGTGCTTCTTGGTTACTATTTCTCCTCTCTTTTGCATTGTACTGTCACTATTTTGTGACTATCGCGGTGAGAGTGGCTGCGATGACCGGGGACTAGTCAGGGGCAACATCACAGTGGTTCACCGGAGTTTCGACATCCTGGAACACCCCCCATCACAGCGAATATGAAAGTTCTGGTCACATGTTGAGGATTTTTCGATTTTGCCCTGTTTTGTAGAAGTATGCCACTGTTTTGTTGTTTTTCGTCGAACTGTCCGATAAGCGTCACTGCTGGCCGAACCACCACGTATGGGGGTTATCGGGGACCTAGCTAAGTCCTTGATGTTGCCTCATAGCCTATGCGTGTTCGAATCAGTAGTGGTTGAGTTGTTTACTCTTGATTTCATGTAGTGTATTGAGTTCATGAGGCGTCTTTGGTCTCGTTGGAAACCGCCATGTTTGGCGGTGCTGTAGTCGGACGCCATGACCAAGGGAGTGTTAGGGATCACACCAAACTCTTGTGTGTCCCACAGCTCTCCGGAGCATCCATAATGATGGTGGCAAATTATTTTATCGATGATTTCATGAGTTTATTTCATTGTCGTGTGGTATGGTTGTTGATATGTTGTGGAGTGCGCCCCTGGCTTTACCATGCTGCGGTGGTACCCTCTCGACGTCGGACAACACTAGTGTAGTTCAAGGGTCGCTGGAACATACTTGTTATAGGTTTTGGTTGATTGTTCTCATGACCGTTGTCGACTTGATTGTCTCGATTTTGATTAAACGATTGACCTCATTGTAATTTCTTAGCGATGATGAATGGTTTCAAGTTTTGATCATGGTAGTATTGGTGAATATGATTTTGGTTTGAAGGATTCACAGCATGTCCACGTTATGGTGATTCCGGATCCATAGCGAGACATAGTATTGGTGAACTATTGGATGTTTATGGTTTCGGTTTGAGTGTATGGTTAGGTCAAGTTTCGTGTTGAGATTGATTGTGTTTTACATTGACTGAACGGTAGTGACGTCGTGGTCACGCCATCGGTCCTCGAGACTATGGCGTGACCTATTAACGACTGAGCCGAGCCTATGATTTTTGAATAGGCTTACATACGTGTTGTGATTTCAAAACCCAAGAGAATCGTTGTGTTTTCATTTGGTTTTTGATCGAGTTACCGATTGATATATCGAGTTGTTGAGTCGTGAAAACACTAGGAAAACACTAAGGATAAACCTAGGTTTAGTTAACGACTTGACCTATTAATCAAGTTTCCGACCTTGTCAGGTAGCGGGAAACTTGGGGATACGCGTTAGGATTTTGCGAAAGTGGATACAGTTTGCGATAGTTCAGGTAAGTACACTTGCCTTAAAGCTTGTGTATGATTTGTAAGCCAGTAATAAAATGCCATGTGATTCATTATCTTTTATTCAGATTTATTATGCTCTATTATTAGTATTCCATTCTATTCCTTGTTGTGTGTTTCTTGGCATAAGTGTTTCATCTCAAGAGTACTAGGACCTGCACTAGAGGGATAAAACGCGGGCACTCTTGTACAGGAGTGTGTGACCACCCTTAGTGACCGTGTGACACCGAGTACTGGGTGGGTGGGCTTGTGTCCCTCCCATCATAGCTGTGCCTTTGCTTATGTCGATGCCCGAGAAGACCTTGTGAGGTCTTCGCCGTTATGCTATGATTTAGACCACTTATGGGCCTCTTTTGATTCCTTAGAACACACTTGAAATTCGATTGATATCTATTAGTCTGTGTATCATGCACTTGATCTATTTAAATTCCTTTCTTTCTATTACCGCATCATATTTAGACTGCTTTACTTGATATATCATGAATTACTTTTATCTTCTTCTGGCATTACATTCGATTTCTCCAGTTGCTTATCGTCTAGTTTGTGACGGTGGGTGCAGATAGAGCGGAGTGCAGTAGAGGCAAAGAGCCCTGCCTAGGCGACTTTTTGTGAGGATTAGCGACTGAACTTGGAAGACGTTATAGTAGGTTTTTATGTTTTGCTTACTTGTATATCGTTTTATACATATGTTTTGAATTATAGAACTTGGTATTTTTGATGAGATTGGTATCATGTATCTTGGCTAATCGAATTGTACATGAATACCCGAGGTTTTTCACACTTATAGATTCCTACATTTCCCTTTAATTGAGTTATTTCCCTTATGTTAAGTTTATTTACTTTCTGCTGCGTAAAACTTGCAATAACTCTTTCGTAAATTGTATAATTAAATGATTGGAGGCTGACTAGGTTCGCCAGGTCTGCCGAGTACCAGCTTGGGGACCTGTACGAGTCTAGGCCGGGTGTACCCAAATGCAAGGGGAATTTGGGGACGTCACAGTTGACGTGTCGTGAGGTGATTAGAGGAGAGACTGATACCGGGTGACGTGTCGATCGCTGATTGGTTCTGAGGAGAGGCGGTGACGTGCATGAGAAGGGTGGTGAGGTCGACACGTGGCAAGAGGAAAAGCGAGAAGGAGTCACATGAGTTCGTGCGAAGATCAGGGAGACAACACCTACATGCATCCCGAGGCCGATTGATGTACAAAAGAGAGAGGAGTTGTTGGGAGAGGCGACGTGGAGGTAGCTGGTTAGTGGAGAGGACCTGCTGTGTGTACTTGGCACGCGCTGGTTGGCGAGACAGCTACTGTGTGACGTGGCTGGACGAATGGCGAGTCGACACGTGGTACTACTGGTAGATGGAAATATTAGATTTGACCTGTAGCAGCGTGCAAGACTCCAATTACCTAACTGTCGGTATATATTTCGAGACAAACTCTCCCAGTATCTGATTACCGCAAGTAAATACTCTATTTTTAGTATTTTTTCGCTCCGGATTCAACCGTGTACTTCGTTTAACCTGAAAACCAAAACTAAATATAATTAGATATATATTTTATAGACTTTCTGCACTAAACTATATTAAAATAGACTATTAAATACTATAAATACCAACCTATCATTGGGTTTTTTGTTTCATTGTCTATGAATGAGAAAAATGTATCAGATCATCATTGAAATTTTGTCTAAACTATTGATTATTGTGACTGTTCGGTTGGTCATGAGTGAACAATTGGACTTCATTCTGGAGTTCCAAACTGACAAAATTTTATAACAAATTATGTATAAATTCGATCGGTACTATACAACCGAACGATTACACTTTACTCGGGCGATCCCAATTGATGAGATAAAATAATGAAACCTTAATTTTTTTGGGTACACCTTACCTAATGAAATATCACCAGTCGATCTTAAATGATCGAATTGATTAATTTTGATCGGTACAAACTCCCCGAAGAAAAAACTCCAAACCAAAACTAAAATAATACGCATTTTTTGGTAAGCATATATCGAGTTATTCATTTTCAGTCGGGTACTGGCAACCGAGCACATAAAAACTACTCGATTGTTCCTAACCGAGCAGTATAATTTGTATATATAACTATTCCAAATCCCCTTATAATGAAATAATATATTGATCTTGTACAAAAAATGAGTGTGTCCGATACGACGACATCATCTAGATTTTATATGAAAGTGTGCTATGTAAAGGATTTACAAAAAGTGTGTCTACCTGATGAAATATCACCAGTTGGTCATAAACAACCAAATTAATTAATTTTGATCGGTACAATCAACCTGAAGAAAATACTCCAAACTTAAAAATAAAATAACACGCGTTGTTCTGTAAGCATAATCGAGTTATTCATTGTCAGTCGGGTACTGCCAACTCAGCACATAAAAATTACAAGGTTGTTCCTAACCGATCAATTTAATTTGTACATATACTGTTCCAAATTCCCTCATAATGAAACAATACATTGATCTTGTACAAAAACTGAATGTGTCGATACGACGACATCACATATACTATATAAAATAATTTTGCATTTACAAAATCTCGTCCAACTATTTGTCGTGTATCGGATGCACAAAAAATGAGTGTCCGATACGACGAGATCATCTAGATTTTATATGAAAGTGTGTCTTAGAAAGGATGTACAAAAAGTGTGCCTAGTACGAATAGTAATATATGTAAGATTAAGGTGTGTCAAGGTCTTTGGAATTGGAAGTGCGTCTTGAGAATACACAACTACTGGTGGGTTTGTCACATTCAAGTTCTCACTCCATATTATTGCCTCCAGTTGTACATTTGGTTTCCACCCTAAATATAATTGAGGAAAAGAGGCATCCTCCTTAAATAATACCTGAAAAAGAAGATGAACCGATTAATAAAAAGTAATATTTATTACAAGTACATCAAGGAATAAAAATATGGTTGATTTATTTTACTCTCATATAATGGTCGTTCCATATGTGTATATATAATCCCGATTACGACTATCACTTAGTGAAGTTGGTGATTTGCCCCTAAGTGGTAGGAATGTCAAACTACCACCCACTGATATTATGCACACTACAATGACACCATAACATGTAGCAATGACAAGTCTCATATCAGGCATAGTCATCGACTTCTCAAATGGCACGTCCTTAGTGTCGTCGTAGTGTTGCACGGATTCTACAAGGCCATCGAAGATATGATCACTGAAGGTTGGAAACCAAACTTTTTTGGTTACCATGAAGCTCCCAATACATATCATTGCGCACTTGTTTCTGTGCATCATCATTATTATGGTCAAGATCGGATGCATAACGGTAACCACAATTACCATCCCTAACATTATCAACCATCTTAATGTGATCAAGCCATTCGTCAGATGAATACCGCGATAACCATCCTTAGTCACATTCTGCAAACATATAGGTGTTATACGAACCATGACTGCCACTTGCCGAGGAGGCTTCATCGCTATTGCTTCTAGAGTAAGGACATACTCATAGTGAGATAGATTTCTTTTTGTAGATTACTCAATCTCGTCTGTCTTAGTCTTCCTCTTCTTTCTCTCTTATGACATTTTTTCCTTCACCGGTTGTGATGCCTTTCTTCCCATTTTCTTAGTTTTCTCCATTGGGACCAACAATGATGTAGATGTGGGACAACTAATCTCTCGAAGCTATTGCATAACTTTCCGATGCTGATCCTCAGTTTCAAGACTTGCAAACCTCTCAATCATCCTTTGAATTTCCTCTTTAAAATTGTACTCCGTCCGATTCACAGCTTGCTCGGGGTTCATGCTCAACTTTTGCCAATGTATGTGAACATCGACAAGTGAAATTGATGAACCTGCCAATTGAAGAATTGCAATTTCGTGAGCACAAGGATAGCCGAAGGTCTTGCGCAATCCACAACCACATTTTACTGGATCAGTCCCAACATTTTCGCATCGTTCAATCTCTTTGCCAATTATGTCTAGAGCATATTGCGAAACAAATCTTCGCAACATACGGTACAAGGTATCACCAAACCCGTGTTTCACGACATTCAAACTCGTCTCAAAATATTTTTTGATTTTAGTATGTTGCCCTTCAACCAAACTATTAGTAACCCGCCACATATCCTCGAAGTTTTCACAAGAATTTCCAAAACGTCTTTTCAAGGCATTATGTGCACGTTCAACTCTACCGGTCGTACCATGTCGAAGATGCAATTACTAGTCTACCCATGATTGAACAAAGCATTCCTTATAATGCCTAACCTATGTATCCATCAAATAATCAAGTAGTCCATTCACATGACCATACTAGCCAGCCATATTCGACATCCTTGTGTTGAACACACTTTCAGAAGTGGAATTCATCAAAACATTCCATGTTGTCATGAAAAGATTAAAGTCTTTGCTACGTTCAAAATATTTTTTGATGTTCGAAGCCATGCCCTTATTAATGTGCCAAGTACATAACAGGTGAGTCGACATGCGAAAGACCGACTCGATTGCATTCATCAATCCCAACTCCCTATCGGTAACTATCATATGTAGTTTAGACCACCTATCAATAACGGTATTAAGACTCTGCAACACCCAAACATAGTTGTCTTTTTTCTCTGATGATAGAAATGCAAAACCCGTAATAAAAGATAACCCAGTCGATGTGACACCCGTGATCTCTAGAAAAGGCACGTGATATTTGTTTGTCTTGTACGTACAATCCATAAGCAAGACCAATGGGAAATAAGTCAGTCACAACATCGTTTTTCTCATGTTTTCGATGCCATTTGAGGTACGCATGTGTGTCAAGCAAATGCATGAATTGTTGCATTTTTTATCTCCCTCCAGCCTCATCAAACTTACATTTTTGCCTTGCATTGTATATCGCGCACATGGTTAATGTATTTTCTTCTTCCATCTTCTCAACCCTCTTCTTCAACATGTCCAAAATCTCTCAGGCCTTGATGTTTCCATCCATCATTGGTACTAACACAACATGTTCTTTTGTATTTAATCAACCAGCGAATGCGTGACCATCCAAATAATGCCCAAGGTCGTGGTTGTGACGCCCACACACCACTTTCACATGCCATGAACCATCTGCATGTACCTTGATATTTATTACAAATGAACAACCACATTTTTTGGTGCCACATTTACCCCTTCATGTCCCCTTTAAAACCTCCCTATTTTCATCTACCACAATTTTTTCCTTAACAATCTTCGCACATTCACTAGCTTTCGTTTTTCTTACTCATTGGACATCGCCCCTATAACTGCCAGACCTTTCACACCCCGTGTTCACCCTTCCCCAACGATGACCATCACCCTCCGCATCGGAGCCTTTCGTGACAGTGACGAATATTTTACTATTTCCCTGCCTTTGAACCTATTTGACTGCCTCAACCCTACTTCCAAATGACGTGTTTGTCTTGAAGTCATTAGTGTAATCAAAATAATCAAAAGAGTAAGAATTTCCACGCAAGATGGTAAGTCATTAGACCTTGATTCAAGTATAACAAAATATTACAAAACAAACCTTGAAAATAGATTGTTCGAACAACAACGACCGACTAAAACTATTCTGTTCGGTAATGAGTAACTGAAGATATAAGTATCGATCGACCAATATGTACTGGCCAAATGAAATTTGATTGGACTTTGTTCACCAAACAGACTCAAAATTCTTTAAACAATTTCATTCGGTCCCTATGGACCGATCAAATTCCATTAGATCGATCCTGCGTGGTCGAACCAAAGAGCGGAAACCTTAGTTTTAACATGGAAAAAAAATAAAGAGTGATTCAAAACTCATTAAATACCTCTCCTTATTACACATCTGCATCTCCTACAACTTCTTCCTTCATCTTTTATGATAAGTAGCCACCGAACAACGCAAAAAAATAAAAACCTAGCAAAACACCAAAATTTGTTCAAGCCCTTTCAAATGCTTACCAAAACAGCGCAACTTAAACATTTTTCAGCAACAACAATGACGAAATGGACTCTTATGATGGTAGAGGCCTCTGAATTCGCAAGTTCGCGTCACCGATGGTCAGAAGGGATCGTCGGATTCGAAGCTTGAACTTCAAGCTTCCTTTGTGGGGTGCGCACGTCTTGAGCTGGAAAGAGTATGTGAGAAATTATGGGACTGGTGAGGGGTAAATAGGTCATTTCATATGGGGGTATATGTGGAAATTAAGTTACAAGTTTGCCCATAGTAAAAACTGGGTTGCAAATAGCTAGGCCGAAATGAGTTTTTATGTTTTATAAACATACGAGTTTGGACATAAAAAAATGTTCATTTCAAAAACGGGTATGGGTTATGGTACTATTTTTAGTTGTTATTAATGGGGGATGTCCAGACCCGTACACTTTTTTTCCACCCCTAGTGAAGTGTATATATGTTTATTATGCGAATATTTAATAATAATTAAGGGGCCCTCAAATTATAATTTTGCCCCAGGCCCCTAAATACTTAGATCAGCCCTCGATCCATCAAATACGTTTCTTATATGACATTTAATAACATTCATCTTTAATAGGGCCTTAAAACCTCTATTAAAGATCAAAACTATTTTAGTGCACCAACCCCACAACAAGGAACATCCGCACATGAAGGGACCAAACCTAACTTAAAATCAAAACATTACGGTGTGACTACTAGCCCCTCCCTAGCTCATATCAACCCCCTATTAAGTTAATAACTTTTTAAAATAAAACACCACCTAATATTACATACAAACTCTTTGACTAAAATAGGTTTGCAATGACTTATTATATTAGCTGGGACCACCCATGATAGCCATCACAAGTATAGGCCGCTACCACCAATGGAAGTGGCCTATGCTTGTGACCGTCGTCATATGTGATGGCATGTAGTGTGGCAGGTGTGGCAGCGCCACTGCTATGCATTATAGCCTCGTCTAAAAGGAAGATAACAAAAAGATTGACAGGATTTTCCGACACAGATCAAAAATCTAAAACGCTTTCAATAGCGAACTTAATCACCAACGACCCTAATTAATTACACGATATGAGCTGGTATCTATTTATAATATTTATATGGAAGTGTTGAGCACGGGTCAATGCGACGACTGACTCCCTCTCAGAGGACGTCATCGCACATTCAATTATATTATATATAAATACACCAAATCATATAATTGAATTCACCAACAACAAAGCCCCCCTCAATTAACCAGACCCAACGCTGCATTTGCTTGAGAGAAAAAATGGGAGATTGTAGCTCTCAACCACCACCACTCTTTAATCATGATTTCCTTCACCAGCTACAACTCTTTCTAAGTCTAATGTTATTATTTCCTCACCTTCAGATGCATCACTTTGCTTCATGCAATACTACAAGTGGTGAACATGTTGGCTGCTTAGACGTTGAAAGGGAAGCAATCATCGATCCTTATGGAAGGCTCTCATCTTGGCAAGGCCAGGATTGCTGCAATTGGAAGGGTGTGGAATGCAACAACCAGACTGGACATGTTGTCAAGTTTGATCTTCGCAATCACGTTTACAATTTTAGCATTTACAACAATCCCCCTAACTTTCTTTGCAGCAATTGAAGTACTTGCAGTTCTTGGACCTCAGCATCCAGGGGCCGACCTAGGATTTTCTTTGGCCCTGGGCTAACTATATGTGTGAGGTATCATTCATTCATGATTTATTATGATTAATGCACATGTTTGAGGCTCGAGCAAGTTGCAACCAATGCAAAACAAAGACTTGGAGCGAAGTTTGTGAACTCTTTTGATTGAGTAAACAATTAAATTTATAAGTTTTTTTTAGTTCATTATATTTTTCAAAACCACCTGGTATCCGGATTAATCGACTACTTTAAATTCAACCAGAGAGTCGCGTTCCATTTGGAGGAGGATCGGACCTCCCAATATTGTTGTTTCTATACGCACAACTAGTTTCAAACTCTGGGTGTGGGCTTAAGGGAATGCGAGTCGCTTTCACTCGCACCAACTACCTATTGGTATTTTCTTTACTTTATTTTTAAATAATCTAAAGAACTTTAAACTAAAATAAGTAAAATATTGATATAAATTACTAGTTAAAAAAAGCCATCAACTTTAAAATTCCAATTAATCTATGAAAAAAATTAAAAAAGAAAAATCAAATCTACGATTGAATTGTTGTATAGAATTTTTTTCTTTTCAAATTACTTTCTTTACTTTTTTTTTAGAAAAAAGAATATCAAGTGACATGCTCGTAATACATTCATTTGTCACATAATATTATTGCACTCTCTTGAATTGTGCATCCAATAATCACCAAAAAATAAAATAAAATAAAATAAAATAAAAATTACGCATCCAATTGCAGTGTCTGCAGAGTTTGTGCAAAGAAATCCAGTAAATTTGTATATCAAATGCATGCATGTATCCATAAGTAAAATTCAATATTTTTTACATTATTTTTTCAACTAGAATAAGATAGATCAATGGAGTGAGCTCCTACTGTTTTCTCTCTCAAGTTGATGGGCGACTTTTCAACTAGTATTTTATTGCTTTTGAGTTAGGCTAGAGTAATAATACACTTAGCTTACTAAAACTTAGCCCTGGGCTAAATCAAATATTTTACTATTTTTGTTGGGTAAAACACATATGCATAGAAGGGCTTATGTGGAGCGTGCCCTGGGCTCCAGCCCAGGGCAAGCTCCTACTTGGGTCCGCCAGTGGTAGTAAGTATTCTTAGTAGAATACATTTTTACTTGGGACTAGCAAAATTTTAAGTTTGGGGGTATTTGATAAGTGCATAATTAGACTTAGTTTTAGGGGTAGTGTAGTTGCATATTAAGTATATTTATCCCAGAATGAGCTCTAATTGATGGTGTTCGTATGATTTTAGGTGATCAAAGCATAGGAGAGACAAAGAAAGGAAGCCGAAAAGAAAATAGAAGAAAAAAAACGTAAATAGAGTTGGCGCTATGGAGACAAAGTTGGCGCTATGGGTTTGTACAGACGACATTGGGTCATTACACAAGTGACGCCAAGACCACCGAGAGAAGAAAATGCATATATTAAAGTGTGTGTTGGGGCATCGTCATGAACTTACACAGGGGGTGCCAGTTCACTAATAAACAACGTCAGTCTCGAGGAAAATATAAAGTTGGAAAGTTTTGGACTTCTATTTCGTTTAGAATTGTTAATTAGGATTTCTAATTCTGTTTTTAGTATATATACGAGTATTAGGACATGGTAAAAAATATCATAGCATAACTTAGAGTTAGAATTGAGTAGAATAACTTTAGGAGAGCAAGAAGAGAGTCTTGTTCTTGAGTATTGATGAGAGTTTGAAGGATAAAACATTAAAGACTCCGTTTGTACAGTTCAATAGTTGTTTCACTGATTTTATTAAAGGTATTACTTTATTTAATCTTTAATTACAATGATGTTTTATGAATTGTATGATGTTGATTTCAATTATGAGTGAGAAGTCGCTTAATCTTAGGGATCAGTAGACCATATGGTATGAATACTATACATATATTAGATGAATGTTAATGATTAGATTGCGATGATTAGTATTTGTGTTGATTTTATACTTAATGCTACGAACATATTGGTCACATGTTTGTTGATTATATGTATTTAGAAGTAACCATGGTCGTGGAGCTTTTGAGCCATATATGAACAATACAACTGTAAAACATTATAGCATCGATAGATAGTTATTAATTAGGGATACATAAATAGTAACTTAAGTGTTTATGATGATAAGGATTTGGTACTTAATACTTTGTGAAACGTACATTGTTCACACTGATAGATAGAATTCTAGTTTGCAAATTAGGATCTTTCTCACTACGACAGTGGGTTAAAGTGAATTTTAAGGAAATTTGTTTATTCTAATTATATATCTCGACACACATGTATGAGTATGATTTGAAAGCTTAGTAAAACATAGTATTCATAACCTAAGGCAAAGTTTTGACCTAAGATGTTTTTACCATATAAAAATAATCTCAATAAAAATAATCACTTGATAGTTAGATTAAATTAGTTTATTTTAAAAAGAAAAGAAAATCCTTCTTAAAAAAAGAGTGAACAAGAATACAAGTAGCACATACATCTTTCTCTGTGGAACGATATCCGTAATCAACATTAGTTGATACGTTATTACTACAATTGAACCGTTACACTTGTGGTTACGATTAGCATGTTTAAATCTTTAAGTATTTGATATAATCGTGGTTGAATATGACCAACAATCCCACAATAATGACAAGTAGGATAAGGTCTGTTGTCAAGAAAAACAGTAGACTCATTGTTCATACTTGCCACAATCTTCTGTGATACTTCTTTCTTTGCCTTAGCGATAACAACTAAAGTCTTATCAACTTGAATTTTGTCGATTACTTCACCTTGTACAAAGACAGTAGGAGAAGTCAAAGAACCCTAATGCAACCAAGACTATACTTGACCTATGATGAGTGACCAGTTTGCAGCATTCTGTTCAACTTCATAGAGCCTGAATGTAACTTTGCAGTAATAGTCTCAAAATTAGTAAGAGGTTTCTTTAAAGTAGAAATTTTAGCTTCACGCTCTTTAAGCAGCGCCATACAGTCACTGTGATTTTTCTCAAGAGTTGTGTACTCTAATTTAACAGAAAATAGTTTCATCTTCGAGTCAAAATTCTGATCATAAAGTGATGTCTAATCTGCGAACAACATATCATAGGAAGCCTAAAGATCTTTTGTTTTAGCAACAACACTTTCATCTCATGTTGTTTCAGTAATCTTTTCGTTATTAGTCTCTTTAGAAACAATGAAGTCAACTGCACATCATCAACAAATGTAAAAGAAATAACTATATTTGACTCGGTCAATATAGCAGTAAGTGCAGTAGCAAATTCAGTAGTTTTTTTGTCACTGTCATTTGAATCGTCACCACTTCAAGAAGTATTCAAGAACTTCTTAAAAGTTGAACATTCAATCTGAATATGTCCAATTCCACCACACTTATGATACTTTATTCCTTTGAGTTTATTCTTGGCATCAGTCTTTCTATCATCAGTAAAAGACTTGTTGCTATCATTACCCTTTCTGTTGTTGGGTACAATAGAATTCCTCTTGTAGTTTTTAAGAAATTTAGAGAACTTCTTTGCCATCATAGCAAAATCATCACACATAGAATCATCAGCTTTAGTAGATTCAACGTGATAAGAATTCTTAGAAGAACTTGGTTTTTTAAACATATTCATCTCGTTTGTTTTTAGAGAACCCATCAGTTCATCAAGAGACATCTGGGTAATATCACAACACTCTTAATTGCAGTAATCTTGGAGTTAAATCGTGAAGGGAGGGCATGAAGAGCATGGAGCAATAACTGCTCATCAGAATATCTTTCTTTAAGTTCAAAAACTTGTTTAGCAATGTCTCGAAGTTGACCATTAAAAGCGGCAACATCTTCATCCACTTTCATCTCGAGACGATCAAACATAGAACTAAATTACTGTAACTTGAAGATCTTAACAAATTTGTACCTTTAAAGATAGTTTTCAGAACATCCTATGCTTGTTTTGCAGTAGTCTAATAAGCAATCAGTTTGAAGCGTAGAGCATTAACAACGCTGAAGATCATGTTGATTGACTTATGATTAGCAACTTTTTCTTCCTTTTCAGCGTCCGTCCATAGAGATGCAGGTTTTGCCACAGGACGACCATCTTTGTCTGGTCGTGTATGAACAATATACTCTCTATCTCCAACAATTCTCTAGCATTATCATCAATAACAAAGACAAAGTGAACCATCCGAAACTTCCAGTAGGCATAGTTGGTTGCTTCCAATAATGACGATCGTGTAATTGAACCACCTTCTCGTCCTTCAACAATACGTTATCGAAGTAATTCATCAATAGATACCATAGCAATAAAACTCTCCAGAATCTCACTTTTCTACGCTAGTAGAATCCAAAGTGACTAAGCTCTAATACTACTGTTAAAGTCTTGAAAACCAAAGGAATTGAACAGATTGACAAACAATAATGAGCTAACTAAACACACAACAACACACATAAAATTGATATCAAAGTAAGACCTCAATGTCTTCCTCTGCATAGGCTCGGCCTAAACAATCAATTAATCAAATTGATAATGTGTACAACCACTATAATAACTCATTCTCACAAAACTCAAGCTATGAACGATTTACCATACAATGACATTCTTGAGTATTTATAGACTCAGTCTACCTATTCTATTTAGGAATTTAGTCCCAAATATATTACAAATCGAAAAACCTCTTTGGTCTCCAATTGTAAATTGTATTGGAGTACCTAACAATCAACAATTAAGTCTTGTATTCCTTTAAGAATCTCGACTCGTCGTCTTCATAAAATTCTTCAGTCCTTTATCTCGAACTTCTCTTGCAGTATCAAACTTTTTCGTGTTATAGACTAATATTGACATTTACTGTATAACATTATCAAACTCGTATTGTATTCCTATTTTGACTTCAACTCTGTTTTCGTCTACAACTCTGACTCTGATACTATAGCCTTCTCTGGAATTTGCATTGTAGTCTAACTTTGAGTTATATCTACAATAAGAAATCTAATTGCATTAAGGCTTCAATCTTCATTGTGGCTATTGTCACAGGGCCAATGAAAGAGGGGGTTTTCACTAGGAAAATTTTCTCTCGATTGAACCTGCGGTGCCTAAGGGCCACCTTAGTTCAGCACGCCAACACTCGAATTAAAGGGACAGCAAGCAATAGGCAACAAGGAAACGTTTACTAGCTCTCACTTGGAATTACAACTGTGGAACTTTGTGCTTCCCCAAGCTCAGAGCCCTTGGCTTTATAGACTAGCCATTAGGTAGTTACATAACCAACCGGGACACATGTCCAGCATACATCGATCCATAGACCTGGTAAATCACCACTCTCTTAGTGGTCAAGGCAGTTGCCAAACTGCCTTGTTCCCTTGCTGCCACCTGGTTCCATAACCGCCTCCATTACTAGGTCAGTTAGCACATGCTCCATGTATTCGGGACAAGCTTGGACGTGGCTTTGTCATGGCCCAGCCATGACCACGGTAGTTCCCCAACTACCTCGACTTGGTCTTCCACGTTTCAAGGGACGTGGTTCATGCTTCTCTACGGGACAGGGACTGCGTCTCGTGTGCCAGGCCACGACCAGGCACGTTGGGTGCTAAGCCGGGGCTCGGGGTCGAGTCCCACCGGCTCGGGGTGGCCGGACCATGGTCCGTGGGTCTTCGCCTTGGCATGGTGCCCAAGGCGTGCACGAGGGCCTTCCTTGTCACTGTTGCCCATGCCACCCCTAGGAGAGAGCCCACCTCCCCTTATAGTAGATGTTAAGCCGTTTCCTCAGCTCCAATAGGAAACATCCCAAAATGAGACCAAGCATACTTTGACCAGGGTCAATGCCCAAGTCAAGGAAAGTCAACTATTGTGCCAAGGCCTTGCCTTGGGCAGGCCATGCCTTGCCTTGTCGTGCCTTGTCTTGCCTTGCCTTGCCTTGCCTTGCCTTGCCTTGCCCAAACCTTGCCCAACCTTGCCCAAGCCTTGCCAAGCCTTGCCAAGCCTTGCCCAGCTTTGCCCGTGCCTTGCCAAGCCTTGCCCATGCCTTGCCCAGCCTTGCCAAGCCTTGCCAAGCCTTGCCAAGCCTTGCCCAACCTTGCCCAAGCCTTGCCAAGCCTTGCCAAGCCTTGCCCAAGCCTTGCCTTGCCTGCCTTGCCAAGCCTTGCCCGTGCCTTGCCTTTGCCTTGCCAAGCCTTGCCTTGCCTTGCCTTGCCAAGCCTTGCCCGTGCCTTGCCAAGCTTTGCCCAACCTTGCCAAGCCTTGCCCAGCTTTGCCCAAGCCTTGCCCGTGCCTTGCCAAGCTTTGCCCAGCCTTGCCAAGCCTTGCCCAGCTTTGCCCAAGCCTTGCCCGTGCCTTGCCAAGCTTTGCCCAGCCTTGCCCGAGCCATGTACTAAACCCCAATCTGACTTTGGAGTTCACCGAAACCTCCCGAGTCCACCGAGACTCGATCATTTGCTGAGTTATCATGCTGCCCACCCAACATGCTTATATCCAGCTTATTGGGGTGGTAACAAACCTCCCCCGGGTGTAATGTTCGATGCCCTCATCGAACTGCTCGGTTCTTGCCGCTTCTGGTAGTCTGAAATCTCTTTCTCAAACTGCCATAGGGTAGTATCCCGCTCCCAAGTAGGTTCCTCCACATCAACCAACTTGATTACGTAGAAAATCCGCCTGTTTTTCTTACTTTGCCCACGCACCTCTTGGTTTAGAATCTGCTCAATTTCCCTTGCAAATTCCTTCCGTATCAAGGGTGGAGCTCGTATACCTTCACTCCGCCCTGGATCCTCCTGATATGAATGGAAAGGTTTGAAATAGCTTACATGAAATGTAGGGTGTATCTTCAACCTTTCTGGTAGCTTTAGGCGATAAGCTACCCTCCCCACTCGGTTGACCACCTCAAATGGTCCTTCGTATCGCTGCACCAGGCCCTTGTGTGTCTCCTTCTTGTTGAATTTCTTCAATATCTGAGGAGTAAGCTTCAACAAGACAAGATCTCCTTCCTGGAACTCCAAGGGTCGCCTGTGCTGGTCAGCATACTTCTTCATCCTCCTGACAGCTTTGGCCAAACTGTCATGAGCTGCCTCCCTCAGCTCCTGCTTGTTCCTTGCAAACCGATATGCCGCAGGGCTCGATCCCATCGATTTTGACTTGACTACTTCATGTGGAGTAGCCGGTTGTTGTCTTGTTGCCACCTCGAATGGACTCAGCTCCGTGGCTGAGCTTTTGTGCAGGTTGTAACAAAATTGGGCTGTATCAAGTAAATCCACCCAATTTGTCTGACTGGCATTCACATAATGCCTGAGATAATCCTCAAGCAAAGCATTGATTCTCTCCGTCTGCCCATCTATTTGAGGATGGTTTGCTGTGGAAAACTTCAATTCTGATCCAATCAGATTGAATAGGGCAACCCAAAATCGTCCAGTGAACCGAGCGTCTCGATCACTGATAATGTCTTCGGGGATGCCCCAATACTTCGCCACATGCTTTAGGAACAATTCCGCCGTCATGTCTGCATCACAATTCTTCGAAGCAACTATGAATGTAGCATACTTCGAGAATCGATCGACCACCACCAATACGCTGGTCATTCCCTGCACATCAGGAAGACCAGTGATGAAATCCATGGAAATGCTCTAAAAGGGTCTCTCTGGTATAGGTAGAGGCTCTAGTAACCCTGGTGCCTTCCTCCTCTCCGTCTTGTCTTTTTGGCACACAAGACAAGTCCGCACATACTGATCCACGTCCTCCTCCATCTTCGGCCAAAAGTAGGAACGTGATAAGAGGGCATAGGTGCGCTCCATGCCCGGATGCCCAGCCCACCGAGCATCATGTGTTTCCTTCAAGAGTAGCCTCCTTAATCCACCTGTACTAGGGACATAAGGGCATCCTCCTTTGGCATAGAGGACCCCATCATCACACCAGAACCTCCGAGTGACTCCCTCCACTACTAGCTTTAACAACTTCTTACAAGTAGGATCTTTGCTGGTCTCCTCCTTGATTCGAGGCAGAATTCACCTTCCAGCCTTACTACTGCTGTCACCATCTCAGCCACCACCTTGCGACTGAGTGCATCCGGCGAATTGAGCCTACCAGGCTTGTGTTCGAATTGTAAATCGAACTCTGCAAGGAAATCCAACCATCTCGCCTACTTCTGGTTGAGCTTTTTCGGGCTCAAGAAGTAGGTGATCGCCGCATTGTCTGTCCACACCACAAAAGCGGTTCCCAAGCAAGTAATGCCTCCAAAGATGGAGAGCATGAATCGACTAGCATTTCCTTCTCGTGAGCGGGTACCTCTGCTCTGCATCCTTCAGTTTCCTGCTTTTGAAGGCAATGGGGTGTCCCTCCTGGACAAGCACCGCCCCCAATGCCCTATCTGAAGCGTCTGTGTGCACCTCGAACGGTAGTTCGAAGTTTGGTAGTCCCAAGCACTGGTTCAGAGGAAATGACCTGCCTCAGCTCTGCCATAGCTTGGTTGCATCGATCCGTTCATGCCCAAGCTCTATCTTTCTTTAACAAGTCTATCAGTGGCGCCACCTTCCGTGAGTAGCCCTCTACGAACCGCCGATAGTAGTTCGCCAACCCCAAGAACGATCGCAACTCCGAGACCTTCGTGGGGTTTGGCCATTCCATGATAGCCCGCACCTTCTTTGGATCCATTTGCAGTTTTCCCTGGCCTACAACATGACCAAGGAAAGAAATCGTTTGCGCAGCAAACTCACATTTCTCCCTCTTTACATACAAATGGTTTGCCCTCAAGGTAGTCAGAACCATCCGTAAGTGATCCACATGATCATGGAGGTTCTGACTGTAAATCACTATGTCGTCAAGATAAACAACGACAAATCTATCAATGAATTCTCTCAGTACATCATTCATTAAATTACAGAATGTAGTAGGGGCATTTGTCAAGCCAAATGGCATGACTAAGTACTCAAACGAACCATACCTAGTCACCATGGCCGTCTTTGGAATGTCACCAGCTGCAATCCGAACTTGATAGTACCCCGACCTCAAGTCCAGCTTTGTAAAGTAGGCCGCACCAGATAATCAATCGAACAAGTCTGCCACAAGTGGAATAGGGTACTTGTTCTTCACCGTCAACTTGTTTAGCGCCCTGTAGTCTACGCACATTCGAAGGGAACCATCGTGCTTGCGCTGGAACAGGACTGGTGCTCCGTAAGGGGCCTTGGATGGCTGAATGAATCCAGCATCAGACAACTCTTGCAACTGCTTCCTTAGCTCCTCCAACTCCTTTGGAGCCATTCTGTACAGGGCTTGTGCTGGGGGTTTTGAGCCAGGGATCAGCTCAATCTCATGGTCAATTTCCCTCTTTGGGGGTAGTTGCTTTGACAATTCTACCGGCATCACGTCTCCGAAGTACTCCAACACCTCAGCGACTACATCAGGGATTTTTGATGTCGTTCTTGCCTTGGTCTCCACCAAGTCTGCCAGGAATGTGGGTTCTCCCTTCCTCAGTCCATCTTTCACCTGAATGGCTGAAAGATGGGATAGCTTCGTCTTCTCATTTCCTGCGATTTTGTTAGTCGCAGGGACAAAACAAGGATGGGACTTGTTCATCACGAACAGACCTTTTAAGAACGGCATCAAGGCAATGCTCCCCAAGTGCAAAAAGTCATTCCCTAGGATGACATCGAAATCATCCAAGGGAACCGCCATTAGGTTGATCTTTCCCTCCCAAGACCCAACCTTCAAATTCACATCAGTGGCCATACCTTGAATTCGCTTAGCCTCCGAATTCACTGCCTTCATTCGACTGGTGTTCTCAACGAGATCCAGTCCCAACTTTCCCACCATATGGTCTGCCACGAATGAGTGAGTAGCTCCCGAATCCACCATCGCCAAGACTCGTCTCTGGTTCACATCAGCATCCACGTACATTAGCCCCTCCGAAGGGCTCATCTTGGCTTGCTGAATTGCATTCAGCAGCTGCAATGGGTTCATTCGGGGCTGGCCATCATCCTCCACGATCAAGGCCGACAGTTTCTCCTTCTTTGGGCAGTCCCGTGCCCTGTGAGGGCCATTACAAATAAAACAGCCCTTACCTGCAGAACTTGATGAGGGCTTCGGGTCTGCTTTAGGTGCTGGTTTCGAACTCGCCGGCTTAGGAGGAAAGGGCTTCTTCTCGCTCTTCTTCTGGTGGTTCTTGAACAGCTTCTTCTCCTTGTTCTTCCCTTCGCTCGGGGAGGAACTAGTCTTGAAGTCCACAAGACTATCAGCAGCCGCAATTGCACCAGGCAAGTCTTTCACTCCTTGCCTCCTTAGCTTGGCTTGAGCCCAAGACTGCAATCCTGTGGTGAAATTGAAGAGTTTGTCCTCCTTCGACATGTTTTTGATGTCCAGCAAGAGGGAGGAAAACTCCTTCACATAGTCACGCATCGATCCCGTCTGTTTGAGCTTGCGCAAGGCCTCCCGCGCTTGCCAAGCCGCATTGGTAGGAAGGAATTGATCCTTCAATTCCCTCTTGAGCACCTCCCAATCTACAATTTTGGGCCTCCCCGCAGCCGCATCATCATCCACCCTGGTTCTCCACCAAATTTTCGCATCACCCTCAAGGTACATCGGGGTCAAGATGACCTTCTGATTCTCCTCCGTGCCAACAGTAGCAAAGTACTGCTCCATGTCCCAAATGAAATTCTCAAGCTCCTTTGCACTCCGCTTGCCAGAGAATTTCTTTGGTTCCGGCACCTTTGTTCGGGGCTTTGCCGCACCAGCACCCTCCGAGGTTCCGCCAATAGCCCGCTTGAGTAAGCTCACCTCCACAGCCATTGTCGAGGCTATTTCGGTGGTAAGTTCTCCCACCAACCGCACATCCACTATAAGCTCCTCAAACCTTGATTCCCACATAGCAATCATGGCCTCTTGTGACTCTCCCCTAGTCACCAAGGAAGCCACCAACATTTCCAAGGCTTCAATACGTCGGGACGTAGTTGAAGACTCCGCCAATTCCGCCAGAGTGGCCATCGTTGCTATCACATGCTCTAGGTGAGACACCCTCTCACCTAGATCGCTTGCTGCTCGGGTCGCCGTTGTCTCCAAATGAGGCTCTGATACCAATTGTCATAGGGCCAATGAAAGAGGGGCTTTTCACTAGAAAAATTTTCTATCGATTGAACCTGCGGTGCCTAAGGGCCACCTTAGTTCAGCACGCCAACACTCGAATTAAAGGGACAGCAAGCAATAGGCAACAAGGAAACATTTACTAGCTCTCACTTGGAATTACAACTGTGGAACTCAGTGCTTCCCCAAGCTCAGAGCCATTGGCTTTATAGACTAGCCATTAGGTAGTTACATAACAAACCGGGACACATGTCCAGCATACATCGATCCATAGACCTGGTAAATCACCACTCTCTTAGTGGTCAAGGCAGTTGCCAAACTGCCTTGTTCCCTTGCCGCCACCTGGTTCCGTAACCGCCTCCATTACTAGGTCAGTTAGCACATGCTCCATGTATTCGGGACAAGCTTGGACGTGGCTTGGTCATGGCCCAACCATGACCAAGGTAGTTCCCCAACTACCTCGACTTGGTCTTCCACGTTTCAAGGGACGTGGTTCATGCTTCTCTACGGGACAGGGACTGCGTCTCGTGTGCCTGGCCGTGTCCAGGCACGTTGGGTGCTAAGTCGGGGCTCGGGGTCGAGTCCCGCCGGCTCGGGGTGGCCGGACCATGGTCCGTGGGTCTTCGCCTTGGCATGGTGCCCAAGGCGTGCACGAAGGCCTTCCTTGTCACTGTTGCCCATGCCACCCCTAGGAGAGAGCCCACCTCCCCTTATAGTAGATGTTAAGCCGTTTCCTCAGCTCCAATAGGAAACATCCCAAAATGAGACCAAGCATACTTTGACCAGGGTCAATGCCCAAGTCAAGGAAAGTCAACTGTTGTGCCAAGGCCTTGCCTTGGCCTGGCCATGCCTTGCCTTGCCGTGCCTTGTCTTGCCTTGCCTTGCCTTGCCTTGCCTTGCCTTGCCTTGCCCTTGCCTTGCCAAGCCTTGCCAAGCCTTGCCCAAGCCTTGCCAAGCCTTGCCAAGCCTTGCCCAGCTTTGCCCGTGCCTTGCCAAGCCTTGCCCATGCCTTGCCCAGCCTTGCCAAGCCTTGCCCAACCTTGCCCAAGCCTTGCCAAGCCTTGCCCTTGCCTTGCTCAGCTTTGCCCGTGCCTTGCCAAGCCTTGCCCAGCCTTGCCCTTGCCTTGCCAAGCCTTGCCCGTGCCTTGCCAAGCTTTGCCCAACCTTGCCAAGCCTTGCCAAGCCTTGCCCAGCCTTGCCAAGCCTTGCCCAGCTTTGCCCAAGCCTTGCCCGAGCCTTGCCAAGCTTTGCCCAGCCTTGCCAAGCCTTGCCCAGCTTTGCCCAAGCCTTGCCAAGCTTTGCCCAGCCTTGCCCGAGCCATGTACTAAACCCCAATCCGACTTTGGAGTTCACCGAAACCTCCCGAGTCCACCGAGACTCGATCATTTGCTGAGTTATCATGCTGCCCAGCCCAGCATGCTTATATCCAGCTTATTGGGGTGGTAACAGCTATCTACATAACTAACTTAACTTATGTTTTGACAATATACTACCAACAAGGATAGTCTGACCAAAACATAGTAAACTAGGGTCTAACATAGACATTTTGGAAGCATTTAGGAAAATAGAAATTAATAAACCTTTAATGGAATCAATTATGCAATTGTTAAATTATGATGAAGTTTTGAAATAACTTTATTAATCTAAAGATAAATTTTTAGAAAAATATAGGGAAAACTTAGAAGAGAAGATGTCTACTTTAATTAGAAAGAAAATACCTAAGAAATGTTCCGATCCATGAATATTTAGAATTCCTATTACAATAGGAAAATCTTCTATTGATTTTTCCATGTGTGATCTCGAAGCATCAATTAATGTGATGTCACTCAAACTTTATGAATCATTTAATATAGGTTCTTTAACTAAAATACCTATTAACCTCACATTAGCTAATAGTACTACTGTTAAATCTTACGTTTTATTAGAAGACATTTTAGTCAAAGTAGTTTATTTAGTATTTCTAGCAGCGTTTATGTCAGGGAAATGACAAATTCTATATCACCTAATTCTCCGCCATGTTGTTAGTTAGACCTTTTCTTAAAACTGCTAAATCTAAATTAGATATATTTGAAGGAACAATGTCTATGGAATTTGAAAATAAAATTGTCACTTTCAAATTTAATGAAGAAGATAATTGTGATGATTTTGATGAACTGCTTAATAATAATATTCAAAATAATGATTCCTTATAGCATAATTATTATGGTAATTTAATTACTGAAGTATATACAATTAATGTAGTAATAATGGAAGATGAAAATCATGACTCAAAGAAAGAACAAGTTGAAGACACTTCACATGAAAAAGAAAGTAACTCAATAATGGAGAGTTAAACCACCGGAGACTGAGAAAAATATAATTAAGCCGAAAAATTTCAAAAGCTAAAAAAACAAAAAGAAGAAAAATCTGAGGTTAGGTCCTGCTAAGCTGAATGATCCTAGAGACATACATTTTAATATAAAAATCAAATGGAGTTGTTATTTTAAAACTCTATGTCATACGGGCTCTAATGCAAATCTTATGCCAATACATTTCTTCCTTCATACTTAATTGGAGTTGGAGGAAGTCGCATCTGAAAGAGTTCCCTTGCCGAATGGTTCTTTAATCAAATCAAATAGGGTGGTTACGAATGTACCAGTTCAAGTGGATAAGTATTCTTACCCACAAATTTCTTAGTTATGCAACACTTTGTCAATGAAAATCCTTCATTTTTTTAGGACGACATTTCTTAGCCAGTTCTCAAGCTATTATGGATATTTTGAATAAGATAATCACTTTGACGGTGAATGGTTAAGCAATTACTTTTTGGAATGATACTAGAGTGGACAATCCTACATTTAAATTTGCAGATCTAACTTAGTTTGGATTAGCTTAGTCGAGCCAACAACTATAAACAAAGACACTCAATGGGAGGCTGCCCATTAACTATTTTTATTTTTATTTTAGAATTAGACTTAGTAAGTTATTTTTATTCTCTCCCTTTTTGACTCTTGTTTGGAAATATTTTTGGAATTTCAATTTTGGAATAGATTCAAATAAGGGGGAGTGGTGACCGAGTTGTACATGTCATTCTTTACAATTATTGTCCTTTTTTGCAATTTAATTAATAAATAATAAATTTAATTGGTAATTTACATATACTATTCCAATTTATGACTTGTTGATGAATTCTACCTTTATACTGATTATAATATATGATATAAATAAAATATATAGATTAAATCGAATAAACAGTATTTCATGTCCGACGATTTGCCAGCAAATCCATTTTATATTGGAAATCGATGGGTAAATCGGTAGCAGTGTGCATAAATTTTAGTTCAAATTTAAGTCTAGCGATTCCTTAGCGAATCCATTTTATAACTGAAAATCACCAAGAAAATCAGTGGTGAGCAGAGACCTATTTTCACTGATTTAGGTAGCGAATAGCCGGCGATTCCACTTAATCTTTGATTCAATAATAATAAATCATTTCACACACAGACTATCACAGCCATTCGACCTATAGTCCAATTTCTTGCCTAACTTCAATCCTTTCAAGCTAGATATTAGTGTATTTACGTGATTCCCACTTCATTTTTGTTTCATTCAACCTATTAGAATTGAGATTTGAGAGTGTAGAGCCGTTTTAGGGCTTGAGCAAGGGAATTCGGATTTGAAGCTTGAAGGAGTGATTTAGAGGAGTTTAAGAGCTTCAATCTTGAGGGATTCACTCTCAAGAAGGTAATCACGTAAAACCCTAGCTTTTTAATATCAAATTTTTAGTTTTTCATGGAATTCTATTTTTGGTAAACTCTAAATATTGAAATTTTTTGATAAAATTGATTTTATTGTTGAATGATTTCATTAATTTTGATAGTATAGAAATAATGTGATAAGTTGATTTTGATTTACAAATATTGAATTTTTGAATATTTAGTTCTGTGTCGATTGAATAATTTTTATACACAATTAATTTGAAACTAAGTTTCAAATAAGTTTGGAGGTTTGTTTTGGTTTTTCAAAAGACTTTAAGTTTACGACTAAATTATTTACTTTCACGATAATTAGTTTAAATTGTTTTTTGATCCTTAAATTTCAATTCTTTTACAAATTCACATTTCAAGTAGATTTCTCTTTTAATAAGTAGAGTATTGAATTGTGCCGAATTGTTCCGTATAATTGTTTTTCAATGATCTACATGTCTAGCTATTTTTTGGACTTGTGATTGTTTGATTGCGATAGTGGTCGGAAGTGGATGAGGTAGAAGTTCAAGAGAGGGGAAGGGAAAGAAAGTATTAATTGAACAACCTAAGACCAAAACCAAAGTTGCACCTATACTAATTAGGGCAACGAGAGTTTCAATTAACACATATAGGAATAGAACACAAAAAGAACCTACTCCACCTTTGTCGTTTAGTTACAATAATGAGGGAGAGGATGTTAAGGAAACCACATGTCACGACCCAAATTTTTAATTCTAAATTTTGGCCGTAATCGGGGTCACCGACCCGTGACGTGGCCTGAGAGCGGGTACGCGGACCAACACTCGGTTAGGGGATCGAGTAATATATTATTTTTGGTGTAATGGATTTCATGTGTGATGTATGTGTGTACCTTATACTCGGAGTTATTTTAGTTCGATTAATAAGTCAAGACGCGAGTGGGGATGCACATCGAGTTGCGTGCAAGGCATGGGATCGGTAGATAGCTCTATTGTAAGTCTTATTTAACTTTAATATGATTTAAATGACTTAGCGCATAGCCTATGGTATTTATTTTAAGGCAAATCAAATATGTAGCCTATAGTTTGGAATTAAAAATCAAGAACTCATGGATATGCATATACATGCACTCTAGCACACGCTCCCATGAAACTTGTGTCAAGTTTGTGTTAGGTGGCTAAAAAATTAGTAGATGTAGGAGTCATTGATGACCACAAGATCAACCTAAACATATGGGGTGTGCACGCTTGATGAAGACCAACCTATAAATACCATACCTAGGGTTTTCTCTCTCATTTGCATGTGTTTTCAACTGAAATTCAGAGCTGTACAAGGGAGATTTTGAGCTAGAAATTTAGGGGTTTTATAGTACAATCCATCACCTAGGAGGAGCAAGGGCTAGCCACTCAAAGCATCAATCTAGGTATAAAACACTTACATTTAAGCATTAGATTCATGAGTTGTAGGGGTTTGATCATGGGACTTATATGTTCAAGTAGTTTTAAAGTCCTTTTCTCGTTGAGTTGATCAATTAAAATACCTTACTTGAGTTCCTAAGCTTAATTTTTGAAATCATAAGTTTTTGCCCAATATGGGATTTTGTTCATGAAACTGATTTTGTCTAATTTGGGTTATAAAATGGGTTTCTTTGTGAAAACTAAGTTCATATTTGAAATCCTTGCGATTTTCTACTAAATTTAGTGACAAGAAGTTCTGAGTTTGGTTTCAAAATCATTAAGTTATGAAATTTCAAAACCATGGGGTTCTTGAGTTTTCTATAAGTTGTTGGACTAAGTGGTTAGTAACTCTAACTTCGACTGGGATTTTGATGGAAACAAACAAGGTGAAAATATACTAATAAGTTTATCAAGTGTATTTCAGTTTCGTTAAAGGTTGCGAAACATCACATCACGGGCATTCGAGCATTCAAGCCATTCAAGTTAAAGACTCGGCATACATAAAGAAATGAAGATGAAAGATCAAGACAACAAGTCATAAAATTTATGTAAGGTATTCAAGTTCACTTACGCAAGCCTATTGCATTAGTTCATGCACATCATGTAGATAAGTTGGTATTTATAAGATTTAATAATCAATTTTAATATAGTTTAGTGTGGAAGTCTATAAAATATATATCTAATTATATTTACTTTTGATTTTTAGGTGAAATGGAGTGCACGGTTGAGTCCGGGGCAAAAAAATACTCAAAATAGAGTATTTGCTTGCAGTATTCGGATACCGAGAGAGTTAGTCTCGAAATTTACACCGACAATGGGGTAATTGGAGTCCAGCAGTGCCACGTGTCACTTTGCGAGTGGTCCAGCAAGTTTATGTACACCGGCAGTGCCAAATGTCGCCTCACCATTCGTCAAGCCGCGTCACACATGCCGTTTCTGCCAATCGGTGCACGCCACATAAGTAAACCAGCAGCGTCTCAACCACTCATGTCCGGCCACGTGGCCAAGCCAAGCTTCTCTTCTCGTCCCGCTGCTCGATCTGCCTCGGGATGCGTGCAAGCGATGTCTCCCAGAATTTCAGTGATACTCACGTGACTCCTCCGCGCTCTTATGCCCGCCTTGTGCTGTCTTGTCGTTGGTCCAGCAAGGCACCGACTTCCAGCTCAAACGAATCACGTGTTGACATGTGTCATCATCACCCTCACAGCACGTCACAACACTCGTCTTGTCCAATGAGATGCTGCCACATCATCCGGTCAATAGAATTCACCCAAACCGATTTTGCCACATGTCAAAACCGAAAATACATAGTTTTCTCTCTATTCCAGAGACCAATTCTTAGTGGTTTTACACATTAGGAATTTAGGTATAAATAGAACATCTATTATTCATTAGAGAACTCTCTCTTTGCATTATTTTGTGAGTAGCCATGTCCGGCTAATCAAGTCATTGCCTAGGTCGGAGGTGAAGCAATTCAAGATTATGGATTCATGGCATAACTTGTGAGATCTTTTGTTTTATTATTTAATTTAATTTAATTTCTTCTATTTCATCGTTGTTGGTTTTTATGAATATGATTTAAATCTAGAGTATGTATATGGCCAGTACATGCTTTTAGGTAGATAATCAATAATTAATTGACTCATTAGTATCCGTAATTGTACTTTTGAGACAATATAAGTGACAAACATTCACCCGATTGCCGTCAAAACCTTTCGGTTCTTGAGTGTGCAACAATTGAATCTAGGTTAAATTGGGAGCGGACGCAATCCGGTTATTTAAGATTAGTATTCCCATGAGATTAGGGGAATTAGGAATTTCTGGCAGATGTCGATTTTCCATAGCTAATCTAGGGGAACTTGAATTAATAATTGTTTTGGGAAAGATTGACGGCCATGATATGCCATTGAATCTTGATCTTTTCTTGTGGAACCATAGACTTAGGTATTTAAATTAATTGTTCGTAGTCCTAGATATTTATTTTAGTTATTTAATTTATTAGTAATTACATTAATTAATTAAGTCATTTTCTCTAAACCCCCATTTCTCATTTCTTTTAGAACCTTAGAAAGACTACCAATCTCTGTGGGATCGACCCTTTGCCACTATCTGCAAATAGTTAGTTTAAGAAATTATTTCATTGACGTGTTCGGCGCACGTCAATTTTTGGCGCCGTTGCCGGGGATTGGTTTTTCTTTCTTTGGTTTTATTTATTTATTTATTTTTATTATTTGTAGTTACTTTATACCCTTATCTCTAGCATGTTTGCAGATAACTCCACGATGGCCTCCTATTCCGACAATTATAGTCAATTCGAAGACTCGTACTGTGAAAGTATTAATGGGGTAGGTATGTCAAATTATGGACATGAATTTTCTAATTGGTCTTCTTATGTGTAACAGGTTGAGGTTTGTGGACTTTGCGGAGATTATACTCATCCTACCGATGTTTGTCCGTACAAGCCTAAATATGAGAGTTATCCTTATTGGGGTAATGCATCGCCACAACCCGACTTGAGTTATCCCTTTTCCAACCCACTGACTCCTCGACAAGATGAGCAATCTCTTGAAGATATGTTCAAAGAATACTCCTCTGCCAATCAAAGGTTCCATCAAGATATCTTACAATATTAGGAAAACATGGAACAACCCTTTAATGATATAAATTTGAACTTTCGAAGTACAGAAACTCTTACTAGTAAAATGAATGATACACCTAATAGAATGCTTGAAGAAGAAGAGTTTCCCGTGCTATTAAGTTGTGATGAAAAAGAGACTTTGAATGATGTCACATTAAAGAGTGTTGAAACAAATGAGCATGCCATGAACGAGTACTTTGCTATTGATGGACTTACACCTTGTATATATGAGTATTGGAGCGATCACGAAGAGTTAGAAGGGGAACTTGAAGTGTCTCAATCAGAGCCAGAGACCGTTATGGCACAAACTTACGAAAAAGAAGTCGAAAAAGAGATTGAAGTCACTTTAACAAGGCAGGAGAAACTACAACAAGAGAGCAAGGACGACCAATCCTTTGTATTGGTAAACCCACCCACCCTCCCGTATATATTTGATGATTTTGACATGGAGGTGGATGTAAAGGAGCATTCGAAGACTTTTTGCACTTCCGACACCTTTATGTTGGACGATCTGGAAATTATAGATTCATATGTACTTGAAGTCCCGGATAAGCTCCCATTTCTGAACAGGTGCGTATCTGTTTCACTGCCCAATTCCAAAAGGAGAGAGTATCATTCTTGGATACTTTTTATTGGAAGGCATCACGTGAAGACAACATACGCCAAATCGAGCCAAAGACTTTAAACAATAACGCTATTGGGAGGCAGCCCAAATTTTGATAAGTATTATTTATTTTTTTATTTTTTATTTTTTATTTTTATTTTTTTTATGCATGAACTTATATCATTTCCTTCTTCTTATCACTATCATGTTCTTTCACCATTTTTATTTATTTTTTGTGTATAGACCACTTGACTTGTTTTGAACCTTGAGGACATGGTTCGGAATAAGTTTGGGGGTATTTTAGGGATTGTGCATAGTGTTGGATGGATTTTCTTGCTAAAGACTGCAGGTATGATTATTTTTTTTTAAAATTATGCGGTTGAAGGATGGTAATGGTGGTGTTATTCTCATTCTTTTATCTTTCCATCTCTTTTTCTTCTGTCATTTATACTTCCATCTTCTATTTCACTAGGATATGATACATTTTCATGCATGCATTTAGTATAGTTTTATTAGGAGTAGACATGTGTCTATCTATGTTTGTTCTTGCATTTAGACTTTACATAATGTCATATGTTGTCATATGTTGCATTTAGAGTCACCCGAAACTTTGGTTCATGCCTTTGATTGTGGATGAGTATATTATAGTTGCTTTTTGACTTGAAACTCAGGAAAAATTAGGAGAAACATTCAATCAAGTCGTAGCTCAGCATTTTTATGATTTCATGATTTGGGACTTAGTATGATGGTTAAACTTTATGCTAGATGTCAAAATGGGCAGACGATCAGAATTGTGCAAGTAATAGTGCTTTAATTCATATTTGATAAACTGCTTAATCATAGTGAAAGTGAGAAGGGCTAACAGGAGTTTTCTTAAAATAGAGAGTCCCACAGGATTCCATAGGAAATGGAGCAAGGAATCTTGTGGTGGGAAAAAGTGAGAAAAACGGTCCATAGAAAATAGAGCAGGGGCCATATTACTTGAAAAAAATATTATGGAGAAAAAAAAGAGTGTATTTATTGAATAAATAAAAGCGAAAGTTTATGAAAACTCCTCAAATAAAAAAGATTTATCTCGAGTGCTTTCACTAGATTAAGTAAGATTTTTAAACTTCCGTGCTTGAATGTATAGACCAAGAAAACTCATGAGTAGTTAATGGCCTTTGTTTTGACTAAATATATGTGTTTAAAGAGTGATCTTAACTGTGTTTGAGTTGCGAGACTTGATATATCATAACTCTGAAATTTCTTGAGTGGTTTGTTACTTGGCAACTATGTTAATAAAAGGTACTCCATGAATTTTGAATCAGGTATAGGTATCGGGAATAGGTTTAGGTATAGGAATAGGTATAGGTATGGTCTAGGTTTAGGATTAGTTTAGTTAATGCATTAGGAGTGTAGTTTAGTTTGTGTTGTCAAATATACCTTTGCTCGAGACGTGCAAAGTCTTAAGTTTGGGGGTATTTTATAAGTCGGTATTTATAAGATTTAATAATCAATTTTAATATAGTTTAGCGTGGAAGTCTATAAAATATATACCTAATTATATTTACTTTTGGTTTTTAGGTGAAACGGAGTGCATGGTTGAGTCTGGGGTGAAAAAATACTCAAAATAAAGTATTTACTTGCAGTATTCAGATACCGGGAGAGTAGTCTCGAAATTTACACCGACAGTGGGGTAATTGGAGTCCAGCAGTGCCACGTGTCGCTTCGCGAGTGGTCCAGCAAGTTTATGTACACCAACAGTTCCATATGTCGCCTCGCCATTCGTCAAGCCGCGTCACACATGCCGTTTTTGCCAATCGATGCACGCCACGTAAGCAAACCAGTAGCGTCTCAACTACTCACGTCCAGCCACGTGGCCAAGCCAAGCTTCTCGTCTCGTCCAGTTGCTCGATCTGCTTAAGGATGCGTGCAGGTGCTGTCTCCCAGAATTTCGGTGATACTCGTGCGACTCCTCCGTGCTCTCTTGCCCGCCACGTGTTGTCTTGCCATTGGTCTAGCAAGGCACCGACTTCCAGCTCAAACGAATCACGTGTTGACATGTGTCATCATTACCCCTCACAGCACATCACCAGCACTCGTCTCGTCCAATGAGACGTTGCCACGTCATGCGGTCAACAGAATTCACCCAATCCGGTTCTGCCACATGTCAAGACCGAAAATACATAGTTTTCTCTCTCTTCCAGATACCAATTCTTAGTAGTTTTACACATTAGGACTTTAGGTATAAATAGAACATCTATTATTCATTAGAGAACTCTCTCTGCATTATTTTGTGAGTAGCCATGTCCAGCTAATCAAGTCATTGCCTAGGTCGGAGGTGAAGCAATTCAAGATTATGGATTCATAGCATAACTTGTGAGATCTTTTGTTTTATTATTTTATTTAATTTAATTTTTTCTATTTCATTGTTGTTGATTTTTATGAATATGATTTAAATCTAGGGTATGTATATGGCCTGTACATACTTTTAGGTGGATAATCTATAGTTAATTAACTCATTAGTGTTCGTAATTGTACTTTTGAGACAATATAAGTGACAAACATTCACCCGATTGCTGTCAAAACCTTTCGGTTCTTGAGTGTGCAACAATTGAATCTAGGTTAAATCGGGAGCGGATGCGATCCGGTTACTTAGGATTAGTATTCACATAAGAACTTTATTATTGCGGTTGGTGTGTTAAACCTTATGGCGGATGTCTAAGGTTATACATTATTTAGGGAAGTAGTTAATGGCGGATGTCCTAGCTATCGAGATTAGGGGAATTAGGAATTTCTGGCGGATGTCGATTTTCCATAGCTAATCTAGGGGAACTTGAATTAATAATTGTTTTGGGAAAGATTGACGACCATGATATGCCATTGAATCTTGATCTTGTCTTGTGGAACCATAGACTTAGGTATTTAAATTAATTGTTCGTAGCCCTAGATATTTATTTTAGTTATTTAATTTATTAGTAATTACATTAATTAATTAAGTCATTTTCTCTAAACCCCCATTTCTTATTTCTTTTAGAACCTTAGAAAGGCTACCAATCTCTGTGGGATCGACCCTTTGCCACTATCTGTAAATAGTTGGTTTAAGGAATTATTTCATTGACGTGTTCGGCACGCGTCACATGTTTTTAAAATGGATTTTCAAATGTCAAGTGATTACTTGAAAATTTCGGTCCTATAAGTTTAAACATTGTTAAACTATATGTGTATGCTCATATCGTACTTTGAAAATCATTGTGTTTGAAAAAGAAAAACTTGTTTTTGAAAGGTCTTTGAAATGAAAACTGCATATTTGCAGAAAAGTCCCTCGCAAATTATGAAACCGAGATTTTCCATTTTTGAGATTTCTGAAAATATCCGGACCACCCAAATAGGTTATATGACCCATAACAAACATGTATAATATGTTATATGAGGGTTGGTTAGGTCTCGGGCGCGTTAAAGGGTCGCTAACACAAGGGACAATTAATTATTTTTAAGGTCCCTGCAGTTAGCACGCTAATACTATTATTAGCGCGCTATAGCGTGCTAGGTTATAATATTAGCGCGCTAATTGCATTCCTGACTGTTTTTTTATAACGCTGAAAAATTCACTTTAATTTAAATTTTTGATGGAATCTCAGCCCTTGGATCCTATAGAACGGTCATAAACTAGTTTATAAATATATAGAACAGACTCAAACAACCAAGGCATAAAAATTAGGTTTTAAAATCAAAGAAAAACACAAGTGCTCAAATTTTTCAAGAGGAGGAGCTTGGAGTTTTCAAGTCATATTTTGAAGCTATTGATTCAACATCAAAACTAGCACTTTTGAGGCATTCTAAGGAGTACTACTACCTCTTTAAAACTAATTTTCAAGTCATCTTCTTGGGGTTGTAAGAAAGTCTTAATTTCTTAGCTTTTCTTGTGCTTAATTTATATATTCTTGTGTGATTGACTTGGGAAATTACTTGTTGTGTTATTTAACATACTTGTCTTGGGTTTTGCACTTAAACTTGATTTATTAAACCCTAGAACTGATTTGGACAAAAGTTTGCACTTAAACTTGATTTTTATCAAACTTCTTGTTCATTGGATTTGAAACTGGATTTGCTTTTATCAACTTATTTGAAACGGTTTCATACTTGAGTTTTGCATAAAATCAGTTATCTATTTGCATTTCTCAATTGTCTTCATACTTGCATGCATTAGAGTGGTTAGGCTCTAGGAGGCTTGCTTGTATTTGAACTTGATATCGCTTTACGTTGTAAAGTGTATGTAATTGTATTTATTCACATCTTGATTGTAAGACTTAGTGGGATCTAAGTCGAAAGGAAAGACCTAGTTGAGGCTAGGCATATATCCTAGTTGTGGCTAGGTGGGAAAAATCCTAGGTAGGTCTAGGTGGGGAAATCATAGTTACGACTAGGTGGTTGTATAAGACCTTATTGCGATAAGGCATTGTGTAAAAGACCTAGTTGCGGCTAGTCATTCACTAGGCTAGTTGGCTTAGGGTGTAACACTTATTGATAATATAAGTGGGATTTGAAAATCCTAACCGGGGAGGTTAGGTAGTGGATGTAGATCAGTTGGATCGAACAACTATAAATCACGTGTCTTATTTCCATCTCTTCTACCCCCTTCTTGATATCATAGCATTGATATTTACTGTTGGTGTATGCATTATTATTGTTATTTACGCATAAAGTTTTAAAAAGGTGATAATCACTTGGTAACCCTATTCACCCCATCTTGGGTGACCTTCAATTGGTATCAGAGCAAGTTATTGCTCAAAGTGTTACTAACGTATCTTTGAGTATTTTTGTGCAAGGATGCAAACTCTAGATTTTTCTCGCCTTAGGGAATGCAACTCATCCGTTCAGCCTCCCTACTTTGATGGGATAAACTATGTTTATTGGAAAGTTTGAATGAAGTTCTACATTAGAGCACAAGGTAGACATTTGTGGGATGCAATTGAAAATGGCTACACTCCACCGAACAGTCCTGAAAGAATACACCGCCGAGGAGATCAAGATTGTGCTCTCAAATGATCAAGCCGTGAATCATTTATTTTGTGCATTAAGTGAGAATGAATTCAACCGATTTAGCGCTTGTCAAACGGCCAAGGAAGTGTAGGAAAAACTTGAAGTGCATTATGAAGGTACACAAAATGTCAAGAACACTAAGTTGAGGGTTCTTGAAGAATATTATGAGACTTTTCGAGTGGAGCCCCATGAAGACATAGCCACGACCATTACAAGGTTCACGAAGCTTTTGAATGAGATCAAAAACCTTGGCAAACATTATGATCAAGAGGACTCGGTGTACAAGGTCCTTAGAGGCTTGCCTAAGGAATGGGATGCGGAAAAGTATGCTATTCAATCGGCTCAAAACCTTGGAGATTACATTTTTGATACATTATGTGGAGAATTGACGGTCCATGAATTAGAGCTAAAAGACCGTGTTAGATTGGAAACACTTAGTGGTTCGACCAAGAAAGAGTCAAAGAAGGAGCATGCCTTGAAAACTACTTGTTCACCGGCCGAAGATGATGTGAGCTCAAATGAGAGTGACTCCATTGAACAAGAAGTGGTCATGTCATCAAGAAAGCTCAAGAAGGCAACATACAAAAGAGACAAGTACAAGAAGAAGTACAAAGGTGCAAATAATGCAAACAAATCACGCGAGATGATTTGCTATAAGTGCGGCAAACCGGGACATAAAGCATTGGAATTCAAGTACATGAGAAGAAGCAAGAAATACGACTCATCATCATCATCATCATCATCATCATCTAGCTCCGACTCTGAGTCAGAAAATGAGAAGGCTATTCTTTATCTTATGGCAAGGTGTGAGGTAAGTGACTCTATCTCTTTTAATCATGATGATATAAATGCAATGGAAGATATGTATATTATTCATGACCTTAGGAATGAATTAGAAAAGGAGGTCAAAAAGACTAAGCAACTCAAAAAGAGTTTGATCAAAGCCATTAGTGAGATTGAATCTCAAAATGAGATTATTGATGATCTCCAACGTGACTTAGAATTGGTCATAAATGAGAAAAATGGCTTAGCAAAAGAAGTAGAGGACTTGACCACCACGGTGACCAAGTTCACAAGTGGTACTAAGATGTTTGACATGATGTTAGGTGCACAACGACGTGCACTCAATAAAAGAGGCATAGGTTATGGTGCAAGCCTGTTGAGCTATGGAAAGCTTTTGGCCAAATCTAAGAGATGCTTCATGTAACGGCCCAATTAGTAATTGCTGTTAATTATGATATCATTGTAGACGTGGACGCCAGTAGGGACATTCGTGGGTCCCACAGTAAGGCTGAAGTACGGCTGTATTAGGTAAATAGTATTTTGAGTATTGTTTTGTTTAATTTTGTGATGTTTATGTTAAAATAAGTTAACGACATCGCGATGTATGTAATTATATTTTAAATTGACGTGTGAGATTGTGCGTTGAGTATTCGCAACGATATGTATGTCGACGCGGGTACCGGGTAGATTAAAGAAGAAATTTTAAGTTGAGGAAAATATTACACAAATTAAATGAATTAAATGTGACAAAATAGTAAATTGGTGGGCGTCTAGGGACACGCGGGGTCGTGGTCGACATGCGTAGGTGGTACGGTAGTGTGCACGCCCGACTACGCTCGTTGGCGCGCACGACAAAATTTTAGGCGCGAAAGTATAGGCGAATATATATATATATATATGTATATATATATGTATATATAAATATATATTAAAAATCAGAAAATTAAAAAAAAAAACAGTTTTGAAAAAAAAAATCTGAAAAATTCATAGAAAATTCATATAAAATAGGAAAATTTTAGAAAAATTATATTTTGATCAAATAAAGGAATTTTGGATTTTCTCGAAATGTTGGCGAGATATAGTCGGTTTAGCCTCGAAAAATGAAAAATTGACATAATATATTAAATTAAAGCTAATTTCATGATAAATGGTAATAGGTATAATTCAGGTGATAATTTGATTTGTCGGGTGTTATTGGAGCTGAGTCGGGTTTGGTTTTCGGGACGCGGAGTGCGGATTGAGGTGTGTAGTATCCCAATTGAACTTCACTTTAGTATTTACTGTTCTATTTATTTGAATTTAGTCCTATTTATTCATTACTCTATTTCATTATTGCTTTATGGTGGCTGAGTACTCACACCTGGTGTCTTTGCGGTAGTGGAGTTACTCCTACCTGGTGTCTTTATGGTGTTGAGTTCACTCCCCACCTGGTGTTTATTCATTACGGGGCATAGAGTCCACTAAGTCATAGCACTTGTCTAGGCATACGTCGGTGAATAGACTACCCGGGTATGATAGGCTTGTGTGGGTGCGTCGTGAATGTACGCCGACCACCTAAAGGGGTCCAGGGTTACCTGTTAGAGGTGTTTTCACGGGCCGTGCCTGGGGGATAACCCGAAGTATGACTTAGTCTGATTTTTACTGTGCACGTACTTTGTTTCACTACTATAATTATGCATGCAATGATCTTTCACAGTTGTCTGTATTCTTTTGTTTCGTATGTTTATTTATAGTATTTTAAATTCCAGTATTTTATTTACGTAATTACTTGGTGAATTTCCTTGGGATTACTCACTCTGGACTCGTCATCTGGTTTTTGTGATGGCTTGAGTGCAGATCCTAGTACGAGTCGAGGGAAGGGCAAGCTTGAGGACTACGTAGATTGACAGCTCTATCCCTACTCATCTGTTTGTTTATTTTTCTTGTTTTATGCTGGGTTTTGGGTTTTGAGAGGCAGATATGACCTGTATATAAATTGTAGGCCATAGTTTTGATATTTTGAGGATCTCAGGATGATATGTATTTGACGTACATTTAGTATGGTTTCCACTTAGGTATTAAGCTCATAAAATACATGTTAAACCTTTATGTTGTTAATTAAATTTTCCACTGTGTAATTTGAGGTTAAATGATATTAAAGGAACTTAAGTTAACTTTAATCAGTAATTATTAACACATAACATCAAAGTTAATCGGAAATTAATTGATGATGGATAATTGGGCGTGGGACACAGCTGGCTGTTACGTGGTCAGTTGTGGGCCTACGTGGCCTCCCGTGGCAGACCAATGTAGAATTTGGGGTCGAAACATTTTGGTATCAGAGCTTAGGTTTTAGGAACCTAAAGGATGAAGCGTGGGTTATTATTAACTCTGATACTATTACATTTTGTATCAGAGCCTATGTTTGTGAAACTTTAGGCTTGATTGGAGACTGAATAAGAGCATAAACTTTAATAAATTTAGATGTGGAAACCACAAGTGAATGATTAAAGCTTTAGTTGGGAAGTGATGTGAGTCGGGTAGATTTGGGAAATTACATACGTATGTTTTGATTTTGTAATACATATTATACGCGTATATATTAAGTCTGATCCAATGCACGTTGGATGTGCAGTTTATGATGGACGGACAAACTCCTACTACTCCGCCGACTACACAGCAGGAGGTTGGGGAGACTAGTGGTCTTACTACTAGCGAGGCAGCGAATTTACGAGCTATGGTGCAGAGAGTGATGGAGCAGCAGTTACTACAACAGGCACAGATGGCTGAGTTGATGGAGTATATCCAGAGTTCGAGGATACCAGCAGTAGCACCCACTACTGAGTTAGTTACGTCTACCACTCTAGCAGTGATTGCACCGGTAGTTGACACACAGGCACCAGTGATAGAGACAGTGATAGAGAGGGTTTAGCCTATTATAGCACCAGCTGAGACTACTGATGTCACGCCTAATACTATAGAGCAACAGGTAGTGGCTTCGACTGCCAGGAGTAGGATGTTAGAGGCAGCGAAGATGGTGAAAGATTTCATGAGGTTTAACCCTACATACTTTATTGGAGTCAGTGATCTTGAGGTTGCAGGATGTTGGTTGATGACACACAGACGATTACATCAGCTGCTAGAGGTACCCAAGGCAGATCAGGCACGTATCTCAGGGTACTGTTTGAGGGGTCAGGCATCGATTTGGTGGACTACCTACACTGACACTCACACCATATCATCGACGTGGGCAGAGTTTCGACAACTATTTTTAGATGAGTATATTCCCACAGAGGTACAGTTGAGGTTGAGAGAGGAGTTTTTGGCACTGAGACAGGGTACTATGTTAGTTTCTTAATATATGGACCGATTCAGGTACCTTATGATGTATGCCATGGACGTGGCGAACATTGAGAGACTCCAGATCTACTATTTCATTCAGGGACTAGATGAGAGGATCATAGGCGTGATTGTCGCGAGTGGTGGTGAGACTTTACAGAATGTTTACGATAGGGCTTTAGATCGCGAGACTTATTTGCGACATAGAGGCGAGTTGGTAGATAGGTCTGGGCAGAGTTTTTGGTCTGATCAGGGACCGAAGAGATAGAGAGATCAATCTGAAAAGCAGAGGCAGGATCAGCAGGGTCAACGGAGAGTTTGGTAGGATCAGGGTCGACATGATAGACATCTCGAGCAGCAGAGAGGAGATAGGAGGCAGGTGGTGTATGCTACTACACAGGCACCTGTGGAGCAATCACGATAGCATGTGAGGGATGGAGGAGGTCGTGGCAGGGGACAGAGAGGTCAAGGACGTGACAGGGATTAGGTACCGGTAGTATCACAGTCGGGTTGGCAGGAGACGCACCGATGTTTTAGATGCCATCAGGTCGACCATATACAGAGTAATTGTCCGATGTCAGCTTCATCCTTACGACCACAGATTGAGCCAGCTAGGGAGAGAGTTCATGCTGCTGCTACACCTACTATCGTACAGCCAGATCGTAGTGCGACTTGTCAGCTTGTTGAGGGTATGTTGTCTATTTGTGATGTCTTCATGTATGTATTATTTGATTCAGGTAATACTTTATCTTTTATATAGGGACATAGGGTCGGACAGTTAGGATTATAGGCTGAGACTTTAGACCCACATCTTGTCCTTAGTACTGCTGTTGGGGATAAGATTTACCCTAACCGGATATACCAAAATTGTGTGGTAGAGGTTGAGGAACCCCAGTTACCTGTCGACTTTCGTGTCCCAGAGTATTTAGAGTTTGATGCTTTATTGGGTATGGATTGGTTATCAGCATATCGCGCATACATTGATTGTTTTGGTAAGACGGTAGTATTTGATATTGAGGGCATTCCAGTATTTACTTTTGTTGGTATGGCGTCAGACTTACTGATTACCAGAGATAGATTAGCTACGACTCAGGAGATGGAAGCATTTAAGACGGTGGTTGAGCCAGACCTGAGACCAGAGGTTAGAGTAGATGATGTCCCAGTAGTGTGTGAGTTTCCTGAGGTGTTTTCCAGAAGATTTGCCAGGTTTACCACCTCCTAGAGCAGTTGAGTTCATTATTGAGTTGATTCCAGGGACACAGCCGATATATAGCCGACCATATAGGATGTCAGCGTCCGAGCATGGAGAGTTGAGGTCCCAATTAGAGGAGTTGTTACAGAAGGGTTTTATTCATCCCAGTATGTCTCCTAGGGGCGCACCAGTCCTTTTTGTTAGGAAAAAGGATGGTTCTATGAGGATATGCGTAGATTACAGGAAACTAAATCAGGTGACGATTCGAAATCGTTATCCACTTCCTAGGATTGATGATTTATTCGATCAATTGGCTGGTGCTAAGTTTTTCTCGAAGATTGATTTACGATCTGGTTATCATCAGTTGAGGACTCGGGAGAGTGATATCGAGAAAATGGTGTTTAGCACGCGCTATGGATTGTTTGAGTTCACAGTCATGCCATTTGGGGTGACTAATGTGCCGGCTATCTTTATGGATTTGATACACCGAGTATTGAGGCCATTTTTGGATCGTTATGTGATTGTATTCATCGATGATATCTTAATATAAAGTAAGACTCGTGTGGAGCACGAGAGACACCTCAGAGATAGTTTGATGACATTGAGGGAGCACCGATTATACACTAAGTTCAACAAGTGTGCTTTCTGGCTGAGTGAGGTGAAATTTCTAGGACATGTCATTAGTAGTCAAGGGATATCTGTTGATGGAGACAAGATTCGAGCGATCATTGATTGGAGGACACCTGAGTCAGTTTCGGACATTCGTAGTTTCTTAGGGCTTGCAGGCTATTACCGGCGATTTGTGTAGGACTTTTCTTTGATTGCAGCGCCAATGACGAGGTTGACCAAGAAATATGTCAAGTTTGAGTGGTCTGAAGACTGTGAGGCAGCATTTTTAAAGTTGAAGAGGAAGTTGACTTCTGCGCCAGTGTTGGCTTTACCTGTGGCAGGGAAAGGCTTCTCGGTCTATACAGATGCTTCTAGAACTGGGTTGGGATGCATGTTGATGCAGGAAGGACACCTAGTTGCTTATTTATCGAGGCGATTGAGACCCCACGAGGGGAATTATCCAGTGTATGATTTAGAGCTAGCCGCAGTTGTGTTTGTGCTCAAGGCTTGGCGACATTATCTTTATGGAGAGCGATTCATGTTATTCACAGATCATCAGAGCTTGAAGTATTTATTTACTCAGAAAGATCTGAATATGCGACAAAGACGGTGGCTCGAGTTACTGAAAGACTACGACTTCGCGATTGAGTACCATCCTGGGAAGGCGAATGTGATTGCTGATGTATTGAGCCGTAGTGGTGTAGAGAGTCACACTGTGCTGCGACAGATGACACATGAGTATGGATTGCTGGAGGTTGCGACAGTGTTGTGTTTGTTAGATGCTCTCGCTGATGTTCATATCTGTTACCAGATGCGTGTTCCTGTTGTGTCGTTAGAGAGGGTCACAGAGTGGCAAAGGGCTGACGGACATTTTGTTCGCTTCAGTTGTCTGGCTCAAGATTCGGATTGCACAGATTGGTCTGGTGGTTCAGACGAGTGCTTGAGACACAGGGGCAAGTTGTGGTTACCTGAGGTGCAGGAACTACGTGATAGCATTCTTGAGGACGCACACCGTTTGCGGTATATAGTTCATCCTGGCAGGACCAAAATGTATCATGATTTGTGACTTTATTTTGGTGGTCGGGGATGAAGGCCGATGTGGGTTCATATGTTAGGGCTTGTCATATTTGTCAGCAGGCTAAGGCCGAGCATAGGAAACCAGCTGGATTGTTACAGCCACTGCCCATTCCACAGTGGAAATGGGAGCATGTTACGATGGATTTTGTCAGTGGTTTGCCATAGACTACGAGGCATCATGATGCTATTTGGGTTGTTATTGATAGATTGACGAAGTCTACACACTTCATCCCTATATCAATGAAGTATTCGTTTCCTCAGCTGAGTATTATTTTTGAGCGAGAGATCGTTAGATTACATAGAGTGCCGATATCTATTGTGTCTGATAGAGATCCCAGGTTGACTTCGAAGTTATGGGAGAGCATGCAGGAGCAGTTTGGCACTAGACTCCAGTTCAGTACGGCTTATCATCCTCAGACGGACAGTCAGTCAGAGAGATTGATACAGATATTGGAGGACATGTTCAGAGCATGCATGTTGCAGTTTGGAGGTGCTTGGGAAGAGTATTTGCCATTGTGCAAGTTCGCGTACAACAACAACTAAGTATTGGTATGCCACCATTTGAGGCTTTGTATGGTAGACCTTGCAGATCACCAGCTTGTTGGGCAGCACTTGAGGATGTGGCAGTGATTGGACCTGAAGTTGTTGTTGATCATACTGAGAAGATTCAGCAAATTAGGTTGAGATTGCAAGCAGCTCAAGATAGGCAAAAGAAGTATGCCGATAGGTATCTTGAGGCTTTGAGTTATGATGTGGATGACTTGGTGTATTTGAAGGTTTCACCTTGGAAAGGTCATCAGAGGTTTGGGATCAAGGGGAAACTAGCACCGAGGTATATTGGACCTTTCAGAGTTATAGCACGTGTTGGGACAATAGCATACAGATTGGAGTTGCCATCAGAGTTAGCAGGTGTTCATCCAGTGTTTCACGTGTTTATGTTGAGGTTAGCTAAGTCAGGACCGAGGCCGATGGTGGATATTAGACAGATTGAGGTTCGTCCTGACGTTACATATGAAGAGCAACCTGTAGAAATTGTGGATCGCAGGATACAAACTCTGAGGAACAGGGAGATTCCGAAGGTGTTGGTACGATGACAGCATCACGGGACTGATGGTCTCACCTGGGAGCTCGAGTCGACTATGAGACGGAGATATCCTCAGTTATTTACTGGTGAGTGTTTATTATAACTTAAATTTCGGGACGAAATTTCAAATTAGTTGGGAAGAACTGTAACGGTCCAATTAGTAATTGCCATTAATTATGACATCATTGTAGGCGTGGACGCTAGCGGGGACGTTCGTGGGTCCCACAGTGAGGCTGAAGTACGACCGTATTAGGTAAATAGTATTTTGTGTGTTGTTTTGTTTAATTTTGCGATGTTTATGTTAAAATAGGTTAACGGCATCGCGATATGTGTAATTATATTTTAAATTGACGTATGAGATTGTGTGTTGAGTATTCGTATCGATATGTGTGTCGACGCGGGTACCGGGTAGATTAAAGATGAGATTTTAAGTTGAGGAAAATATTATACACATAAAATGAATTAAATGTGACAAAATAGTAAATTGGTGGGCGCCTAGGGACACGAGGGGTCGTGGTCGACACGCGTAGGTGGTACGGTAGTATGCACACCCGACGGTAGTGTGCACACCCGAGTACGCTCGTTAGCGCGCACGACAAAATTTTAGGCACGAAAGTATAGGCGAATAAATATATATATATTTATATATATATATGTATATAAGGAATTTAATATATATAAATATATATTAAAAATAAAAAAATTAAGAAAATAATTGTGAAATGACCAAAAAGGGTATTAGAGTGTGAAGGAGGAGGATAAGATCATAGGGGTAAAATGGTCATTTTACCCCAAAATTTGATAAACACCATCACCGTCACCACAGTTTCTCATTTTTTTCACTGTTTCGATTGATCGAAGTTGAGATCGAGAGGAGGAAATCGAGAGAAACAGGAAGAGAGATTTAGCTCGTGTTGGAGAGGCGAAAGAGGTGAGTTGTTGGTGTTGTTTTTGTTGTTGTTGTTGTATGTTGTTGGCGGGTGTGTTGGTGTGGTGGTTCGGTGGTGGCGGGGTGGAACTTGGGAGCTCGAATGAACTGCAAGAGCAGTTCGTCCGAGGAGGGAGACGACACCTATGTCGTCTCCCCTCTCCCTCTCCCTCTCCCAATTCATAAAACAAAATGTCTTCTGTGGGAACAGAGCAACGCTCTGTTCCAACGAAGAAGAAGGGGCCGGTTCGGCTCGGTTGAGTCAAACCCGGTTCGGCCCAGTTCAGGTCGAACCGCCCCTCATTAATTAATTAAAAAAAACATTTTTGAAAAAAAAATCTGAAAAAATCATAGAAAATTCATATAAAATAGGAAAATTTTAGAAAAATTATATTTTGATCAAATAAAGGAATTTTGGATTTTCTCGGAATGTTGGGGAGATATAGTCGGGGTTTTAGCCTCGAAAAATAAAAAATTGACATAATATATTAAATTGAAGCTAATTTAATGATAAATGGTAATAGGTATAATTCGGGTGATAATTTGATTTGTTGGGTGTTATTGGAGCTGAGCCGGGTTTGGTTTTCGGGACGTGGAGTGCGGATTGAGGTGTGTAGTATCCCAATTGAACTTCACTTTAGTATTTACTGTTCTATTTATTTGAATTCAGTCCTATTTATTTATTACTCTATTTCATTATTGCTTTACGATGGCCGAGTACTCACACCTGGTGTCTTTACGGTAGTGGAGTTGCTCCTACCTGGTGTCTTTATGGTGTTGAGTTCACTCCCCACCTAGTGTTTATTCGTTACGGGGCATAAAGTCCACTAAGTTATAGCACTTGTCTAGGCATACGTCGGTGAATAGACTACCCGGGTATGATAGGCTTATGTGGGTGCGTCGTGAATGTATGTCGACCACCTAGAGGGTCCAAGGTCACCCGTTAGAGGTGTTTTCATGGGCCGTGCCTGGGGGATAGCCCGAAGTATGACTTAGTCTGATTTTTACTGTGCACGTACTTTGCTTCGCTACTATAATTATGCATGCGATGATCTTTCACAGTTGTCTGTATTCTTTTGTTCTGCATGTTTATTTATAGTATTTTAAATTTCAATATTTTATTTACGTAATTACTTGGTGAATTTCCTTGGGATTACCCACTTTGAACTTGTCATCTGGTTTTTGTAATGGCTTGAGTTCAAATTCTGGTACGAGTCGAAGGAAGGGCAAGCTTGAGGATTGCGTAGATTGACAGCTATATCCCTACTCTTATGTTTGTTTATTTTTCTTGTTTTTTGCTGGGTTTTGGGTTTTAAGACGTAGATATGACCTGTATATAAATTGTAGGCCATATTTTTGATATTTTGAGGATCTTAGGATGATATGTATATGATGTACATTTGGTATAGTTTCTACTTAAGTATTAAGCTCATAAAATACATATTAAATCTTTATGTTGTTAATTAAATTTTCCGCTGCGTAATTTGAGGTTAAATGATATTAAAGGAACTTAAGTTAACTTGAATCAGTAATTATTAACATATAACATCAAAGTTAATAGGAAATTGATTGATGATGGGTAATTGGGTGTGGGACACAGCTGGCGGTTACGTGGTCAGTTGTGAGCCCACGTGGCCTCCCTTGGCGGACCAATGTGGAATTTGGGGTCGCTACACTTCAAATGCAATAGATCTTATAATGTTGGCAAATGTGCCCTAAATAAGACCAATAAAGGTAAACTAGCATAGGTAGAAAAGAGTGTATATGATACAAATTTTATGGAACACAAAGGTGTATGAGTATCAAAGTCCATGATTCATAAAGTGAATTAGATTCACTTAGGAACATGAATGTGCTAAAACGATAGATTAATATATAGGAGTTAAGCAATGATAGGTCTTGCATTAGTCACATACACATAGCATGCCTATATTATTAGTTTTGATGTCATGATTGCATTTCATATACATTATATGTAGGACCATAATGAATTAATACAATGTAGCCAAGCACTTTTAGGCCAAAGTCATTGACATGACATGAGTTGGGAATTTCTCATAAATCAAACCTTCTACACATGTTTTAAGTGTTTTAATCATCTTTATATGGTGTTAATGAAGTGTCCATGGAGCTTGAGGTAAATCGGAGTTGTGTGTCAAAAACTCAAAATTTTATTTCTGAAATTCCAGAGAGGAATTAGTGCGATAGGTATTTCAATTAGCGCGCTAGATCTGTCAATTAGCGCGCTAATACCCCCTGGCCCAGTCTGCTAAACCGAGTTCCTATATGAATTTTTTTTGGGGAAGAACTATAGATAGCGTGAATGAGATATTTTTTTAGAGGGAGAATTATAGATACGGGGAGACTTCACACCCATTTTTGTTGGTATCTAAATTCTTTTTAGTAAGACATGTACCCAAAATTATAAATATATTGGTATCACAATCTTGAACATGCAATGTTGATAGGGGAAGCTTATACTTTTAATTATTTCCTTAAGCTTAAATATGATGCATATTGATAGGGGGAGCCCTTATTTGGTATCATTTTCATAAAATGAGGGAGCCTTTCTTCTGGTATCATGATTTTACGTGCCCCACTTTTTGATGGTATCAAACGGGGGAGAAAGAGTGTTGAACTTGAGAGAGTATAAATTTTGTATAACCATTAATGTGATGTTCATACAATTGTATTATGTTTTATGCTTGTCAAGTTCACATTATTTGTTATCATCAAAAAGAGGGAGATTGTTGGACTAAGTGGTTAGTCACTCTAACTCTAACCGGGATTTTGATGGAAACAAACAAGGTGAAAATATACTAATAAGTTTATCAAGTGTATTTCAATTTCGTCAAAGGTTGCGAAACATCACATCACGGGCATTTGAGCATTCAAGCCATTCAAGTTCAAGACTCGGCATACATAAAGGAATGAAGACGAAAGATCAAGACCACGAGTTGTAAAATTGATGTAATGTATTCAAGTTTACTTACGCAAGCCTATTGCATTAGTTCATGCACATCGTGTTTTTAAAATGGATTTTCAAATGTCAAGTGATTACTTGAAGATTTCGGTCCTATAAGTTTAAACAATGTTAAACTATATATGTATGTTCATATCATATTTTGAAAATCATTGTGGAAGCTTATGAAAAAGAAAAACTTGTTTTTGAGAGGTCTTTGAAAAGAAAACCGCATATTTGCAGAAAAGCCCCTCGCAAATCATGAAATCGAGATTTTTCATTTTCAAGATTTGTGAAAATATCCGGACCACCCAAATAGGCTATATGACCCATAACAAATATATATAATACATTATATGAGGGTTGGTTGGGTCTCGGACGTGTTAAAGGGTCGTTAACACAAGGGAAAAAATTAATTATTTTGAGGTCCCTACAGTTAGCGCGCTATGTGCAGAGTTAGCGCGCTAGGTCATAATATTAGCGCTCTAATTGCATTCCTGACAGCTTTTTTATAAAGTTGAAAAATTCACTTTAATTTGAATTTTTGTTGGAATCTCAGCCCTTAGATCCTATAGAACGGTCATAAACCCTAAAACCAAGACACAAAAATTAGGTTTTGAAATCAAAGAAAAACGCAAGTGCTCAAATTTTTCAAGAGGAGGAGCTTGGAGTTTTCAAGTCATATTTTGAAGCTGTTGATTCAACATCAAAAGCAACACTCTTGAGACATTCTAAGGAGTACTACAACCTCTCTAAAACTGATTTTCAAGTCATCTTCTTGGGGTTGTAAGAAAGTCCTAATTTCCTAGCTTTTCTTGTGCTTAATTTATATATTCTTGTGTGATTGACTTGAAAAATTACTTGTTGTGTTATTTAACACACTTGTCTTGGGTTTTGCACTTAAACTTGATTTATTAAACCTTAAGACTGATTTGGACAAAAGTTTGCACTTAAACTTGATTTTTATCAAACTTCTTATTCATTGGATTTGAAACCAGATTTACTCTAATCAACTTATTTGAAAGGGTTTCATACTTGAGTTTTGCATAAAATCAGTTATCTATTTGCATTTCTCAATTTTTTTCATACTTGCATGTATTAAAGTGGTTAAGCTCTAGGAGGCTTGCTTGTATTTGAACTTAGTATCGCTTTACGTTGTAAAGTGTATTTAATTGTATTTATTCAAATCTTGATTGTAAGACTTAGTGGGATCTAAGTCGAAAGGGAAGACCTAGTTGAGGCTAGGCATATATCCTAGTTGCGGCTAGGTGGAAAAAATCCTAAGTAGGTCTAGGTGGGGAAATCCTAGTTGCGGCTAGGTGGTTGTATAAGACCTTATTGCGATAAGGCATCGTGTAAAAGACCTAGTTGAGGCTAGGCATTCACTAGACTAGTTGGCTTAGGATGTAATACTTATTGATAAGATAAGTGGGGTTTGAAAATCCTAATCGGGGAGGTTAGGTAGTGGATGTAGATCTGTTGGATCGAACCACTATAAATCACGCGTCTTATTTCCATCTCTTCTACCCCCTTCTTGATTGCATAGCATTGATATTTATTGTTGGTGTACGCATTATTATTGTTATTTATGCATAAAGTTTTAAAAAGGCGATAATCACTTGGTAACCCAATTCACCCCCCTCTTGAGTGACCTTCATGAGCATGCATGTTGAATCTTTACTTTTTTAATGGTTTCGATGATGAATATGAAGTGTCTAGCGCTTGTTGATATTGGAGGATGTTCTAAACCCTTAGTGGAGGTGAACAAGGGTTTAGGGGATGAAGGAGAGGGTTTTCCTAAGTTGGGAAACCTAGAGATTTTTGGGTTTTTGCACACAGCAGGGTGGACAATCCAGCCAGCACGTTGGGTGTTTGGGCAGCCAAAACCTGCAATTTCTCCCAATTTCCTCCAACACCCTAAATCAATCTTAACCCTATTTACCTAGCCTAAACCCCTATAAAGTGTCCCGAACATAATCTAAGCCATGTGTAATCGCGCTAGGGACCAAAAGGGAGTTCTCAAGAGTCCAATAACGGGGTTTTATGTGTTGGGAGGCCGAAAATAGCTAGAAAAATTGCGTGAACTTATGAGTAAACAGAAAATAGCTGGATTATAAGAACAAAATGGAGATTTCAAATATACTATTAATTTTCAAATATCAAAACTATTTGCACGTCGAAAAATCAATTTTTCAGTTTTATCCTAAAAACCTCAATTTTTTCCAAAACATGCAAAATCAAAAATTGGGTTTTGGGGACCTCATTCATGGCTTTCAAATTGATGAAAACAACATAATTGATACTTAAAATCGATTTGGTACAAAAGCCCTATTACTTCATACCCATAATTCAACAAATTGAGCATGGAATTTGAAGTTTCTCACCTAGGTTCTCATGGTTTGATCCCCTAGCTATGAACCCTTGTCGTGTTTGTTCCTTTGATGCTCTCCTACTTGACACTCTCAAATTTCTCGTGCAACTCTAAATGTTTTTTTTTGTTTGGTTTTCATGCAAATGAAAGTGGAAAGCTTAAGTTTGGCTTTTATAGTGGTTGATTTCATAAAATGTGTTGAACATATTTTTAGGCCAATCTAATGGACCTATCTAACTCCTATATATCGACTAATTCAGCTCAAGTGACTATAACTTTTACACCAACTTGCATGTGAATGTGTGGTTACACGGATCTCGAGGCATATCCTTATGCTATTTATTTAATATTCAAACTATAGGCTACTAATTTGATTTGCATTAAATAAATAATTTAGGCTATGTGCTTGGTCACTTAAATCAATATTAAAATTAAATAAGACTTACCAGAAGACTAGCTACCCGGTCTCCCGACTTGCACGCAACTCGAGGCGTGTCCCCGTTTGTGTCTCGACGTGTACTACCCCATAAACTGACTTAATTAGTCTACACATTTACATAACACTAGACATACATCACAACAAATATAATATATTACTCGATCCCTGAGCCAAGTGTTGGTCTGCATACCCGTTCTTGGCCATGTCATGGATCGGTGACCCCAATTACGGCCAAATCTATTATTAGAAATTTGGGTCATTACAACTTCCAAGTCTCGGTAGTTAACGTACGACCATTAACTACCTCCCTAACCAAGCACATAACCCTAGACTCACTCGAATTGGGTTTAATGCGTTGATCGCATAGGGCTTTGTGAAGGCACTACACCTAGATGACCGGATCACTAGTGCTCTCGATTTAGCCGAGATCCTTAAGGTATTAATAACAATAGGTGATCAACCTAATATGTATGGGATGACCCTTCATATACAATCAAATCTAACACTGGATGAAGTTCATTGCCAAAGAAAATAAGTCATAGAAGAAAATCAATGTAAAATAGATTAAATAAACCACATGATGAATTCCAAAGTTGAAGACTTCGTTCGATCCATCTCCGACCTAGATCAAGATGATTAGCCTGACATTGTCAAGCAAAAATAACTTTTTTCTATGAGTTCTGGTGTAAACAAGAGATTCCAAAACATAGAACAACTTAATTACTATTTATATGAAACAACTAAAGTGGGTTTCAACCTAAAAACTTCAAAAAATGAGGAATTTTTTAGTTTAAGGGGTTGACGTCGCGCCTCACGCCGCACCCTTTAGATGCCACGACATCCATGGAAGCATGTAAAACAGTGAGCTTTCTGGTCAGGACGTCGTGGCTTACATTTTGAGAATTTATACTTGGCGTCGTCCTCGATGGCGTCGAAATCTATTCCAACTTGCAATGCAATTTTAAACTATTTAGACGCCAAACTTGAAGATGCTCATGAGACATAAAAATGTTCAGCTCGGAGTCTACTTTCCAATGAAAGAAATGGAAAGTCATTTAGTTTTGAAATGAGGATGTTATGTCTTTTATACTGAAGTAAGGTTATTAAGAAACTTGACCAAGTTTGCCAACTTGGTGTCGCGCAATCCCGAACTTTGCACTTTCTTCCTCGAGTACCGTATTTGCTTCATATTCATGTTCTAGGCTCGAAATACCTGGAATCCACAAAAGTGAGTTTATCACCACAAATGAGATAATGGAAATCCTATAATACCTAAATTACTACACTAAACAATGAAAAAATTATACACTTCACCCAACTACCACCAAACTTTAAGACACAAACTGGAAGCATGTCCTTTAGGACCATAATTATTCACTCAATCTGCCCATCAGTTTGAGGATGATATGTCATACTGAGGTTGAGAGTGGTTCCCAGCTGTCTCTGCAACTCAATCCATAGTTTAGACGTGAATCTCAGATTTTTATCCAAAGTAATCGACACTAGAACACCACGGAACCTCAACAACTCACGTACGTATATCTCGCATAACCACTCTAGAAGATCTTATATAGAAACTGGCAAGAAATGTGCAGATTTGGTCAACCTATCAACTAAACTCAGACTACATCATGTTTACACTGTCTCAGAGGCAAACCGAAAATAATATCCATCGATATACGCTCCCATTTCCACTCAAGAATCGAAAAACAATGCAATAACCTCCAAGCTTCCTATGTTCAGCCTTAAGTGTAATGACCCCAGTTCCCAATAAAAATGGGTCCTGCCTGGCTTAGACCTACGTGAACCCCTGAGTTCACACTCGCAAAGTCAACGCATTCTAGTCGACCTCAAATTCTCAATTCATTATTTAATCATCAATTTAAAAGTGTAAGTTATTGGATTATATATGTATCATGAAATTTGCAACTGAAATCAACTATATTAAACTAATAACTTAATAAAGGGAAAATCAGGAAAACAACCTATAGTGTGGAAACCATAAGAATGGATAAACATGTAAATCTGGTGACAATGTAGCAATGTGATAATACATGAAATCCCTAGTCACTCAATCCCAAAATGTATCCCAGTGTATTACATAAACATAATATACAATAGTCACAATACAAAAAGGCAACACCTATAGTAGAGTAAAGGAAAGAACTGCTCTGAGAGTCCTCAGAGGAAGTCACCTAGCATCAGCTCCTTACCCTTGCTCGTCTCTGCCCTATCTGTACCCACTGTTTCAAACTAAACAGTGAGTACGTGATAAAATTGAAAGTATAGCCAGAAGAATATAAACATTAATTCATGATTGAACAATAAAGCAGTCTAAGAATCATGCGGTATTCAAAAGGTAGTAAATAACACAAATTGCATGATAAATAGACTGACAAATGATTCAATGATATACGAGTATTTATCGAGTCAAAAGAGTCTCATAAGTGGTTAATATCTATAACATATCCACATCCACATCCACATCCACAACCATATCCACATCTACAACAAATGCACAATAATCCAGTACTCTCGGTGAAACTCAATATTAGCTGGGTGGACAACACTTCTGAAGAAGTGTTCATGTTAGCCCAGCTAATATGAACCCAGGAGTACCTTTACAAGATACTTACGCTAAAGACACTCAACCAAGGAATATAAGAATGGAATTCCAATAATTGCTCAATTTAATAAAAACAACAATAATGAAAAATGAATTACTATGCACCTTCTTACTAGCTTACTAACGTACCTCAAACAAATCGCATAAACGCCGATCCTTGCACAACTCTAACTTGTCAAATTGATTTCCTAAATCCCTGGCAATCATTTAAGCCCAATGTGGTTGAATTAGAGTCATTCCATAACCCTAGATAAACCCCAAAGTTTCTTAAAAGTTTTGAAAATTATTTGAAAATTTTTAGGTTGACACTATTCCTGATGCCGTAGGTGACGCCGCTAAGGGTTAAATTCCATGACGTCACATAAAGTGTGGTTTTAACCTCACAGGTTGGGACACTGCAAGTGACACCTCTTTGCTTTTGGCCCACGACATCATTTAAAGCGTCAAATTCCCCTATTCGTTTCTGGTTTGCACGCCGTGATCGACGTTGTGGGAGAAACCCTCTGCGACGTGACACCCTGAACTCATTTCCGAGGTTTTTCAGAACACCGACATGTGTCGCCGTGTTTCGAGCCTATGTCTTAGGGACGTCCAAAACCATTCAAAAAAAACCTTGCCTCAAAACCCAGACAAATGCCCGATTCGAAAATTACTTGAAAAATCCAAAAAATTCCAATAGCTAACAAACTCCCAAAATAATTCCCAGAAGATCATTAGATTAACACTTAAATTACAATTCCATCATTCAATTTCAAACACATAGAAATCCCAAAAATATCGTCCGAAATCATTGCGATGAAAAACTACGAAACTACCGACAAAACATAGGGAATCACGAGAGGAGTCGGGATCTTACTTTCTAATGCGTAGTCAATCGATCCTCATCGTGAATGTGAGCGCGAAAAGTTTGAAACCCAACGTATACACCGTTCTTTTATTTAAATAGAGAAGAAAATAAGAGAGATGAGAAAGAAAAGGTGATGGGTTTATATACTCCCTCATCATCATCTAATACACACGTATCTCGAGGCGTGTCTTATGTCTCTCCTTCAATCCAACCACCAACTATAACACAATCTTGTGACTCCACTAGGTGACTTGAACCTAATAACTAAGCCATTTCTCGCTCCCACCTCACGTTATCAAACTCGTACCACTTCACGACTCGCACGTTGCGCATTCCTAAACACAACAATGCACTCGCATATTAATTGATAAGTCAGTATTTATAGGATTTAATAGCCTATTTTAGTATAGTTTAGTGTAGAAGTTTATAAAATATATATCTAATTATATTTACTTTTAGTTTTTAGGTGAAACGGAGTGCACGGTTCGATCCGGGGTAGAAAAATATTCAAAATAGAGTATTTACTTGCAGTATTCGGATACCGGGAGAGTTTGTCTCGAAATATACATCGACAGTGGGATAATTGTAGTCTAGTACTTTAAAACACGGTGGTAATGTACACAGTAGCGCCACGTGTCAGAATTTCATTTGCCAAGCCGCATCACTGAGCTCGTTCCCACCAATCAGAGCGTGCCACATCATCACTTCAGTAGTGCCTCAGCCAATCAGAAGCCGCCACGCAACCTCTCAAGGTTCTCTTCATGTCCAGCCCGTCGATTTGCCTCGAGATGCGTGCTGGTGCTATATCCCAGATCTTCGCACGAACTCGCGCGAGCTTCCTTCCCGTGCCTGGACCGCCACGTGTCGACTGCACAACCCTTCTTACGCACGTCACTGCTCACCTTCTAGGCAATGAATGCTCGCCACGTCACTGGGACCACAGCACTCTCGACAAATGAACAGCTGACACGTTAGCAAAGCCCAGAAAACTAGCAAATAAGCTCCTGTTACGTGTCCAAGTTCGAAAAAACTCAGAAAACAGTTTCTCTCTCTACCAGACTCCAATTCCTAGTAGTTTTACACATTAGGACCTTAGGTATAAATAGAACATCTATTATTCATTAGAGAGACTTTTTGCATTATTTTTATTAGGAGTTTTATGAAGAATATGTCTAGCTAATCAAGTCATTGCCTAGGTCAGAGGTGAAGCAATTCAAGACTATGGATTCATGGCATAACTTGTGAGATCTTTTATTATTTAATTTAATTTAATTTCTTCTATTTCAATGTTGTTGATTTTAATGAATATGGTTTAAACTTAGGGTATGTATGTGGCCAGTGCATGCTTTTAGGTGGATAGTCTATAGTTAATTGACTCATTAGTATCCGTAATTGTACTTTTGAGACAATATAAGTAACAAACATTCACCCGATTACCGTCAAAACCTTTCGGTTCTTGAATGTGTAACAATTGAATCTAGGTTAAACTGGGAGTGGACGCGATCTGGTTATCTAGGATTAGTATTCCCATAGAACTTTATTATTGCGGTTAATGTGTTAAATCTTATGGCGGATGTCTATGGTTATACATTAATTAGAGAAGTAGTTAGTGGCGGATGTCCTAGCTATCGAGATTAGGGGAATTAGGAATTTCTGGCGGATGTCGATTTTCTATAGCTAATCTAGGAGAAATTAAATTAATAATTGTTTTCGGAAAGATTGACGACCATGATATGCCATTGAATCTTGATCTTGTCTTGTGGAACCATAGACCTAAGTATTTTCTTTCATTGATATTATTCTTGCAATCTTGATTCCTGCTATTTTTATTTTAATTGTTTGCTCTAAAACTTCTTTTTAAAAACCCCCATTTTTAGTTAACTTAGAGTGAAACTCAAGTCCTGTGGATTCGACTCCATATTTACCGCTACTACACCCTTGTGGGATTGGTAACTCAATTACGGATTATATTTGGCACGCACGACACGTGATCAAATTTTGGCGCCGTTGTCAGGGACTTAGTATTTCATTCTGAACTTAGATTTCTTTTTCTTTTTCTTAGTTTTATGCTCTCACGACTCACTCGGTCAAAATCGACTGGTTCACTGTTACCTTTCGATCCTGAATCGAAGAGTACATTTCGTAGGTTTAATAGAGAGACCCAACCTAGGCAACAACAAGGCCAAAGTCCTCCAGAAATGGCTAACAATCACCAAATCACTATGGGGCATGGTAATGAAGAGCTTCAAGCTTTTTTGGCACAACAACCCCTCTACATCAACTATCCGGATAATGCTGGAGATTTTGAGTTTAGGTCAGGGTTCATTCATCTCTTACCATCCTTTCATGGTGGCAAGAATGAAGACCCTGTTACTTTTCTGAAGGAGTTTCAGACTAACTGCAAGTCTATGAAACCCTCTAATGCGGATGAATGGCTTTCCTACCTTCCGCCTGGCTGCATTAACTTCTGGAACGAGATGAAAAATGCGTTTTAAATGAATATTTCCCTGAGGATAGAGTTGCTCAGTTTATCAAGGACATTTGCAGCATCAAAATGAAGTCGGGTGAATCATTTGGTGAATATTGGGACCGCTATAAGCGATTAATTGCTAGTTGCCAGTAGCATGGCCAATCTGAGAAGGCCATAGCTCATTTCTTCTATGTTGGCATGTCACCTATAGAACGACGCATAATTGATTATGCGTGTGGGGGTCATATTCGAGATAAAACTCCGGCCCAAATGAAGCAACTGTATGAGGACATCGCTCAGCAGTCACGCCTTTATGGAGATCTTGATAACACTGCATACCAAAGTCTAACTACAGGAAGTGTCTCAAGTTCTACTGATCAGAAAATTGACCAATTGACCTTCATGATGGAGCGTCTCCTCTCATCTGCCAAAGTGCAAGTCAAGGCTTGTGGCATTTGTACTGCCACAAATCATGCAATTGATGAATGTCCTACTCTCTTTGAGGACAATCAACAGGCCAATGTCATGGGTAATCAGTACCAGGGACAACCTAGAGTCCCATTTGGGAATACATATAATCATGCAACAGTGAGGAACAACCCAAACTTCAGTTACGGGCCTCAAAATCAGAACTACCAAACCTTTATCCCGAGAGGTCAACCATTGCCTACACCCTCCAACCATTCCTCTTAACTTGAGGATATGATGAAAGCTCTTATGGCTGAACAAAGGCAACTTACAAGAGATGTTGCCCAATTTAAGGCCACCACTAAAAAATCCATCAATGCAACTAATTCAACAGTCCAAAACCTTCAAGTTTGAATAGATCAAATATCACAACAATTGGGACGCATTGAGGATAATGGTAGGTTACCTTCACAACCTTACCCAAACCCTAACGCGAGTGCTAACGCAGTTACACTTAAAAGTGGTAAAGAGCTGGAGGGGCCCAAAAGGAACAATGGGTCATTTGATGCCAAAGACCAGGCAAATGTGGAAGAGCATGAATTAGTAGTAACCCCGGCTATCCCTAAACAGATGGTAACTACTCAAAAAGAAGCCCCGGCCACATTTAAGGTCAAACCTCCTTTTCCACAATGACTTATCCTAGACAAGAAAAAGGAGGAAGAGAAAGAAATTCTCGAGACCTTTCGGCGAGTGGAAATTAATATTCCACTCCTCGATGCTCTGAAGCAAGTCCCTAGGTATGCAAAGTTTTTTAAGGAACTATGCACTAATAAAGGGAAAATAAAAAGGCAACGAAAAAGTCCAAATGGGAGAAACCGTCACGGCTATCCTACAAAAGAAGTTGCCTCCTAACTGCAAGGATCCTGAGATGTTCTCAGTGCTTTGTATTATAGGTGATGTAAGCATTCAGAGGGCTATATGCGACCTTGGCGCTTCCATTAATGTCATGCCATTGTCTATATATGAGACATTGAATGCAGGCCCATTAGAGGAGACTGGTATTGTCATTCAGTTGTCAGACCCGTTGGTGTTCTTGAGGATGTTCTAGTTCGAGTGAATGAGTTGTGTTTCCTGCTGATTTCTACATGGTAGATACGAAGGAGGAACCATTTCCTAATGCTTTGTTAGTACTACTTGGACGCCCGTTCTTGAAGGCGGCAAAGACGAAAATAGATGTTGATGATGGATCTGTTACCATGGAGTTCGATAGGGAAGTCATCAAGTTTAACATCTATGATGCAATGCGATACCCTAGTGATGTGTCTTCTGTGGTATGTACCATGGACTGTGTGGATCTACTCATTGAGCAGGCTTTGCTCACAAGTAACGATGATACGGTGAAAGTAATGTTAGAGAACAATCTCCACACTACTCATATCCACCAGAGTGTTCTGACCCTCGATACTGATGTCGAGGATGTTGTTTTAGAGTTGGATTCATTCAGACCACTGCCCCCAAATGTCTATTATTTAGAGTTGCCCACTACTGACTCCAAACTTTCTCCCTCCTTAGTTAAAGCTCCCACACTTGAGCTGAAGCCACTACCTGAACACCTAAAGTACATGTTTTTGGCTGAGAATGACACACTCCCTGTGATCATTAACCAAACTTACACATTTGGAGGAAGAAAAACTCCTATGAGTACTCCGAGAGTTTAAACAGGCTATTGGGTGGACCATAGCGGATATCAAAGGTTTAAGCCCTTCCACTTGCATGCATCATATATATATATGGAAGAGGGGTCAAAACCTACAAGAGAAGCCCAGAGGAACTTCAATCCGCCTATGATGGATGTCATAAAGAAGGAGATACTGAAACTCCTTGATGCCGGCATGATATACCCTATCTCTGATAGTAAATGGGTAAGCCCTATCCAGGTGGTTCCTAAGAAAACAGGAGTCATAGTAGTCACCAATTCACATGGTGAGTTGGTTCCAACCTGCATTCAAAATGGATGGCGAGTTTGCATTGACTACAGGAAGTTGAATGCTTCTACCAGAAAGGATCACTTCCCTCTTCCATTCATTGATCAGATATTGGAGAGATTAGCCGGTTGTTCTCATTATTGTTGTCTTGACTATTACTCCGGTTTTCACCGAATACTGGTAGCGCCTGAAGACTAGGAAAAGACGACCTTCACTTGTCCGTTTGGCACTTTTGCCTATCGACGCATGCCCTTTGGGTTATGCAATGCTCCTGCCACCTTTCAAAGGTGCATGGTGAGTATATTTTCAGATTTTGTTGAGCATTTCAAAGAGGTCTTTATGGATAACTTTACTGTTTACGGTGATTCATTTGATAGTTGTCTCATCAATCTGACAAAAGTACTCAGCAGGTGCATCGAGAAAAACTTGGTTCTGAACTATGAAAAGTGTCATTTTATAGTGGACCAAGGTCTTATTTTGGGACACATTGTCTCAGCCAGGGGTGTAGAGGTAGACCAAGCTAAAATCGATGTTATAAAGAAACTTTCCTACCCTACAAATGTGTGAGAGATTAGATCTTTCCTTGGACACACCGGTTTTTACCGTCGTTTCATCAAGGACTTTTCAAAGATTGCACAACCCCTATGTCATCTACTCTAAAAGGACACACCTTTTAAGTTTGATAAGGCATGTAGGAGTGCATTTGATGCACTAAAAACCTCACTTACTAGCACACCAGTAATTCAAGCCCCTAATTGGGAGCTTCCATTTGAAATCATGTGTGATGCTAGTAATTATGCAGTGGGTGCAGTCTTAGGGCAGAGAGTCGGGAGAGCTTCACATGTTATTTACTATGCTACTCGTACTCTAGACGTGGCTCAGATGAACTACACCACTACTGAGAAGGAGCTCCTTGTTGTTATCTTCGCACTAGAGAAGTTTCGACCTTATCTTCTGGGTACCAAGGTTATTATTTACTCTGATCATGTAGCCTTAAAAGTACCTGATGAGTAAAAAGGATGCCAAACCTAGGCTCATTCGATGGATACTCCTATTACAGGAGTTTGACATCACAATTAAAGATAAAAGTGGTGCAGAAAATCTAGTCACAGACCATCTTAGCAGGATTGAGAATGGTGAATGTCCTACCCCCATAAAGGATGATTTCCCTGATGAGTACATCTATGCTGTCATGGAGGATCTTCCTTGGTATGTCGATTTGGTGAACTATATCACCTCTGGCGAGCTATCTCCTCATCTTTTGAAGGCTCAGAAGAATAAACTTAGGAGCGATGCTAAGTATTATGTGTGGAATGACCCATACTTATGGAAATTTTGCTCCGATTAGGTTATCAGGCGGTGTGTTTCTCAGACTGAGAGTCATTCCATCTTGGTTTTTGTCACACTTACGCTTGTGGTGGCCACTTCGGTCCCAGTAGGACAGCTAGGAAAGTTCTTGAAAGTAGGTTTTACTGGCCCACTATTTTTCATGATTCATACATGTTCACCAAGACTTGTCCTAACTGTCAGAAAATTGGTAACCTTAGTCATCAGGACCAAATGCCACTTACCCCGATTCATATTTGTGAGATATTTGATGTATGGGGTATAGACTTCATGGGACTGTTTCCAGTGTCATTTGGTAATGTTTACATACTTTTGGCGATGGACTACGTGTCTAAGTGGGTGGAAGCTAAAGCTACCTGCACTAATGATTCTAAAGTGGTTTGTGAATTCCTCAAATCGAGCATTTTTACAACATTTGGTACCCCGCGTGCCCTTATCAGTGATAGAGGCACTCACTTCTGCAACCGTATGGTTGAAAGTCTTCTGAGGAGGTACAATGTCACTCCTAGAACATCTACGGTGTATCATCCCCAAACGAGTGGCCAGGCAGAGGTTTCTAATAAGGAGATCAAATCTATCTTGGAAAAGACGGTGAATCCTACTCGGAAGGATTGGAGTACACGTCTTGATGATGCAGTTTGGGCTTACCGAATGGCGTTTAAAACGCCAATTGGAATGTCCCCCTATCGCCTTGTGTTTGGAAACGTTTGCCCCTTACCAGTTGAGCTCGAGCATAAATTCTACTGGGCTGTGAAACAGCTTAATATGAAGCTTGATGAAGCAGGAAAAGAGAGAAAGCTCACTCTCTAAGAATTGGAGGAAATCAGGAACGACGCATATGAAAATGTGCGAATTTACAAAGAAAAAATCAAAACGTTCCATGATCACATTCTTTCTAGGAAATCTTTTCGTGTTGGTCAAAAAGTGCTTTTGTTTCAGTCACGTCTTAAGATTTTTGCAGGTAAGCTGAGATCGAGGTGGACAGGACCGCATGTAGTGATTACAGTGTATGATCACGGTGCAGTGGAGATTCAGAGTTTGGAGACTGGTAATGCTTTTAAAGTGAACGGCCACAGGTTGAAGATCTTTTATGAAGACTTCCCGAGTCAAAATGTAGAGGGCGTATCACTTGAACAACCAGACTATGTTGATTGACAGACTCAGACCAAGTCGAGCCAAAGACTTTAAACAAAAGCGCTATTGGGAGGTAGCCTAAATTTTGATAAGTATTATTTCGTTTTTTTATTTTTTATTTTTTATGTTTTATTTTTTATTTTCTATGCATGAACTTATATCATTTCCTTCTTCCTGTCACTATCATGTTCTTTCACCCTTTTGTTTGTTTTTTAAACCTTGAGGACAAGGTTAGGAATAAGTTTGGGGGTATTTTAGGGATTGTGGATAGTGTTGGATGGATTTTCTTACTAAAGACCGTAGGTATGATCATTAATTTTTTAAAATTATGCGGTTGAAGGATGGTAATGGTGGTGTTATTCTCATTCTTTTATCTTTCCATCTCTTTTTCTTCTGTCATTGATACTTCCATCTTCCATTTCACTAGGATATGATACATTTTCATGCATGCATTTAGTATAGTTTTATTAGGAGTAGACATGTATCTATCTATGTTTGTTCTTGCATTTAGACCTTACATAGTGTCATATATTGTCATATGTTGCATTTAGAGTCACCCGAAATTTTGGTTCATGCCTTTGATTGTGGATGAGTACATTATAGTTGCTTTTTGACTTGAAACTCAAGAAAAATTAGGAGAAACATTTAATCAAGCTGTAGCTCAACATTTTATGATTTCATGATTAGGGATTTAGTATGATGGTTAAACTTTGTGCTAGATACCAAAATGGGCGGACGGTCAGAATTGTGCAAGTAATAGCACTTTAATTCATATTTGATAATCTGCTTAATCATAGTGAAAGTGAGAAAGGCTAACAGGAGTTTTCTTAATATAGAGAGTCCCACAAGATTTCATAGGAAATGGAGCAAGAAATCTTGTGGTGGGAAAAAGTGAGAAAAGCGGTCCATAGGAAATGGAGCAGGGACCGTACTACTTGAAAAAAATATTATGGAGAAAAAAATAGAGCGTATATATTGAATGAATAAAGGTGAAAGTTTATGAAAACTCCTCAAATAAAAAAGATTTAGCTCGAGTGCTTTCACTAGATTAAGTAAGATTTTAAACTTGCATGCTTGAATGTATAGACCAAGAAAACTCATGAGTAGTTGATGGCCTTTGTTTCGACTACATCTATGTCTTTAAAGTATGATCTTAACTGTGTTTGGGTTGCGAGACTTGACATATCACAACTCTGAAATTTCTTGAGTGGCTTGTTACTTAGCGACTATGTAAATCAAAGGTACTCCATGAATTTTGAATCGGGTATAGGAATAGGTATAGGTATAGGTATGGTCTAGGTTTATAATTACTTTAGTTAATACATTAGGTGTCTAGTTTAGTATGTGTTGTCAAATATACTTTTGCTCGGGATGTGCAAAGTCTTAAGTTTGGGGGTATTTGATAAGTCAGTATTTATAGGATTTAATAGCCTATTTTAGTATAGTTTAGTGTAGAAGTTTATAAAATATATATCTAATTATATTTACTTTTAGTTTTCAGGTGAAACGGAGTGCACGGTTGGATTCGGGGTGGAAAAATACTCAAAATAGAGTATTTACTTGCAGTATTCGGATACCGAGAGAGTTTGTCTCGAAATATACATCGACAGTGGGATAATTGGAATCCAATACTTTAAAACATGGTGGTAATGTACACAGCAGCGCCACGTGTCAGAATTTCATTTGCCAAGCCGCGTCACTGAGCTCGTTCCCACCAATAGGAGCGCGCTACATCATCACTTCAATAGCGCCTCAGCCAACTAGAAGCCGCCACGTCACCTCTCAAGGTTCTCTTTAAGTCCAGCTCGTCAATTTGCCTCGAGATGTGTGTTGGTGCTGTCTCCCAGATCTTCGCACGAACTCGCGCGAGCTTCCTTCTGTGCCAGGACCGCCACGTGTCGACTGCACAACCCTTCTCACGCACGTCACTGCTCACCTTCCAGCCAATGAATGCTCACCACGTCACTGCGACCATAGCACTCTCGGCCAATGAACAGCCGACACGTTAGCAAAGCCCAGAAAACTAGCAAATAAGCTCCTGCTAATCAAGCCATTGCCTAGGTCAGAGGTGAAGCAATTCAAGATTATGAATTCATGGCATAACTTGTGAGATCTTTTATTATTTAATTTAATTTCTTCTATTTCATTGTTGTTGATTTTAATGAATATGGTTTAAACTTAGGGTATGTATGTGGCCAGTGCATTCTTTTAGGTGGATAGTCTATAGTTAATTGACTCATTAGTATCCGTAATTGTACTTTTGAGACAATATAAGTAACAAACATTCACCCGATTGCCATCAAAACCTTTCGATTCTTGAGTGTGCAACAATTGAATCTAGGTTAAATCGGGAGCGGACGCAATTTGGTTATCTAAGATTAGTATTCCCATAGAACTTTATTACTGCGGTTAATGTGTTAAATCTTATGGCGGATGTCTAGGGTTATACATTAATTAGAGAAGTAGTTAGTGGCGGATGTCCTAGCTATCGAGATTAGGGGAATTAGGAATTTCTGGCGGATGTCGATTTTCTATAGCTAATCTAGGAGAAATTAAATTAATAATTGTTTTGGGAAAGATTGACGACCATGATATGCCATTGAATCTTGATCTTGTCTTGTGGAACCATAGACCTAGGTATTTTCTTTCATTGATATTATTCTTGCAATCTTGATTCCTACTATTTTTATTTTAATTGTTTGCTCTAAAACTTCTTTTTAAAAACCCCCATTTTTAGTTAACTTAGAGTGAAACTCAAGTCCTGTGGATTTGACTTCGTATTTACCACTACTACACCCTTGTGGGATTGGTAACTCAATTACGAGTTATATTTGGCACGCACGACACGTGATCATTAATTTGTTATTTATTATTTTTCAATAATTAACTAATTATCACTTCTCGGTGTTTAACTTTCCGTATTATACACTTTTTACCTGAAAATTCTTGTTTTTCCTAGGCAAAATCTCACACACAAATCTGTGGCGATAAACAAAATAAAATCACGCACTAGGACATACAGAGTTCACATTCGGGTATAAATAATTGTACAAGCATCATAGTAAAATAAAATTGACCTCCGTGTCGACTCTCGAGGCTTAAGCAATATGACAAGTCACGACTACCAGGTCACAATCCTGAAACACGACACGTGGCATAAGTTAAATTTGAGGGTCGTTATAGTCTTCCCAACTTATTAGAATTTCGTCCTCGAAATTAGACTAATAATTACTCAAAATAGCGACTTATCCTCATCTCCGTGGTACTTCCACTTGACGAGAACTGAAAGTATCTCCTTATTCCTCAGTATCTTGACCTTCCTGTCCACAATCTGAATTGGTTGCTCCTCATAAGTGATATCATCACTTATGCATAGAAATATGAAATATGAAATACTGGATGAAGTCTGGTGAGCTGAGTCGACAACTCCAACTCATAAGCAACCTTGCCAACTCTTTTCGCAATCCTGAACGGACCAATAAACCTAGGCATAAGCTTTCCCTTGATTCCGAACCTCTTATGACCCTTCATAGGAGAAACTTTCAAATAGACATAGGCTCCCTCATCGTATTGTAGCTCATCGTGATACTTGTCATAATACTTTTTCTGTCTCTCCTAAGCACCCTTCAGTTTCTGACGAGTCTATCCTACCTTCTAAGTATGATCAACAACAATCTCTTGGCCAACTAAAATTGCATCCTCAAGCTCCACCAACATGATGGTGATCTACAACGTCTGCCATATAGCACCTCAAATAGTGCCATGCCAATACTAGACTGAAAACTGTTATTGTACGCAAACTCACATAAATGAAGGCACTCTTCCCAAGATCCCCCGTACTCCAATACACATATCCATAGCATGTCCTTTAACACTTGAATCAGTCTCTCGGACTGTCCATCTGCCTATGGATGGTATGTTGTACTCAAATCAAGCCTGGTGCTAAACTGAGCCTGCATGGTTTGCTATAAAAATGATGTGAATTGTGGTCCTCTATATGACACAATAGACAACAAAACTCTGTGCAATATGACTATCTTACGCTCGTAGAGAATGTTTAACCTGTTAACCCTGTGTGTAATGGATGCTGATATAAAATGTGATGATTTCGTCAATCTGTCCACAATTACCCAAATACTGTCATGTCTGTGAGGAGATCGAAGCAAACCACTGACAAAAACCATAGCAATGTGCTCCCACTTCAACTGTGAAATGGGTAGAGGCTGCAACAAACCTCTAAGTCGCCTGTACTCAGCCTTCATACGCAAGCATATCTCACATGCTCGTATAACTTTCGAAACATCAGCTTTCATCCCCGCTCACCAGAAGAAAGGTTGCATATCAACGTGCATCTTGGTCCAACCCGAATGAACAGAACAATGTGAACGATGAGCCTCCTAAAGTATCTCAGTGCACAAATCAACCATCATGGAATCCACAGTCGCCCTTAATACCTCAAATATGCGTCTATCAACCGACTTCAGTCTGGATAATCTAAGCTATTATCCATCTCACTGAACCGTTCATACAACTCATTAATTTTTTGTCCCTCAAGAACCACCTGAAGCAAAATAGTTTGCATCCTCGTCTGACCACAAATTTGTGTCCTGGTTGTAGCCGGTATATCAACTGAACTCATCATCTCGACTACCTCGAGTAAAACATACTCGTGAGTCATATGACACACTACCATATCAACAACAGATCCTCTCCTGCTCAAAGCATCAAAAACTACATTGGCCTTCCTAAGATGATACTCAAGCGAAAAGTCATAATCCTTCAGGAATTCTAACCAACGTCTCTGTCTTATATTCAACTCCTTCTAAGATAATATGTACTGCAAGCTGTTGTGATCAGTGAATAAATGAAACCTCACACCATACAGGTAATATCTTCAAATCTTCAACGCAAACACCATAACAACCAACTCTAAATCACGCGTCGAATAATTCCTCTCATGAACTTTGAGCTGTAGAGATAACCTTACCCTCTTACATCATAACACAACCTAGCCCAACCTTCGATGCATCAGTATAAACCACAAAATCCTTCCCTGTCTCAGGCAATGCAAGAACTAGTGTAGTTGTCAGCTTCTCCTTTAGAGTAAAGAATGCATGAACATAACTCTCATCCCAGTCAAAACCATACATTCTTCTAAGTCAGTCAAGTCATCGGTGTAGCAATCTTGGAAAAATCTTACATAAAACGGTGATAGTACCAAGCTAAGCCCAGAAAACTGCGGATCTCTGTCACTATAGTAAAAATAGGCCAGTTAGTCACTACTCTAATTTTTGCGGGATCCACTGAAACACTGATAGCTCCAACTACGTACCCTAAAAATTTCACCTCTTGAAGCAAAACTCACACTTACTGAAATTGGCATACAATCAGTGGTTCCTAAAAGTTTGTAGAACTATCTAGAGATGTTCATCGTGATCCTCACAAGTCCTGGAGTAAATAAGGATATCATCAATGAACAAAATCACAAATCTATCCAAATAAGTCCTTAGTACTCTGTGCATGAGATCCACAAACATAGCTAGCGCGTTAGTCATACCAAATGGCATGACCGTAAACTGATAATGGTCGTATCTCGTATTGAATGTAGTCTTCTCCCTGTCTTTGGCCCTAATCATAAGCTGGTGATAACCTGACCTTAGGTCAATCTTCGAAAACTACTGCAATCTTCGAAAACTACTGCACTTCCGTCAACTGGTCAAAAAGATTGTCAATACGAGGAAGCGGATACTTATTCTTCACTGTTACCCGGTTCAACTGCTTATAATCAATGCACAACCTTAGGCTGTCATTTTTCTTCTTCACAAACAACACCGGTGCATCCCATGGTGACATGTTAGGATTAATGAATCCCAACTCCAATAGCTCATCCAACTAATTCCTGAACTCCTCCAACTTCTGAGGTGCCGTCCTATACGGCAGTATAGAAATGGGTTTAGTTCCATTGACTAAGTCTATGATGAATTCTGTCTCTCTCAGTGGTGGTAGTCTTGGTAGATCCTTTGGAAATACGTCCGTGAACTCACACACTACCAATACATCTCCAATACTGATCTCCACTCTCTCAGCAGTGCTCATGACACTCGCAAGCATCTCGATCTCACTAATCGTAGTCACCTCGCGCTTGGTGACCGGTAATAAAATAGTTGTCCCATAAAATCTTATCTCCGTACCATCTGCTAATAGAATCATGATTACCTTCCCATAACAGTCAATATGGGCATGATAAGCTCCTAACCAGTCCATGACTAATAACGCACCGAACTCTAGTACTCTTAAATCAACAGGCAAACCGTGACCCTCTATAACTATCGAACAATCAACACATAACAAGTTCAGGTATATCTTGCCCCAAACAACTGTGTTAAGGATCAAAGATCTGCTAAGCCTTGTGGAACTCAACCTAATGCATCTACCATGCGTCCAGAAATAAATGAAACTGTAGAATCTTAATCAAACATGGCATGCATTAAAGTACTGCAAATGAAAGCCATACCCTCAATAAGATTGCAAGAAGCTCTCTGGTCTAGCTCAACAACAACCTGGACTCTCTATCGCTGTTGATGATGTTGTAGTTGAGCTCTCATTAGCAATGGACACTGAAGTTGAAGATGATCAATTTGACCGCACTTGAAGTAAGTACGTGTCTCTCACGATCCTGATGACATTTATCCCGTGTCGGACTTTGCCCACTTCTCTGTGGAGGTATTTGAGTCTGACCAAACCTCTGATTTTATGTCTATACATACCTCTATGTCTGTGTCTATCCACTCCCTCTACCCGTATCCCTACTCTCATAATACTACATCTACTATTGATGTGCAGGTTGAGTAGCCTGTGGAAGTCGAACTGTAAAACTCTTGTACGTACAAGTGATATAACTGCCGTCAGTGCAGGTTGTGGTGGTGGTGCAACAGAATCACAACTTTGGGTTCTACTGTCCCTAAAACCCTACCTATTCTTCTTACTCTTCCTGTCCTGTCGGCCCTCGGAACGTGTCTCCTATCTAAAAGGTCTAGCCTCCTCTGGACATGTGCGTAGATAACTCTCCCTAGCCGAGCTCTGGTCATATGCTCTCTGCAATGTCTTTGGCTCTGTGGAGACTACAACACCTCCAATCTCAAGCAACAAACCCTTAGTGAAGTAGTAGACCCTGTCGACATCTCTGTCTGCAGAACCCCCAACATAAGGTAGCAACTATCTAGCCTCTGTTATAGCCCTAATGATTTTCTCTACTATTGGAGTAGGCACTATCTTAGTCTGAGCAAGAGGTACAACAGGTATTGCCTCAGCCGGTAACAGTGATAACACAACAATCTTTGATATCACTGCAATGGTCATAGGAGCAGTAGATGTAGCAACAACTAGAGTATCCATCATCTGAGTAATTGGTACTCCCGATGTTGATGGAGGTGATGGTGTAGCTACAACATGTGTCCTCAAAATCCTTAGGATCTCCTATAACCGCTGATCCTGGGATGCAACTCTCTGTGTCAAGGCCTGAAAATACTCAACACTAATAACTGGAGGACATGCAGCCCAACTATCATTACTGGGCTTTGTCTGATCCATCATCGCAATTTGAAGTAGGAAATGAATCCCCGAATCAGCCAATAGCTACCGATATAGTATAATACACCACATCATATATTACATATAGGATCAAGTTTTACTTTTCCCTAACTCTCCTCACTTTCTATCTAAGCTTCCAACACAGGATCATAGGGTTCCACTCTAGGTTCCAACTATTTCCTAATTTATGTTGGTTTGTGTCTTATGCTGGTTTTGAGGTTAATCAAGAGTCAGGTGTTAAAACCTTGCTCTAATACTAACTGTGACAGCCCTAGTACCCCATAAATTGGGTCTCGCCCGGCTTAGACCTACGTGGACCCCCGAGTTCACAGTCACGAAGTCAATGCATCTTAGTTAGCCTCAAATTCTCAATTCATTATTTAAATATCAATTTCAAAGTGTGAGTTATTGGATTATATATTTATCAAGAAATTCATAGCAGAAATCAACTATAATCAACTAATAACTTAATAAAGGGAAAATCAAGAAAACAACCTATAGTGTGGAAATACGGAGAATGAATAAACATGTAAATCTAGTGACAAATGTATCAATGTGATAATATATGATATTCCTAGTCACCCAATCCCAAAATGTATCACAATGTATTACGAAAACATAATATACAATAGTCACAATACAAAAAGGCATTACCTACAGTGGAGTAAAGAAAAGAACCACTTCGAGAGTCTTCAGAGGAAGTCACCTAGCATCGGCTCTTTACCCTTGCTCGTCTCAGCTCTATCTGCACCCATCGTCACAATCTAGACGGTGAGTACGTGATAAAATTAAAAGTATAGCCAGCAGAACATAAATGGTAATTCATGAATAACCAATAAAGCAGTCTAAGAATCATGCGGTATTGAAAGGCAGTAAATAACACAAATTGCATGATAAACAGATTGAATAATATTGAACAATATACGAGTGTCTATCGAGTCAAAAGAGGCCCATAAGTGGTCAATATCCACAACATTTCCACATCCACATCCACAACTATTTTCACATTCACAACAATCCAATACTCGGGGTGAAACTCAATATTAGGTGGGTGGACAACACTTCTGTCAAAGTGTTCATGTTAGCTCAGCTGATATGAACCTAGGAGTACTTTCATGACACACTTACGCCAAAGACACTCAACTAAGGAATGTAATAATGGAATTCCAACAATGGCTCAATTCAATAGAAATAACAATAATGAAAAATGAATTACTATGCACCTTTTTTTTGGCTTACTAGCGTATCTCAAACCAATCGCAAAAACGCCGATCCTCGAACAACTCTAACTTGTCAAATTGATTTTCCAAATCTCTGGTAATCATTTAAGCCCAATGTGGTTGAATTAGAGTCATTCCATGACCTTGATAAACCCCCAAATTTTTCCAATAGTTTTAAAAATTATTTGAAAAAATTTCAGTTGACACTATTCCAGACGCCGCAGGTGATGCTGCCAAGGGTTAAATCCCACGACGTCACATAAAATGTGGGTTTTTAACCTCACTGGTTGGGACGTCGCAGGTGACATCGCTAGGTTTTTAGCCAACGACGTCATTTAAAGCGTCGAATTCCCCATTCGTTTTTGGTTTGCTCATTCTTTGTAAGTTTTAATTTAATTTTAGTTATAGTTATTTGAATAAAGTCAATTGTTAATTGTATGTCAATAAACGGCTAAGTTCCACATTCTAGACTAAAGTGTTTGACTCCTAGATATTTTTAGGATTTGGAGATTTGTGCTTAATTTATTAATATTGCTTTTTGTGATTTTTATATTCTTAATTAGTTGTTAAAGGTTTTCAATTTTGGTTTTAAACCATAAGTTTTTCCTTTTCGTAGTATAAATGTATGTGCACTCTGATTTTTGGTAAAACTATTGCTTGCAATCCCATTGCCGCTTGTTAAAAAGGGGTTACGTTTAGTGGCAATTGAGATCTTGTATGTTGTAAATTAATGTGTCTCTATGTTGTTGGAAATGAGATAGGGAGCAGTGAGTAGTAATTCTCTACATGTGACAGGTGGATTATTCGTTACCAGCAACCACTCATGGTAGGTGTTCTCGTAAAGCGTTAATGATGCCAGTTCGTTGAAAGCACATATCATATCTGGTGGTTTTGTAGGTCTAGTTAGTATGTTGTTGTGTTGCACGTTCCCTCCACTTACACCAGGAGAATGAGGTGACGAGAGTCACTACAAGCCTATCTATGAGAGTCTGTATCAAAGCAATACTTTAAAACCAACGATCGAATCTGAATCCAATGATGTTCATTCTCATTTTTGTCTAGAGTTTTTTATTATTGATTTCTAATTTCTAAGTAATCGATTTTTGTTTTCATCGTATTTAATTTTTGTGCAATTGTATTTTGCTTTTAAAACCCCCTAGTTGTCCTTTTTAAAAGCCTAAAAAGAACACTCCAATCCATATAGATTCGACCCCGTATTACCTCACTAAAAATCAATTGTAGTCGGTGAAATCGAAACTATTATTGGTGCCATCGACGCGACCACCAACCATTAAATCTCGTGACATCATACATCATAAGTTCTTTCCTATTTTTGAGATAAGTAACTTTCTCAGGATCCACTGGCAGTGTTAATGTAACAACCCAAAAAATATGTTATGTTTATGTGTTCGACGTGTACTATCTATTTAAACTAGTGTCTGTGTGATAGGACGGTGATATCAATTTATTAGTAGAGTTCACCATGGAAAACGTGTCAAACGGGTATCAGACGGACGAGTATATGGGTTTTGGAAATGATTTTTCATAAATGGCCAAAATAAAATATGATAATTAAATTAAAAAGGGAATAAATTTAGGTCGTTTGTATTTTTGTTCGCTGGCAACGGTGTAAGTCGTGGTGCATGTCGAGCGTAGAAACACAAGTGAAAGGCCAATTATTTGATTGACTTGGATAAGGTCAAAAGACCAAGTCAACTAAAAGTTACTCATTGGAGTTCCACAAGTGTTGGGATGGACTTTAGGAGAGCCATAGGATGGTCTTAGGGATGGCCATGTGGGATGAGCTGCAAATTTAACTATAAAAGCTAAAAATTGGTCAAATGACCATTTTTGGTCAACACCATCATCCAAATCCAAAAATGGAGTTTGGGGAGGAATTTTGATGCATTTTGAAGGTGGTTGAAGGCCGGGGATCGAGCAACGACGTAAATAAAGGTGAGATCTCTCTCCCTCGCTCGATTTTCATCGTTTTGGCAGTAATTCGATAAGTTTTTGTCGCTTTTTTTAGACACCGGGCTGGTATGCTGAATTTTCTGGTTTTTATAGTGATTGCAAGTTGTTGTTGATCAAGTATGGAGTATTGTTCATTGTATTTGAGTTTGTAGAGAAAAATGTGATATTTTGAATATTTTTTGTCAATTTTTGGGATTTTTTATTGGAGTTTTGGATCGTGGTTTATGGACGTGTTTGGCTTGTTTTGAATGTGGTTTTGGATGGTTTTAAGTTGGTATCGTGGTCCCTATGACGTAGGGATGGGCTCGGAACACGACGAGGCAAGTCGTAGTTTCGAAAACCCCAGTTTTTAAAATCTGAAGGAGATGCCGCCAAGGGCGTAGTGAGGTTCTGAACCTCACGGTGTCTGAGACAAGCACACCCTTTTTCCCACGTTTTAAGTGATGCCGCAAGGTATTAATCCCCAAGGCGCAGTGTCCCGAGCAGTTTTGGATAAAAAATTTTTAAAAATTCTTGAAAACTTTGGAGCTTTGCTCTAGTATTCCAATGGGTTCAAATGTGATCCAATACCAAGGGAATTGACTAAAAAATAGTGGAAATGCGTAATATTTTGGAAAAAGGGGAAATTAATGGGTATTAAATTAAATGAAAAATAAGACTCTAACGCAACCAAATTAGATCTGAATGAATGCTAGGGACTTAGTGGACTAGTGACGAACGTAAGGGATCAGTTTGGTGACGTGTAGGAGCCGCAAACATGAAATTTCGTGTAGTATTTGTGAGTAAAACTAATTGGAACATTAATATAATTTCATTTGTGCATTTACTTGGCTGTTATCCTTGTTGAGCAGTATTTCTTTATGAAATATCATTTCTTGAATTCCGTTTGTGATATCTGTCCTTGGTGGATTATTGACTTTGTTTTCCTTTGTATAATGAGTTGTTTTTGGGTCTAAGTGGGCGATATGGTGGCCACTGGTGCAGTGGAACTGTTGTGTGATCTTTTTCACTATCATGACTACACGAATTTTTGGACGTGCCTAAACTCGGAGTTTAGGGTAGGTAGGAACTGCTTTGTGATATCGTTCACTTGCTCTAAATTGTTTGGTGGTTTGTTTAGGTTTCGAATCTGTCTGGATAGTTAGGTTGTGTATTGTGTTGCAACCTGATAGACTTGAAATACTTAGATGCCTTTTTGCTTTGTGCTCTTAACACTTATTTATCATTGATATTTCAGTGGTTTACTTTGTTGGGAAATGTGCCCTAGGTCAATCCATTAATAGTCTTTTTGAATACATTTTAGTTAATAAAATAGAGCATTTCATTTGCTATTTATTATAATTGATTTGTATGTTTACATTATAATAAGATCTATGCGTATTTACAGAAATATCCTAAATGTCCCTAGTCAATTATTATACTGAGAACTATAATGAATTAAGACTAGTGTGAGTCTTGATTGATGATCATACGATGATCATACATATAGGAATATGAATCAAGATCATGAGTACTTTTTAGGGAACAAAGTACTGGACCGACCCGCTATGAGAACATCACACGGATTAAGTCATAGTTGTTTCTCATGATATGTATATTTTCAGTTCTCTGACTTGAGATTACCAGAGACTTCAACATTAGGAATACAGTTATTTGACGCAATCGAACGTTGTCTTTAACTGGATGATTATAAAGGTTGTGATTGGTTACTGTGTGAGCAATGTGATGAAGTTGTGTAATCGAGATAGAATTTGTCCCTCTCATATAAAGAGAGATATCTAGTGGATCCTTCGATGTGTTAGACTGTTAAAAGGCCTAGTCTAAGTGAATTGATATTGATTAATGTCACTTGGATGTATTCAGTCTGCCTAGAGATCGAGACTAGTACGATTGAACATGTTGGATGACAATTCCATGCCTTATGTTTGATCAAAAGGATATCGTGTGACAAAAGGATGTTATATACACTATTGATTAGGTTGTATCGATTTGATATTCGTACAACTTAGGTAGTCATAATGTCTTGCTAGAGGCCGCTTATGACTTGTATACCAAAATGTATTTTGGTACACTGCCAACATTGCATGAGCCTATTGGGTCGCACACTAAGAATGGTTTTGCAAGATTTTAAGATGGTTCAGAAAAATAAATTTTATATGATAAAATTCATGACAAGCACGTCCTTGTAGTGTATTACACTTATACTTCTTTAAGAAGGGGTATATGTGTAATTTACTTAACTGTCTATTTACAAGGGTTGTATAAATAGACGCTTTGATTTATAATACAAGAAAAAGACGAAAGATTAAAAGGCCGAAACTCTATTTTCATTTTAGAAACGACTTATGGTTTTTGGTATGCTCTGGCTCGTTTTGGAGAGAAACAAAAGGTTTGGTATTCTCTCGAAGCTAGCACTTCAAATCTCGGCCCCCGTTCTTGTGTGGACTACTGATAGAGGGTGTTCGTCGTTGGCAGCGTCTTACAGATCGATTAACCTTCGGAAAGGTGCATTGCGACTGAGGTATGATTAAGTTTTCATAGTTTAAATGTCTTTAATGGAATTAGATTCGGATCCTATTGGGGTTTTTGTCAAAATTATTTTGTAATCTCCGCTGCGCATGAACCCCAAACACCAACATACTTATCATGCAGTTTTTATTCTCTTTGTGATATCCATGCATGATAACCGATTAGTCTTTTTTCTGACATTTGACGTTATGTTAAAACTTCATTTGGTTGTTACTCTTACTATTTTTATGCTTACCGTCCTTTTTATGACGGTAGATAGCCCTATCGACCTGCAGGACGGATAAAGGCAAAGGGCTGGGGATAGGCGAATTTTGTTAAGGATGGCGAGGAGGCCTCCACTTGCCTAGTGAGTATGCTTTTTGTACTATTTATGTATGTGTTTTTGGCACATGGGATCCTTTAGGATTGTGAGAAATCTTGGGATGTGTATACGACGTGATTTACTCTCCTATGACTTGAGATAGTATTTGGATGTGTAGATATGCGGGGTTTCCACACTTTATGTTATCCTGACTTCTGTCTTGGAGTTATTTCAGTTGGTTTAAAGTTTTTAATCGCTTCCGCAATCGTTCGATGACTCACTAATTTGAAAAACTCATTTAAAATGTTATAATAATTCTAAATAAATAGATAATGGTAAGGAAGGCTGACTAAGCTTGCTTTGACTTTGCGAGGTTGGCTCAGGGTCCACTTAAGTCTAAGCCAAGTGGGGCCCAGTTTAAGGTTGTGGAACTGAGGGGCCCAGTTTAAGGTTGTGGAAGTGAGACCATCACAGTTGGTACTGTCTCAAGAACTTGTGCATAGACCTGTGCAACCTTCAGTATCACTAGAGCCATAATAGTCTCAGCTCCTCCCTCAGCCCTACTAGCCACGAGACTGGCAGCAGGTTGTGCCTCAGGCTGTAATGTAGGTGGTGCCATATGTGTCATCATCATAACCATCAATCTAGCCTGAAAACCTAAGATATCTCGCAGTTGTTGTTCTATACAAGCTTTCCATTGTGGCTCTGTCTCGGCATTGCCCTGAGATCTAAGCCTAAGAGGGCCCTCTCCCTCTTCAACCATTGGATTATGTAATATAAAGGGGAGATAAGTCCATTAGAGCAATGTTTATAGAAAACAGAGAAATCATATCTATTCAATAGATAAAACTAAACACAACAAATAATGTATAACAATAATTTCATTTTATTTTTTTCGCCTAAACAACGATAAAAATCATTTATCATGCTCTAAGTTCTTTCATAACTTGAAAGTACTCTCAAAGTTAGTGAACTTTAACTCTAATGTCAACATATCAAAGTTATTACGAAAGAAGTCTTTAATACCATACTATAGCATCCCTATTTTGATTAGTGCGATACTCGGTAAACCAGTTCAGGCCTAACTAGAGCCAACAGACTTAATCTTCCACACCTAATAACACAACCTGGATATTATACATTGAAATAAAATACAGAGTAAAAACTACAAAAATTAAAACTTTCTCAAAATATATACACAATATTCAAAACTATAAAAAATTAGAATATCCATTGATTATAAAAACATATCCCAACCTAGTAACATTACAAATATTGTATCTCAAACAGTATAGATTATGTTTGGTACGTTAAGAAAAGAAAATAAAACTATTAAGCATTTCCCTTTCCTTTGTCTTGTGCGCTCAGTTGAGAACTTGAGATATTAAGATGGGTGAGCACTTGTAACGACCCAAATTAATTAAACGTGTTAATCTCGGGGATAAACAATCATAATTCGGCCATTACGTGGACAACTCGATTGACTCGAGTACGAGAATCGAAGAAATATATGTTACTAATTAATGATGTTTGACTAATTTTCGATGTTGAAAATCATAATATATTGTATTACATCGCATGTGTATATGTTTTTATCAGGCGAGTTGGTGAGACTGGTATTTGTCTCGAAGTGCATGTCGAGGCGCGACGAATGCATTTTGGGCAGTCGGGGGTTAGTGGGACAACTAATATGTCAAAAATTAAATTTAAAATACACTAACCATGTGTGGATGTGCCAAAGTTAAATAAATTATTTGAATCAAATACAAGGGCCTATAGTTGAGTTAAAAATCAAGAACCATAGATAGGCCTAGAGAAGATTCTATAATGCACAATACTAGACAAGATTGTGTTAGTGATGTGTGTCAACAAGAGGCGAACAACATCATTTGGAGCCTTAAGATAATCTTCAGGATATGTACGCACATTATATCAAGTCAACAAGTATATATACAACAACCATTCACATCTCTCATGCAAACATTGTAAACTTTAGAGAAATTAGGGGAATTTGAGGAGAATTAGAGCTGGATTTAGGGCAAATTGAAGGCATCAGTTGCAAGGTATCATCTTCCCTAATTGGTATTTCCATGAAATGAGCTTGAAACTTTGGTTTTTGTCAAAATTTGAATTTTCAAGTTAGCTTGCTGTTTCACTTACGTTTTCCGATGTATTAGAGTTTATTTAAGTTGTGCATGTGGGTTTCTGAAACTACCTTGTATGAAATTGGGAAAATTGGAAAATTTTGATGGATTTTATATGATTTGATAAAATTTTTGTTAAATTTGGCCTTTGGCATGTTTATGGAGTAGTTTGTGGTGTTCCCAACAAGGAGAGGTTAGGTTGACGACGATGGAGTGGGCCATTAGGGTCAGAGTTGCAGAATTCTAGTTCTGAAATTCTACAACTCGACACAGATAGCGCACTAGAGAGGCCCTCAAGCACGTTATCCATCCAGAGCACGATGGTGTTTTTCGACCTGAAGAACACCAACACGCTAGAGCGGCTCTGGATCAGTTTTTAAAATAAAACTTAAAGGAAACTGACTTGGGTAATAGGATATTAAACTAATATAAACACAACCAATTAAACCTAAAACATGGAAATGGATCCCAGGGGACTTGAGGCTATTGTACGGTAGTCGGGAGCGGAGTATGGTCGAATCATGGTGTTTTTGGGTCGTTGGAGTGTGGATTGAGGAGTGTAAAACCATTGAGAATGCTTCACTTTATTCATGATGTTGTTTTTATCGAATATCGTATTGGTTTCATGTGTGACTGTTGATGGTCATACATAGGGTTTCACTCTTGGTTATGGCTAGATATTTTGTGTGGGTTAGCTTGCGATAGCGTCCGTGTTGATGGCAATAGAATATATCTATGATTGTTAAGAGGAATGAGGGGTTCCCTTAACTTAAAATAGCGACCGGAGGAGTTTGCCCAAATACTGAAGTTGGGATTTAGTCATTGTAAGCCTGTATTCATTTGCACAGGATAATGCATGATTCTTGTACTTGTTTTATCCTAACGTCGGAGTTAGGTCTAGGTTTATCTGAGTGGCTGGAAATGTTTATTTATTTAATTGCTTCTTGTTCAAGCCTGTTTATTTAATTACTCTTTTTGAAATAATTTGTGATGTTTTCTATTTCTTGCGGCAGTTTTTGTGTAATGTATGTTGGTTAAAGCCATAAGAATATGATTCTCTGTTGCCAAAGGTCATATTCGCATGTCTCGTAGATTTATTAGTTTTATTCATAAATGTGGTGTGGACTTATCTTGGGAATTTACTCACTAGAATCGTCACTGTATTTGTTGGGTGACTGAGTGCAGATCCTTCGACAAGCAAGAGCAAGTGTAAGGAGGTATTGGGCGACTACCTTTGAGTTAATTGCTACTTCAGCTCAATTTTTTATTACAGTATGTATAAATATTTACATTTTTGTCGTGTTTTGGGGACTGTAGAACACTGAATACATATATATGGATTTATATTTATATTCGTCTCAATTATATGCATGGTATTTTGTCTGGTTCTCCGCTATCTAGGACTATTTAATATGCATAATTTAATAATTTAAAAACTTTTGTTGTTAAATAACAAACTTAATTAAATGTTTTAACATAATAAAAAGGCAGTGAATGACGCGATTAACTAGATAGGACGGACCGTCATTAATAAGATTGCGGATTGGGCAGAGGTTGGTGACGTGTTCAACAATGTGGTAGGTGTAGCCAAGCTTGCAGACTGGGAACAACAAGCCACAAGGCTACCTCGAGATTCGGGGCCACCACAACTCTCCAACTTGCTCAGTAAGTGATACTCATATACACATCAATTATCAACTAATTGCAAAGAATTAATGAATATCAATATGAATCCAAACTTATCTATCTAGACATACAAAATGATATAAAAAATAAATACATAATGCAAATCACCAGTAAATTGCAACCGTACACGTGACATGTAATTTAAGTTTCAAATTAGAGTCATACACTCACATCACTAGAGAATACAACAACATAATACACATGCTGCGCTACATGTAATTTTGTTGGTTTACTCAAGCTTGATTGAGCTACCAACTCTAAATAGACAATACAGACTAAGGTAAAACTCTGACAGCTAGGGATAAAAGAGTGAAATCTATTTCCAAGCTATCCTTTCTGGTTATTAAGATAAAGGGGGAATTCATTTCCAGGCATATCTTTACACCTCTCAGTCCCGGTCTGCTTTACATTTTCATACATTTTCTTATTTAAAAAAATCTAATCACAGTACGTTGCCCCATTCTGTGTCCGTAGCATTATATGAACTAAATATACTATTTTACATTGCATAATTGAGAGGAATATGAGTCCCAGTTACCTCAACTAGTGTCTTTCCAGTCTCGTAGGGAACTTTTGGGTAAATCTACAGAGGAATAAGTTTATTTTGATCAATTTCTATGTTACAGTAGTTATAGTGTTATCCTAGAACCCCGGTCCAAGTTTGGTTCAAAACCAGAAACCCGAAACCCAATTTCCAATTTTTTTTTAAATTTTTGCTCAACAACCGACGCCGTTGTTGTGGGCATAGGTGGCTTCGTTCCTACAACAACCTTTATGGGTGTTGCACGCCTCCCGGCTCACCCACGAAATTCTCGACATTCCAAACATAACACCAATACCTCCAAATCCATTAGAGAATGCCCAAGAGGGATTTAACTTCAATCATAAGGATTCAACAATAATAATCGGATCTACAAGAACCATATACAAATCACATAAAATCGTAAATGTTTCCACACAACCACCATCAATAACCATCAAACCATTATTCGGCTATGAACATGTACTCCCCCAACATCCTATACCAGTTCCTACTTCACTAGAACCAAACCTAACATCTGATTACAACTGAACCAAAAGATATGTAAGAGAGAACTCCCCTAAATCGTAAGGAGGATGAAACCGAGATAGAGCGGATGATGGCGAAGTTGACAACTAGAAAAGGAGATGATGGTGGTGATGAAGATGGCAGCAACAAGAAAACAATTAGAGCAAGAAAGAGAGAGAGATGAAGAATCGATAGAGATGATGATGAGCTTAAGCTCATCTTATATTGATTTTACAATCAATTCAGCCACCTCCTGCTTCCACCACCTCCTACTTTCATCCCTTGAATCTCATCTTAATCCCAAGCATAGATCCGGAAACCCATCCAACGATCCTTTTCCTAAAATAATACTTTAAAGCGACGCAAATCTGACTCAATATCTAATTTCATATTTTTAATATATATATATATATGTGTGTGTGTGTGTGTGTGTCTGTGTGTGTGCACCCCACAAAAGTGTAAGGGCAAGCCACCCACTGAGGGTACTCTGTGGTTTTATTTGGGCACCCCAATTTGATATTTTAATTCCCTAAATACCCTTTTTTCTAATTTAGAAGGGCACCCCATAATCCCTCAATTGAGAGCCATTGTGCATTCTAATCTTGCCCCATTTAACCTAGCCACTTCTTCGTCGTCCAAATCTTGCCCCATTGTGTACGATTAGGCTCGGAATCATTCCAAAAAAATTCATCCTCTTTCTTGTTTTGGTGGTTGTTGGTTCGTACGTCGGAGGGGAAGGGGGTGGTGGCGGTTCGTATGTTGGAGGGGAAAAGGGGGTGGCGGCGGTTCATGTATTGGAGGAGGACCCGGATCAACTACAAGGTGCCATTTTCTTCCCATATGTTATTTTATTGTTATAATTTGAAATTTGTTATTGAGTGGTTTATTTCATCATGTGTTATCTGGTTCGGCATCGCAGAGCCGAACCTAAGTAATTTGTTCGGTGGATGAGCCCCGAAACAATATGTTCCTATTGGTTTGTGCGAGGTCGAACAAAACATATAGGTTCGGTTCCTTTCCATCGAAACTGTAGTATTTGTTCAGCTTTTTCTAACCGAACCACTATTAAAAAAATGTTAGTTATTTATTTTTTATTTTTGTCTGGATTCTGATGTTGGTGTCTCTTCATGTACAGGGATGGCTTGTTCTAAGAAGCCTATGACACGGGAGGAGACAGGTAACAACACAGGATTGCGGGTGGCCGTCGTGGAAGGAGACCTCAAATGGCATCGTATAGAATGTCTAAGGAATCAGTACTTGTTACCAAGGCAAGTGATGTCGATGAGGTTACATGATGAGACATCTGCAGTAAATGCCTCCACTGCTGTAGGAAAGGAGATAGAACTACATAAAAGTCAAGTCACCACCGCTGAAACTTTTTCTTCCGACTCCATTGAAGAATAACAAGATGAATCGTAGGAACAAGAAGTGGATGGAGACGATGAAGGTGATGAAGGTGAAAATGAAGATCAAGAAGAGGTAGATGAAGAGGGAGAAGAAGAGGGAGAAGATCAAGCTAAAGAAGGAGAACAAGCGGATTCAGAAGAGGTGGAAGTAAGGTCACATGATAAGGCTCATGGGAAGTCAAGAAGATCAAGCTGAAAAGTAGTGCAAGAAGCAGAAGATGACTTTTCCAGACCTTGTTCAAGTGGACCCTCAGACTGGACGATATTAAGCAGTTTCAACAACCATGTGGCGGCTGCCATATGGAAAAATGAGGTACCAATTGGATTTCTAGTGTTTGTTTTTATAAGTTTTTTTTTATTGAAATGGGCATCTTGAAAGATTTCTATCTTAAACTGACAACTTTATCATTTATATTTGATTAGTTACAACAACATTGGTGTAACTGATCAAATTATTGCGTTCGTGAAGAGACACTTGATTCCTTATTTGATTTTTGTTCTTGTTTTGAGTCAATCGAAACCCCCTCCTCAATTGTGGTCCTGATTATATTGCGCCGCCACTTGTACTGTGCTTTTACCGTGTACTTATTACTTACTTAGGATTATGTTTTCTCATATTAAGTTTGTATTGAGCTTTCGCAGTCACTTGAAATTTATATTTAGATGTTTAGTTGTTTTGATAGTCATGCTTTGATAGTCATGTTGTTATGGAACATGTAAGTGCAACAATTTCTTCGTGCGGAGGGCACCTGAATGTTTTTTTTTCTTTTCAATCCCTCAACAACATCACTTTTAATTGTCTAAATCGTCGTTAATCCTGATTTTATTGGTTTGTTTTAATTAATTAACTTCTATTGTTCAATTTGCAACAACGTCCGTTGCTTAGATTTATTAATCATGGTGCCCAATTAGTGGAGTGGGATTTGCAGACGTGTCACCCAAACACTGCTAGCCTTAAGAGGATCATACATTGATCTGGGTTGAGCACACTTATTGAGTGCTAATACGACCAAGGACACAAGACCCTCATCTTTGCATTTGTAGAGCGGTGGCAACCAGAGACGTACACATTTCACCTCCCTTTTGGTGAAATGTTGATCACACTAGAAGATGTGAGCATGCTATTAAAAATTCCTGTGGTAGGAAAGGCAGTTGCAGTTCAATCTCGATACCCTTCCGCGTGTATCTAGGTGGGTCCCAAAGAAAGAGCAAGGGCTTAATACAACCAATGTTGAAAGGCTACGAAAGTCACTTGATAGTGCTCGCCCAGTCGAGGTACGAATGTGACTTATGTTTAACATATATATGTATATATATATTATGATTTATGCTTCCTTTATCGTGAACACCATTTAAAATAAATAGAATGACATTAGGTGGAGCTGACATGCATGTAGTTTAATGGTACTATTTGTGTTGTTTATGAATATATTAAGTTGTTATTATATGTGATTTTAGTGCATTATTTATATTCTATTTGGCATAGGTGACGTGGGACCCCTATTCGAATATTAGAATGGATTATGATAATGCTGAGATTGTGCTCTATACAGGGACCCTCAAGTTTTTTAGTATTGTTGAGCCGTATCACCCTGATAGGTTTTTACGACGAATGGGCTACATATAAAGCATCCATTTACCTCCCTACAAGCCTCTCGAGTGAAAAGAGGCCAGTTCGCGGCGAGCTATATTGCCAAGTACAATTTCCAGTCAGAGATATGGGAGAGGTGGCAACAACCTTGATGGAGATGACTTGCTCAATGTAAGTTGTTTATTTAACTTGGTGATGTATTTATAGATCATCCTTTTGTAATTTTAGAGTCTTGTATTATGTTGTGAACTTAGGATAGGTTTATCTAAGTTGATGATTTTTTTCCTTGTGTTGTGCAAGCGCCTAAGTTGAACAGTGGACGTAGTGTTGAAGTGGAGATCGTTGCCACCAGGTGAAGCTGACATGGCATCTGCATTTAAGATGGCAGATGATGTGCTCATGCATTTAACGGGGAAATGGGTTGCCTCATCCACCATCACTACATCAGGTGGAAACCAGCTGGCAAGGACGTCCGAGCATGATAGCCATGCCACGCAGTTCCAATCTCACACCAATACGAATGAGTCCGGTTCATCAAAGTGCAGGGAACCTAGCAAGTTGCAACATAAGAAAAAGCGGAAGAAAAGAAATGAATGACTTCTTGTGTGTGATTATAACTTGAAATGTTGGATTTATGTTGTCTTTATACATTAAATTTCTTTTCCTTGTTATTAGTCCGGAATGCATGTCGATGGTAGTCACTAATCTTGGTATATATTTTGTTAGTTAAAATTTATATATTTTGTTGCCTTCATTATTATTTGGTTTTGTTTTGATGCCTGATATGTGCGTGTTTGATTATAGAGACTTGAATGTATATTACGTGTTGTACATGTATGTACGTGTATGTTTGGTTATGTAGGCTAGAACATACTTAGAAAGTTCGATTATGCAAGCCCGAACAAACAACGAAAGTTCGGGCCTACATAACCGAACCTTACAGTTGAAAAATACCTATACAAAGGGTCAGTTGAACATGACCGAATGCCTATCTAAGTTTTGGTTACTATTGCCCAACCTTTTTGTTGATGTTCGGTAAGGGGTGCCTGAACCTAGTATCTGACAAATTCTGTATTGAATGGTTCGGTTGAACATACCTGACTGAACTTTTTTGGTTCGGATTGATATGGCCGAACATTTTTTCTGTGTTCAGATATTAATTACCGAACCTTACATTTCATAAATTCAATTTAAAAGGTTCAGTACTCTTTCACTGAGCAAAACCTTAAAGATCGGGCACAACAGACCGAATGTCATTTTTCAATTACATGTTCGGTTAGTAACGCTAGTACATTCGTAAGATGTTCGGTTGCCCTCTACCGAACTATGTTGATATGTTCGATTTTGTGCGACCGACCATTAGTTATTTTAAAAGAAGGACAACATCAAATGAGTCAACACAACATCATTCGTGAAGAAATAAATATCAGAGTATAATGACTCAAATCCATAATTCATTCAAAATAAGAAATAGTACGATTTAACGCAAAAAATTATAATATTTCATCCACTTTCGCCAGTATAAAACAACTGCAATCATTTGTTACTATAGAAGTATATCATACATTAATGATGATATCATTCCTTTCAAAAATTGATAGTAAAATATGCCATCTACACAAAAAAAGATTTCAAAAACGGACTTCAATTTGAAGTGACGTTTTTAAGGTTCTCCAACGCCCAAATATATTTCTTCCGTCTCTCTTGATATAAATGCAAACCCAATAGAGAAAATAAGCTCGGTCGATGTCACACCAACGATCTCAAGCAATGGCATACGATATCTATTGGTCTTGTATGTGCAATCCATCACCAAAAGCAATGGAAAACACCGAAGTAAGTTGATGGATTTAGGATGAGCCCAAACAGGCATGTGATTTCGTCGGTTTGGTCATCTTTCCTATTCCATAAAATATAACCATGTGTGTCCAAAAAATGCATGAGTTGTTGCGTTTGCGATCTCCTTCCAGCTTTAACGAACCTATGCTTTTGCCTTTCGTTGTATATTGTGCACAATGTTGATGCATTCGATTTATCCCTCTTCTTTAAAAGTGTGTGAAATCTCTCGGGGCTTGATGTTGCCTTTCATCATTTGAATCAACACAACATGCTCTTCCGAATCTAACCGACCGGCATATGAATGACCATCCATATAAGACCCAATGTTGTGGTTATGCCGCCCACAAACCACAGTCACATGCCATAAATGGTCTTCACGTTCCTTAATATTTATGGCAAAAGGGCACCCACACTTTTTGGTGCCGATTTTACTTTTTGATTTCCCCCTCTTACCTTTGCCATCCATCTCGCCACCATTTTTAACTATATTTATAACCTTACCAGCTTTCATTTTCCCAACTCTTTGAATAGTATCCCTATAAGACCCAGACCTCTCACATGCCATGTTCACCCTTCCTCGACAACGACCATCCCCTCCTACGTCAGAATTCTTCGTGACAGTAACAAACCGTCAATTACAGCCTTGTCTTTGTACCTAATTCACCGCATCGTCCCTACTTCCAAATGGTGCTTTCGGAATGAAATCAATAGTAAAGTCCATATAATCACTAGAATGCAATATGTCTTGCAAAAAATAGTACTATCGAAGCATCAGGTGGGGAACTTCTGTAACGACTAAAATAGAAATAAAAAAGTCTCAAAGAAATAGAGGTTCGACTAGTTAAACCCATATTGATTGGGTGTGGTTCGACCGAAATAACTGAAAAAAAGTGTATGTTCAATTAGACACAGTCGAAACATTGATCACATGTTCGATTTTCAATAACCGAACATACACATAAGGTTCGGTCCTGAGGGACCGAACCATAGTTTAACCTATATTGATTGGGTGTGGTTCAGCCGAAATAACCGAAATAAAAAATGTACGTTCTGTTAGATACAGCCAAAACATTGATCACATGTTCGATTTTTTATAATCGAACATACACACAAGGTTCGGTCTTGCGAGGCCGAACCAGAGAGCGAAACAGAGTTTTTTTTTCAAAAAAAAAAAGAAAAACCAAGGCATTATTGTACCTCTCCATGTTGCACATCATCATCCCCTACATGCTCATCCTCCATTTTTGATTGTCAAGAACCAACTATCAACCAAATGTACCAGCACTAAAAAACCAAACAAACTTGTTCAAACTCCATCTATTCAAAATAGTTTCAAAGCTCATTTTTGTGCATCAAACATAAAGAAAACCATATTACTATGATATTTACAATCTTTGAACTCGAAAAATCAATTTGGTGTCGCTGGTGGTCGGAGGAATTGGTGTGTGGGGTGCACAAATTAGCTGTAAGAGGGAACGGGGAGAGAGTGGGGGACTAGGAGAAATTTTTGGGTTTATCAAGGGTAAGCTGGTACTTTCAAATGGGCCAAATATTATGTGTTTTTTTTTTCAGTGGCTTGCCCTTACACTTTTGTGGGATAGCGCTATCCGATATATATATTTGCCTATATTCTCGCGTTCACAATTAGTAGAGCGCACCAATGAGACAAGTCAGGCATGCACACTACTTTGCGGCTCATGTTTGTACCCTGCGACCCACATACTGTCTTAGGCATCCCACAATTTACCATTTTATTGAATTACTCATTTATTGGTCAATTTATCTAATTAATTCCAGTAAATAATAATGCACACACCAATCGGCATCTCACCTGACACAAACACCAATCAACATGTAAATCCATGCACACACTAAACGAGGTACCTCGAGCTTAACCACGAGTCTAACTCGAGTTAATTAAGATTCGGGTTAACGTTAATCACCTAGTTAGGTAACAGTTTGTTACACTAAGGATTCACTGGACAGTAAATATTGTTTTATTCAGTTTAAGTCATATATTTAATTTATATCATATATTATAATTAATATGAAGGTAGAATTCATTGTAAATTTAGAAAATTGAGTCAGGATATTTAACTACTTAATAATTTAATCTATTAATCAAACACATAAGGTAAATTAGCAAAAAGGATGATAATATATTATGAAAAGGACATATGTACTCGATCATACCCTCATCTATTTGAAGCTACTCTGGAGCTTAAATTATGAAAAGTAAGTTCAAAAGAGAGTCAAAAGGAGAGAGAATAAAAACATACTAACTAAAGCTAAACCTATAATAAACTAAAGACAAAAGTAAAGAAAGTGTATGGGTTGCTTCCCAAATAGCGCTTTTGTTTACTGTTGTTGGCTTCACCGTCAAGAGAATCAGTCCTCATTTAGTTTGAGTGAATCATGATTCACGTCAATAGACTCTTTAGTAACTTCATACTCCTTAGCATTAAAGAAACGCCCATCATCGTCATTATCATAATGATAATCCTCATTTTCACATCCATCATAGAAATTGTAATTGCTCCAAACCTTTTAGGCCCGTCACGGGTACCACGCGGCCCACTACCAGCTACGTCATTGCCAGTTGTGTCCCATGAAGATCTAACTTACCATATGTCGTTTAAACCTCAATTTATAATAATTATTGTTATTTAGATTCTATTACTATCCTAATCATCTTTCATAACATCAAGTATTAGCGGAAGCCTTTGAGACATGATAAATAAAATAAAAGATTCATATCATGTTAATGGAGCACTTACCTAATGTGAAAAACCCTTAATCATCATATAAAGGGAATCAAACCTAAAAATGTATCAAAATATCAAAATACAGGTCATAAGGTATCTCTCACAATCCCAAACCCATATAAAATCGATAACAAAATGTATATATGGATGTACAAGTCCGGCTTGTCTATCAAAAATCAAAGTTAGTCGCTTTGCTTGCCCATGTCGCGACTCATACCAGGATCTGCACTTAGCCATCACATGCACTTAGCTATCACAAAAAGGCAGATGATGAGTCCAGAGTGAGTAATCAAGGAAATTCAGTGAGTAATCAAGGAAATTTAGTAAGTAATAACGAAAATTAAATGCAGGAATTTAATAAGCTATTTCCTAAACATGTGGAAAAATAAACAGGCCACTGTGTTCATCACAAAAATAAATAATTAAAAAAGCTCAAAGTGTGTGTTAAGCCTAAGTCAGACTAGCACCATATTTCAGACTCCTCGTGAGCACTGCCAGCGAGTACGCTCCAGCATGGCCAGCCTCTGGGTCCTCTTGATAGCTGGCGTAAACCTAAGGCACACCGATAAGTGCCCCATCATGATACTCTAGTCGAACTATCCACTGAGACCCCGGGCAACACGTGCTATTGAGTGGTGGTCATACACGCAAGAATACCACGACGAGGGAAAACCCTACCAGCCGTCTATATAGCCACAACAGGGAAGAATTAAATTGAACAACTGAATTCAAATAATAAAATCATGTAATTAGGCAAGGAATTTCAATTGGGATACTACACATCTCAAACTGCACTCAGTGTCCTGAAACAATCCCCTGTCCGTCTCTGCTATATATCCAGATATCACACTATTGCCCCAAGTCACCTAATATCAATTATTAGTATATTAGGTTGAATTTATGTTATTTAATTAGCTATTAAACTTACTTTCCCCAAAACAATCCCAATTGGTCATGGCAGCAGGGGTGAAGCGCGCTTTATAATATGGCCAGCGCACTCCTGTTCTTGAGGAGTACTCTGCCCAAAACGTGGAGCGTGCTCCTTTGAGAGGGGAACGTGCTACCTTGAGTGTCCAGTAGAATTCTGCTCCTCCTCAGACCCAAGACCTGGACCAAAGTCGTCGACCATATCCTCACCTTGTGGGGGAATAAACAACACTCCAACAAAGTTAGAGGCTCAATCCAACATCATATATATTGAATCAAAATCCACAATTAAGCCAAACTTTTGAACCACACTTAACTAATTTGAAATCCATCTTGCAAATCATCAACAACAACATAACCATCACCAACAGAACACCAAAAACAGCCCAAAACCAATGACACAATAGGATTCCAGGATCATACACCAACGATGACAAACATACCTCCAACATGTTGAGAAAGTTAAAGTGATTAAAGATCTAACCTTCGTTTGTCGATTCAACATTCCCAAGCTCTTCAAATGAAAAAAAAAAAACTCACCAAACCCTCACTCACAAGATCAATTTTCGGATTTAAGGTTTGAGGAGTGAGAAAATATGGTTGGTTAGTCAAATTTTTACTATTTATACTCCAAAAATTATCTCCAATTACTTACTTCTCTCAATGATCATCTAAAGACCAATAATTGGGCCATATCCTCCCAAAATGACACTATATTATGACACTAATGAATAACTCACCCTTTGTATGCAACACATAAAGTCGCATTTTGGCGTTCTGATGCTCGATTTTGCACCACAATGCGTGTCATTCACGCACTACAGTGCCACATCCCTTAAATTGATGTTACAAATTAATATTTATCTTATTTTATTCATTTTTATTTGTGCATTAACTCCCCAACCTAATGTTATGTCATTAGCCTACCCGGTACCCATGTCGACATGCATATCCACGAAAATACTCATCACACTATCTCACACATCAACGACAATATAAATACACATATTGTGATGCGATCTGACATATGTTATCATAAACATCACAATTAATACAAAACAACACGCAAAATACTATTTACTTACTCTGGGTGTGCCCTGGCCTAGCTGCGGGGTCCACAGGGTGCTGAGTTGGTATCCACGTCTGCAAACACGTCATAATAATAGCTTAATTAAAATTAGGTCATTACGGTTCTTCCCAACTAGGTGAAATTTCATCCCGAAATTTAAATAACTAAACAAATTTGTATTGGCAAATAGTTGGGGATAACGTCTATGCATAGTAGACTCGAGCTTCCAAGTAAGTCCCTCGGTCCCATGATGTTGCCAACAAATTAAAACCTTCAAGATCTCCCTGTTCCGCATAGTCTATATCTTGCGATCAACAATCTCCACTGGTTGCTCTTCATATGTCCTATCAGGTCGAACCTCCACCTATCTAACATCAATCCTCGGTCTAAGTTCTGACCTAACCAGTCTCAATATGGAAACATGAAATACCGGATGAACCTCAACCAACTGCGGTGGTAACTCCAACCTATACACCACATGCCAACTCGTGCCTCGACCCTGAAGGGTCCAATAAACCTTAGAAGTCACCAACCTTGTAACTCAGATCTCCATGATACTTGTCTGTCGTCTTTGCTTAATCTTTCTCACATTCTTAGTGTGATCCACAATAACCTCAGGTCCTATGGCCATTGTATGCTCTGGTGCTGCCCAACATGTTAGTGACCTAAAAGGTCTACTATATAACGCCTCGAATGGTGGCATCCCAATACTCGCCTGATAGCTGTTGTTGTAGGCAAACTCGCACAAAAGTAGATAATCCTCCCAAAATCTAGCAAACTACAATATACAAAGCCCTAAGCATATCCTTTAATATCTGAATCAACCTCTCTGGCTGGTCATCTATCTGAGGATGATAGGTCGTACTGTAATCTGGTATTGAACTGCTCCTACATACTCTCCCAAAGCTTCGATGTCAACCTGGGATCCCTATCAGATACAATAGAAATCGATACAATATGCAATCTGATAATCTCTCTCGAAGATAATACTTAACTATGGGAAGGAATATCTCATCGAAATAGGAATGAAGAATGCTAACTTCGTCAACCTGTCGATATCTACCCAAATAGCTCATGTCTCTTCCAAGTCTGTGGTAGGCCACTACCAAAGTCCATGGTCACGTGTTCCCACTTCTACTAAGGAATAGGCAACGTCTATAGCAACCTGATTGGTTTATTGTGCTCGATTTTCACCTGTTGGCAAATATGACAACTTTTGACGTAATTACCAGCATCAGCCTTCATCCTTGGCCACAAAAATAATCTCTGCAAATTATTATACATCTTGGTCTGACCAGGATGAACAGTATACCGCGATTGGTGTCCGTCTTCCAGAATGCTGCCCAGAGCCCTGATACCACAAGTATCCATAATCTACCCTTGTGTCTGAAGAATCTGATTTCTCAAACCAAACTGTGCACTCTTGATCCTGAGCCATGTTGGGGCATCTGCCCTAGGTCAATCTACAAATATTGTTTATCTTACAGCTTTTAGTTAATAAAATAGAGGTTTTTCATTTGTTGTATTATTATAAGTGTTTGCATGTTTACCTTATAATAAGATCCATGGGTATTTGTTGAAATGTCCTAAATGTCCCTAGTTGGTCATTATATTGGGAACTATAATGAATTAAAACTAACGTGAGTCTTGATTAATGGTCATGTGATGATCATATGTATAGGGATACGAATCGAGATCATGAGTACTTGTTAAGGAACAAGGTACTGGACTGACCCGCTATGAGAACACCACTTGGATTAAGTCATAGGTGTTACTCTTAATAGGTATATCATTTAGTCCTTCGACTTGAGATTACCATAGACTTCAATATTAGGAGCATGGTAATTTGACACAATCAAACATTATCTTTAACGGGACGATTATAAAAATTGTGATTTGTTATCATGTGAGCAATATGTGAAGATGTGTAATCAAGAAAGAATTTGTCACTCTCGTAAAGAAAGAAATATTAGTGGATCCCTCGATGTGTTAGATTGTTAAATGGTCAAGTCCAAGTGAATTGATATGATCAATGTCGCTTGGATGTTTTCAATCTATCTAAAGATCGAGACTAGTACGATTGAATATTAAGGGTGACTTTCTATGCCTTATATTTAATGAAATGATATCGCAGGACAAAAGGATATGATATACATTATTCATTAGGTTGTATCAATTTTGATATTCATGCTACTTAGGTAGTCATAATGCTTTGTTAGAGACCGCTTATTACTTTTGTTCTAAAATGGTTATGGTTCACTATCAACGTCGCATAAACCTATTGGGTCGCACATAAAGAATGGCTTTGTGCAATTTTAAATGGACCAGAGTCTTGAATTTTATAATATAAAATTCATAATATATATAAGTCCTTATGATTCATTATATGATAACTTATTAATAGGGGTATATGTGTAATTTTCTTAAATAATGTAAATATAGTAGTTGTATTTCGATTTTGCTTAAACAATATAAATACAATAGCATTTATTTCAAATTTACATAAACATCGTAAATACAATAGTTGTATTATGAATAGGATTTCAAGTGAGAACTTATCTACATATATAAATAACGAGTGATATCCAAAACGTAATATAAGAATTTCATTTTTTCAATTTTTGTATTCTCTGAATTTTTGGGAGAAAAAGAAAAACGTTTTCAATCTCTTTTGGGGCTAGCATTCCAAATTGTGGTCATCGTTCGTGTCTGGATTTCTGATAGAGGACGCGCGCTTGAACGTCTTGAAGTTCGAACAATCAGAGAAAGAAATCACGAATCAAGGTATGGTTTACTTTTGTAGATCTTGTTTAATAGAACTTATTTGCGATTATTTTGGGGTTTTTCAAAATTGTTTTGAATTTTCTATTGTGTACGAACTCCAAAAACCAACAGTGCTATCAGAGCCTTAGGCTCGGTTCTATTAAATGGTTGCATGTTTTCTCTTATGTATATGTGATATATGTGTGGAAACATGATTGTGATTAAGATATATATGATATACATATAGGTTCTGTGATAGTTGTTATCAAGAATTGATTTTAAGGCATGTTGTTAATTTATGTATTTGATACATATGCATGATGTGGTTCATTAATTGAATTCATGTTTAGTATATTTCGATTAACATATGTTTTAAATTGAACAATGCGAATTTTGTATGTTCCATGATAGAAATCATGTTTAGGTTAATATGATTGATTTAATATGATTCTATTGTTAAATACGTTGTTCGTTTAGTGAAATAATCATGTATATCTCCATGATAGAAATCATGTTTAGGTTAATATGATTAATATAATATGATTTTGGTGTTCAATGCATGATTAATATTTCGTTCCTTAATTCAATTGCTCTTCTTTTGAATAAGAATTGAAATTACCATTGATTATATGTCTCACTGTTGTTATCTGTTAGTATATTCCTATTAGATATGAGATAAACTTGTAATCGGATAAGAGTAGTAGAGAACTCCTATATGATAGGCGAGATGTATAACAAATTCTAACTGGATTAGGATTCCATGTATCTTAAATTCTAAATGGATTAGAATTAGACATTGAGTTAGAGGTGGGCCCGTATTAATTAAAAACGTTTTAATTAATTTTTGGAAATAAAAATAAGGGGCAGTTTTGGTCAATTAAATTGACTAAAATAATAAGAAATTTTAGGCGATTTTAATTTTTGGAATAGGAATTTGTTGTCTAAAAAAAAATGGGGGTTCTGCCCCTTGTACCCCCGTCCGCTGACCGGTAAACCACCGCCTGCTGAGAGGTCAGCGGGATGGCTGATAACTCTGCGTAGCATAAGGAAATTTGTATAGTACATAATATTAGAAATTTCCTAACTTGTTTGGTGATTATACATTCCATGTAATATATGATATTTATCTTTGTTTATGTTATGCTCACTAAAACAAATAAAATACCTCTTATAAATTTTAAGTCAAGTGCCATCATTCTCAAACACTTGTCAAGGCTTCGATCACATCAATATTGCCCTAGCAGAGTATCTTATGTTATCTTGGTGAGGCAAGTTAAGTAACGGTTACTCTATTATTTGAAATAGTTAGACTTGATAAAGCTATCAAAATGGTTTTGAGCTTTAGGCACAAGATGAAATAAAATATGCAAAAACATAAGATGTCATAATCTCATAAAAACAACTAAAAGTTACATATAATATAATTGGTAAAAGGTACCTACCTACATAACCTAATTTAAAATGTCATGCCTTAGCTGCCTTTGAATTTGGTGAAACATGGGTTTTAGTCCCTTAAGTTAACATAGTGTTTTTAAGGAGGGTTGTTAATTTAGTGGGAGTCTATTACTCTATACTTAAAATAAACTTTTACATAATCTTTGTTGTAGATTAATGGCTTCATCAAATCATACTAATCCCTTGTTATGCGATCCATCCTTGAAAAGGATAAGTTATCTGGGACAAACTTTCTTGACTAGTTCAGAAACTTGAGAATTGTTCTTAAGCATGAACGCAAGTTGTACGTCCTGGATGGTCTTATTCCTGAGGAACCACCAACCAATGCTGCAAAAGTCATGAAGGATACACATTCCAAGAATGTCAACTATTCTACTGAAGTTACATGCATTATGTTGGCAACCATGGTTCCTGAACTTCAGAAGGACATGGAACACATGGAAGCTTATGCGATGGCTACAATGCTGAATGAAATGTTCTAACACCAGACTAGGCAAGAAAGGTTCTAGAAAGTCAAAAACCTTCATTTTTGCAAAATGGCTGAGGGTGCGTTAGTTGGCCCTCATGTTCTGAAAATGAAAGGCTACATTGACCATCTTGACAGACTTAGATTTCCACTAAGCCAGGAGTTGGCTACAGATTTGATCTTTAATTCATTGCCTAATAGTTTTTCATAATTTGTTATGAACTATAACATGAATAATATGGAGAGATTTATCTCAGAGTTGCATTTGATGCTCAAAACTGTTGAGCAGAATGTCAAGAAACCCGTGGCCAATGTGTTGATGGTTCAAAAAGGAAAGGGTTTAAAGAAGAAAACTAAAAGCAAGACTAAACTTGCCAAGGGTATTATGCCAGTCACAAATCTAATGGAACAAGTTAAACCTAAGATTGTTTCTACTTCACAGTCCCAGAATGAAAAAGAAAAATACGGAACTTGTCATTTCTGTCATGCACCTGGGCATTGGTTAAGAAATTGCAAGCTCTATCTTGAAGGTTAAAAGAAAAAGAAGAGAAGTGTGACTACTGCTTCGGGTATTTACATTATTGAAGTTAACTTGTCTACTAGTGATTCATGGGTATTGAATATCGGATGTGGTTCTCACATTTGTATTAATGTGTAGAGTCTCACTAAAAGGAAAAAGCTAAAGAAAGGAGAAATTATCCTACTAGTCGAAAATGGAGCAGAGGTTACTACGTTGGCTGTAGGATGCTATGAGTTGTCTTTATCTAGTGTATTAATTTTAGCTTTAAATAATTGTTATTATGTCCCTGCCTTGAGCAGAAACATCATTTCAGTTTCATGTTTGGATTTGGATGGTTTTAATTTCATTATTGAGAATAATAAATGCTCCATTTCTCGTAAAGACGTTTTTATGCAAATGTCGATTTATGCAACAGTCTTTATATTCTAAACATGAAAAAGGTCCACAGATACTCCTATTTTTAATGTAAATACAAAGAGATTTAAGTCAAATAATTTGAATCAAACCTACCTTTGGCACTGTTGACTTGGCCACATAAATGAGAAGCGCATTTCTAAACTCCTTAAAGATGGACTTTTGATTCATTTGATTTTGAATCATATGAAACATGTGTATCTTATTTATTAGGCAAGATGACAAAGAGTCCCTTTACTAGACACAATGAAAGGGTAAGTGATTTATTAGGTCTAATACATACTGATGTATGCGGTCCTATAAACACAATGGCTAGAGGTGGTTATCTCTACTTCATTACTCTCACCGATTATTTTAGCAGATATAGATACGTGTATCTCATGAAACATAAAAGGTGAATCTTTTGGGATGTTTCAAACATTTCAGAATGAAGTGCAAAATCAACTTGGCAAAATTATTAAAGCACTTCGATCAAATCGAGGTGATGAATCTTTGAGCTAAGAGTTTGATGATCATCTTAGAAACTGTGGAATTGTCTCACAGTTAACTCCTCCATCAACTCCACAGTGGAATGATTTTATGAGAGGAGAAATTGAACTTTATTGGATATGGTTCGGTCTATGATGAGTCATGCAAATCGCCTTATTTCCTTTTGGGGCTATGCCTTAGAAACTGCAGAGTTTACACTAAATTGTGTTCCTTCTAAAGCGGTTGATAAAACACAACATGAGATGTGGCTTGGGAAAAGACCAAGTTTGTCTTTCCTTAAGATTTGGGACTCTGAGGTTTTCGTACGACGACAGATCTCAGAAAAATTATCAGCCAAATCTACCAAGTGTCTATTTGTTAAGTATCCTAAAGAAACTAAAGTATACTACTTTTATAATCCCACTGAGAACAAAGTGTTTGTTGATCAGAATGGTGTCTTCATGGAAAAAGAGTTTATTTCAAAGGACAACAATGAGAATAAATTTAGTCTTGAAGAAGTTCAATAACCACAAATAAACACTCAACCGCTAGTGGGAGATCAACAAAGTTTTGAACTAGTTAAGCCTCCACAGGTATCACAAGGCCCATGTAGATCTGATAAGGTAAGACATCAGCTAGAGAGATTTAGATTTCTTATTACTGATAGTAGTGAGGTGTGGGTCAAAGATCAAAATGAACCTACTATTTATCAGGAGGCTGTGTCTAGCCCTGAGTCAGATAAATGGCTTAATGCCATGAACTCTGAGATGCAATCCATGTATAATAACCAAGTTTGGAACTTGGTTGATTTAACTGAAGGTGGTAAGACCGTTGGATGTAAATGGGTTTTCAAGAAGAAATTTAATATGGATGACAATGTGCATACCTATAAAGCACTGCTAGTAGCAAAAGGTTTTAAACAGACTCAAGGTGTTCATTATGATAAGACTTTTTCTCCTGTAGCCATGCTTAAATCCATTAGAATTCTAATTGTCATAGCCGCATATTATGACTATGAGATATGACAAATGGATGTCAAAACAGCTTTTCTAAATGGAAAGCTACTTGAGGATGTATATATGATATAGCCTGAATGGTTTGTTTATCATGAGAATTCTAGGAAGGTGTGCAAGTTTCAAAGATCTATTTATAGATTAAAGTAAGCTTCTCGGAGTTGGAATCTTCATTTTGATGAAGCAATTAAGAAATTTGGTTTCATTAAAAATGAAGATGAGCCTTGTGTATACAAGAAGGTCAGTGGCAATGTGGTTGTTTTTCTGGTACTGTATGTTGATGATATATTACTCATTGGAAATGTTATCCCAATCTTGCAGAGTGTCAAGTCTTGGTTAGGGAAGTGTTTCTCAATAAAGGACTTAGGAGATGCAGCCTACAACCTTGGGATTAAGATCTATAGGGATAGATCTAAAAGGCTGATCGGCCTAAATCAGAGTGCTTATATTGACAAGGTACTGAATAGGTTCAGTATGCAAGACTCTAAAAGAGGGTCGTTGCCAATGTCTCATGGTATAACCCTTAGCAAGACTTAATGTTCAAAGACTAATGATGAGAGAGAGCTCATGAATATGATTCCATACGCATCAGCTATTGGATCTATAATGTATGCCATGTTATGCACTCCAGTTGATGTATCATATGCTTTAAGCTCAACAAGTAAATACTAGTCTGATCCCGCTGAGAGTCACTGGATAGCAGTAAAGAACATTCTTAAGTACTTGAGAAGGACTAAAGAAGTGTTCTTGGTTTATGGAAGTTTGGAAGATGAGTTTGTTGTAAATAGTTAAACAAATACAAGTTTTCAAACTAACATCGGTGACTTTAGATTGCAGTCTAGATATGTGTTCACTTTGCATGGATGTGCGGCGAGCTGGAAAAGTTCGAAGCAAGAGACTGTGACCAATTCTACAACTGAAGCTGAGTACATTGCAGCATCTGATGCAGCTAATGACGTTGTTTGGATCAAAAAGTTCATATCTGAACTAGGTGTGGTTCCAAGTATTGCTAACCCTGTTTGCTTGTACTGTGAGAATAACGGGGCTACAAAACAGGCCAAGGAACCAAGATGTAACGGCCCAGCCATGGGGCGCACCCCTCTGGCACTGCACAGGCAGTATGAGCCATGGACCGCAGCCCCTCCCACACCATCTGGCTCCCCCAAGCCAGTTTTTCACCCCCTAGACTCGAACCTGCGCCCTAAGGGATAAGTACACAAGTTTAGGAAGTCTGGTACCATTGAGCTGTCGAGGACTTCCCAAGAGGTCACCGATCCTAGTACTACTCTCGCCCAAGCACACTTAAATGTAGACTTCTGATGGGATCTGGTGCATCCGTGCTGGACCAGCTTAGTGGTACCAGACTTGCTAAACCTGTGTACTTATCCCTCAATGCGCAGGTTCGAGTCTGGGGGTGAAAGACCACACAGAAGAGGTGTGGATAGTGTGCGGACCTGCTAGTGGGCACACTGCCTATGCAGTCCAGCGGGCCTTCGGGTGGGCTGGGCCGTTACATAAAAAATGTGCCTTTTTATGTAATGGCCAAGCCATGGGGCGCACCCCATCTGGCACCACACAGGCAATGTGAGCCATGGACTGCAACCCCTCCTACACCATCTGGCTCCCACAAGCCAATCTTTCGCCCCCCCAGACTCGAACCTATGCCCTGAGGGATAAGTACATAGGTTTAGCGAGTCTGGTACCACTGAGCTGGTCCAGCACGGAGGCACGCTTAACTGCGGAGTTCTGATGGGATCTGGTGCCTCCGTGCTGGACCAGCTCAGTGGTACCAGACTCGCTAAACCTGTGTACTTATCCCTTAGGGCGTAGGTTTGAGTCTGGAGGACGAAAGACTGGCTTAGGGGAGCCAGATGGTGTGGGAGGGGCTGCGGTCCATGGCTCACACTGCTTATGTGGTGCCAAAGGGGGTACGCCCCATGGCTGGGCCGTTACATAAAAAAGGCGCCTTTTTATGTAACGACCCAGCCATGGGGCGCACCCCCTCTATCAGCGCAAAGGCAGTGTGAGCCATGGACCGCAGCCCCTCCCACACCATCTGGCTCCCCCAAGCCAGTCTTTTGCCCCACTAGACTCGAACCTACGCCCTGAGGGATAAGTACACAGGTTTAGCTAATCTGGTACCACTGAGCTGGTCCAGCACGGAGGCATCGGATCCCATCAGAACTCTGCAGTTAAGCATGCTTGGGCGAGAATAGTACTGGGATGGGTGACCTCCTGGGAAGTCCTTAACAGCTCAGTGGTACCAAACTCGCTAAACCTGTATACTTATCCCTCAGGGCGCAGGTTCGAGTTTGGGGGGCAAAAGACTGGCTTGGGGGAGCCAGATGGTGTGGGAGGGGCTGTAGTCCATGGCTCACACTGCCTGTGCGGTGCCAGTGGGGGTGCGCCCCATGGCTGGGCCGTTACACAAGATCTCACCATAGATAGAAACATATACTCTGACGTTTTCATATCTTTAGAGAAATCATTAAGAAGGGAGATGTGAAGATTTGCAAAGTTCCTACAGAAGATAATGTTGCAGATTCTTTGACGAAGGCTCTTCCACAAGCGAAGCATGATGGTCATGTTAGGTCATTGGGTATTAGATACATGAATGATTGGCCCTAGTGTAAGTGGGAGATGTTAGTGCATGTGCCCTAGGTCAATCTACAAACATTCTTTATCTTACAGCTTTTAGTTAATAAAATAAAGGTTTTTCATTTATTGTTTTATTATAAGTGATTGCATGTTTACCTTATAATAAGATCCATAGGTATTTGTTGAACTATCTTAAATGTCCCTATTCGGTCATTATACAAGGAACTAAATGAATTAAGACTAGTGTGAGTTTTGATTGATGGTCATGTGATGATCATATGTATAGGGATACGAATCGAGATTATGAGTACTTGTTAAGGAACAAGGTACTGGATCAACCTGCTATGAGAACACCACATGGATTAAGTCATAGGTATTACTCTTAATAGGTATATCATTTAATCTTTCGACTTGAGATTACTATACACTTAAATATTAGGAGCATGGTAATTTGACACAATCAAATGTTATCTTTAACCGGACGATTATAAAGATTGTGATTAGTTATCAAGTGAACAATACGTGGAAGGTGTGTAATTAAGAAAGAATTTGTCTCTCTCCTAAAGAAAGAGATATCGGTGGATCCCTCGATGTGTTGGATTGTTAAATGGCCAAGTTCAAGTGAATTGATATGATCAATGTCACTTGGATGTTTTTAATCAATCTAAAGATCGAGACTAGTACGATTGAATATTGAGGGTGACTTCCATGCCTTATATTTAATCAAAGGATATCGCACGACAAAAGGATAAGATATATGTTATTCATTAGGTTGTATCAATTTTGATATTCATGCTAGTTGGGTAGTCATAATGCCTTGCTAGAGACCGCTTATGACTTGTGTACTAAAATAGTTTTAGTTCACTACGAACGTCGCATGAACCTATTGGGTCGCCTCAAAGAATGGCTTTGCATAATTTTAAATGGTCCAGAGTATTGAATTTTATAAGATAAAATTCGTAATATATATAATTATAATTCATTATATGATAACTTATTAATATGGGTATATGTGTAATTTGCTTAAAAAACTTAAATACAATAGTTGTATTTCGAATGTACTTAAACGGCATAAATACAATAGTTATATTTTGAATTTACTTGAATATCGTAAATACAATAGTTGTATTACGAATAGGATTTTCAGTGAGAGCTTATCTACACATATAAATAAAGGATGATACCAAAAAACGTAATATAAGAATTTTTCTTTTCCAATTTTCATATTCTCTGGATTTATGGGAGAGAAAGAAAAACATTTTCAACTTCTCTTGAGGCTAGCACTGCAAATTGTGGTCACCGATTGTGTTTGGATTTCTGATGGAGGATGCGCGCTTGAACGTCTTGAAGATCGAACAATCAGAGAAGGAAATCACAAATCAAGGTATGGTTTACTTTTGTAGATCTCTTTTAATAGAACTTATTTGCGACCCTGTTGGGGTTTTTCAAAATTGTTTTGAATTTTTCGCTGCGTATGAACCCGAAAAACTAACAAGCCTGTCCACTGATCCACAAATATCGGTCATCAGCCATTTGCAACTCAAGCCACCTGCTCTAGAGATAGTGTAGGAACCCGCATCCGACAACAAATCTTTAGATCAGCAATAGCCTCTGTTACACACAACACCGAAGCCGTTTCAAGTAAACTGTACTAGTATGCTTATGTAGCAGAACAGTCTGGCTCTCAATGCCACTTCGACTCAACACATCAACTACTATGTTTGCTTTACCCGGCTGGTACTCAATAGCTTGTCGTAGTCCTTTAGTAACTCGAGCCATCTCCTCTACGCATGTTCAGATCTCTTTGAGTGAATAGGTACTCAAGCTCTGGTGATCTTTGAACAAGACCAACCTCTCTCCGTAGAAGTAATGCCTCCAGGCCTTCAATGCAAACACGACTACCTTAATCTCCAAGTCATGCACTAAATAGTTCCCCTCGTGTGGCCTCAACCGTCGAGATAAATAGGCTACTGGGTGTCTCTCCTATATCAGGACGCAATCCAACCCAGTCCATGAAACATTTGTATATATTGAGAAACCTCTCCCCAATCCTAGTAATGCACGTACTAGTGCAGAAGCCAGTTTCCTCTTCAACTCCTAAAAAATGTGCAAACAATCATCTGACCACTCAAATCTGACATCTTTCTTAGTCAATCTAGTCATCGATGCTGCAATCAATGAGAAATCCTGTACAAATTGCAGGTAATATCCTGTAAACCCAAGAAACTGCGAATATCAGATACAGACTCAGGTGTCCTCCATTCAATGATCGCTCGAATCTTGTTACCATCAACAAAAATGCCTTGAATACTGATGACATGCCCAAGAAACTTTACCTCACTCAGCCAAAACGTACACTTGCTGAACTTGGCATACAATTTATGCTCTCTCAGTGTCGTCAACACATCGCTGAGATGCCACTCATTCTCCACACAAGTCTCACTGTAAATCAGAATGTCATCGTTGAATACAATTACATATCGATCCAAAAATGGCCTCATAACTCTATGCATCAAGTCCATGAAGATCGTCGACACATTAGTTAGACAAAACGGCATAACTGTAAACTTATACAAGCCATATCTCGTACAGAAAATGGGCTTCTCAATGTCACCCTTTCAAATCTTCAATTGATGATAACCTGATCTGAGGTCAATCTTCGAAAAGAACTTGGCTCCTACCAACTGTTGGTGATTTGGGGTTCATGCGCAGTGGAGATTTCAAAACTATTTTGAGAAAAAACCCAACAGGATCCGAATCTGATTCCATTAAAACACATTTAAACTATGAAAACTTAATCATACCTCAGTCGCAATGCACCTTTCTGAAGGTTAATCGATCTCTAAGGCGCTGCCAACGACGAACGCCCTCTATCAGCAGTCCACACACGAACGATGGCCGAGATTTGAAGTGCTAGCTTCGAGAGAATACCAAACCTTTTTTGTTTCTCTCCAAGACGATCCAGAGCATACCAAAACCCTAAGTCGTTTCTTAAAACAAAAATAAAGTTTCGGCCCTTTTAATCTTTCTTGTACTTGTATTCTAACTCAAAGTGTTTATTTCTACAACCCTTGTATATAGACGGTTAAGTAAATTACACATATACCCTTACTTAAAGAGGTATAAGTGTAATACACTACAAGGATGTTTCTGTCATGAATTTTATCATATAAAATTCATTCTTCCGAATCATTTTAAAATCTCGCAAAACCATTCTTAGTGTGCAACCCAATAGGCTCATACAACGTTGGCAGTATACCAAAACACATTTTGGTATACAAGTCATAAGCGGCCTCTAACAAGACATTATGGCTACCCAAGTTGTATGAATATCAAATCGATAAAACGTAATCAATAGTGTATATAACATTCTTTTGTCACACGATATCCATTTGATCAAACATAAGGCATGGAATTGTCATCCAACATGTTCAATCGTACTAGTCTCAATCTCTAAGTAGACTGAAAACATCCAAGTGACATTGATCAATATCAATTCACTTAGACTAGGCCTTTTAACAGTCTAACATATTGACGCATCCACTGGATATCTCTCTCTATATGAGAGGGACAAATTCTATCTCGATTACACAACTTCACCACATTATTCACACAGTAACCAATAACAACCTTTATAATCGTCCGGTTAAAGACAACGTTTGATTGCGTCAAATCACTGTATTCCTAATGTTGAAGTCTCTGGTAATCTCAAGTTAGAGGACTGAATAATATACATATCATGAGAAACAACTATGACTTAATCCATGTGATGTTCTCATAGCAGGTCGGTCCAGTACTTTGTTCCTAACAAGTACTCATGATCTTGATTCGTATTCCTATACGTATGATCATCGTATGATCATCAATCAAGACTCACACTAGTCTTAATTCATTATAGTTCCCAGTATAATAATTGACTAGGGACATTTAGGATATTTCTATAAATACCCATGGATCTTATTATAATGTAAACATGCAAATCAATTATAATAAACAGCAAATGAAATCCTCTATTTTATTAACTAAAATGTATTCATAAAGACTATTAATTGATTGACCTAGGGCACATTTCCCAACACCAACTGGTCAAACAAATCATCGATCTTAGGAAGTGCATAATGGTTATGAATCGTCACTTGATTCAATTTTTTGTAATCAACATACATACGCATCGTACCGTCCTTCTTCACAAAAAAGACTAGAGCTCCCCATGGAGACATACTAGGGTGAATGAAACCTTTTTGTAGGAACTCCTCTAACTGGGTTCTCAACTCCTCCTGCTCGGATGCACACATTCTATACGGTTGACAGTAAATCAGTCGCGTCCCCAGTATCATCTCAATAATAAACTCAACTGTTCGGAGTGGTGGGAATCCTGGAAAATCATTAGGAAATACATTAGCAAACTCATAAACCACTAAGGTATCCTCAACACGGATCACTGTCCTTAGCACTTACTCAACACTTGCAGCAAGCGCTTCCATCTCCTGAGATACGCTAATCAACCTCTAATGATCGATACTGCAGTCGCAACTCTAGTAAATGAGAACTCTAGAATCCCCTTAATATCAAATGTCACAGTCTTACGGAAACAATCTATTTGTTTGTGATATGCTGACAACCAATCCATGCCAAGCATAGCATTGAACTCTAGGTACTTTTATACTTACAAATCAGCCAGTAATTAATGTCCCAAAATCTCTAAAATGCAATCCCAACAAATTCGGTTAGGTTAAATCTTATCCCTACCAGTCTTAGTGAGGACAAGATGCATGTCAAACGTCTATACAGGCAACCCTAACTTTCTTACCAACTAAGTAACTTACCCTCAACAAGATGTCTAGTCGCCTCCTTGTCCGGATGCGTGACAGCAAACACTACTGCATGGGCCCTATCTCTGGCCTAATCAGTCGGTGGTGGTGGTGATGATGTTCTAGTGCAATTAGCCTGTAGATGTCCAGCCCGACCACAACAAAAAAATGTACAAGTTTCCTGGCTACCAAATGGCTTAGAAAAACTACTTTGACTCTGGCCTAGACTCTGGCTCTGACCTTGGCCTCTCTCACCATTGTCTCAGCCTCTTTGGTCTCTATCAGGTCTATATACCGTCTGACAGTCATCATATCTCACCCTGTCATCTCGTCGATCTTTGTCCCCTTCATGACCATGACTGACTGGCAATCCACAGTGAGGTCTCTACCCCTTTCAATATCTTCTCTGATCTCTCATCGATCTCTTCGGTCTCTACTCAGATTGAGAACTCTGTGCAAGTTGACTCTATTGTGCTGAAGATGCTGGTCGATTGGCCCTCTAAACCAAATAAGACTTATGTCCTAGGGCCCTGTCATATATCTCATACAGCGTATGGGCCCTACCTGACATAACAACACTCACAATTCTCTCATCTAATCCTCGGACAAAGTAATAAACAAGTAATCGCTTTGTCCTTGCCATATCTATCGCGTACAACAGTAAATATCTGAACCTCTCCATGTATTGCAGCACTAACATAGTATCCTGAACTAGGGCCAGAAACTCCTCTCTTAGTCTGAACCTGACTTCCATCGATATGTACTCATCCATAATCATCTACTTGAAATCTGCCTAAATAGTCAAAGGTGGATGTGTAACCTCTTAAGTAGTCCACCAAACAACGACATCGTTTCATAAATAGAAGCTTAACAATCGAGGTTGGTCCGTCTCCTCCCTTATAAGCAACTTGTGCAGCCACTTTTGAGAAACTAGCCATCTCCCATCTATCTTTGGGTCTCCAGCTGTTGGGCATGTGCCCTAGGCCAATCTACAAACATTGTTTATCTTACAGTTTTTAGTTAATAAAATAGAGGTTTTTCATTTGTTGTTTTATTATAAGTGATTGCATGTTTGCCTTATAATAAGATCCATGGGTATTTGTTGAAATATCCTAAATGTCTCTAGTCGATCATTAGACTGGGAACTATAATGAATTAAGACTAGTGTAAGTCTTGATTGATGGTCATGTAATGATCATACGTATAGGGATACAAATCGAGATCATGAGTACTTGTTAAGGAACAAGGTACTGGATCGACCCACTATGAGAACACCACATGCATTAAGTCACAGGTGTTACTCTTGATATGTATATCATTTAGTACTTCGACTTGAGATTACCATAGACTTCAATATTAGGATCATGGCAATTTGACACAATCAAACGTTGTCTTTAACCAGACGATTATCAAGATTGTGATTGGTTATCATGTGAGCAATATGTGAAGGTGTGTAATCAAGAAAGAATTTGTCGATCTCGTAAAGAGAGATATCAGTGGATCCCTCAATGATTGTTAAATGGCCAAGTCCAAGTGAATTAATACGATCAATGTCACTTAGATGTTTTCAATCTATCTAGAGATCGAGACTAGTACGATTGAATATTAAGGGTGACTTTATATGTCTTATATTTAATCAAAGGATATCGCATGACAAAAAGATATGATATACATTATTCATTAGGTTGTATCTATTTTGATATTCATGCTACTTGGGTAGTCATAATGTCTTGCTAGAGACTGCTTATGACTTGTGTACCAAAATGGTTTTGGTTCACTACCAACGTCGCATGAACCAACTAGGTCGCATACAAAGAATAGCTTTGCGCAATTGCAAATAGTCCAGAGTATTGAATTTTATAAGATAAAATTCATAATATATAAGCCCTTATGATTGATTATATGATAACTTATTAATAGGGGTATTTGTGTAATTTGTTTAAACAACGTAAATACAATAGTTGTATTACAAATAGGATTTTAAGTGAGAGCTTATCTACACATATAAATAAAGGGTGATGCCCAAAAACGTAACATAAGAATTTCGTTTTTCCAATTTTCATTTTCTTTGGATTTTTGGGAGAGAAAGAAAAACGTTTTCAATCTCTCTTAGGGCTAGCACTCCAAATTGTAGTCACCGTTCGTGTGTGGATTTCTTATAGAGGACACGCACTTGAACATCTTAAAGATTGAACAATCAGAGTAGGAAATCATGAATCAAGGTATGGTTTACTTTTGTAGATCTTGTTTAATGGAACTTATTTGTGATCATGTTGGGGTTTTTCCAAATTGTTTTGAATTTTCTGCTACGTATGAACCCCAAAAACCTAACACCAACTCCATAAAAGTAGGCTGGTTGAACCCTCCTGAAATCCTAAACTCTATTGGCCTCTTCTGACATCGTACTGCCTAATGTCGACCCCACATGTTACGGCAACAGTTCCACAACCCTAAACTGGGCCCCGCCTGGCCTAGACTTATGTTGACCCCGAGTCAACCTCATGCAGTCAACGTAAGCCTAGTCAGCATTCCTTACCATTTACCATTATTATGAACAATTTAAATGAAAGTTATTCAAATTAGTCAAGTATCAAAGTATAGCGGAAACAATTAAAACTGAAACTAATAGAATAATCTCACAAACACTAATCAATATGACCTCGAGTGTCAAAACCCTGCATATGTATATCATCATTAACATATCAAATCAGAGGAGAGTAACATCATAATATATATGTCCCAAGATATATCATAAACCCATATCCCAATGTGAACAAAACAATATACATAATGATACAAAAATAGGAACATTTACGTCAGCTAGAGATGAAGAACCGCTCCAGTATCCTCAAAGCAAGTTACCTAGCTGTGGAATCTTTCCCTTGCTCGGCTGCGAATCTGCACTCAGTCAAACACAAGAATGTCGAGCCCAGGTAAGTAACGCCAAACAGGATATATATAACATTTTGAAATAAAATGATAGAAAGAAAGGTACAAGGAATGCATGAATAAATAAAGACTATGAATAAATGTGAATCAATCGAATATGAGTGTCTCGAAAATCATACAGAAAGGCTCAAGTAGTCTCCACCAAACGGTTGTTAAGTCAAGGAAAACCCTAAAAGACTTGGAGTTTAGGACGTAGTACACTTAGACCTTCTTAAATCCAAGCGGATAAGAGAGTTCCTGGTAGTCTAACAATGAACTCTCGCCCGTATATAACCAGTAAACAGTGTTGTGCATCTCGAGCTCGTGGCTCTGGCATATTACCACAGATAACCCGTCCTTCCAAGGATCATCATTGACTCATTTGCCTTCGGATAACTCAAAAGAATGGAATTCCAAAATAGGAATAGAACGATAATAATAACAAATTAAAGCTTAATCAAATAATTGTACAATTGCTTACTTGTTTACTTACCTGTATCCAAAACTATACGCACTCAAATGCCCGACAAATCCATCAAATCGAATCCCAAACGCTGATCAATAAACTACACCCCTGGTAGCCAATTGTTTACAAATTTTTGTTAATTTTCCTCAATTTACCAAATTTACCATATATTTATTCATTTGAGTAGTTGGGCCGATTGCCTAAGTATTGGGTTGTATTTGGACCTATTTGGATACCCAATAGATCCCCAAAGTTTTTACAATTTTCCCAAAATTTGGTATGTGAACAGTGTCACGGAGTAGGTGGCGTCGTGGGGGGTCAGAATCAGGCGGTGTCACATAAAGCGTAGGGTCTGGGGTGCCCACTGCCTCAGACGCCGTGAGTGGCACCGTGGAGAAAAACTATCCACGGTGCCACATAAAGCGTCACTTCGAGGGCTTGCTACCCTGGACGCCATGATCGAAACCATGAGGCATTACGCTCCTATCCCAAACTAGAACGAGAATCTTAGGTTTTTTGAAACCCCAGCTCGTGTCACCACTTTTCAAGCCTATCCTAAACTCGTAGGGACCTCAATACAAAGCCAAACCATCGTTTAATCCAAACCAAACATGTCTTAAATCACTGATTCCAACAATTCAACCAAAATACCCCAAAATTCAACAAAAGCACCCAAAAATTCCCATTCTCTTCTACAACTAGCCACAACCTTAATCACCAACTCAAGATCTTCAAAACATCAATACAACAATACCAAAATGCCTAGAAAAATTGAAACCAATTCGGTGCCCAAAAATTTTGTAATGAAAACCCAAGAAATAAACTTCAAAACGTAGAGAATTGGGCGAGGATCCAAGATCTAACCTTAATACACGTTGTTGGTCAATCCCCAACCTTTGATTTACGCCCAAAACTGACAAAACCCCCAAGCCCAATCCGATTTCGTTGAAGAGATGAGAGCGAAAATGTGGAAATCACCATTTTATACTAAGTTGTCATCATCATCCACATACATATATCGAGGCTCATCTTATAGTTCCTAACTACACAGCCCACCCACTTTAATGACTCATGCGGTTGACTCCCCTTGTCCTTTATCCATTTCAAACAAATTTCAAGGGCTTTCCCGAGTGTTCTCACTCCTGAACCGTACCACAACTCGCATGCCGTGTGGTCCCAGATGTACTAATGTACCGGACACGTTACACAATGATTATTTATTATCTAAATTGCATTTTGTTAATGTTTTAATCCCTCAGACTACTAATTACCCGACGACCGTTTACCTGGCACTTGTAACGCACGTTTTCTCAGGCCGAACTTGTTCTTCAAGACCAATGCCCACACATAAACATCTTTACATGTTTGGGACATTGGAGTTTACATTCAGGTAATAAAATAAATAATACAAACACCGAACAAAAATAACATACCTAGTGTTGATAACCGAGAATCGGACACACTTATAATGGCAAGTAGGCCCACTTATGACCTAAAACGACACATGGCACGACTATGATTTCATGGTCATTACGGTCTTCCAAACTAATTGAAATTTCATCATCGATATTAAAACAAACTAAAGGAAAGACTTACTGAACACAAAATAGGTAGGTAAAGTACCCGTGCATATATAACTCGAGCTTCGACGTCAGTTCCTCATCCCTGTAGTGCTGCCATTTGACAAGGACTGATGGGATCTCTTTGTTCCTCAAAATCTTCACCTTACAGCCCAAAATCTGAATAGGTTGTTTGTCATAAGTGATATGCTCCCTTAAGTCTATCGGGTTCAAGTCCACCGTCGGTCGTCTGCCCAATCTCGACCTATCCAGTCGAAAAATAGAAACATGAAATACAGGGTGGATCCCAGATAACTGAGGTGGCAAATCCAAATCATATGCAACTCTACCTATCCGTTTCACCACTTTGAATGGACCAATGAACCTCGGCGCAAGCTTCCTTCTGAATACAAACCTCTTGTGACCATTCATCGGAGACACCTTCATGTAGGCATAGTCCCCGACCTAATACTCTAACTCCTCGTAATAGATGTCATAATATTTCTTTTGCCTTTCATGTTCACATTTCAGTCTCAATCTGATAAGGTGTATCTTTTCTGTGTGATCTATTACAATCTTTAACCCAATAACTGCCACATCTTCGTGCTCCACCCAGCAAGATGGAGATCAGCACAACCTCCCGTATAGTGCCTTAAACGGTGACATACCAATACTGGCCAGATAATTGTTATTGTAGGCAAACTCACACAAATGAAGATACTCCACCCATGGCCCATCATACTCCAACACACACATCCTTAACATATCCTCGAGAATCTAAATAAGTTTCTCTGACTGTCCTTCAGTATGTGGATGATAGGCGGTACTAATATCCAACCGAGTGTCGAATTGTGCTTGTAAACTCTGCCAATTCTGAGACTAAACTGTGGCCCTCTATCAAACACAATAAATAATGAAACACCACTACCAAACGATGAAATACCAATATTGGCCAGATAACTGTTATTGTAGGCAAACTCACACAAATAAAGATACTCCTCCCATGATCTACCGTATTACAAAACACACATCCTCAGTGTATCCTCGATAATCTGAATCAATCTGTCTAACTATCCGTTAGTCTGTAGATGATGGGTAGTACCGAGATCGAACCGTGTGCCGAACTATGCCTGCATACTCTGCCAAATCTGAGACATACACTGTAACCCTCTGTTAGACACAATAGATAACGAAACATCATGCAGTCGAATAATCTCTCGGTCGTACAAACTCGCCAGCCTATCCACCAGATGTTTAGTCGAGATTAATATAAAGTACACAGACTTCGTCAACCTGTCCACAATTAACTAGATGTTATCATGTCCGCACTGAGATCGAGGTAACCCACTACCTAAGTCCATGGCAATATACTCCCACTTCTACCAAGGAATGGGAAGTGGTTGTAATAAACCATAAGGTCTGTAATGCTCAAACTTAACTCGTTAACATATCTCACACCCTCGAACATAGTCATAAACATTGTTCTTCATCCCCGACCACCAAAAAGGATGACGCACATCTGCATACATCTTGAACCTGTCTAGATGAACCGTAAAACATGAGTGGTGTGCCTCATGAAATATCTAATCGCTTAGCTTAGCTACCGATGGAATCCATAATCGCCCTCTAAACCTCAGGCTAGAGTCTATCAACTAACTCTAATCTGGATGATTCAAACTCTGAGCAAACCCAAGAAACCTCTGATACTGCTCATTAACTCACTGACCCTCGAATACACTTTGAATTGGCACTATTTGAGTCCTCATCTGCTCACAAATCAACACTCTGAAGTTGGTCAGGATATTAACAGAATGCATCATCTCGATCGCCTCGAGTAACCCATACTCATGTGTCATGTGGCAAGTAACAACCTTTGAGTCAACCCCTCTGCAGCTCAATGCACCTACAACAACATTGGCCTTCCCTGGGTTGTACTCCAAAGAGAAATCATAATCTTTGAAGAACTTGAGCCAATGCCTCTGTCGTTTATTCAACTCTTTCTAAGTAAAAAGGTACTACAAACTCTTATGGTCCGTAAACAACATAAATCTCTCACCGTATATATAATGGTGTCAAATCTTTAGTGCAAAAATCACTACTGCTAACTCCAAATCAAGTGTAGGGTAGTTCTTCTCGTGAACCTTCAGTCGTCTTGACGCATAGGCAATCACTCTACCATCCTGCATTAAAATACAGCCCAAACTGACCTTAGAAGTATTGATGTTCACCTCAAAACCCTTCCCTGACTTAGGTAAAACCAATATTGGTGTCGTAGCCAAACATTCCTTCAATGTTCGAAACGTCTGCTTATAATTGCCATTCCACTGAAAATGTGTATCCTTCTTCGTCAATTTGGTCATCGGTGCTGCAATCTTTGAGAAGTCCTGTACAAATCCCCTATAATACCTTGCCAAGCCAACAAAACTGCGAATATCTATCATTAATCGTGGTGTAGGCCAATCAGTCACTGCTCTGACCTTCGTAGGATCCACTAGCACTCCGCTAGCTTCGACGATGTGACCTAGAATTTTGACCTGCCTAAGCCAAAACTCAAACTTACTGAACTTGGCCAACAATTTGTGCTCCCTTAGTATCTGCAAAATCATCATAAGGTGCTCCTTATGTTCCTCACGATTCCTAGAGTAAATCAAGATGTCTTCGATAAACACAATGATGAATCGATCCAAGTACTGTATGAACACTCGATGCATCAAATCCATAAACACCGCTGGGGCGTTAGTCAGCCCAAAAGGCATGACTGTGAACTGATAATGCCCATATCGATTGTGAAATGTAGTATTCTCCTTATCCTCTGCTCTAATCCTTAGTAGTTGGTACCCAGATCTCAAATCAATCTTCAAGAACCACTGTACTCTTATCAGCTGGTCAAACAAGTTTTCAATGCGAGGAAGTGGATACTTGTTCCTTATTGTAGCCATGTTAAGTTGCATGTAGTCGATACACAACCTCTGACTGTCGTCCTTTTTCTTCACAAACAAGACCGGTGTGCCCCAAGGTGATATGTTCGGGTAGGTGAAACCTAATTCTAACAACTCATCAAGCTGTCCTCTCAGCTCTTCCAACTCTCTTGGAGCCATATGGTGCGACGATATAGATATATTTTTGTTCCCCGAGACCAAATTATTAATGAAGTCGATCTCCCTAGGCCGTGGTAAACCTAGTATCTCAGCAGGAAAAGCATCAGGGAACTGACATACCACAGGTACCTCCTCCAACCTAGTCTCAACTCTCCCTATCGTACTCAAAACACTAGTGAATGTCCCGACTTCTATGCTAGAAGATATCAGGCCTCTAGTAATCGGTAAACTGGTCGAATTCCCCAGAAAACTAAACTTTGAATGCTCAAGAATCTAAAATGTGACCCTTTAATTGAAACAATGTATTTATGCATGATATGCACCCAACCAATCCAAACCTAACAAAGCATCAAACTCTAGGAACTCCAACACTCTCAGGTCTGCAAGTAAGATGTGATCCCAATCTCTACCGAACAACCAACGCACAACATGTTCGTGTAAATCTTGTCCCCTACTTTCATGCTAATGATCAAGGGTCTCTCTAGTCTAGTGGATCTCAAACCCAACTCATCAACAATGCGACCCGAAATAAATGAAATTATAAAATTAGAATCAAACATGGTATGCATTAATTAACTGCAAATATAAACCATACCCTCCATTAGGTTACGGGTAGCAGTTTGGTCTGGTGCGGCAACGACATGACCTGCTCCCGCTTCTGCTGCAACTGCTGCCCCCGGCCCAGTCGTGGATACGCATCGATGAACCATAATCGTAACATGCTCTTTAAGAGCCCGATCTAGGCTTAACACTATGTCCTTATCTCTATGACTGACCGAAACTCTGACCCTAGCCCTGGTAATGTCTCTACCACTACCACTGCCCTCAACCGCTAATATTGTTGTCTCTGAGGAGCTGACTGTGCTAACTGTTATGTTGTGTTGGCATAACTCCATACTGGAGCAGATTACACCATTGCGGTAGTTGGCAGAGAAACAATAGATCCCATACTTCGAGGTCGGTCTCTCTACATCCATTGTCTGGGTCTCTTCTCCTCCTGTCACCTCCTGAATTGACCTTTGACTGTGATGGTGTTGATGGCACAAGTAATGCTTTGGCGTGCGTGCTCTAGAAAGTCTCACTGGCCATACCCCTCTCGTAGGCCTCCTGTAACTTCCTCAGAGCTGTAGTCACCACCATAGACCCAATCAAATCTAATAGTCCATGCATGAAGTAGTAGGCCTGGTCCATATTAGTGTCAACTATGCCCCCGACATACTCCATCAGTCGTAGGTACCAACCATGTACTACATCTTTATCTCATTGGTCGCCTATCAGATATTCTGAAACTCAGTCCTCTTCAAGTTATAAATCGAAGAAGGAAGGTGTTTTTGATCAAATCTCTCTTTGAACTTAGCCCAGTACTTGGGCTTTCCCTTCGTAGCCACAATGCTATGCCACCAGACATCAGCCTCTCTGAATAGTAAAGTTGAAGAAATGCTAGGCCTCATGTGCTCTGGTATGGCCAATACGTTGTGAATCTTCTCGTAGCTCCTTATACACAACTCGGCTGCCTCAAGATCAATACCCCCGTGAAACTTCTCCTGATGGTTTCATGGGAACTCGCGAGACTACCTCACCTCACTTATATCCCTAATACCCGTATCTGTCATTATACTCATTGTATCCTCAGTTGGTGTATCTATCTTAGTCTGAACTTGTGACTCATCGACTATCATAGGTCCTGCCTGTAATACAGGAGATGCTGGTATGTCCTGAACTGTGATAACACTCCTAGCCTGCGTAACTGGTACTACAGATGTAGAGGGTGATGGTGTAGCCTTGGTCCTTAACAGTTGGAGGATCTCATGAAGCTGCTGGTCATGCGAAGCAACCGGTTGGGACACCTCATCTAGTCTCCCGTGAACGTCTCCTGATCCACTATCACTGGTCTCAGGTTGATCGGCCATTGCAATTTGAAAAAAATAGGGATTACACAATTAGGACATACGTATCGATAATAGTATATACAATAGATCAAATAGTTCATATAGTCCAGTTTTAAATTCCCCAACTTTCCTCACTTTCCAACTAAGACTTAAGTCAGAATCATAGGGTTCCACTCTAAGTTCAACCATTATCCTAACAACCATTGGCTTGTGTCTTAAGTGGTTGTGAGTTAATCAAGAGTCAACGTTTAGAACTTAAGGCTCTGATATCAACTGTGACAACCCTAGTTCCATAACCCTAAACTGGGCCCAGCCAAGCCTAGACTTACATGGACCCCGAGTCAACCTAGCGCAGTCAACGCAAGCCTAGTTAGTCTTCCTTTCTATTTACCATTATTATGAACAATTTAAATGAGAGTTATTCAAATTAGTCAGTTATCAATTTATAGCGGAAGCAATTAAATATCAAACTAATATAAAAATCTCGAAGATACTAGTCAGGATGACCTAGAGTATGGAAACCCTGCATATGTATACAATCATCAACATATCAAGTCAGAGGAGAGTAACATCATAGTATACATGTCCTAAGACCTCTCATAAACCTAAATCATAATGTGAACAAAACAATATACATAATGATACAAAAGTAAGAACACCTACATCAGTCAGAGAGGGAGAACCACATTGGTATCCTTAAAGAAAGTCACCTAGTTGTGGAGTATTTACCTTGCTTGACTGTAGATCTACACTCAGTCAAACACAAGAATGACGAGCCCAGGTAAGTAACGCCAAATAGGATGTATACAACATTTTGAAATAAATAAGTAGTTTAAATTCATGCCGATAGAAATAAAGGTACATGGAACGCATGAATAAATAAATATTGTAAATAAATGTGAATCAATAAATGATTAGTGTCCCGGGAGTCAAACGAAAAGGTGCAAGTAGTCCCGACCAAATGGTCGTTGAGTCAAGGAAAACCTACATGACTCAAAGTTTAGGACGTGGTACACTCACACCATCCTAAATCCACGCGGATGAGAGACTTCCTGGTAGTCTAGCAAAGAACTTTTACCTCGTATAGAACTAGTTAACTGTACAGTGCATCTCGAGTTCATGGTTCTTGCATAGTACTTCAGACAACTCATCCTTCTAAGGACCACCGTTGACTCACTTGCCATCGAATTACTCAATAGAATGGAATACCAAAGTAGGAATATAGCGATAACTATTACAAATAAAAGCTCAAAGAAATAACTCTACCCTCAATGATTTACTTACATGAATCCAAAATTATACACACTCAAACGCCCGACAATCTGTCACGGCTCAAATCTCTAACCCCTGTTTCGATTCCTAATCAGGATCACCGACCCATGACGTGGGACTCACACTGTAATGCATGTACCAACCGAGGCTCGTGGCTGAGGTATATTGTATTTTTGGATTGATGTATGTCTAGTGTTATGTAATTATGCAGACTTATTAAGTCGGTTCTTACAGTTGTAGGTGTTGAGACAAAAGTGGGGATGTGCCTCGAGTTGCGTGCGAGTTAGGGAACTGGGTAACTAGTCTATGGTAAGTTGTAATTAATTTTTTAATAATGAATTTATGATAAATTGTGTAGCTGATGGTTGTGTCTATGTACTGCGAATCAAATTAAAGTCCTATAGTTTCCAATAAAAATTGATAACACTTGGACTTACTTCGGGATGCGTATTAGCACACAGTCCCATGAAATATGTGTTAATATTTGAGTCACCTAGCTGGAATTAGTGAGATGCAGGAGTGGTTTAGAACCCTTAGATCTTGTGAAGATAAGTGTGTGATCACTTGATGAGGACCTAAGTATGAAAACCAATACTTCATTATTTTCATTTGCATTGCATGCTCATATCATAAAAAAAATTAGAGTTGTAACTTCTCAATCTTACTGGAAATTGGGGTGCAAGGAAGCCAAATTGCCAATCGAAAGGAGCTCAAATGCTATCAAAGAAAGCTAGGATCTTAGGTATATGTCTTACACTTCAGCACATTCAAATGCATGAATTTGAAGTATGGATCAAAACGCTTTTGTTTTTAAGTAAGTCTTAAGTATTTTCATCACTATTTTTGAAGAAACGAAACCCATTAAATCAGTCCCCAAGCTTTGATTTTCAAATTTAAAGGACTTTGCTCATATTTGTGTTTTTCATTAATGAAGTTGATTTTCCTCAAATTTAGTGGTGTAAATGGAGATGTTTTTAAAAGGTATCATCATAGTTGGATTCCTTCTATTTTTCTATTAATTTTGCTACTAACAAACTCCCAAAAAAGTTTTGATTTGATTAAGTTATTAATTTCCAAGTTCTTTATGTTCTTCCCTAAATTCATAACCATGAATGTTGAATCTCTTAAAAATTCATGAATACATGATGTATAATGAAGTGCCTGGTGTATGTGTGAATGTGGAGGATGTTACGGACCCTTAGCGGAGGAGAGCAAGGGATCCAGGGGCTGATGGAGAAGGGTTTCTCATGCAGGAAACCCATTAAGTATGTTGCAGACTTTCTGGATTTCTGCACTCAGCGCGCTGGGCCTTTTCAACCGGCGCACTGAGGGCAGCCAGTGCGTTAGGGAATTTCCCCAGCGCACTAGCTGTTCAGGGCAGCAATATTCTATATTTTTCCCTACATTACTACAACATTTAACACCAGTTTAAACTAACCTTGTACCACCCAAACACATGTCTAAACACCTCAGGAGCATAGGGGATTGTTTCAGGAGTTCAGGCGCTCGAATCAGAGTGTCGGGAGGCTGGATTAGCTAAGGAGATTGCTTGCATTGTGAGTATACTCATTGACACTTCATGTTGCATTTCATTCCCTTGCTCACTGTTATTTCATAGTTCTTTGACTATATGTTGTTTGTACTCCGATGTCATGATGTTGTGATTGATTCTACTCATTTCTTAGGTCCTTGTTCATGATATCTTGCCTTGTTAATTGATTTTTTACTCGTTTCCTATGCCCTACTTAATCCGTGTTGTTTTGAATGGAAATTTGGTTGATAAATAGCATGCTATTAGTGTAGATAATATGATGAATTCGGGCGTTACGTAGACAACTCGGTGACTCCGATGTAGGAACCTAGGTTATATTTATGATTTTTGTGCATGGTGTGATGCTTAGTATTGGGATGTTGAGTGTATTAATTATTATTATGTATATAAACATCGCATGTGTGAACGTTGATATCAAGCAGGGTTACGAGTCGAGTATATGTCCCAAAGTACGTGTTGGGGATCGGGCACTAGGTACCGGGTATCGGATAGCCGGGGTACGGGACATGGGTTGTCAGGTAGCTGAGAGCTAGTGTGACCTTACATATGATTTTTATGAATTATTTGGTGGCCTAGCTTAATGTGTGTAAACAAAATCAAATTTATTAATTAAATTCCTAAGGTTATAGCCAGGAAAATCAGGGTGCAAAGGATGATCCTCAAGATGCACAACACGGTAAAGTAAGGAAAGTAATGTCATGGTAAGTTATCCTGAAGTTAGGTGACACAAGCTAGTTAGGAAACTATTAAATTGTCCTCGGGATACGTGCACATAATCAGATTAGAACAAATGGTATAAATACCAACGATGAGTGCTCAACATGCATAGCAAACCATTCTCAACAAAAATCTGAGGCTCTGTAAGACGAAATTGATACTAGAGAGGACGAATTCAAGCTTTGGAGAGTGATCTTGGGCATCCAACAACCAAATCTAAGGTAATCCAAGCTCTATTTAAGGTATTTCCATTAAAGGAGCTTCAAAAATGGGGTTTTTTCCATTTAATCAGTTTCTAGATTAATCTACTGTTTTGAGGATTGTTATATGAATTTGAGGTTCTGAGAACGTATAATTGAGGTTAGAATCAGATTTATGAGGAAATTTGGTGTGAATCTCGAATTTTCAAATTTTTGGGCATTTATTGTGACTTTTCGAATTTTTCAGAAAAATTGATGTAATTGGTGTTTTGGAGGTGGTTTTGCCAAATTAGAGGTTGAAGATGAGTTGGGGAAGGAGAGAAGAGTGAAGAGGGAAAAAAGAAAAAAAAATTGGGGGAAACCAAAGACGTTTAACGTGCCTCGTGCGCGTGTGCGTCCCCTGGACCGGGCTGGACCGGTGGAGCCCACTCATATAAAAAATTAAAAATTTAATTAAAAATATATATTTTTATATTTTTATATACTATTTTCTGGAAAATAGGGAAAATAGTCGAAAAATATCAAAAAAATGGAGAAAATTCTAGAAAAATATAGAAAATTGAGCAAAATATAGAAAAATGGTTTCGGGACTTTTCGGGTATTTTTGAAAACCCGACATAGTCCAGAAGAGGTACCACAACTGAAATTAGAAAATATGATATAATATCATAAAATTAGATGTGTTTTTAAATAATATAAAACACTATAAATGGATTTCAGAGACTAAGGAACCATAGCTCGGCAATCAGGGAGCTAGGCAGGTTAGATTGACGGGTTTGAAAAGTTGGAGTGCATGTTTACAGGTGCGTAAAACCCTTGAGAATGTTACTTTTTAATTCATGCGTGATTTGTCCTTGTTAAACGAGTGTTTATTTATTTATTTATTATCGTTTTGCTTGCTTAATTGGTTGCCATGCATATGCACTGTGATCATGTATTGGTCGGTGTTTGATTTGTACACATGGTCAAAGATTAATCGAGATGGTCGTGGTACGAAATTGAGCAGGCTAGATTGTAACGTGTGTACTTGGCGCAGCCAGTGAATAGCTACCCGAGTAGCGGGTTGCACATGTCCGGTGGGTTTTGATGTATGTCCAGTCACCGTTAGTGGTTTGGGTGCGGTCTAGGCTTGATGTGCTCAGCCAGGGCATTCGAATCTACGAAGTATAATCTAGTTTGTTAGACTTCGTCACACCTCTGCCTAGTTTTATTTGATATCGTCGTTGAACCGGATTACTTGAATGATGTTTTATATTCACTGTGTGTGATCGGTATATTGTTGTGCATGTTGTTTGCTGCCAGCCATGGGAATATGATTTATGTTGCTAGGGTCATATTGTTGGGAAATGTGCCCTAGGTCAATCCATTAATAGTCTTTATAAATACATTTTAGTTAATAAAATATAGGATTTCATTTGATGTTTATTATAATTGATTTGCATGTTTACATTATAATAAGATCCATGGGTATTTACAGAAATATCCTAAATATCCCTAGTCGATTATTATACTGGGAACTATAATGAATTAAGACTAGTGTGAGTCTTGATTGATGATCATACGTATAGGAATACGAATCAAGATCATGAGTACTTGTTAGGGAACAAAGTACTGGACCGACCCGCTATGAGAACATCACATGGATTAAGTCATAGTTGTTTCTCATGATAGGTATCTTTTTCAGTCCACTTACTTGAGATTACCAAAGACTTCAACATTAGGAATATAGTGATTTGACGCAATCAAATGTTATCTTTAACCGGACGATTAGAAAGGTTGTGATTGGTTATTGTGTGAATAATGTGGTGAAGTTATGTAATCGAAATAGAATTTGTCCCTCTCATATAAAGAGAGATATCCAGTGGATCCCTCGATGTATTAGACTGTTAAAAGGCCTAGCCTAAGTGAATTGATATTGATCAATATCATTTAGATGTTTTCAGTCTACCTAGAAATCGAGATTAGTACGATTGAACATGTTGGATGACAATTCCATGCCTTATATTTGATCAAAAGGATATCGTGTGACAAAAGAATGTTATATACACTATTGATTAGGTTGTATCAATTTGATATTCGCACAACTTGGGTAGACATAATGTCTTGCTAGAGGCCGCTTATGACTTGTATACCAAAATGTGTTTTGGTACACTGCCAACGTTGTATGAGCCTATTGGATCGCACACTGAGAATGGTTTTGCGAGATTTTAAGATGGTTCAAAAAAGTGAATTTTATATGATAAAATTCATGATAGAAACGTCCTTGTAGTGTATTACACTTATACTTCTTTAAGTAGGGGTATATGTGTAATTTACTTAACGGTCTATATACAAGGGTTGTATAAATAGACGTTTTAAGTTAGAATACAAGAACGAAAGATTAAAAAAGGCCGAAACTTTATTTTCGTTTTGGAAACGACTTAGGGTTTTGGTATGCTCTGGATCGTTTTGGAGAGAAACAAAAAGGTTTGGTATTCTCTCGAAGCTAGCACTTCAAATCTCGACCGCCGTTCGTGTGTGGACTGCTGATAGAGGGCGTCGTCATTGGCAGCGCCTTATCGATTGATTAACCTTCAAAAAGGTACATTGCGACTGAGGTATGATTAAGTTTTCATAGTTTAAACGTTTTAATGGAGTCAGATTTGGATACTGTTGGGGTTTTTGTCAAAATTGTTTTGTAATCTCCGCTGCGCATGAACCCCAAAACCTAACAGTGGTATCAGAGCCTTCGAGTTTGATTCCATTAAACTAATTGCATGTTTTCTTATGATATATGATTGAAAGCATGTTAATAGTTGATGTATATGTGATATATATAAGTTTTCTGTGAGATTTATTATCATGGTTTATGTGTATGATACATATATTCGTGATTTAATTGAAATCAGTTTCGTACATGCAAGTAACCATGTTAGGTTAATTCAAATAATTTTAATGAATTGAATTTCGTATTCTGTGATCCATGACACCATTAGGTATAATCTTTATTTTCGTGTATTGATGCATGGATGAAATTTCTGTAATTCAGTATGCATATTTAGGTTACATTAATTTAAGTTTCTTAAATTGTATAAGTCTGAATGTTAATTCGAAACTAATATGATTAGGTTCGATTGAGGTAGTAGTTCATGATTCAACTACATATTTGTGATTATTTGGATGAAGATCGAAATTGCAAATAATTAATTTTTGAAATTATTTATTTATCTTGTTATATCTATTTTGTTATGAAGTTTCTATTTGATAAAGATAGATAACAAATTAGAATAAGAGATAAATATCAAGAATCTTGTTATTGGTGATATACTAGGATTCAAATATCTTAAATCCAAAATAAATAATTAATTTTTGAAATTATTTATTTGTCTTGTTATATCTATTTTGTTATGAAGTTTCTATTTGATAAAGATATATAACAATTTAGATTAGGAGATATATGCAAAATCGGTTTCATTATCCCTATTGGATAAGAGATAAATATGGAGAAGTTTGTTATTGGTGATATGCTAAGATTCAAATATCTAAATTCCTAATTGGATTAGGATAAGATGATTAGTTAGATGTGGGCCGGGGTTAATTAAAAATGCTTAAATTAACTTAATTTTGGATAAATTAAGGGGTAAATTTAGTATAGTAAAATTAGCGAAAAATATGATTTTCTATAGTGAATTTCAATTTTCGAAATTGAGATTCGTTTTGTAAAAAAAAAAGGAGGCGCTGCCCCCTGTACCCCCGTCCGCTGAACGGCCAGCGGAACCACCACCCGCTGACTCGCTAGTGGGACCGCCGTCTAACTAATCCTAGCGCACAAAAATTCTTTTATTAGTGAACAGTATAAAAAACTCCAAATTGTTTAGTGATTTAACAAATTAATAAAATATATGATATTTCAATGTTTACATAAAATCACTAAAATTGAATAAAATCCCTCTATTAAATTTTAAGTCTCATGCCATCTATTTTAGACACTTGTCAAGGCCTCGATCACACTAATACAGTTTCAGCCATAGCTGAGTGAATTGTGTTATCTTGGTGAGACAAGTTGGGTAAGAGTTACCAAAATGCTTAAAATGGTCCGACTTAATAAAGCCATCAAAATAGTTTTGAGTTTTAGGCAAATGATGAGATAAAAACATGCTAAGACATAAGATGTCCCATATCTCATAAAAGGATCTAAAATTACATAAGATGTAATTGGTAACTATTACCTACCTAAATAATCTAGTTCTGTGTTTCATGCCATAGCTGTCATAGAATTAGGTGAAATATGGATTTTAGTCCCCTAAATAAACAATGTGTTTTAGGAGGGTTGTTAATTTAGTGGGAGTCTATTCCTCTATGCTAAAATAAACTTTGCATAATCTTTGTTGTAGATCAATGGCCTCTTCAAGTAATAATAATCATTTGTCACTGCGATCTATCCTTGAGAAGGATAAGCTATCTGGGACTAACTTTTTTGACTGGTTCAGAAACTTGAGAATCGTTCTCAAGCATGAACGCAAGTTGTATGTCCTGGATGCTCCAATCCCTGAGGACCCACCAGCCAATGCTACAAAAGCTGTGAAGGATGCGCATAATAAGCATATCAACGATTCTACTGATGTTGCATGTATTATGCTGGCAACTATAGTTCCTGAACTTCAGAAGGACATGGAACTAATGGAAGCCTACGACATGGCTATAACTCTGAAGGAAATGTTTTAACAGCAAGCTAGGCAAGAAAGGTTTGAGACAGTAAAAAACCTACATTCTTGCAAGATGACTGAGGGTACGTCAGTTAGTCCTCATGTTCTGAAGCTGAAGGGCTATGTTAACCAGCTTGATAGACTCGGATTTCCCATAAGCCAAGGTTGGCTACGGATTTGATCCTAAATTTATTACCGGAAAGTTACTCACAATTTGTGACGAACTACAATATGAATAATATGGAGAAATCAATTTCAGAGTTGCATTTGATGCTCAAAACTGCTGAACAAAATATCAAGAAACCCTCTAGTAATGTGTTGATGGTCCAAAAGGGAAAGGGAAAGGGAATGAAGAAGAATGGCAAAGGTAAAGGCAAGGCTAAAGTTGCCAAGGCTGCTGCTGCACCTGTCGCAAAGCCTGTGGAACAAGTCAAGCCCCAGCCTATTCCTGCTTCAAAGCACCAAAAGGAAAAGGAAGGAAATTGTCATTTCTGCCATGTACCTGGACATTGGTTCAGAAATTGCAAACTCTATCTAGAAGATCTAAAGAAGAAAAAAGGTAGTGCGACTACCACATCAGGTATTTATGTTATTGAAATTAATTTATCTACTAGTGATTCCTGGGTATTGGATACTAGATGTGGATCTCTCATTTGTATAAATGTGCAGGGACTCACCAGAAGTAGAAAGTTGAAGAAAGGAGAAGTCATCCTCCGCATAGGGAATAGAACAAGAGTTGCTGCCCTGGCTGTTGGATCATATGACTTAGTTTTACCTAGTGGACTTATTTTAACTTTAAATAACTGTTATTTTGTGCCTGCCTTGAGCAGAAACATCATTTCTGTTTCATGTTTAGATATGGATGGTTTTGATTTTATTATTGCGAATAATAGATATTCAATTTCTCGTAAAGGCATTTTTTATGCAATTGCTGATTTGTGTGATGGTCTTTATATTCTAAGCATGAAAAGGTCCACTGATACTCCATTCTTTAACATAAATATAAAGAAATTCAAGTCAAATGATTTGAATCAAACCTATCTTTGGCATTGTCGTCTCGGCCACATAAATGAGAAACGCATAACGAAGCTCCATAAAAATGGACTTCTAGATTCATTTGATTTGGAATCATATGAAACGTGCGTATCTTGTTTACTAGGCAAGATGACTAAAAGTCCCTTTATTGGACATAGTGAAAGGGCAAGTGATTTATTAGGTCTAATACATACTGATGTATGCGGTCCTATAAACACAATGGCTAGAGGAGGTTATCAGTACTTCATTACATTTACTGATGATTTCAGCAGATATGGTTATGTATATCTTATGAAATATAAAGCTGAATCATTTGAGATGTTTCAAACATTTCAAAATGAAGTGCAGAATCAAATTGGTAAAAATATCAAAGCACTTCGATCAGATCGAGGTGGTGAATATTTGAGCCAAGAATTTGATGATCATCTTAAAAATTGTGGGATTATCTCATAATTAACTCCATCAGTAACTCCACAATGGAATGGAGTTTCTGAAAGGAGAAATCGAACCTTATTAGATATGGTTCAATCTATGATGAGTCATGCGGATCTTCCATTATCCTTTTGGGGTTATGCATTACAAACTGTAGCTTTCACTCTAAATCGAGTTCCTTCTAAAGCGGTTGATAAAACACCATATGAGATATGGTATGGGAAGAGACCTAGTTTGTCTTTTCTTAAGATTTGGGGTTGTAAGGCTTACGTAAAGCGACAAGTCTCAGAAAAACTAGCACCTGAATCTGATAAGTGTTTATTTGTGGGGTATCCTAAGGAAACAAAAGGATATTGCTTTTAGAATCCTGCTGAGAACAAAATGTTTGTTGCTCGGTATGGTGCCTTTATGGAAAAACAGTTTATTTCAAAAGACACTAGTGGGAGAGAAATAAATCTTGAAGAAGTTCAAGAATCACAGATAAACACTGAACCGCTACTGGAAGTTCAACAACGTTCTGAACCAGTTGAACCTCCGCAAGTGACACAAGGCCCACGTAAATCTGGTAGGGTAAGACATGAGCCAGAGAGATTCGAATTTCTCATTACTGATAGTCGTGATGTGTTGCTTATGGATCAAAATAAGCCCACCACTTATCAGGAGGCTATGTCTGGACCAGACTCAGATAAATGGCTAAGTGCCATGAACTCTGAGATGCAATCCATGTATGATAACCAAGTTTGGAACTTGGTTGATTTACCTGAAGGTGGTAAGACCATTGGATGTAAATAGGTTTTCAAGAAGAAAACTGACATGGATGGCAAAGTGCATACTTTCAAAGCAAAACTTGTAGCAAAAGGTTTCAGGCAGACTCAAGGTGTTGATTATGATGAAACTTTTTCGCCAGTAGCCATGCTTAAATTCATAAGAATTTTAATTGCCATTGCTACATATTATGACTATGAGATATGGAAAATGGATGTAAAAACAACATTTCTTAATGGAAAGATGCTTGAGGACGTGTATATGACACAACCTGAAGGTTTTGTACATCCTGAGAATTCTAGGAAGGTATGCAAGCTTCAAAGATCCATTTATGGATTAAAACAAGCTTCTCGGAGTTGGAATCTTTGTTTTGATGAAGCAATCAAGGATTTTGGTTTTATTAAGAATGAAGATGAGCCTTGTGTATACAAGAAGGTCAGTGGGAGTGTAGTTGTTTTTCAGGTACTGTATGTTGATGATATATTACTCATTGGAAATGACATCCCAACATTGCAGAGTAGCAAGTCTTGGTTAGGGAAGTGTTTCTCAATGAAAGACTTAGGAGATGCAGCCTATATCCTAGGGATAAGGATCTATAGGGATAGATCTAAGAGGCTAATCGGTCTAAGTCAGAGTGCTTACATAGACAAGGTACTGAATAGGTTCAGTTTGCAATATTCTAAAAGAGGATTGTTGCCAATGTCTCATGGCATAAATCTCAGCAAGACTCAATGTCCTAAGACAAATGATGAGCGAGACCGTATGAATAAGATTCCATATGCATCTGCTATTGGATCTATCATGTATGCCATGCTATGCACTCTACTGATGTATCATATGCTTTGAGCACTACAAGCGAGATATCGATCAGATCAGGTGAGAGTCACTTTGGATAGCAAGATAAAGAACATTCTTAAATACTTAAGAAGGACTAAAGAAGTGTTCTTGGTCTATAGAAGTTTTGAAAATGATCTAGTTGTAAATGGTTACACAGATGCAAGTTTTCAAACTGATATAGATGATTTTAGATCGCAGTCTGGATATGTGTTTACTTTAAATGGAGGCGCCATAAGCTGAAAAAGTTCGAAGCAAGAGACCGTGGCAGATTCTACGACAGAAGCTGAGTATATTGCAGCGTCCGATGCAGCAAAGGAGGCAGTTTGGATCAAAAAGTTCATTTCTGAACTAGGTGTGGTTACAAGTATTGCTAATCCTATTTGTTTGTATTGTGACAATAACGAGGCAATAGCACAGGCCAAGGAACCTAGATCACACCACAGATCCAAACATATACTCAGGCGTTTTCATCTCATCAGAGAAACTATTGAGAGGGGAGACGTAAAGATTTGCAGAGTACCTACCGAAGACAACGCTGCAGATTCGTTGACAAAGGCTCTTCCACAAGCGAAACATGATGGTCATGTTAGATCATTAGGCACTAGATGCATGAATGATTGGCCCTAAAGCAAGTGGGAGATGTTGGGAAATGTGCCCTAGGCCAATCCATTAATAGTCTTTATGAATACATTTTAGTTAATAAAATAGAGGATTTCATTTGTTGTTTATTATAATTGATTTGCATATTTACATTATAATAAGATCCATGGGTATTTAGAGAAATATCCTAAATTTTCCTAGTCGATTATTATATTGAGAACTATAATAAATTAAGACTAGTATGAGTCTTGATTGATGATCATACGATGATCATACGTATAGGAATACGAATCAAGATCATGAGTACTTGTTAGGGAACAAAGTACTGGACTGACCCGCTATGAGAACATCACATGGATTAAGTCATAGTTGTTTCTCATGATAGGTATATTTTTCAGTCCTCTGACTTGAGATTACCAAAGACTTCAACATTAGGAATACAGTGATTTGACGCAATCAAATGTTGCCTTTAAGCTGACGATTATAAAGGTTATGATTGGTTACTATGTGAATAATGTGGTGAAGATGTGTAATCGACATAGAATTTGTCCCTCTCATATAAAGAGAGATATCAAGTGGATCCCTCGATGTGTTAGACTATTAAAAGGCCTAGTCTAAGTGAATTGATATTGATCAATATCACTTAAATGTTTTCAGTCTACCTTGAAATCGAGACTAGTACAATTGAACATGTTGGATGACAATTCCATGCCTTATGTTTGATCAAAAGGATATCGTGTGACAAAAGGATGTTATATACACTATTGATTAGGTTGTATCGATTTGATATTCGTACAACTTGGGTAGTCATAATGTCTTGCTAGATGCCGCTTATGACTTGTATACCAAAATGTGTTTTGGTACACTGCCAATGTTGTATGAGCCTATTGGGTCGCATACTGAGAATGGTTTTACGAGATTTTAAGATGGTTCAGAAAAATAAATTTTATATGATAAAATTCATGACAGAAACGTCCTTGTAGTGTATTACACTTATACTTCTTTAAGTAGGGGTATATGTGTAATTTACTTATCAGTCTATATACAAGGGTTGTATAAATAGACGCTTTGAGTTAGAATACAAGAACGAAATATTAAGAAAGGCCGAAACTCTATTTTTATTTTGGAAACGACTTATGATTTTTGGTATGCTTTGGATCGTTTTGGAGAGAAACAAAAAGGTTTGGTATTCTCTCGAAGCTAGCACTTCAAATCTCGGCCGCCGTTCGTGTGTGGGCTGCTGATAGAGGGTGTTCGTCGTTGGCAGCGCCTTAGCGATCGATTAACCTTCGGAAAGGTACATTGCGACTGAGGTATGATTAAGTTTTCATAGTTTAAACGTTTTAATGGAATCAGATTCGAATCCTGTTGGGGTTTTTGTCAAAATTGTTTTGTAATCTCCGCTGCACATGAACCCCAAAACCCAACACATATTCGCACGCCTCGCAGGTTACTGTGGTTTTCATGGTTATCGTGTAGATTTCTTTTGGGAATTCACTCACTGAGCTCATTGCTGTATGTGTTGGGCAATTAAGCGATGATCCAGGTACGAGCAAGAGCAAGGGAAAAGAGGTACTAGGCGACTATCTCTGAGGCCGTTGCTGCTGACAAGTTGTGTTTTGACTATCTAGTATGTATATTTTGTTTTGCTAGGTTTTGGGGACTTTAGAACTTTATCATATGCATATGGATTACTGTTTACTTCGTCTCAGTTACATACATAGTGTTTATTTCTGGGTTTTCCACTATCCAAGTTTAATAAATTCTCATAATATGCACATTAAAGGCTTCTGCTATGATTAACTAACATGCTAGATGTTTAGGAGAATTAAATAATTAAATATAGTAGGAGTAATTAGACGAAGCGTCACTTCACAGAGCTGCGGATGTGGCAGTAATGATGACGTATCCGGTGACGTGGCAGGCACTACTGGGCTTGCAGGAGGAGAGCGGGGGTCACGGGACGACCTCAAAAATTGGGGCCGTCACAAACAAAGTACTATTTTTGTCTCTTCTGAGCACCCTTTAATATTTGACGAATTTGTCATACCTTCTCAATATGATCAACAAATATCTCAGGCCCAACTGTCACTACATCCTCATGCTCTACCCAACACGATGGTGATCTACAATGTCTGCCATAGAACCCCTTAACGGTGCCATGCTAATACAATCCTGAAAACTGTTGTTGTACCCAAACTCACACAAATGAAGGTACTCTTCTCAATATCTCCCGTACTCCAGTACACACATCCTAAGCATATCCTCTAACACCTGAATTAGTCTTTTGGAGTGTCCGTCTATCTGTGGATGGTACATTGTACTCAAATTAAGTTTGGCGCCAAACTGAGTCTGCATGCTCTGCTATAACAACAAAGTAAACTACGGTCCTCTATCTTACACAATTGACAACAGAACTCCGTGCAATATAACAATCTCACGCTCATAGAGAATACTCAATCTATCAACTCTATGTAGTGGATACTGAAATAAAATGTGCAGATTTCGTTAGTCTATCCACAATTACCGAATGTTGTCATGTTTGCAAGGAGATCGAGGCAAACGACTAACAAAATCCATAGCAATGTGCTCCCACGTCCACTGTAGAATGGAAAGAGGCTGCAGCAATCCTCCAAGTCACCTATGTTCAGCCTTCACACGCTGGCATATCTCACATAGTCGCCCTCAATACCTTAAACATGCATCTGTCGATCAATTCCAATCTTGATAATCTGAACTATCAGCCATCTCACTGAACCGTCGATACAACTCATCAGTCAGTTGTCCCTCATGAACCACCTGAAATGAAATAGTCTATGTAATGACCATAAAATTTAACTTGTGCCACGTGTTATTTTATGTCATACCTAGACCTCTTGTCGTGATACATGTGAACAATTCTTGGTAGTCGACACCGAGGTATGTTCTTTTGGTTGGTGTGAGAGCATTAACACGAAGAAATGGGTTCAACTCGAGGAAATGCGATTTTTGATAGTCAGGGCGAACTGGGGTTGGGTATTTAGTTGTCTGAGGGACAAATTGAATGGAAACATTGACAAAATACAGTAAAATATAATAAGTAAACGTGGTACGATAAGCTTGGTTAAGTATGGTAAGAAAATTGGTCCATGAGAGGTTGGTATGTCATGGAAAAAGTTAAGTCATATGGGGTTTTGGTGTAACAAAGACTAGTGTTATGGTCATTTTATAAAGATGGACAGTTTTACTGAGAGTTTGGCTCAATTTGGTGAAAAATCGGATTCAAAATGGGCACTGAAAGTTAAAAACCGTCAAAATAAGGATTTATGAAAATTAATAAAAAAAGAAATGAAGCTGCTGACAAGCAGCTGAGGGTTTATATATATATATGAGAAAAAAAATTTGATCGATTCATTAGGTATCAACAGAACGAATTTCGTTCATTGAAACGAAACCCTTCAACTCGGTTTCTCGCACGTGGAGCTCCATACGTCTGATTTTCATCCAGTTTCTCTCCGCAAAACAGTAGAGCATCGCGAAAAGGTCAGTAAGAGCCAAGTTATCACGGTGGAAACGAGGGATTCAGCTTGGAATCTAGTAAAATCTCAATTCATGGTGTTTTTTGTCAATTCAATTAGAAATCTCGTGATTTTCTTATTTCTTTCAAGGGGTTTTCGTAAAAATTGGTATCAACTATTTTCAATTGATGTATTGAGTGGATTTGCGTCAATTTGGGATAAAATTCCACTGGTGTGGGATAAGATTTTTGTGATTTGAAGTGATGCAACTTAGTTGATAACAATTTTGAAGATGTTTTTGCAGTTGATATTGATTTACATTTACATTGGGATTTTGGATGAATTGAATATTGGTTTTGATTTAAATTGACTCCACGGGCTGTGAAAATAATTGAAAGTTGGTATTGATGGTTTCGTGGTGTTTGTTGGCATGATTTGAGGATTTCACTGCGAAAATTTTGATTTCGAGAAGTTTTGTTAGTTCAAAACAAATGAAGTTTGCATTGTCAACAGGCCATGTGAGAAAAATCATAACTCCTTTGTTTTTTATCTGATTTGAGTGTACTTGGAGTCTATGAAAAGTACGAAATGCGTACTACAAGTTTCTTTTTAGTCAGTATAAGAAATATTGAAGTTTTCAAAGTTACCCCAAGTTAGCTAGTTGAAGTTATAAATAATTGTTTTTGGAACTAGCTCTTAAGCATACTTTGGTCGCAGTTTTCACGATGTTCATGATTTGGTTTCACTTCGAGCTTGACATAATATAATTGGGTATGCAGGGTAGTTATTGGAAACATGTGAGTGTGTGTTAGTGTTGGACACGGGTATGTAAACTAGTGGAGAAATTTACAGTTATTTCTTTGAGCTTTAATTTCTTATTGTTATTGCTCTATCCTGTTTTGGAATTCTATTATGATTGAGTGGTCCAAGGGCAAGTGAGTCAACGTGATCCTCGAGAGTTGAGGCTTAAGCTGGTGTTGTAAACCAGAGGCCAAACACTAGGGATGCACGCTATTATTGTTTTGGGAACTTGATATATACAAGCTAATTTTTTGGTTCCTATATACGGGGTTAGAATCACTTCACTAGATTGTTGAGGAACTCAAATGACCTTTGGTTGGTACTACTTGCGCCTTTCCTTTTTATTCCTGGACACTCGTTGTCGATTATTTTCATATTTATTTCTAGTCTTTATTTATTAATGCATTCCCTGTCCTTTTCTTTCTATCAACTTGAATATTGACTATTATTTATTGTGAAATACTGTAAACATCCTGTTCGGCTTTACTTACCTAAGTCTCATCATTCTTGTGTTTGACTGAGTGCAGATCCATAGTCAAGCAAAGGGAAAGCTCCTCAGCTTGGTGATTTACTTTGAGGATAGTGAAGCTGTTCTATCTTTAGACTCGATATAGGTTTGTTTTGTATTATAGTGTTATATGTTTTAAAACAGGGTTTTAGGAAATTAGAAATCTTGGGCATGGATATGATGATATTCTTTCAGGTGATATGACTTTTGGTAATGATGTATATATTTGTTAGGTTTCCACATTTCTAGGTTTCCTAACTTATCTCTTGAGGTTGTTATATCAGTTGGAGATGTTAAATGCTTCCCTTTATCTCTTAATAACTCACTAATATTAATGATCTCACTTAATTTATTTAATAAATGGGAAAATGCAAGGTAAGGCTGACTAGATTTGTGTTCATGCCCGATAGGGACTCAGGGTTTACTTAAGTCTAGGACGGGAGGAGTCCAGTTTTAGGATTTTGGAACTAGGGCCGTCACAGTTTGTATCAGAGCCTACGTTTGTAAAACTTGACTTTTGATTAAATCATAAGCCATTAAAGACATAATCAGCGGAAGTTAGGAACCATGGAACTTAGAGTGGAACCCTATGATCCTGACTTAAGTCTTAATTGGGAAGTGAAGAAAGTTATGGAATTTAAAATTGGACTGTGAGCTATTTGATGTATTGTATATACTATTATCGATAGCTATCTCCTGATCGTGAAATCGTTTTCATTAAGGATTGCGATTGTCAATCAACCCGAGACTCGCGTGGAGGTTCGGGAGATGTTCAGGTGAGGTGGATGCTTGGTAGCGTAGCATGGTTGCTACAAAGGGGTAAGCCTAAGGACTGGGTAGAGTTTAAGAAAATGTTTAATCAGAAGTAATTCTCACCTTCGATTCGGAACATGAAGAGGTCAGAGTTCTGGCCAGTCAGAGAGACAGGGACAGATTGTTTTGTCTGATTCAGGCTTTCAGATAAGTTATTTTGAATGTGGTAAGATTGGTCAATCCGTTAATGCTTGTCCACGATTAGGTCGAGGACAGTCGCAGTAGAGCTGGGAGACCGTTCACACTTTTGTAGCACCAGATCAAACTGCTATACGTAACCTTATTGAAAGTAAAGTTTACATTTGTGGTCATTTTATGCATACCATGTTTGATTCTGGTTCTATAGTGTCATTTATTTCGGGGTGCATAGTTGATATATTTAGATTGAGACCTATTAGACTAGAGACACCCTTGATCCTTAGCACTGCTGCTGGAGACAAGATTTATCTGAATTTAGTATGTATTGGTTGTTCGGTAGAGATAGGTCATGTCTTACCTGCAGACCTGAGTGTGTTGGAGTTCTTAGAGTTTGATGTATTGTTGGGAATGGATTGGTTAGTTGGGTATCATGCACAGATCTATTGCTTCATCAAGAGAGTCATTTTTCAGATTCTCAAGTATCCAGAGTTTAGATTTCAGGGGACTTCGACTAGATTACCACTTACCAAAGGCAAGGTAACTTCTAGTAATGAGGTGGAGACCTTTGCTAGTATTTTCGGTACGATGGGGAAGAGTGAGACTAGGATGGAGGAGTTACCTGTAGTACGTGATTTTCCTTAGGTATTTCCATCTGAGCTACCAGTTTTACCACCGCCTAGGGAGATTGATTTTATTATTAATTTGGTTTCGGGTACCAAATCGATATCCATTCCACCGTACCGTATGGCTTCGAAAGAGCTAGAGGAGCTGAGATCACAGATAGATGAGCTGTTGAAGTTGGGTTTTATTTACCCTAGTATGTCACCTTGGGGAGCACCAATCTTATTTGTTAAGAAAAAATATGGTAGTCTTCAATTATGTATTGATTATAAACAGTTAAATCGAGGACAATGAAGAATAAGTATCCACTTCCTCGTATTGATGACTTGTTCGATCAGCTGACTGGAGCACAATGGTTCTCAAAGATAGATTTGAGATATGGGTATCATCAATTGAGAATTCAAGAAGACTGTTTTTCGCACTCAATGTGGGCATTATCAATTTACAGTAATGCCATTTGGACTGATTAATGCGTCAGCCATGTTAATGGACTTGATACATCGAGTGTTGAGATCATATTTAGTTAGATTCATCATTGTATTTATTGACGACATCTTGATCTATTATAAGACTCGTGAGGATCACGAGGAGCACCTCTGGACGATTTTGCAGATACTGAGAAAGCAAAGACTGTACGCCAAGTTTAGTAAGTGAAAATTTTAGCTTGCAGAGGTCGAATTCTTAGGACACATTGTTGGGGCTAGCGGAGTGTCAGTGGACCCTGCTAAGGTCAGAGTGGTTATTGACTGGCCTACACCGAGATCAGTGTAAGATATCCGCAGTTTTCTTGGCTTAGTGGGATATTATCAACATTTTACGAATGACTTCTTGAAGATTGCAGCTCCTATGACGCAATTGACGAAGAAGGACGTGCATTTTTAGTGGAACAATGATTGTGAGCAGGCATTCTTGACATTAAAGGATTGTTTGACTACTGTACCAATATTAGTGTTACCTGAGTCATGGAAAGGCTTTGAGGTGAACACTGATGCTTCTAAGGTTGGTTTGGGATGTGTATTGATGCAGGACAATAGAGTGATAGCCTATGCGTCCCGACAGCTGAAAGACCACTAGAAGAATTACCCTACACATGATTTGAAGTTGGTTGCAGTGGTGTTTGCACTAAAGATTTGGCACCATTATCTCTATGTGGAGAGATTTGTGTTGTTTACTGACCATAAGAGTTTGAAATATCTATTTACTCAAAAGGACCTGAATACGAGACAAAGACGTTGGCTTGAATTCCTTAAGGATTATGATTTTTCTTTCGAGTATCACCCGGGGAAGGCTAATGTTGTTCAGATGCATTGAGCTGTAAAGGGGTGAGCTTGGAGACTGTTACTTGTCACATGACACACGAGTATGGGTTACTCGAGGTGGTCGAGTTGATGTATTTTGTGGATATTCTAACCGATACCAGGGTATTGATATGTGGGCAAATGAGGACCCAGACTGTCTCTATTCAGAGTGTACTTGATGGTCAGCAGAAAGATGAGCAATATCAGATATTTCTTGGGTTTGCTCAGAGTCCAGATCATTCAGATTGGAGTCAATCGACAGCCTTATGCCTGATTTAGAGGGCGACTGTGGATTCCATCTGTGGCTGATCTATGCGATGAGATACTTTATGAGGCACACCGCTCACGTTTTACTGTTCATCCGAGCAGAACCAAGATGTATGCAGATGTGCGTCGTCTCTTTTGGTGACCTGGGATGAAGACTGATGTTTCTGATTATGTTAGAGGGTGTAACATTTGTCAGCTAGTTAAGGCTGAGCATTGCAGACCTGGTGGATTACTGCAACCACTTCCTATTCCTAGATGGAAATGGGAGCATACTGCCATGGATTTCGTCAGTGGGTACCTTGATCTCAATGTGGACATCATAGCATTTGGTTGATTGTGGACAGATTGACGAAGTCTGCGCACTTTATATCAATTTCAACCACACATCGAGTGGATAGGCTGGCGATTTTGTATGAGAAATAGATTGTATGACAACATGGTGTTCCATTATCGATTGTGTCTGATAGAGGGCCACAGTTTACATCTCATATATGGCAGAGCATGCAGATACAGTTTAGTACGTAGTTAGATCTTAATACAGCCTATCATCTACAGACTAATGGACAGTCTGAGAGATTGATTCAAATTCTTTAGGATATGTTAAGAATGTGTGTGTTGGAATATGGAGGATCATGGGAGGAATATCTTCATTTTTGTTAGTTTGCTTATAATAATAGTTATCAAGCCAGTATTGGTATAGAACCATTTGAGGCATTGTACGGGAGACCATATAGATCTCCATCTTGTTGGGCTGAACCAGAGGATGTGGCACTGATTGGATCTGAGATTGTAGTGGATCATACAGAGAAGATACGCCTGATCAGATTGAGATTAAAAGGTGTGTAGGATAGGTAAAAGAAGTATTATGATCTGTATCATGGGGAGTTAGAATATCAGGTTGGAGATTATGTATATCTAAAAGTATCTTCGATGAAGGGCCATAAGAAGCTTAAGATGAGAGGGAAACTTGCGCCTAGATTTATTGGTTTATTTCGAGTTGGAAAGCGGATAGGTTGAGTTTCTTATGAGTTGGAGTTGCCAACTCAATTTTCAGGGATCCACCCAGTATTTCATGTGTCGATGCTTTGACTAGATAAGTCGAAGGGGCGGACGACCGATGGTGGACTTGAGCCAGATAGATTTGAGGGAGGACATCATTTATGATGAACACCCTATTTAGATCTTGGAGAAAAAAGTGAAGGTTTTAAGGAACAAAGAAGATACATCAGTTCTAGTCAAATGGAAAAACTACGAAGATGAGGAACTGACGTGGGAACTCGAGTCATATATGCACGAGTATTTTCCCTACCTTTTTTGAGTTTGGTAAGTCTTTCCCTTAATTTTGTTTTAATTTCGAGGACGAAATTCTTGTATGTTGGGAAGACTGTAACGACCCTAAAATCTAACTCGTGCCACGTGTCATTTTAGGTAGTACGTGGACCTCTTGCAGTGGTACATGTGAATAATTCTCTGTAGTCGACACCGAGGTATCTTATTTTTGGTTGGTGTTTTGTATTATTATTTATTTACCCGAAATTAGATTCCAATGTTCTAAACGTGTGAGGGCATTTGAGTGAGAGCATTGACGCGAAAAAATGGGTTCGGCTCGAGGAAATGCGATTTTCGGGAGTCGAGCAAACTGGGGTCGAGTATTTAGTTGTCCAAGGGACAAATTGAATCAAAACATTGACAAAATACAATAAAATATAATAAGTAAACGTGTATGACAAGTTTGGTTAAGTATGGTAAGAAAATTGTCCATGAGAGGTTGGTGTGTCATGGACAAAGTTAAGATATATGGGGTTTTGGTGTGATAAAGACTAGTGTTATGGTCGTTTGATGAAGATGGACTGTTTTACTGAGAGTTTGGCTCAATTTAGTAAAAAATCGGATTCAAAACAGGCACTGAAATTTAAAAACCGTCAAAATAAGCTTTTATGGAAATTAATAAAAAAAGAAATTAATAGGGTTTATATATATATATGAGAAAAAAAGTTGATCAATTCATTTGTTATCAACAGAACAAATTTCATTCGTTAAAATGAAACCCTTCAACTCGAACGTGGAGCTCTGTATGTCTGATTTTCATCCGATTTTTCTCCGTAAGATAGTATAACATTACGAGACGGTCAGTTTGAGCCAAGTTATTGCGGCAGAAACGAGGGATTCAGCCCGAAATCTGGTAAAATCTCAAATAAAGGTGTTTTTCCTCAATTCAATTAGAAATCCTGTGATTTTTCAGTTTCTTTCATGAGGTTTTTGTAAGAATTGGTATCAACTGTTGTGAATTGATGTATAGAGTGGATTTGTTTCAATTTTGGATAAATTCCACTAGTGTGGGATAGGATTTTTGTGATTTCAAGTTATGCAACTTAGTTGATCACAATTTTAAAGGTGTTTTTACAGTTGATATTGATTTACATTGGGATTTTGAATGAATTGAATATTGGTTTTGATTTAAATTCACTCCACATGCTGTGGAATTGAAAGTTGGTATTGAATGGTTTCGTGGTGTTTGTTGGCATGATTTGAGAATTTCACTGTGAAAATATTGATTTCTAGAAGTTTTGTTTGTTCAAAACAAATGAAGTTTGCATTGTCAACAGACCATATGGGAAAATCATAACTCATCTGTTTTTTATCTGATTTGAGTGTTCTTAGAGTCTATGGAAAATACGAAATGCATACTATAAGTTTCTTTTTGGTCAGTATGACGAATTTTGAAGTTTTCAAGGTTAAAAAGTTACCCCAAGTTATCTAATTGAAGCTAGTTGAAATTATAAATAATTATTTTTTGAACTAGCTCTTAAACGTACTTTGGTCGCAGTTTTCACGATGTTTCGTTATTTGGTTTCACTTAGAGCTTGACCATAATATAATTGGATTCAGGGTAATTATTGGAAGTATGTGAGTGTGTGTTAACATTTGACAAGGGTAAGTAAACCAATGGGAAAAATTACTGTTATTTCTTGAGCTTTAATTTCTTATTGTTATTGCTATATCATGTTTTGGAATTATATTCTGATTGAGTGGTCTAAGGGCAAGTGAGTCAACGTGATCCTTGAGAGTTGAGGTTTAAGCTGGTTCTATAAACCAAAGGCCTGGCACTTGGGATGCACGTTATTATTGTTTTGGGAACTTGATATACACGAGCTAATCCTTTGGTTCCTATATACGAGGTTGGAATTACTTCACTAGATTGTTGAGGAATTTAGCATCTGCATGGAGTTCAGGATGATGTTTACATACCATGTCCTAAACTCCGAGTTATATGGGGTATTTTATTCCTTTACTCAAACGACCTTTGGTTGGGACTACTTGCGCCTTTCCTTTTTATTCCTGGACACTTATTATCGATTACTTTCATATTTATTTCCTGTCTTTATTTATTCATGCATTCCCTGTCTTTTTCTTTCTATCAGCATTGAATATTGACTGTTATTTATTGTGAAATACTGTAAACATCCTACTTAGCGTTACTTACTTGGGACTCGTCATTCTTGTGTTTGACTGAGTTCAGATCCACAGTCGAGCAAAGGGAAAGCTCCTCAGTTTGTGATTTACTTTGAGGATAGCGAAGCTATTCTGTCTTTGGACTTGATATAGGTTTGTTTTGTATTATACTGTTATATATTTTGAAACTGGGTTTTGGGAAATGAGAGATCCTGGGCATGGATATGATGATATTCTCTCCTGTGATATGACTTTTGGTAATGATGTATATATTTGTTGCGTTTCCAAATTTCTAGGATATCCTAAATTATGTCTTAAAGTTGTTATATTAGTTGGAGATGTTAAATGCTTCCGCTTATCTTTGAATAACTCACTAATATTAATGACTCTCACTTAAATTATTTAGTAAATGGGAAAATGTAAGGTAAGGCTGACTAGATTTGCATTGACTGCACGATAGGGACTAGGGGTGTACGTAAGTCTAGGCCAGGCAGAGTCCAGTTTTAGGTTTTCGGAGCTGGGGCTGTCACAATCTGCATCCTCATCTAACCAAAAATTTGTGTCCTGATAGTAGCCGATATATCAACTGAACTTATCATCTCGACTGCCTTGAGTAACGCATACTTGTAAGTTATGTGACATACTACCATATCAACATCAGATCATTTCCTGATCAAAGCATCAGCAACTACGTTGGCCTTCCCAGGATGATACTCAAATGAAAAATCATAATCCTTCAGGAACTCTAACTAACGCCTTTATCTCAGATTCAACTTCTTCTAAGAAAATAAGTACTTCAAGCTCTTGTGATCAGTGAAAAGATCAAACCTCATACCATACAAGTAATGTTTCCAAATCTTCAACGCAAACACCACATCAGCCAACTCTAAATCATGCGTTAGATAATTCTTCTCATGAACCTTAAGATATCGAGATGCATACGCAATCACCTTGCCTTCCTGCATTAGAACACAACCTATCCCAACCTTTAACGCATCTGTGTAAACCACCAAATCCTTCCCTATCTCAGGCAATGCAAGAACTGGTGCATTCATCAGCTTCTCCTTTAGAGTAGAGAATGCCTGATCACAGTTTTCATCCCAGTCAAACTTCACATTATTCTGAGTCAATCGAGTCATTGGTGTAGCAATCTTAAAAAAAAATCCTATACAAAACAGTGATAGTACCTAGCTAATCCCAGAAAACTGCGGATCTCTGTCACTGTAGTTGGAATAGGCCAGTCAATCACTGCTTTAATTTTTGCGAAATCAATAGAACTATCGCTAGCTCCAACTATATGCCCAAAAAATCTGACCTCTAGAAGCCAAAACTTATACTGAACTTGGCATACAACCGGTTAAAGTTTGTAGAACTATCCGTAGATGTCCCTTGTGATCCTCACGAGTACTGAAGTAGAAAAGGATATCATCAATGAATATAATCACAAACCTATCCAGATAAGTCCTTAGTACTCTGTACATGAGATCCACAAACATAGCTGGCGCATTAGTCAAACCAAATGGCATGACCGTAAACTAATAATGGTCGTATCTCATACTGAATGCGGTCTTCTCCCTATCTTCAGCCCTAATCCTGAGCTGGTGATAACTTGTCAACTGATAAAACAAATCATCAATACGAGGAAATGGATACTTATCCTTCACTATTGCCTGGTTCAGCTGCTTATAATCAATGCACAACCTTAGGCCGCCGTCTTTCTTCTTCACAAATAACATCAGCGCACCCCACGATGACATACTAGGATTAATGAATCCCAACTCTAACAACTCATCCAACTGAGTCCTGAGATCCTCCAACTCTCGATGTGCCATCCTATACGACGGTATAGAAATGGATTTAGTCCCATGTACTAAGTCTATGATGAAGTCTATCTCTCTCGATGGTGGTAGTCCAGGTAGATCCTCAGGAAATACATTTATGAACTCACACACTACCGGTACATCTCTTATACTAATCTCCAGACTCTCAACAGTCCTCATTACTCTCGTAAATGTTTTAATCTCACTACTAATGGCCTCCCTGCCCTTGGTGATCGATAATAAAACAGTTGTACCCTAAAATCTTATCTCCGTACCATATGCTAATGAAATTGTAATAACCTTCCCATAACAGTCAATATGGGCATGATAAGCTCCTAACAGTCCATGCTTATCAACGCATTAAACTCTAGGAACTCTAGTACTCTCAAATCAGCAAGCAAATCATGACCCTCTATAACTACCAAACAATCAACACACAACAAGTTTGGATATATCTTATCTCCAGCAGCTGTGCTAAGGATCAAGGGTCTGCTAAGCCTAATGGGTCTCAACCCTAATACATCTACCATGCGTCCAGAAATAGATGAAACTGTAGAACCTAAATCAAACATGCTATGCGTCAAAGTATTGTAAATCAAAAACATACCCTCAATAAGGTTACAAGAAGTTCTCTGGTCTGGCTCAACAGTAACCTAGACTCTCTCCCACTGCTGTTGATGACCAATCTGACCGCACTTGAGACAAGTACGCGTCTCCCACTATCCAGATAATAACCCCTATGTCTGACCTTGCCCAAGTCCATGTGGCAATATTTGAGTCTGATAACACCTCTGTGTTTGTGTTTGGATTTGTGTTTTTCCACATCCTCTACCAGTATCCCTACTCTCAGAATACTGCCTCTGCTACTTATATGCATATCGAGTAGCCTGTAGTGGTCGACTAGTAAAAATCTGTGCAGGTACTACTGCAACAACTGTAGTCTGTGCAGGTCGTAGTGGTGGTGCAACAAAACCACTACTTTGTGTTATACTGTCCCTGAAACCCTACCATTTTTTCCTCCTTTTCTTGTCCCGTCGGCCCTCGAAACGTGTCTCATATCTAACAAATCTAACCTCCTCTAGATGTGTATGTAAATAGCTCTCCCTATCCAATCTCCGTTCATAAGCTCTTTGCAATGTCTCTGGCTCTATGGGGACTACCACACCTCCAATTTCAAGTAATAAACCCTCAGTAAAGTAATAGACCCTGTCAACATCTCTATCTGTTGAACCCCTAGCATAGGGTAACAACTGTAGGCACTGTCCCATAAATGCCATGAAAGACTCATTTGTGAACTGTCTGATAGTAGAGAACTCATTCCTCTTCTCCCTCAGAACTGTAGGAGAAAAATACTTCTGATTGAACTAGGCTTAAACTTAATCCAATTCTTAGGCACCCCTCTGGTAGACACCAACGTAGTCCACCAGTCATCAGCCTCCTCTAGTAACATCAAAGAAGATATAGATGCTCACATGTGCTCCTCTGTCACAATGATGCTGTGAACTTTTTCATGGCTCTTCAAAAACATCTCAGGCGCCACCAGATTAGTACCCCCATAGAACTCCTTCAGGTTATGCCTCTTGAACTCCCTTAACTACCTAGCCACCGATGTGGCTCTAATGCCTCTCTTTGTTGTCGGAGCAGGCACTATATCAATCTGAGTAAGAGGTAATGCAGGTACTGCCTCAGCATGTACCGATGGTAACACAACAGTCTCCAGTATCGTTGTAATCGTCGTAGGAGGAGTATAGGTAGCAACCGCTAGAGTATCCATTTCCTGAATAACAGGCACACCCGAGGTAGATGTTGGTGATGGTATGGCCACAACAGGCTTCAAAATCCTTAGGATCATCACAATCAACTAATCATGATATGTAAATCTCTGTGTGAAAGCCTGAAAATCCTCAACATTAATAACTCGAAGGCCCACAGCCCAACTGTCATCACTGGGCTCCGTCTGATTCATCATTGCAATCTGAAATAGAAAGAAAATCCCCAAATCATTCAATAGATACCTCTATAGAATAATACATCATAACAGATATAACATATAGGATCACATTTTACATTTCTCCAAACTCACCTTACTCCCCAACTAAGCTTCAAACACAGGATCATAGGGTTCCACTCTAGGTTCCAACTAGTTCCTAATTTCTATAGGTTTGTATTTCATTCCGGTTGTAACGTTAATTCAGAGTCAAGTATTAAACCTTAGGCTCTAATACCAAATGTGACAGCCCTAATTCCCTATAAAAATGTGTCCCACCCGGCCTAGACCTATGTGGAACCCCGAGTCCTCACTCACTAAATCAACGCATACTAGTCAGCCTCAAAACCTTAAATTCATCATTAACTTATTAATTTAAATAAGTGAGTTATAGGATTATATAATTATCAGGAAATTTGAAGTGGAAATCAACTATAATCAGCTAATAACTCAGTAAATGAAAAATTAGGAAACACAACCTATAATGTGGAAACTCTGAGAATGGATAAACATGTAAATCTGGTGACAAATGTGATAATATGATAGTACGTGATATACCTAATCACTCAAATTCCAAAATGTATCCCAGTGTATTACAAAAATAATATACAATAATCACACAACAAAAGACACGACCTACTATGGAGTAAATGAAAGAACCACTCCGAGAGACCTCAGAGGACGTCACCTAGTATCGGCTCCTTTTCCTTGCTCGTCTCAGCCCTATCCGCACCCACCGTCACAAACTAGACGGTGAGTACGTGATAAATTTGAAAGTATAGCCAGAAGAACAAAAATAGTAATTCATGAATAACCAACAAAGCAGTCTAAGAATTATGCAGTATTGAAAGAGAAAAAATAACACAAATTGCATGATGAAAAGACTGCAATTATAGCAATGATATTTCCGTGTCTATCGAGTCAAAAGAAGCCCATAAGTGGTCAATTATCCACAACATTTCCACAACATATCCACATCTACAATCATTACCACATCTAGAACATATCTATAACAATCCAGTACTCGGAGTGACACTCAATATTAGGTGGGTAGACAACGCTTCTGCAGAAGTGTTCACGTTAGCCTAGCTAAAATGAACTTAGGAGTACCTTCACGACACACTTAAGGCAAAGAAACTCAGACAAGGAATTTAAGAACGAAATTCCAACAAATAGTTCAATTCAATAGAAACAACAATAATGGAAAAATAATTACTAGGCATCTTCTTACTAGCTTACTAACGTACCTCAAAGCAATTGCGTAAAACGTCGATCCTTACGAAACTCTTACTCGTTCAATTCAAATTCTCAAAGCCTGACAATCATTTAAGCCCAATTTGATTAAATTAGAGTCATTTTGTGACTTCATATAAGCTCCCAAAATTTCCCAAAAGTTTTGAAAACTATTTAAAAAAAGTCTATTTTTACTATTCCAGACGTTGTGAGTGACGCTTCCATGGTATAAGTTCCATGATGTCACATAAAGTGTGGGTCACTGGTTTGGATGCCCCAGGAGCGTCGATTCTCCAATTCAATTCTGGTTTGCACGTCGTGACTGACGCCGTGGGAGAAACGTCTCCACGGCGTCCCTCACGAAGTTACACCCTGAAGATGTTTTCGGGGTTTTTCTGAACCTTGACTCGCGTCACCGAGTTCCGAGCCTATCCCAAACTCTTCGCGACGTCTGAAAAAACACAAAACCCACTTCAGCTTGTGTTGAAACCCTGACCAAAGCCCCAATTCGAAAATTACTCTAAAAATCACCAAAAATTCCCGAAAATTACAAACTCTTCAAAATCATCAAACCAATCAACAAATCAACCATTTGATCATCTAATTGATCACAAAATCATCACTCAAACTCATTAAAACTAAAATCCAAAAAGTATCGCCCGAATTCATCACATCGAAAAGCCACTAAATTGATGTCAAACGTAGACAATCACGAGAGGAGTTGGGATCTTACCTTATTACATATAATCGATCAATCTCCGACGTCGTTTCAAGCTCAAAACCCCTGAACCCTCAATGTTCTCTCATTCGTTTGATCAACAATGAGATAGAGGAGAGAGAAAAGGTGATGGGATAACTTATATACTCCCTCATTCATCTCTTCTAATGCATGAATCTCGAGGCAGATCCTAGTATCCTCATTTATTTCAGCCACCAACTATGACACAACAACATAACTTCATTAATTGACTTGAGCCTCACCATTAGCCAATTCTCGTGCACAACTAGCATTTTCGAACCCATACCACTTCATGATTCGCATGTCGTGCGTTCCCGGACACAACAACACATTCCTATATTAATTTATTATTTATTATTTTACGTTAATTCAATAATTATCATTTCCCAATGTTTAACTTCCCGAATTATCCCTTTTTGACCTAAAATTTTCATTTCTCCTAGGCGAATCTCACACGCAAATCTGTGACGATAAATAAAATAAAATCACGCAGTAGGATGTACAGTGTTCACATTTGGATATAAATAATAGTACAAACATCACAAAAAAATAAAAAATAACTAAGTGTCAACTCCCGAGGCTTGAGTAATATGACAAGTCACAATTGTCAAGTCACGGTCCTGAAACATGACACGTGACACCAATCAAATTTGAGGACACAGACTATGAGCTATTTGATTTATTGTATATACTATTATCGATAGCTATGTCTGATCAAGTATTCGGTATCTATGTCTGATCAAGTATTCGGTATCTTCTCATATTATGATGGTTGATCAACCTATTACCAGTGATGGTGGTTCATGGGAGACTGGACGAAATGTCTCTGTTAGTTTCATCACATGGGCAGTAGTTGGAGGAGATCCTCAAGTTGTTGAGGACTTAGGCTACACCTTTACCTCCTACTTCTACGATACCAGTACAAGATACACAAGTTGGCAGTGCTCTACAGTACTGGATATACCTGCAGCACTAGCAGTGCAGACAGGACTGTTGTGACTAAGGAGGTACAGGTTCAGGCAGATGTTGTACCACTTATTGTAGATACATCGATTGGGGATACTCCTACTACTTCTGAGGAGAAGAGTAGTGGAGCTACCGCTAAGGCGAAACAGGCTCATAAGTTTTTGCGGAACCATCCAGAAAAATTTTATAGAGGTACAGATTTAGAGGCTGCAAAAAAGTACATGCGGAGTCACACCAAGATTCACAATGTGTTGGCCACACTGGAGCAATGAGGCCTATCATATCATCAATTTTACTGTTTGAAAAGGCTGATACTTTGTGGCGTAGCATGGTTTCAATGAAGGGTATGCCCAAGGACTAGGCAAAGTTTAAGGAGAGATTTAATAAGAAATACATTCCTCCTATAATTCGGAATGTGAAGAGGACTAAATTCCAGAATGTTAGACAAGCAGCTGGCGAGCCAGTAATGTATTATATGGGCCGGTGCCTGAGATTGATAGAGTATGCTAACGGTATAGCGGACATCGATGTTAAGCAGGTGTATTATTTTGTTCATGGTCTATTGGCTCCTATTGGATCTGTAGTGGTCACTACAGCTCCGAAGACTCTACAAGAGGCATACGATCGAGTGATGGCCAGTAAGGCTTTTATGGGTATTCAGACCAGAGTTCAAGCAACAACATCATCATCACTTTAGACTGAAGGGCGTTCTGGAGTTAACAAGAGAGGGAATAGACAGAGACTATGGTTTCAAGGAAGGCGAGCACAGAGTGTAGCATCTATTGCATCTTCACCTTCTACTACTGTTATATCACCTGCTCCAGTACGTAGTTATGTTAGAACACCACAACAAACAACAACATCAGGTACTCAAAGATAACATTATCAAAGGACTGATATCAGAGGTTGTGGTTAGGGTAGAGTAGACCAAGTGGTAGATATGACCAAGGTCAGAGTTTTGGTTAGTCTCAGAGACAGGATCAGGGCGTTTCTTCTAGTTAGGGCTCTCGCGGAGCTTGTTTTTTAATGTGGTCAAATGGGTTATTTCATTAGTTTTTGTCCACAATTCGGCTAAGGACAACCGCAGCAGAGCCGAGAGGTGGTTCACACTGTTGTAGTGCCAGACCAGGCTGCTACACGTAACCTTGTTAAAGGTACAGATTATATTTATGGTCATATCATGCATACCATGTTTGATTCTAGTTCAACAGTGTCATTTATTTTGGGTTGCATGGTTGATTTGTTGGGTTTGAGACCTATTAGACTAGAGAGACCCTTGATCCTTTGCACGGTTGTTGGGGACAAGTGTTGGGTTATGGGGTTCATACGCTGCAGAAAATTCAAAATAATTTTTTAAAAACCCCGACAGGATCTCAAATAAGTTCCATTAAATAAGATCTATAAAAGTAAATCATACCTTGATTCTTAATTTCCTTCTCTGATTGTTCGATCTTCAAAACGTTCAAGTGTGCATCCTCTATCAAAAATTCACACACGAACGGTGACCACAATTTGGAGTGCTAGCCCTAAAAGAAATAGAAAACGATTTTTTCTTTCTCTCCCAAATCTAGAGAGTCCGAAAATTGAAAAACAAAATCTTATTCCATTTTAAGGTATCACTCTTTATTTATATGTGTTGATAAGCTCTCACTTGAAACCCTATTCATAATACAACTATTGTATTTACATTGTTTAAGTAGATTCGTAATATACACTATTGTATTTACTTTGTTTAAACAAATTACACATATACCCCTATTAATAAGTTATCATATAACGAATCATAAAGGCTTATATATTATGAATTTTATCTTATAAACGTCAATACTCTGGACCATTTGAAATTGCGCAAATCCATTCTTTGTGTACGACCCAATAGGTTCATGTGACGTTGGTAGTGAACCAAAACCATTTTGGTATACAAGTCATAAGCGATCTCTAGCAAGGCATTATGATTACCCAAGTAGCATGAATATCAAAATCGATACAACCTAATGAATAACATATATCATATCTTTTTTGTCGTGCGATATCCTTTGATTAAACATAAGTCTTAAAAAGTTACCCTTAATGTTCAATCGTTCTAGTCTCGATTATTAGATAGATTGAAAACATCCAAGGGACATTGATCATATCAATTCACTTGGACTTAGCCATTTAACAATCTAACACATCGAGGGATCCACTGATATCTCTCTCTTTTTACGAGAGCGACAAATTATTTCTTAATTACACACCTTCACATATTGCTCACATGATAACCAATCACAATCCTTATAATCGTCCGGTTAAAGATAACGTTTGATGGTATCAAATTACCATGCTCCTAATATTGAAGTCTAAGGTAATCTCAAGTCAAAGGATTAAATGATATACCTATCAAGAGTAACACCTATGACTTAATCCATGTAGTGTTCTCATAGCGGGTTGGTCCAGTACCTTATTCCTTAACAAGTACTCGTGATCTCGATTCGTATCCCTATATGCATGATCATCACATGACCATCAATCACACTAGTCTTAATTTGTTATAGTTCTTAGTATAATGAATTAAGACTAGGGACATTTAGGATATTTTAACAAATACCTATGGATCTTATTATATGGTAAACATGCAATTACTTATAATAAAACAATAAATGAAACACCTCTATTTTAGTAACTAAAACTGTAAGATAAACAATGTTTCTAGATTGACCTAGGACATATGCCCCAACACCTCCCAGTTGCACTAGGGCCAATCATTCATGAATCTAATACCCAATGACCTAACATGACCATCATGCTTCGATTGTGGAAGAGCCTTCGTCAAAGGATCTACAACATTGTCTTTTGTAGGAACTTTGCAAATCATCACTTTCCCCTCTCAATGATTTCTCTGATGAGATGAAAACGTCTGAGCATATGTTTGGATCTATGTTGAGATCTTGGTTCATTGGCCTGTGCTATAGCCCCATTGTTACAGTACAAGCAAACAGGGTTAGCAAACCGTCTCCTTAGCTGCATTGAATGCTGCAATGTACTCAACTTCAATTGTAAAATCGGCTACAATCTCTTGCTTCAAACTTTTCAAGCTCACTGCGCCTCCATTCAAAGTAAACACATATCCAGGCAGCGAACTGAAGTCATCGATGTCAGTTTGAAAACTTGTTTCTGTGTAACCATTTCCAACAAGCTCGTCTTCCAATCTTCCATAAACCAAGAACATTTCTTTAGTCCTTCTCAAGTACTTAAGAATGTTCTTTACTGCTATCCAATGACTCTCACCGGGATCAGACTAGTATCTACTTGTTGCACTTAAAGCATATGATACATCAGGTTGAGTGCATAACATGACATACATGATAGATCCAATAGCTGATGCATACTTATACAGCACGGATAGTCATAATGTGCGGTTATGAAAATTAGAATTCTAATGGATTTAAGCATGGCTACAGGAGCAAAGGTGTCATCATAATCAACACCTTGAGTCTGTCTGAAACCTTTTACAACTATCCGTGCTGTATAAGTATGCACACTGCCATCCTTATCAATTTTCTTCTTGAAAACCCATTTACATCCAATGGTCTTACAACTTTTAGGTAAATCAACCAGGTTCCAAAGTTGGTTATCATACATGGATTTCATCTCAGAGTTCATAGCACTAAGCCCCTTATCTGACTTAGAGCTGTACACAGCCTCCTGATAAGTAGTAGGTTCATTTTGATCCATTACCAACACCTCACTACTATCAGTAATAAGAAATCCAAATGTCTCTGGCTGATATCTTACCTTATCAGACCTACGTGGACCTTGTGATACCTGTGGAGGCTCAACTGGTTCAAGACTTTGTTGATCTCCCTCTAGCGGTTGAGTGTTTATTTGTGGTCCTTGAAATTCTTCAAGACTAACTTTATTCCCATTGTTGTCTTTTGAAATAAACTTTTTCTCCATGAAGACACCATTCCGAGCAACGAATACTTTGTCCTCAGTGGGATTATAAAATTAGTATCCTTTAGTTGCTTTAGGATAACTAACAAATACATACTTGGTAGATTTAGTTGATAATTTTTTTAAGATCAATCGTCGTACGAAAACCTCAGTGCCGCAAATCTTAAGGAAAGATAAACTTGGTCTTTTCCCAAACCACATCTCATGTGGTGTTTTATTAACCGTTTTAGAAGGAACACGATTCAATGTAAACACAGCAATTTCTAGGTAATAGCCTTAAAATAAAATAGGAAGATCTGCATGACTCATCATAGACCGAACCATATCCCATAAAGTTTGATTTCTCCTCTCAGAAACACTATTCCATTGTGGAGTTGATGGAGGAGTTAACTGTAAGATAATCTCATAGTATCTAAGATGATCATCAAACTCTTGGCTCAAATATTCACCACCTCGATCTGATCGAAGTCCTTTAATAGTTTTGCATAGTTAATTTTGCAGTTCATTGTGAAGTCTTTGAAACATCTCAAAAGATTCACTTTTATGTTTCATGAGATACACGTAACCATATCTGCTGAAGTCATTGGTAAAAGTAATGAAGTACTGATAACCACCTCTAGCCATTGTGTTTATAGGACCGCATACATCAATATGTATTAGACCCAATAAATCACTTGCCCTTTCACTGTGTCCAGTAAAGGTATTCTTTGTCATCTTTCCTAATAAATAAGATACACATGTTTCATATGATTCAAAATCAAATGAATCTAAAAGTCCATCTTTATGGAGTTTAGAAATGTGTTTCTCATTTATGTGGCTAAGTTGACAATGCCAAATGTAGGTTTGATTAAAATCACTTGACTTAAATCTCTTTGTATTACGTTAAAAACATGAGTATCTATAGACCTTTATATGTTTAGAATATAAAGACCATCGCACAAATCAACATTTGCATAAAAAATGTCTTTACAAGAAATGAAGCATTTATTATTCGCAAAAATGAAATTAAAACCATCCAAATCCAAACATAAAACTGAAATGATGTTTCTGCTCAATGCAGGGACATAATAACAATTATTTAAAAGCAAAACTAGTCCACTAGATAAAGACAACTCATAGCATCCTACAGCCAATGCAACAACCTTTGCTCCATTTTCAACTGGTAGGATAATTTCTCCTTTCTTTGGCTTTCTACTTATGGTGAGACCCTGCACATTAATGCAAATGTGATAACCACATCCAGTATCCAATACCTTGGAATTACTAGTAGACAAGATTACTTCAATAACGTAAATACCTGAAGCAGTAGTCGCACTACTCTTCTTTTTCTTTTGATCTTCAAGAAAGAGCTTGCAATTTCTTAGCCAATGCCTAGGTGCATGACATAAATGACAATTTCCTTCTTTTTTTTTCCTTCTGGGACTGTGAAGTAAAAGCAACCTTAGCTTTAACTTGTTCCATTAGATTTGTGACTGGCACAATACCCTTGGCAACTTTTGTCGTGGCTTTGATCTTATTCTTCAAAGCATTTCCTTTCTAAACAATCAACACATTGGCAGTGGGTTTCATGACATTCTGCTCAGCAGTTGCAACTCTGAGATAGATGTCTCCATATTATTCATGTTGTAGTTCATCACAAATTATGAAAAACTATCAGGCAATGAATTAAAGATCAAATTCGTAGCCAACTCTTGGCTCATGGGAAATCCAAGTCTGTCAAGATGGTCAATGTAACCCTTCATTTTCAAAACATGAGGGCTAACTAATGCACCCTCAGCCATTTTGCAAAAATGGAGGTTCTTGACTGTCTCAAACCTTTCTTGCCTAGCTTGTTGTTGAAACATTTCTTCAGCATTGTAGCCATGTTATAAGCTTCCATGTGTTCCATATCCTTCTGAATTTCAGGAACCATGGTTGTCAACATAATGCATGCAACATCAATGGAGTCGTTGACATGCTAGGTATGTGTATCCGTCATGGTTCTTGCAGCATTTGTTGGTGGTTCCTCAGGAATAGAACCATCCTGGATGTACAACTTGCATTCATGCTTAAGAATGATTCTCAAGTTTCTGAACCAATCAAGAAAGTTTGTCCCAGATAACTTATCCTTTTCAAGGATGGATCGCAGTGACAAGGGATTAGTATGATTTGATGAAGCCATTAATCTACAACAAAGATTATGCAAAAGTTCATTTTAGTATAGAGGAATAAACTTCCACTAAATTAACAACCCTCCTTAAAATACTATATTAATTTAAGAGACTAAAACCTATGTTTCACGTAATTCGAAGACAGCTAAGGCACGACACTTTAAATTAGGCTATTTAAGTAGGTACCTTTTACCAATTACATCATATGTAACTTTTAGTTGTTTTTATGAGATTATGACATCATATGTCTTAGCATGTTTTTATATCATCTTGTACCTAAAACTCAAAACCATTTTGATAGCTTTATCAAGTCTAACCATTTCAAACAATAGAGTAACCGTTACTCAACTTACCTCACCAAGATAACACAATACACTTTGCGAGGGTAGACCCATATTGATGTGATCAAAGCCTTGACAAGTGTTTGAGAATGGATGGCACTTGACTTAAAATTTATAAGAGGGATTTTATTTGTTTTAGTGATCATAACATGAACAAAGATAAATATCATATATACATGGAATGTACAATCACCAAACAAGTTAGGAAATTTAACTAATATTGACTACTATACGAAATTATTTCGCATTATTTTAGTCAATCTAATTGACCAAAACTGCCCCTTATTTTATTTCTGAAAATCAATTAAAATATTTTTAATTAATACAGGCCCACCTTTAACTCAATATCTAATTCTAATCTAATTAGAATTTAAGATACATGGAATCCTAATCCAATTAGAATTTGTTATATATCTCACCTATCATATAGAATTTACAACTATTCTTATCCGATTACAAGTTTATCTCCTATCTAATAGGAGTATAGTAACAGATAACAACAATGAGACATAATCAATGGTAATATCGGTTCTTATTGAAAAGAAGAACAATTAAATTAAGGAACAAAATATTAATAATGCATTCAACACCAGAATCATATTATATTAATCATATTAACCTAAATATGATTTGTATCATAGAGGCATACATAATTATTTCATAAAACGAATAATGTAATCAACAACAAAATAATATTAAATCAATCATATTAACCTAAACATAATTTCTATCATGGAACATACAATATTTGCATTGTTCAATTTAAAATACATGTTAATTGAAATATGCTAAATGTGAATTCAATCAATGATCCATATCATGCGTATGTATCAAAAACATGAATTAACAACATGCTTTAAAATCAATTCTTGATAACAATTATCACAGAACCTATATGCATATCATATATACCTTAATCGCAATCATGTTTTTCACGCATATATCACATATACATCAAAGAAAATATGCAAACGTTTAGTCAAACTGAGTCTAAGGCTCTGATACCACTGTTGGGTTATAGGGTTCATACGCAGCAGAAAATTCAAAACAATTTTTGAAAAACCCCAACAAGAACGCAAATAAGTTCCATTAAATAAGATCTACAAAAGTAAACAATACCTTGATTCATAATTTTCTTCTCTGATTGTTCGATCTTTAAGACGTTCAAGTGCGCTTCCCCTATCACAAATCCACATATGAACGGTGTTCACAATTGGAGTGCTAGCCCCAAAAGAGATAGAAAACGGGTTTTTCTTTCTCTCCCAAATTCCAGAGAGTACGAAAATTGAAAAATGAAATCTTATTCCATTTTTGGGTATCACCTTTTATTTATATGTGTTGATAAGCTCTCACTTAAAACCCTATTCATAATACAACTATTGTATTTACACTGTTTAAGTAGATTCATAATACAAATATTATATTTACGTTGTTTACGTAAATTACACATATACCCCTATTAATAAGTTATCATATAACAAATCATAAGGGCTTATATATTATGAATTTTATCTTATAAAATTTAATACTCTGGACCATTTGAAATTACGCAAAGTTATTCTTTGTGTGCAACCCAATAGGTTCATGCGATGGTGGTAGTGAACCAAAACCATATTGGTACACAAGTCATAAGCGGTCTCTAGCAAGGCATTATGACTAACCCAAGTAGCATGAATATCAAAATCGATACAACTTAATGAATAACATATATCATATCCTTTTTGTCGTGTGATATCCTTTAATTAAATATAAGGCATGGAAAGTCACCCTTAATGTTTAATCATACTAGTCTCAATCTTTAGATAGATTGAAAACATCCAAGTGACATTGATCATATCAATTCACTTGGACTTGGCCATTTAACAATCTAACACATCGAGGGATCTACTAATATCTTTCTCTTTACGAGAGCGACAAATTCTTTCTTGATTACACACCTTTACATATTGCTCACATGATAACCAATCACAATCTTTATAATTGCTCAGTTAAAGACAACATTTGATTGTGTCAAAATACCATGCTCCTAATATTGAAATCTATGGTAATCTCAAGTCGAAGGATTAAATGATATACCTATCAAGAGTACCACCTATGACTTAATCTATGTGGTGTTCTCATAGCGAGTTAGTTCAGTACCTTGTTCCTTAACAAGTACTCATGATCTCGATTCGTATCCCTATATGCATGATCATCACATGACCATCAATCAAGACTCACACTAATCTTAATTCATTATAGTTCCCAGTATAATGACCAACTAGGGACATTTAGGATATTTCAACAAATACCCATGAATCTTATTATAAGGTAAACATGCAATGACTTATAATAAAATAGCAAATGAAAAGCCTCTATTTTATTAACTAAAACTATAAGATAAACAATGTTTATAGACTGACCTAAGGCATATGCCCCAACAACAAGATATATCCAAACTTGGTATGTGTGGATTGTTCAGTAGAGACTTACTTGCAGACCTGTGAGTGTTGGAGTTCCTAGAGTTTGATGTATTGTTAGGGATAGATTGGTTGGGTGCATATTATGCACAGATCCATTGCTTCGACAAGAGAGTTATTTTGCAGATTCTGAGTATCCAGAGTTTAGTTTTTAGGGAACTTCGACTAGATTGTTGCTAACCAGTGGCAGAGTAGCTTCTAGCAGTGAGGTGGAGACACTTGCTAGTGTTTTAAGTTTAACTAGGAAGGTTAAGACTAGGATGGACGATTTACCGGTAATAAGGGAGTTTCCTGAGGTATTTCCAGTGGAGCTACCAAGTTTACCACCACGTAGGGAGATAGATTTTATTATCAATTTGGTTTCGGGTACTAAACCGATATCCATTTCACTATATCGTATGGCTCCAAAAGAACTAAAAGAGCTGAAATCACAGTTAGATGCGCTATTGGAGTTGGGTTTTATTTTTCCTAGTATGTCACCTTGGGGAGCACTGGTCTTCTTTGTGAAGAAGAAAGACAGTAGTCTCTGATTTTGTATTGATTATAGATAATTAAACTGGGTGACACTGAAGAACAAGTATCCACTTCCTCGAATTGATGACTTGTTCGATCAGCTGACAAGAGCATAGTGGTTCTTAAAGATAGATTTTAGATTTGGTTATCATCAGCTAGGGACTAAAGAGGATGATAGGGAGAATACTATTTTTCGCACTTGATATGGGCATTATCAGTTTAAAGTCATACCTTTTGGACTAACTAATGCGCCAACGATGTTTATGGATTTGATGCATCGAGTATTGAGACTCTATTTGGATAGGGTCATCATATTGTTTATTGACGACATCCTTATTTATTTTAAGACTCGTAAGGATCACAAGGAGCACCTCAGGACAACTTTGCAGCTACTGAGGGAGCACAGATTGTACACCATGTTTAATAAGTGTGAATTTTGGCTTGAGGAGGTTAGATTCTTAGGACATATCGTCGAGGCTAGCAGAGTGTCAGTAGACCCTACTAAGGTCAGAGTTGTTATTGATTAACCTACATTGAGATCTGTGTCAGATATCTGCACTTTTCTTGGCTTGGCAGGATATTATCGATGTTTGTCAAAGACTTCTCGAAGATTGTGGCTCCTATGACGCAATTGACGAAGAAGGACGTTCATTTTCAGTGGAATGATGATTGTGAGCAGGCATTTTTGACTTTGAAGGAATGTTTGACTACTGCACCAGTTTTAGTGTTACCTGAGTTGAAATAGGGCTTTAAGGTAAACACCGATGTTTATAAGGTCGATTTAGGTTGTGTATTGGATGCAGGATGGTAGGGTGATTACCTATGCGTCCAGACAGCTGAAGGATCACGAGAATAATTACCCTACACATGACTTGGAGTTGGCGGCAGTGGTGTTTTCACTGAAGATTTGACGCCATTATCTCTATGGAGAGAGATTTGTGTTATTTACTGACCATAAGAGCTTGAAATATATGTTTACTTTGAAGGACTTGAATATGAGATAGAGACATTGGTTTGAGTTCCTCAAGATTTATGATTTTTCTCTGGAGTATCACTTGGGAAGGCTAATGTTGTTACGGATGCATTGAGTCTTAGAGGGGTGGACTCAGAGACTGATATTTTCCATATGACCACGAGTATGGGTTACTCGAGGCGGTCAAGAGGATGTATTCTATTGATGTTCTGACCGATACCAGAGTGTTGATTTGTGGGTAAATGAGGACTCAGGTTGTCTCTATTCACCATGTACTTGATGGTCAGCAAAGGGATGAGCAATATGGAAGATTTTTGGAATTTGCTAAGAGTCCAGATCATCCAGATTGGATTCAGTTGACAAACTCATACCTGATATTCAGAGGGCGACTATGGATTTTGTCAGTGGTTGATCTAGTCAGTGGTTGATCTACGCCATGAGATACTGTGTGAGGCACACCGCTCACGTTTTACAGTTCATCCGGGTAGAACCAAGATGTATGTAGATGAGTGTCGTCTATTTTGGTGGCCTTGGATGAAAAGTGAGGTTTCTGATTATGTTAGAGGGTGTGATATTTTTCAGCGAGTTAAGGCTGAGCATCACAGACCCGGGGAGTTATTACAGCCACTTCCTATTCCTAGATGGAAATGGGAACATATTGCTATGGATTTCGTCAGTGATTTACGTCAATCTTAATGCAGACATGATAGCATCTGGGTGATTGTGGATAGGTTGACGAAATTTATGCATTTCATACTAATTTTGACCACACATCAGGTGAATAGGTTGGCAAGTTTATACAAGAGAGAGATAGTTCGACTGCATGGAGTACCATTATGAATTGTTTCTAATAGAGGGCCACAGTTTACATTGCATATCTGGTAAAGTATGCAAGCACAGTTCGGTATGCGATTGGATCTTAGTACCTCATATCATCCACAAACTGATGGACAATCTGAAAGACTGATCTAGATTCTTGAGGATATGTTAACGATGTGTGTGTGTTGGAATATGGTGGATCATGGGAGGAGTATCTTCATTTATATGAGTTTTTTTATAATAATAGTTATCATACCAGTATTGGTATGACACCGTTTTAGGTGCTATACGAGAGGTCGTGCAGACCTCCATCTTATTGGGTAGAGCCAGAGAATATGGCAGCGATTGGACCTGAGATTGTAATAGATCACATGGAGAAGATACGCCTAATCTGGTTGAGGTTGAAGGGTGCAGGATAGACAAAAGAAATATTATGACATGTATTACGGGGAGTTAAAGTATCAAGTCGGAGACTATGTTTATTTGAAGGTATTTTCGATGAAGAGTCATAAGATGATTGAGATGAAAGGGAAGCTTGCGCCTAGATTTATTGGTCCATTTTGAGTTAGGAAGTGGATAGGCGGAGTTGCTTATGAGTTGGAGTTGCCACCTTAGTTATTAGGGAATCATCTAGTATTTCATGTGTCGATGCTTCGACTTGATAGGTCGAAAGAGGGGAGACGACTGATGGCGGACTTGAGCAAGATAGATTTGAGGGAGGATATCACTTATGATGAGCGGCCTATCCAGATTTTAGACCGTAAGGTGAAGGTTACAAGGAATAACGAGGTCCCATCAATTCTTGTCAAATGGCAGCACCAGGAGGATGAGGAACTGAAGTGGGAACTCGAGTCATATATGCTTGAGTACTTTCCTTACCACTTTTAATTTTGGTAAGTCTTTCACTTCGTTTGATTTAATTTTGAGGACGAAATTCTAATAAGTTGCGAACACTGTAACGACCCTAAAAATCTAACTCGTGTCATGTGTCAATTTAGGTCATACCTGGACTCTTGTCGTGATGCATGGGAACAATTTTTAGTCAACAACGAGGTATGTTATCTTTTTGTTGTGTTTGTATTATTATTTATTTACCCAAATTTAGATTCCAATGTTCCAAACGTATGAGAGCGTTTGAGTGAGAGCATTAACAAGGAGAAACAGGCTTAACTCTAGGAAATGCATTTTAAAGAGTCGAGGCGAACTGTGGTAGAGTATTTAGTTGTTCGGGGGACAAATGTGAATAAAGCAGTGACAAAATACATTGAAATATAATATTTATATGTTGGGTAACATGTTGGATGTCTTGGTAGGTTCAAAGACACACGGCGGGGTGAGTCGTGGTGCGAACTGGGGTTTGAAACTGCATGTTGAATAATGTGCATGGGAGCGAGGGTCCTATGTGTGTCATTGTTGTGTGTTAATTGTATAAGTGGAAGTGGTGGTTCAAGTGAGCTGGAGAAAATGGAGAGCATCATATCATTCTCGAGATATGTGTATACACAATGATGTTGAGGATATATATTAAGTTTTTTCACGCTCTCACTCCTTACGTTATTCTCTCCTTCGTGAGAACGAAGCTCAGGAGGTTTCTTAACGAGGATTCGAGCTCGGAACGATGCCAAGATGTGACCAAACTCGAAAACCAAGGCAGCACCTCTATTCCTTGCAAGGTGTGCGTCATTTTGACGGGTCTTTTGAGGGTTTTCGTCATGGTATTTTCGGACATTCAGTTTGGAAATTAGTTTTTTCAAGTATTTTGAATATTCCTATGGATTAATGGATTGGTGTGGAGCACAACCATGTGGTTGTTTTAGGTGTTTGGATGAATTTTGTATTTTTGGGAAATTATCATGATTTTTTAGTTAATTTTCACACCGGCGTTATAGACAGTTGTTTTGATCGAACTAATAGTTAGAATTAGTGTATTGGAGCGTCCCTATGAGTTTGGGATAGGCTCGAAACGTGACGAAGTGAGCTGGGGTGTCGGAATCGGGAATAGTTTCAATAACTGGCGTCGCGAGGGACGTCGTGAGAGTTTTTCCCCATGGCGTTAATCATGGCGTCTGAAATAAAGAGGAATTTGGATTTCACGCTTTAGATGATGCCGCCAGGCAAATGGGTCATTATGCCACTCACAGCATGACACTGTTCATTAAACCAATTTTTCATTTTTTTTCAAAAACATCGGGGATCATTTTGGTATTTAAATGGGTTCCAATAAGGACCAATACTTAGGAAATTGACCCAATTAAGTAAATGAATAAAATTATAAAAAATAGAGTAATTGATGGATTTCGGTTAACAGGTATTGTAGGACAATAATAGGCAAACCTGGGAATTCGTAGGGCGAATTACGGGCGTGTGAGTGTGTGTTAGCGTTGGACAAAGGTAAGTAAACCAGTGGAGAAATTTATAGTTATTTCTTTGAGCTTTAATTTCTTATTGTTATTGTTCTATCTTGTTTCGGAACTTTATTTTGTTGAGTGGTCTAAGAGTAAGTTAGTCAACGTGATCCTTGAAAGTTGTGGGTTAAGCTGGTGCATAAACCTGAGGCCAGGAACTTGGGATGCACGTTATTATTTTGGAAACTTGATATTCACGAACTGAACTTTTGGTTCCTATATACAGAGTGAGAACAGAAGGTCACCCAAGAGGGGGGTAAATTGGGTTACCGAGTGATTATCGCTTTTTTAAAACTTTATGCGTAAATAACAATAATAATGCATACACCAACAATAAATATCAATGCTATGCAATCAAGAAGGGGGTAGAAGAGATGGAAATAAGACACGTGATTTATAGTGGTTCGATCCAACCTATCTACATCCACTTCCTAACCTCCCCAGTTAGGATTTTCAAACCCCAGTTATATTATCAATAAGTGTTACACCCTAAGCCAACTAACCTAGTGAATGCCTAGCCTCAACTAGGTCTTTTACACGATGCTTTATCGCAATAAGGTCTTATACAAATACCTAGCCGCAAATAGAATTTCTCCACCTAGACCTACCTAGGATTTTTCCCACCTAGGCGCAACTAGGATATATGCCTAGCCTCAACTAGGTCTTCCCTTTCGACTTAGATCCCACTAAGTCTTACAATTAAGATTTGAATAATACAATGAAATGCATTTTACAACGTAAAGTGGCATCAAGTTCAAATACAAGCAAGCCTCTTAGAGCCTAACCACTCTTATACATACAAGTATGAAAACAATTGAGAAATGCAAGTATAAAACTGATTTTATACAAAACTCAAATATGAAACCGTTTCAAATAGATTGATGAGAACAAAACCGGTTTCAAATCCAAAGAACAAGAAGTTTGATAAAAATCAAGTTTAAGCACAAACACTTGTCCAAATCAGTCTAAGGGTTTAATAAATCAAGTTTAAGTGCAAAACCCAAGACAAGTGGGTAAGATAACACAACAAGTAATTTCCCAAGTCAATCACGCAAGAATATATAAATTAAGCATAAGAAAAGCTAGAAAATGGACTTTCTTACAACCCCAAGAAGATGACTTGTAAAATCAGTTTTGGAGATGTTGTAGTACTCCTTAGAGTGCCTCAAGAGTGCTGGTTTTGATGTTGAATCAACAGCTTCAAAGTATGACTTGAAAACTCCAAGCTCCTCCTCTTGAGAAATTTGAGCACTTGTGTTTTTCTTTGATTTCAATACCTAATTTGTGTGCCTTGGTTATTTGAGAGTGTTTTATATATTTATAGACCAATTTATGACCGTTCTATAGGATACAAGGGCTGAGATTCCATCAAAAGTTCAAATTAAAGTGAATTTTTTAGCTTTATAAAAAAGCTGTTAGGAATGCAATTAACGCACTAATATTATGACCTAGCGCGCTAACTCTGCACATAGCGCGCTAATAACAGTATTAGCGCGCTAGCTGCAGGGACCTCAAAATATTAATTCTGTCCTGTGTTAGCGACCCATTAATCCATCCGAGACCCAACCAACCCTCATATAACATATTATACATATTTGTTATGGGTCATATAGCCTATTTGGGTGGTCCAGATATTTTCACAAATCTCAGAAACGGAAAATCCTGATTTCATAATATCCGAGGGGCTTTTCTGTAAATATGCAGTTTTCTTTTCTTAAACACTTCAAAAACAAGTTTTTCTTTTTCGAAAACTACCACAATGATTTTCAAAATATGATATGAAGATAAACACATAGTTTAACATTGTTTAAACTTATAAACCAAGTCAAGTTTTAAGTTTCACTTAAAAACTTCAAGTAATTAATTGACATTTGAAAATTCATTTGAAAAGCTCGATGTTCATGAACTAATGCAATAGGCTTGCGTAATATGAACTTGAATACCTTACATTAATGTTACATCTCGTGATCTTGATCTTTTGTCTTCATTCCTTTATGTATGCCGAGTCTTGAACTTGTATAGCTTGAATACTTGAATACCCGTGATGTGATGTTTCGCAACCTTTGACAAAACTGAAATACACTTGATAAACTTATTAGTATATTTTCACCTTGTTTGTTTCTATCAAAATCCTGGTCGGAGTTAGAGTGACTAACCACTTAGTCCAACAATCTCCCACTTTTTGATAATAACAAACAATGTGGACTTGACAAGCATAAGACATAATACAAGTGTATGAACATCACATTAATGGTTATACAAAATTTATACTCTCTCATGTTCAACACTCTTTCTCCCCCGTTTGATACCATCAAAAAGTGAGGCACGTAAAATCATGATACCAGAAGAAAGGCTCCCCGTTTTATGAAAATGATACCAAATAAGGGCTCCCCTATCAATATGCATCATATTTAAGCTTGAGGAAATAATTAAAAGCATAAGCTCCCCCTATCAACATGCATGTACAAATTTGTAGTACCAATATATTTCTAATTTTGGGTACATGTCTTACCAAAAAGAATTTAGATACCAACAAAAATGGGTGTAAAGTTTCCCCGTATCTATAATTCTCCCCCAAAAAAAATTTCTCATTCACACTATCTATAGTTCTCCCCCAAAAAAAATTCATATAGGAACTTGGTTTAGCAGTCTGGGCCAAGGGGTATTAGCACGCTAATCGACGGACCTAGCGCGCTAATTGAAGGACCTAGCACGCTAATCGAAAGACCTAGCGCTAATTCCTCTCTAGAATTTCAGAATTAAAATTTTTGAGTTTTTGACATACAACTCCGATTCACCTCAAACTTCATGGACACTTCATTAACACCATATAAAGAGGATTAAAACACTTAAAACATGTGTAGAAGGTCCGATTTATGAGAAATGCCCAACTCACGCTGTGTCAATGACTTTGGCCTAAAAGTGCTTGGCTACATTGTGTTGATTCATCATGGTCCTACATATAATGTATATGAAATGCAATCATGACATCAAAATTAATAATATAAGCATGCTATGTGTATGTGACTAATGCAAGACCTATCATGCTGAACTCCTATATATTAATCTATAATTTTAGCACATTCATGTTGTAAAGTGAATCTATTTCACTCTATGAATCATGGACTTTGGTACCCATATTTATTTAGTCTTAGACTTGGCCTCTATTAATATTTTCCTTGGCACCCATGCCATAATGTGAGACTTATTTTTAGGATAAGTCCAATTTGTTCTATAAGGTGCATTGGGCTTGTTGGACCTTCTAGGCTTCCTTAATTGAGCTTCTAAATGTAGGCACTTCTATTTTTCTAGTGTAAGATCTAATTCAATATTCTCCTTCTCATTAGTGACGTGAGTTACCAATTTAGACCATTCATCTAGTTTTTCTTGAAGAACTTGATTTTGACTCTTTAAAGTCATGTTTTCTTCAAGCATACTCTCATTCTTCTCAAAACTCTTATCAAAGTTGTTTTGGAGAGTCATCAACTCATCCAATGCAAGTTGAAGCATGTTCTTGAGCTTCTCATTCTCTTTAATGAGATTGTCCAAATCTAGTTCAAGATTCTTGCTCAAAGTAGACAATTCATCAAGAGAGGAATCATGTAAACAATCAATGTTAGTATATGAATCAATAACATGAATACTTTCATTTACATGAGAGTGTATAGACCTATCATTGTCATCATTAAGAGAATAAGAATTTATAGGTCAAGGTCCTTATGCATGTGAGCATTTTTATCATCATCATGTGTAGCAATGTGAGTTTGCTCATCATGAAAAGATAATAGTACAAGAGAATCACTAGATGATAATGAATCATTATAAATACTAGTTGAAAATGAGGAGTGAGAATCATTAGTTGGCAAAAAATCATGGCAATCATTATAAATCTCTTCTAGCTTTCTCCATATATCCCTAAATGAGGTGCATAAAGAAACTCTAACCTTAGTGGCATCAGGAATGCTAGAAATGAGAATGTTTCTAGTTTCATCATCAAGTTTTACTAGTCTCTTTTCTTCCCTATTCCACTTTTTCTTTGGCTTAGGCACTTCAACACCATTTACAACTCTAATTGGAGTGTATGGACCATTTTCTAAAATACACCACAACTCATGTGATTAGGCTTTAAGGTATGTTCTAAACCTAATTCTCCAACTCTTAAAGGAATAATCATTAAGCATAGGAGGAACTGTAATATCGACACCAAAATTAATGGCCATTGATCTTTGGCTCTAGGATGTGAATCCAAGTATGAAGAGCACCCGCTCTGATACTAATTGAAGGTCACCCAAGAGGGGGGTGAATTAGGTTACCGAGTGATTATCGCCTTTTTAAACCTTTATGTGTAAATAACAATAATAATGCATATACCAACAGTAAATATCAATGCTATGCAATCAAGAAGGGGTAGAAGAGATGGAAATAAGATACGTGATTTATAGTGGTTTGATCCAACCAATCTATATCCACTACCTAACCTCCCGGTTAGGATTTTCAAACCCCACTTATATTATCAATAAGTGTAACACCCTAAGCCAACTAGCCTACTGAATGCCTAGCCTTAACTAGGTCTTTTACATGATGCCTTATCGCAATAAGGTCTTATACAACCACCTAGCCGCAACTAGGATTTCCCCACCTAGACCTACCTAGGATTTTTCCCACCTAGCCGTAACTAGGATATATGTCTAGCCTCAACTAGGTCTTTCCTTTCGACTTAGATCCCACTAAGTCTTGCAATCAAGATTTGAATAATACAATGAAATGCACTTTACAACGTAAAGTGGCACCAAGTTAAAATACAAGCAAGCCTCCTAGAGCCTAACCACTCTTATACATGCAAGTATGAAAACAATTGAGAAATGCAAGTATAAAATTGATTTTATGCAAAACTCAAATATGAAATCGTTTCAAATAGATTGATGAGAACAAAGCCGGTTTCAAATCCAAATAACAAGAAGTTTGATAAAAATCAAGTTTAAGCACAAACTCTTGTCCAAATCAGTCCAATTGTTTAATAAATCAAGTTTAAGTGCAAAACCCAAGAAAAGTGTGTTAGATAACACAACAAGTAATTTCCCAAGTCAATCACGCAATAATATATAAATTAAGCACAAGAAAAACTAGGAAATGGACTTTCTTACAACCCTAAGAAGATGACTTGTAAAATCAATTTTGGAGAGGTTGTAGTACTCCTTAGAGTGCCTCAAGAGTGCTGGTTTTGTTGTTAATCAACAGCTTCAAAGTATAACTTGAAAACTCCAAGCTCCTCTTAAAAAATTTGAGCACTTGTGTTTTTCTTTGATTTCAAAACCTAATTTGTGTGCTTTGGTTGTTTGAGAGTCTTCTATATATTTATAGACCAGTTTATGACCGTTCTATAGGATACAAGGGCTGAGATTCCATCAAAAATTCAAATTAAAGTGAATTTTTTAGCTTTATAAAAAAGTTGTCAGGAATGCAATTAGCGCGCTAATATTATGACCTAACGCGCTAACTCTGCACATAACGCGCTAATACTATTATTAGCGAGCTAACTGCAGGGACCTCGAAATAATTAATTATGTCCCTTGTGTTGGCGACCCTTTAACGCGTCCGAGACTCAACCAACCCTCATATAACATATTATACATGTTTGTTATGGGTCATATAGCTTATTTGGGTGGTCCGGATATTTTCACAAATCTCGGAAACGGAAAATCTCGATTTCATAATATCCGTGGGGCTTTTCTGCAAATATGTAGTTTCCTTTTCTTAAACATTTCAAAAATAAGTTTTTCTTTTTCGAAAACTACAACAATGATTTTCAAAATATGATATGAACATAAACACATAGTTTAACATTGTTTAAACTTATAGACCAAGTCAAGTTTTAAGTTTCACTTAAAAACTTCAAGTAATTAATTGACATTTGAAAATTCATTTGAAAAGCTCGATGTTCATGAACTAATGCAATAGGCTTGCGTAATATGAACTTGAATACCTTACATTAATGTTACATCTCGTGGTCTTGATCTTTTGTCTTCATTCCTTTATGTATGCCGAGTCTTGAACTTATAAAGCTTGAATGCTCGAATACCCGTGATGTGATGTTTCGCAACCTTTGACAAAAAATGAAATACACTTGATAAACTTATTAGTATGTTTTCACCTTATTTGTTTCCATCAAAATCCCGGTTGGAGTTAGAGTGACTAACCACTTAGTCCAACAAGAACTACTTCACTAGATTGGTGAGGAATTCTACATTCGCGTGGATTTAGGATTATGTGATATATCACGTTCTAAACTCTGAGCTTAGAAAGGAAATCTTATTCTTCGTCTCAAACAACTATTGGTTGGGACTACTTGCGCCTTTCTTTTTATTCCTGGATACTCGTTATCGATTCATTCATATTTATTTTTAGTCTTTATTTATTCATGCATTCCCTATATTTTTCTTTCTATCAACATGAATATAGATTCTTATTTACTTTTGAAATACTGTAAACATACTATTTGGCATTATTTACCAGGAACTCATTATTTTTGTGTTTGACTGAGTGTAGATCCATAGTCGAGCAAAAGAAAAGCTCCTCAGCTTGGTGATTTACTTTGAGAATAGCGGAGTTGTTCTTTCTTTGGACTTAACGTAGGTTTGGTTTGTATTACTGTATTTATACGTTTTAAAACAGGGTTTTGGGAATGTGAGATCTTGGGCTTGTATATAATGATATTCTCTCATATGATATATCATTTGGTGATGATGTATATATTGATAGGTTTCTACATGTTAGGTTATCCTAACTTATGTCTTAAGATTGTTATATTGGTTGGAGACTATAGTTGTTTCCGTTTATCTTTGAATAACTCACTAATATCAATAATCTCATCTTAAATTGTTAAATAAATGGTAAGAGGTAAGGTAAGGCTGACTAGGCTCGCGTTGACTGCGTGAGGGTTGACTTGGGGTCTACGTAATTTTAGGCCTGGCGAGGTCCAGTTTTAGGGTCGTGGAACTGGGGTCGTCACAGCTTTTGCATAAATTACTAATTTTCTTCCGCATAATCATTAAGACTTGTGCTAAATAATTATTTTAATTAAGGTTTAATTAACTTTAAATTTCATAAATTGATAAGGCTAGTGTATTACTTATCTTAGACACGAGTGACGAGGCGTATAGGTTGTAAGGGCTGAATAATACGTAGTTAAGTTCTGCGTGGATATGATTAGGGCTTAATTATGGGATTAGGCTGGACGGTGCCCTAGTTTAGGAAAGGGGTCGTCATAGTTGGTATCAGAGCCTAAGTTCTCGATAAGTAAAACACAAATTTGAATAAAACACAAACCTTAGAAGCAGAAACTAGATGATCTTTGCCTATGAACTACTTTGTTAGGAATTGAATGAAAGTGAGCCGGGGTTTTTTTCTTTATATACATGTTAATTTCTATATGTATATAAATACGAGATATGTCCTATAGTAGCTGATTCGTGTGCGTTGTTAACATGCAGACACCGATGGCGAATTTGCACGAGGTCCGAGACATCAGAGCCAGTGACAGTCAACCTCCTACTATATTAGCTAACGACTACCAGAGGTTGTCTGACTGAATGATAACTTAGGAACAACAGATCATCGACTTCATCGCCTATATAACTATACAAATGACGACACTTATCCCAACTGCCCCGTCACCATATATACTACTACCGCGACCTCGGCTATAGAAATTCCTACTACACCAGCACCACCTATATGGCCAGCTGCATCGCATTTACCAGATTTGTCAATCGTTATGATACCGGTAGAGGAGACTGTATTAGACACTCCCACTCCTACACCCACTACATCTAAGACCACTAGCTTGTCAAGGGATTCCAAGCTAGTGAAGGATTTTATTAGACTCAAGCCAAAGTACTTTGCGAGGGAGAGGGACTATAAGAAGATCGAGAAGTGGATCCTATCTTAGGAGAAGCTACATCTACTGTTAGACATTGAAGATCGCCTATAGCCAAGGCAACTTCACATAATAGGCAGATTTCAAGGTGGAGTTTTATAAGCAGTACTTTTCGGCATCAATGTTGTGGAGGTTGAAAAAGTTTATGAGTTTGAAACAAGCTGAGGGAGAGTTAGCGATGTTATTTTGCGACCGATATGGGTATCTAAGGCAGTTTGCGAGAGACTTGGTTAAGAATGATGCAGACGATGCCTCCTAATTTATAATTGGACTGAAACCTAATATCGTCAGGTACGTGGTCGGCACTGGAGCCCACTCTCTATAGGAGATATAAGAAAGAGCACTCGCACAAAAAACGTATGAGTTCGGCCGAGAGAAGGACCAAGCAGCTGAGGGTACAGTCCAAGGCTCAAACTATGAGAGGAGATGGAGGGGTAAGGAACAGAGGAGATGGAACAGGGTACTTGTTGCCCTTATATTAGCAGTGCCCTACGTACCTCACCCTACAACCACACAGACTACTTTTAGCAAAGCTCATTTTCCACCTCTCGCCAGACCAGCACACTAGCTCTACCAGCACCACAACAGCAGCAGCATCAGGGTGGTGAAACAGAGGTAGAGGCTGAGATGGTCTACGAGAGGGCTAAAGGCAAGTACAGGGATAGGAACAATAGGCAGGGCAGCATCGTCGGATTACATGTTGGAGATGTAGTTAGTTGGTACACATGTCCAGAGAGTGCACATAGCCGGTAGTACATCCCTCACAGCAAGCTAGAGAGAGTTCATATGGTTGCACAGCCAGATGCTGGGGCGACATGCAGTCTCATTGAGGGTACGGTTTACATTTTTGGTAGAGTGGCGTATGTATTATTTGACTCTAGGTCTACCATTTCTTTTATTGTTGGTCACATGATAGGCATCCTAGGATTAACACCTATTAAGCTTAGCGTACACCTGATTTTGAGCACTGCAACCATGGATAGGGTTTACCCTAATAGTCTTATTGAGGGATGTTCGATAGATATAGGCGGGGTAGAGCTACCTGTAGACTTTGGAGTCATCAAGATTTTAGAGTTCGACACGCTGCTAGGAATGGATTGGTTGTCATCGTACCACGCACACATTGACTGTTATAGTAATTCTATTATATTCGAGATCTTGGGACATCCAATGTTCGTTCACCGAGGTAGTATACCGAGAGTCACCACTACGAGAGGTCGACTTGCATCCAGTGAGGAAATGGAGACTATAGTAGCACTCTACACAGTGGCAGAGAGTCAGGGACCTAGACTTGAGGAGATACCAGTCGTTCAAGAGTTCCCAAGTGTTTTCCCAAAGGATTTTCCTAAACTACTAACGCCACGAGAGGTAGATTTTATCATTAACCTAGTACTGGGTACCAGATTGATCGCAATACTATCGTACTATATGGCTCTGAGAAAGTTAGAGGAGTTGAGGAGCCAGCCTAAGGATTTGGGGGAGAAGGGATTCATCACACCTTCGATGTGACTATGGGGAGCGCTAGTTCTATTTTTGAAGAAGAAGGATGGCAGTTTACGATTGTGCATCGACTACAGGTAACTGAATAGGTTCACAGTCAGGAACAAGTACCCACTTCCACGGACTGACAATTTATTTGATCAGCTGAGAGGAGCGCAGTTTTCCTCCAAGATAGACTTAAGATCAGAGTATCATCAGTGTAGGATTAGGGAAGAGGATAGGTCTAAAATGGCATTCAACAATAGATACTGACACTACCAGTTCATAGTCATGCCATTCGGGCTGATCAACGCCCCTTCCATGCTCATGGATTTGATGCACCAAGTACTTAGATTGTTCCTTGAACGCTTCGTGATAATTTTCATCAACAACATCTTGATATACTCGAGGACACGAGAGGATCACGAGCAGCACCTCAAAGAAATGTTGCAGACTTTAAGGGGGCACCGACTTTTCATCAGGCTCAGTAAGTGTGAATTCTGGTCTGCAAAAGTCAAGTTCTTGGGTGCAGTGGATCCAGCCAAGATTCATGCCATTATGGATTGGTCTTCACCGACATCAGTACTGGAGATCAAGAGCTTTATGGGGTTAGCTGGGTAGTACCGCAGGTTCATAAAGGATTTCTCAAAAATCGCTTCATTGATTATGAGGCTGACACAGAAAGATGTCATGTATGAGTGGACAGAGAAGTACAAGGTTGCATTTGCTCAATTGAAGAGGTCATTGACTACCATGCTAGTGTTAGTACTACCAGAGGCTGGACAGGGATTCCTAGTGTATATAGATGTTTCTAATACGGGTCTAGGCTGGATGTTGATATAGGGCAAAGGTGTTGTAACATACGCTTTAAGACAGTTGATGATACATGAGAAGAACTATCCTACACACGATTTGGAGTTGGCAGTGATTGTATATACGCTTAAGACGTTGAGACATCTTTTGTATGGAGAGAGATTCACACTCTTCACTGATCATAAGAGTCTGAAGTATCTCATCATACAGAAGGAGTAGAATATGAGACAACGTCGATGGTTAGAGTTCTTGAAAGACTACGAATTTTCCAAGAGTATCACCCAAGAAAAGTGAACGTAGTCACTGATGTGTTGAGTAGGAGACTGACCAGAGATGTTGAGGTTTTCAAATGTCACGTGATGCATAAGTACGAGTTACTTGAGGCAGAGGCGACATCGAGTCAGTTAGACATTCCTACTAATTCTCGGGTGATGATTTGCGCTCAGGGAGTGTCAGAGGGTCAAAGGACCGACCGGTTGTACTCAAGATTCATTGAGTATGTGCAAAGTACAGAGTGTAAAGACTGGCAGAGACGTCAGATCAGTGTCTAAGATACCGCGGCAGGTTGTGGATATTGAAGGTGCTAAAGTTGAGAGATGAATCCTTCAAGAGTTACACCGTTCCTGATTCACCGTTCATCCAGGCAGGATTAAGATGTACCATGACAGAGAAGATATTTATGGTGTTCTGGGATGAAGTAAACATGTCCGGGTTCATCCGAAATTGTGGAATTGTTCAGCAGGTAAAGGTCGAGCATCACAGACCGCAAGATTATTATACCGTTTCCCATTCCTTGATGGAAGTGGGAAGACATTTCTATGGATTTTGTTAGAGAACTGCAGAGGACAGCCTGGAGACATGACTCAATCTGTGTGATAGTCAATAGATTGACTAAGTCCGCTCATTTCCTGCCAGTAGCGTTACACTACAAGTTTGATCAACTGAGCGTACTATTCGAGAGAGAGATTATCAGGCTGTTCGGGGTACCATTAACGATCACGTCAGACTAAGATGCTACGTATACGTCCAAGATATGGTGGAGTATGTAGGAGCAATACCGTACGCGCCTACAATTCAGTACTATTTCCCATCCTCGGACCGACGCTCATACTATGAGGTTGATACAGGTTCTCGAGGACATGTTAAGGGCATATGTGTTAAAGTTTTGCAAATCTTGGGCAGAGTACCAACCGTTGTGTGAGTTTGCTTACAAAAATAGTTATCAGGCTAGCATAGAGATGGTGCCATTTGATGCTTTGTATGGTAGATCGTGTCGCTTGTCATCGTATTGGGCTGAGCCAGAGGACTGGGAAATTGTGGGGCCTAAGATTGTTGTTGACTACATAGAGAAGGTCAAAATGATCCGTTAGATACTTAGAGGTGCACAAAAGAGACAACAAAAGTACACCGATAAGTATCACAGTGATCTCACGTATTCTGAGGGAGCATTTGTCTACTTAAAAGTTTCCCTTCGGAAGGGTCTTCAGAGGTTTGGGGTGAAAGGAAAGCTTGCACTAAGGTTCACCAGGCCTTTCATGATTAGGAAACGAGTCGAGAAAGTGCATACGAACATGAGCGGCCTCCATAGATGTTAGGGTTCCATCTGATGTTCCATATTTTGATGCTCGATTAGCTAACTCGAAAGCAAACCCACGACCAATAGTTGACTTTAGTTCGATCGACCTGAGCAAGGACATCTCTTACGAGGAGCAGCCCAATCAGATCTTGGATCGAAAGGTACAACAGTTGAGAAGCAAGTCCATCCCGAAGGTACTTGTAACAACCCTCAATTTTAACCCAATTGATATAGCACTAGTTAGGCCCTTGACTTGACCACGTGATACCAGACGGTATTTCGAGCCTCGAGAGTCAACACCGAGGTAATGTTATGTTTCTGTGATGCGTGTATTAGTATTTTAGTCTAATACGGGTCTAGTGCCATTTCTGGCAATTTTTAGACTGAGTGAGGCTTTTTTTAGGTAAACGGGGGAGAAAAGTACTATAAAAATAACTTTAAACAAATTATTGAATAATTTAATTATTTATTTGGCAAGACGAGGCAAGACTATGCGCACAACGAAAAATTTCGGATCGAGGGATATAAGATTTACGCAAGAGTCGATTAACCAAACTCTAATTTGAGGAGACATAGGATTGACCTCAAGAGGTGTGGACGTTTAAGATGAAATATAGAGGGAATTTGGACAAACTCTAGGGGTATAATGGTCACTTTGACCAACAGATATATATATATATATATATAATATATATATATTATAAACCCTAAATATATATATATATAACTCAACAAACATAAACCCTAACTTCTACACCTCTCTACCGCCGCCCCATCCTCTTCCATCTCGGTCTCCCTCTTCTTCTCCAACTCTCGGCCTCATCACTTTTGGTCTCTCCTCCTCTCCACCACTCTTGGTCTCTCCTCCATCTTCACTCTCACGACCTCCTCTCCACCACTCTCGATCTCTCCTCCATCTTCACCCTCACGACCTCCTCTCCCTCCTCTCCATCACTCTCTGCCTCTCCTCCCTCACTTGACCTCTCGGCTTCATCTCTCTCTCGCGGTTCGAGTCACTCTCCTCCCGGGGATCACCATCATCGCCACTCTCCTCCTCACGTGGTCGATGAGCCAAAGGTATAGCTCATTCTCTCCCTTCCTCTCTCTCTCTCTCGACCTTGCACTCACACCCCTCACCTCATGGCTTCTCTCTTCCTCCTCCTCTTGGCCGGTGCTCTGTCCTCTCCTCTGTTGGGTTGTCGTGGCTGGTGGCACTGTCCCCGGTCACGGCTGGCCGAAGGTGGAGCAATTTTAGTGAGGACCGTGATGGGGGTATGGGTGGACAGGGGTGTGGTGTTGGTGTGGCGTGTGTGTGACCGTGGGTGTGTGTGTATGTATGTGTATGTGTGTGTGAATGGTGGAGTGCATGATGGGGTGAACTGTTGGACTATGTGTATGGTGTGGGTGTGTGTATACCCACTAGTGGGGTGCGTGATGGGGTTTGATAGTGAACAATGTGATGTGTGTAGTGTGCATTAGACTACTGGTGTATTTATGAATAATGTGATGTTTACACCCCCATTTTTGGGGTATGTGCACCCCACGATTGGGGTGCATAATGGGGTAGTACACCCCATGGCTGGGGTGTGGGGTGTACCATACGTGTGAATAAAAAAAAGGAGACAAGTTTATGGTAAGGCCCATAACCTTGAAAGTAAGAATATATTCACCGTATCGGGGGACTTTTCCCAATGATTTGAGTCGCCTAAACAAACAATCCTAAAACAAATTTATAAAGGCTCACCCTAAGACTAAATACAAAGACTTAAACAGATATTTGGGACTTAAATCCTTATCAGGTAGTCGGGAAATCGCAGAGACGCGTTAGAGTCTCGGAGTTGGTTACGCTGGTCGAAATAGTTTAGGTAAGTGCACTTGCCCTAAAGCTTGTGTACGAAAGTAATCCAGTAAGAACATTGCATGTAATTCATTTTCATTCATTGTTACTTGTTGATTTCCTTTGTTGGCATTCTTGTCTTGTTGATTCTTTGGTATGTGTGTTTTTGGCATGAGCGTGTCGATGTGATTCTTGAGGCCTGTGTCCCTCATTTATCAAGCTGTGCTAGTGTCGTAACATTGCCCGGGAAGAGCCAGCGTCCTCTTTCTGTATGCTAGGAGGCTTGTGTCCCTCTGATGCTGCGCTAGTGTTGCGACATTGCCCGAAAAGAGCCAGCGTCCTCTTTTCGAATGCTATGCTTTTACCGCTTGCTGCCTCTTTTGTTTCTTTAGAACACGCATGTTTTCGATTGTTGTTTCCTCAGTCTGCCTATCATGCACTTTGATCTATTTATTGTTCCTGTCTTTTAATTACCGCATGATATTTAGACTGCTTTATTTGATATTCATGAATTACTGTTATTTTCTTCTGGTATTACTTTCAATCTTTCTTAGTTGCTCATCGTCTAGTTTGTGACGGTGGGTGCAGATATCCTGGAGTGCGGCAAGGGCAAGAGCCCTCTACTCAGTGATTATCTCTGAGGACTTCTCAGAGTACGTGACTTCAGGATTAGGTTAGATCTGATTCATATTTATTGCTTTTGTATGATGTTTTACATATACAATGTTGGTTATTGAACTGGGGATCACTTTTGAGATGGATACTATGAACACTCGGGGTTTCCACATTTATATAGATTTCCTAATTTTCATTTGATTGAGTTATTTCCCAATACTTGTTTATTTTTCTGCTGCGTATAATTGCAGTAACTCTTTCATAAGCTTTTAAATTGATTAATTGGAGGCTGACTAGGCACGTCAGGCTCGCTGAGTATCGACTTTTGGGACCTGCACGGGTCTAGGCCGGGTGTACCCAAATGCATTGGGAATTTGGGGCCGTCACAGTACTCATCAAGTGGCAGTTCCACGACGACACGGAACTTGGGAGCGGGAAGACTAAATACAAGATAGATTCCCGTACCTATTCAAGTACGGTAAAACCCTAACTTAAACTTAATTTTGAGGATGAAATTTCCATTTTGTTAGGAATATTTGTCACGGTCCAAATCCTTAACCCCAGTTTTGATTCCTAATTAGGATCATGAACCCGTGACGTGGGACTCACACTGTGATGTGCGCACCAATCGAGGCTCATGGTCGAGGTATATTGTATTTTGGATTGATGTATACCAAGTATTATGTAATTGTGCATACTTATTAAGTCGGTTCTTACAGTTGTAGGTGTCGAGACGAGAGCGGGGACGCGCCTTAAGTTGCGTGTGAATCGGGGAACTGGGTAGCTAGTCTATGGTAAGTTGTAATTATTTTTTAATAATGAATTATGATAAATTGCATAGCATATGGTTGTTTCTATGTAATACAAATCAAATTAAAATACTATAGTTTCCAATAAAAATTGATAACACTTGGACTTACCTCGGGATACGTGTTAGCACACACTCCCATGAAATTTTTATCAATATTTAAGTCACGTAGTTGGAATTAGTGGGATGTAGGAGTGGTTTAGAACCCTTAGATCTTGAAGAGATAAGTGTGTGATCACTTGATGAAGAACTAAGTATAAAAATCCATACTTTATTTTTATGCTTCACATTGCTTGCTCATATCATCAAAAAATTCAGAGTTGTAACTACTCAATCTTGTTGGAAATTGGGGTGTAAAGAGAGCCAAATTGCCAAACAAAAGGAACTTAAGTTCCATCAAAGAAAGCTTGGATCCTAGGTATACGTCTTTCACTCCAATACATTCAAATGCATGAATTTTAAGTATGGATGATAAGGCTTTTTTTCTTAAGTAAGTCCTAAGTATTTTCATCACTATTTTTGAAGAAACTAAACCCCTTAAATCAATCCCCAAGCTTCAATTTTCGAATTTAAAGGATTTTGCTCATATTTGGGTTTTTCATTAATGAAACTAATTTTCCTCAAATTCAGTGTTGTAAATGGAGATGTTTTTAAAATGTAGCATCATAGTTGGATTCCTGATATTTTTCTACTAATTTTGCTACTAAGAACTCCCAAAATAGTATTGATTTGATTAAGTTATGAATTCCCAAGTTTTCATGTTCTTCCCCAAATTCGTAGCCATGCATGTTGAATCTTTTAAAAATCATTAAATGTATCATGTATAATGAAGTGCCTGGTGTATGTGTAAATGTGGAGGACATTGCAAACCCTTAGAAGAGAAGAGCAAGGAATCCAGGGCTTATGGATATGGGTTTCCTAGGCCGGAAACCCAGAAAGTCTATTGTAGACTTCTGGGTTTTGCCTAGATCTATGTGCGCTATGCATTTCGCCCCTACAGCTAAAGGCGGCCATGGCTGCGCGGTAGAAAGGAATTTCCCAAGACTGCATTTGTTATGGGCGGTAATTTTCTGTAATTTTCCCAACATTATGGCCGGTAATTTTTTGCATTTTTCCCAGGAGCATAGGGGTTTTTTTAGAGTTCAGGTGCATGAATCGGAGTGTCGGGAAGCCGGATTAGATAGGGAAATTACTTGCATTGTGAGTACACCCATTAACACTTTATGTTGCATTTCATTCCATTTCTTACTGTTATTTCATAATTCTTTGACTATATGTTGTTTGTACTCCGATGTCATGATGTTGTGATTGATTCTACTCTTTTCTTGGGTACTTGTTCATGATATCTTGCCTTGCTAATTGATCTTTGACTCCTTTGCTATGCCATACTTACTCCTTGTTGTTTTGAATGGAAATTTGGTTGATAAATAGCAAGTTATTAGTGTAGATAATATGATAAATGATTGATGGAATTGTAATCACTTTGCTTAGGTTTGTAAGTTGTTCTTATGCCTTGATAAATCCATACTTGTGTCATTCTTGAATACATAAGTAGTTTTACCATCTGTCCCATACTCGATCGAGGTATGTGCAACTCATGGGGTTAGAGTCCCTGGGATGTCGGCACATGTTACTTGACATTGTATGAAACTCAGGATTAGAGTCTCTGAACTGGTCTACACACTGGGGTTAGAGTCTCTGGCGACACTTAGGTTAAAGTCCCTCATGCTATATGATTATTGAGTTTGTGTGACGCAGTTCACTACCTACCAGACCTAAATCACTACTATTTAGCCTAGTATCATTATCATTTGTTTAACTCTGGTATTTACTTGTATATGGTTTATTTTCCAGTCTTTCCTATTTATATGCTTTTAAGTACCATTTGAATATTTGGAAATGTGAAATAAACTTTTCATCAGGGATTACTGTTATATTCTAGTACTCACTGTCCTTTTTATGATGGTGGGTGCAGAGCCATCGACCAGCAGGCCAAGCAAGGAGAAGATCGGTGATTACCTCTGAGCTAGCAGTGCGACACTACTTCAATTGTATGTTTTTTAGTACTTTTTTGTATTAGTTACTTTATGTCTTTTCAGATACTTTTTCGATTGTATATTGGGTTGAACGTTAGTTCCCCGACCTGACTACGACTGTCACACTCTTTACTGTATTTTGAGGTTTATATATATGTGATATCTTTTCCTTATTTTCCACACTTAGGGTTATTTAAATGGCTTTTGCATATTATCAATGGCTACCTCATAAATTGCTAATTTGCTTATGCATAATTGTTAAGACTTCCGCTAAATAATTGTAATGGTTGACTAATGCGTAGTTGTAAGGGCTGACTAATGCGTAGTTAAGTCCTGGATGGATAGGATTAGAGCTAAATTACGAGATTAGGTCGGGCGGTGCCCTAGTTTAGGAGAGGGACATCTCACAATCCGTCAAATCGAATCTCGAACGCCCATCAATGAACTACACCCCCTGGTAGTCATTTGTTTACAAATTTTCATTTATTTTCCTCAATTTACACAATTTTCCATAATTTTATTCATTTGAGTAATTAGGTCAATCACCCGAGTATTGGGTTGTATTCAGACCAATTTAGATACCCAAGAGATCCCCGAAGTTTTCAAAAATTTTCCAAAAATTTGATCTTTGAGCAGTGTCACGCCGTAGGTGGCCCTGTGGGGGTCAGAACCCGACGGCGTTACATAAAGTGCTGGGTCTGGGGCCACTGCACTAGACATCGTGAGTGGCGTCGTAGAGAACAACCATCCACGGCGTCACTTAAAGCATAACTTCCAGGGCTTGCTGCCCTGGACGTCGTGATCGACGTCCCTCGATACAATGCCAAACCATTGTTTAATCCAAACCAAACACGTTATAAATTACCGATTCCAACAATTCAACTAAAATCCCCCAAAATTCAACAAAAACACCCAAAAATTCCCATTCTCTTCTAGAACATAGTAACAACATTAATTACCAACTCAAGATCATGAAAACATCTACACAACTACACCAAAATGCCTAGAAAAACCAAAACTCCATTTGGTGCCAGAAAAAATTTGGGACAAAAACTCAAGAAATAGATGTCAAAACGTAAAAAATTGAATGAAGATCCAAGATATAACTTTAATACACGTTGTTGGTCAATCTCTGGCCATCGATTTGCGCTAAACACCATCAAAACCCCTAAGCCCAATTTGATTTCATTGAAGAGACAAGAGAGATGAAAGAGAAAAAGTGGCAATCACCCTTTTATACTAAGCCCTCGTCATCATCTACATACGTATCCCGAGGCTCATCCTATGATTCCTAACTACACCAGCTCAACCACTTTAATGACTCATGTGGGTGAATTCCCTTGTCCCTTATCCATTTAGGGTTTAAGGTTTAGACACGTGGCACAAGTTAGATTTTAGGAACGTTACACCACAACTCGCTACTCGATAGTCGCTGATGTAACAACTGTGGTATCTGCTGGAATAACTACCGATGCGACAACTAGCATAGCTCCCTCAGCTAGTGTCTTAGAAATTGCCACGTGAACCTGTGTCTATGGTGTAGTAGGGGCTACAACTACCTTTGTAGTCGGCGCAGCCAATGTAGTAGCCAGTGCAGTCATCGCGGTCACCTGAACTCTTATGAAATCCATAAACTCAGACATATGTGCTTACTGCATAGAAAACCTATCATCAATACTCTGCGATAGCGACTTCAAAGTCAAAGTCTCTCGAGCAAGATCGCTCATGTCGCCAACCTCTGGTTGGGAAGTAACTGGAGGTTGTCCGTCCATCGGTAATCTGCATTGAATCAACCCCGGTATAAATATATGTGTATCGTATGTAATGTAACAAATAAAAACATAGCACGTATAACACCTCCATGCTACCCGCCTCACAATCATTTTCCAACTAAGATTCTAGGCAATTTACTTCGGGTTTCCACATCTATAGTTTATATTCTAATTTAATCTCCAATTCATGCCATAGGTTTCATAAACCTAGGCTATGATACCAAAATGTAACGACCCCAAACCCTAGAGGCCCGTCATGGGTATCACGCGAGCCCACAACTAGTCACATCACTGCCAGCTATGTCCCACGGCCATCTAACTTACCACATATTGTTTAAAATCTCAAATTATAATCATTATTGTTATTTAGATTCTATTACTAGACTCCAATCATTCGTCATATCATCAAGTATCAGCAGAAGCCTTTGAGGCATGATAAATAAAATAAAGGATTCATATCATGTTAATAGAGAATTTACCTAATGTGGAAAACCCATAATCATCATATAAAGGGGCTAAAACCTCAAAATGTATCAAAATATCAAAATACAGGTTATAAGGTATCTCTTACAATCCCAAACCCATATAAAAACGATAACAAAATGTATATACAGATGTACAAGTCCGGCTCGTCTGTCAAAAAGTCAAAGGTAGTCGGCTAACTTGCCCTTGATGTAACTCATACCAGGATCTGCACTTAACCATCACAAAAAGGCAGCTGATGACTAGTCCAGAGTCTGTATTCCCAAGGAAATTCAGTGAGTAATTACGAAAATTAAATGCAAAAATTTAATAAGCTATTAAATAAACATGTGGAAAAATAAATAGGCAACTGTGCTCATCGCATGAACAAATAATAGAAAACGCTCAAAGTGTGTGTCTAAGCGTAAGTCAGACTAGCACCATACTTCGTACTCCCCACGAGCACTGCCAACGAGTATACTCCAGCATGGCCAGCTTCCGAGTCCTCTCGATGGTCAACGTAGACCCACGACGCACTGCCACGTGCCCTGTCATGATACTCGGGTCGAACTATCTACCGAGACCCCTAGCAACACGTACTATGGACTACTAGACAGACACAGAAGAATAACACGAGGCAACACCCTACTAGCCGTTTATATAGCCGCAACAGGAAAGGATTAAATTGAACAACTGAAATGGAATTCAAATAATAAAAGCATGTAATTACATAAGGAATTTCAATTGCGATACTACACACCTCAAACCGCACTGCGTGTCCCGAAATAATCCTCAGTCCGTCTCTGTTATATATCAGATATCGTAATATTGTCCCCAAGTCACCTAATTTCAATTATTAGTATATTAGGTTGTATTTATGTTATTTAATTAGGCATTGAACTCATTTTCCCCCAAAATAGTCCCAATTAGTCTGGCTAGCAAAGGTGGAGGGCACTCCATAATATAGAGAGCGCACTAAAGTTCTTCAGGAATGCCCTGCCCAGAACGTGGAACGTACTCCTCTGAAAGGGCAGCGTGCTCCCCTGAGTGTCCAGCAAAATTCTCATACACCAAAGTTGTCGACCCCATCCTCACCTCGTGGGAGAACAAATAACATTCCAACAAAGCCAGAGGCTCAGTCAAACATCATATATATTAAATCAAAATCCACAATTAAGCCAAGCTTTTGAAATTACACTTAACCAATTTGAAATCCACCCTGCAAATCATCAACAACAACATAACAATCACCAACACAACACCAAAAACAACCCAAAACCAATGACACAACCCCATTCCCGGATCATACACCAACATCAACAAAAACACCTCCATCATGTAGAGAAAGTTGAGGTGATTAAAGAGCTAACCTTCGTTTGTCGATTAAACACTTCCAAGCTCTTCAAATGATCAAAACAAAACTCACCAAACCCTCACTCACAAGATCAATTTTCGGATTTAAAAGTTTTACGAGAGAGAAAAGGTGGTGGTTTAGTCAAATTTTGACTATTTATACCCTAAAAATGATCTCCTATTACTTACTCATCTCAATGATCATCTAAGGACCAATTATTAGGCCACATCCTCAAAATGACACCATATTATGAGACCAATGAATAATTCGCCCTTTGTATACAACACATAAAGTCGCACTCCAGCGTTTTGATGCCCAGTTTTGCACCACAACGCAATCATTCGCTCACTACCGTGCCATAACCCTTAAATCGACGTTCCATACTAAATATTTATCTCATTTTATTCATTTTTATGTGTGCATTAACTCTCCAACCTAATATTATGTCATTAGCCTACCCGGTACCTACATCGACACGCATATCAAGGCGAATACTCGTCACACTGTCTTATACGTCAACAACAATATAAATACACACATTTCGATGCAATCTAACATATTTAAGCATAAACATCACAATTAATACAAAACAACACACAAAATTACTATTTACCTACTCTGAGCGCGCCCTAGCCTAGCTATGGGGTTCACGGGGTGCTGAGCTGGCTTCCACAACTACAAACATGTCATAATAATGGCTTAATTAAAATTGAGCCGTTACAGAAATGGTCTTCATTATCATCCATAACTCAATGTCATCTTGAAGTAACATTTTGCCATTTACCATTCTCAATGTAACTACGCATTCACATACATCAATAATGGCTCCATCAAGCATTAGGAAAGATCTTCCCAATAATATCGCATCATCGTTAGCCGATGGCATGACCAAGAAATTAGTTGGAATAGTAAATTGCCTCACTGTCACTGGTATATTCTTTATTAAACCCAATGGAACTATAATGACTCTATTTGGTTTGTAAGCTATAAAGGGGGTTTACAATGAATTTTCAAGTTGGTCTCAAGAAACCAACGTTCAGGTAAAAGATTCATATCAACTCGTATATCAAGTTAAGCGTCTAGGAAAGAAGTGACATCAATTTGTATGTGGAGAAAGAAATGGCCCGGATCATCCTTTGTGAGTTTTGAAAATTCATTATTTTCATCATATTCTTCATAATCAGGGTCATTCTCATCTCACATATATGGGTCTCTAACAATTTGTTGTTCTTTTTGTGTATTTTTATTCTTCTTACGTCTAGGCTTCTTAACCATCCAAACTGTAAATGTGTGACTTGAGTTTGTTTCACTTTCGTTAATATGCATGATATGGTCATTCATATTGTTCGAACGTCTTAGAGGTTTGTTGACACTATCTAAAGTAATAATCCCCATGTCTTATTGAACAAAATTTTTATAGTAAGGTTTTAATCTGTGACCATTAACTTTAAACCCTTTACCTATTTCCATATCTTCAATTTCAACAACACCATGGGGAAATATACTTACAACCATAAAAGGTCTTACCCATCATGAGCGAAGTTTTTCAGGAAATAATTTAAGGCGTGAATAAAAAGTAACACTTTTCGACCTAATGTAAAAGTCTTAACATTCAATTTATTATAAGGAAATGCTTTAGTTTTATCATTATAAATTGAAGCATTGGCATAAGCATCATTTCTCATTTCTTCTAATTCTTGAATATTTAACTTACGTTGTTGCCCTGCATCATCATAATTTATATCACATGTTTTAATTGCCCAATAAGCTTTGTGTTCAAGTTCTATTGGTAAGTGACATGTTTTTCCAAAAACTAACCTATAAGGTGTCATACCTACGGGTGTCCTAAAAGAAGTTCTATATGCCCACAACGTATCTTCTAAACGAAAACTCCAATCTTTATATGTTGTGTTGGGTTTTGGGGTTTATAAGCAGCGAAAAATTCAAAACAATTTTAAAAATCCCTAATAGAATCGCAAATAAGTTCCATTAAACAAGATCTACAAAAGGAAACTATACCTTGATTCGTGATTTCCTTATCTGATTGTTCGATCTTCAATAGGTTCAAGCGCGCATCCTCTATCAGAAATCCACACATGAACGGTGACCACAATTTGGAGTGATAGCCCCAATAGAGATTGAAAACATTTTTCGTTCTCTCCCAAAATCCAGAGAATACAAAAATTGAAAAAATGAAATTCTTATTTTTTACGTTTTGGGTATAACCTTTTATTTATATGTATAGATAAGCTCTCACTTAAAATCCTATTCGAAATACAACTATTGTATTTACGCTATTTAAGTAAATTTGAAATACATCAATTGTATTTACGTTGTTTAAGCAAATTACACATATACCCCTATTAATAAGTTATCATATCACGAATCATAAGAGCTTATATATTATGAATTTTATCTTATAAAATTCAATACCCTGGACCATTTGAAATTGTGCAAAGTCATTCTTTGTGTACAACCCAATAGGTTCATGCGACGTTAGTAGTGAACCTAAACCATTTTGGTACACAAGCCATAAGCGGTCTCTAGCAAGGCATTATGACTACCCAAGTAGCATGAATATCAACATCGATACAACCTAATGAATAACGTATATCATATCTTTTTGTCGTGCAATATCCTTTGATTAAATATAAGGCATGGAAAGTCACCCTTAATATTCAATCGTGCTATTATCGATCTTTAGATAGATTGAAGACATCCAAGTGACATGATCATATCAATTCACTTGGCCTTGGCCATTTAACAATCCAACACATCAAGGGATCCACTGATATCTCTCTCTTTACGAGAGCGACAAATTCTTTCTTTATTACACACCTTCACATATTGCTCACATGATAACCAATCACAATCTTTATAATCGTCCAGTTAAAGACAACATTTAATTGTGTCAAATTACCATGCTCCTAATATTGAAGTCTATGGTAATCTCAAGTCGAATGACTAAATGATATACCTATTAAGAGTAACATCTATGACTTAATCCATGTGGTATTCTCATAGTGGGTCGGTCCAGTACCTTGTTCCTTAACAAGTACTCATGATTTTGATTCATATACCTATATGTATGACCATCACATTATCATCAATCAAGACTCACGCTAGTCTTAATTCATTATAGTTCCCAATATAATGACCGACTAGGGACATTTAGGATATTTCAATAAATACTCATGGATCTTATTATAAGGTAAACATGCAATCACTTATAATAAAACAGCAAATGAAAAACCACTATTTTATTAACTAAAAAGTATAAGATAAACAATGTTTGTAGATTGACCTAGGGCACATGCCCCACATCTCCCACATGCACTAGGACCAATCATTCATGTATCTAATACCTAATTACCTTCATCAAAGGATCTGCAACATTGTCTTCTGTAGGAACTCTGCAAATCTTCACGTTTCCCCTCTCAATGATTTCTCTAATGAGATGAAAACGTTTGAGTATATGTTTGGATCTATGGTGAGATCTTAGTTCCTTCGCCTGTTCTATAGCCCCCATTGTTGTCATAGTATAAACAAACAGGGTTAGCAATACTTCGAACCACACCTAGTTTAGATATGAACTTTTTTATCCAAACAGCCTCTTTACCTGCATCGGATGCTGCAATGCACTCAGCTTCAATTGTAGAATTGGCCACAGTCTTTTGCTTCGAACTTTTCCAGCTCATGCGCCTCCATTCAAAGTAAACACATATACAGACTGCGATATAAAGTCATCGATGTCAGTTTGAAAACTTGCATATATATAACCATTTACAACAAGCTCCTCTTTCAAACTTCCATAAACCAAGAACACTTCTTTAGTCCTTCTCAAGTACTTAATAATGTTCTTTACTGCTATCCAGTGGCTCTCACCGGGATCAGACTGGTATCTACTTGTTGTGCTTAAAGCATATGATACATCAGGTCGAGTGCATAACATGGCATAGATAGATCCAATATTTGATGCATATGGAATCATATTCATGCGTCTCGCTCATCATTAGTCTTTAGACATTGAGTCTTGTTGAGAGTTATTCCATGAGACATTGGCAACGACCCTCTTTTAGAGTCTTGCACATTGAACCTATTCAATACCTTGTCAATATAAGCACTCTGACTTTGGATGATCAGCCTTTTAGATCAATCCCTATAAATCTTAATCCCAACGATTTAGGCTACATCTCCGAAGTCCTTCATTGAGAAACACTTCCCCAACCAAGACTTGACATTCTGCAAGGTTGGGATGTAATTTCTAATGAGTAATATATCATCAACATCTAGTACCAATAAAACAATCACTTTCCCATTGACTTTCTTGTATACATAAGGCTCATTTTTATTTTTAATGAAACCAAATTCCTTAATTGTTTCATCAAAACGAAGATTCCAACTCCGAGAAGCTTGCTTTAATCCATAAATAGATCTTTGAAGCTTGCACAACTTCCTAAAATTCTCAGGATTAACAAACCTTTCAGGCTGTATCATATACACATCCTCAAGTTGCTTTCCACTTAGAAAAGTTGTTTTGTCATTCGTTTGCCATATCTCATAGTCATTATTTGCGTCTATGGCAATTAAAATTTTAATAGATTTAAGCATGGCTACAGGAGAAAAAGTCTAATCATAATCAACACCTTGAGTTTGTCTAAAACATTTTGCTACTAGCCATGCTTTATAAGTATGCACATTACCATCGATATCAGTTTTCTTCTTGAAAATCCATTTACATCCAATGGTCTTTCCACCTTCAGGTAAATCAACCAGGGTCCAAACTTGATATCATACATGGATTGCATCTCAGAATTCATGGTATTAAGCCATCTATCTGACTCAGGGCTAGACACAACCTCCTGATAAGTAGTAGGTTTATTTTGATCCATAACCAACACCTCACTACTATCAGTAATAAGAAATCCAAATCTCTCTGGTTGATGTCTTACCATATCAGACCTACGCCTATAGAGGCTCAACTAGTTCAATACTTTGTTGATCTCCCACTGGCGGTTGAGTGTTTATTTGTGGTTCTTGAACTTCTTCAAAACTAACTTTATTCCCATTGTTGTCTTTTGAAATAAACTCTTTTTCCATGAAGACACCATTCCGAGCAACAAACACTTTGTTCTCAGTGGGATTATAAAAGTAATATCCTTTAGTTTCTTTAAGATAACCAACAAATACACACTTGGTAGATTTGGCTAATAATTTTTCTGAGATTTTTCGTCGTACGAAAACCTCACAACCCCAAATATTATGGAAAGACAAACTTGGTCTTTTCCCAAACCACATCTCTTGTGGTGTTTTATCAACCCCTTTAGAGGGAACACAATTCAGTGTAAATGCAGCAGTTTCTAAGGCATAGCCCCAAAAGGAAATAGGAAAATTTGTATGAATCATCATAGACCAAACCATATCCAATAAAATTCAATTTCTCCTCTCAGAAACACTATTCCATTATGGAGTTGATGGAGGAGTTAACTGTAAGACAATCCCATAGTTTCAAAGATGATCATTAAACACTTGGCTCAAATATTCACCACCTCGATCTGATCGAATTGTTTTAATAGTTTTACCAAGTTGATTTTGCACTTCATTATGAAATGTTTGAAACATCTCACATGTGATGGCTCCAATTTCCCCATGCAATTGGGTACGCCCGGCCTAGACCCATACAAGCCCCGAGTCATCACTTGGCAACCTGACGAGCCTAGTCAGCCTCCTATTTAATCAATTTAGTAATTTATGAAAGAGTTATTGCAATAATACACAGCGGAAGACTAAAACAATTATAACAAAGGGAAATAACTCAATCAAGGGAAGTATAGGAATTCTATAAGTGTGGAAAACCCCGGGTATCCATGTACAATTCAATAAGTATATATACATGATACCAGTCTCATCAAAATATCAAGTTCAATAATCCCAACAACATAAGTATGAAACGATATACAAATCAGCAAAATATAAACACCTACTCTAAAGTCTCTCTGATGTCGCTACTAATCCTCACAGTAGATCACCTAGGCAGGGCCCCTTGGCCTTGCTGCTCTCCACCCTATCTGCACCCACCGTCACAAACTAGACGGTGAGCAACTGAAAAAAAATAAAGTAGTGCCAGAAGAATATAACAGTAATTCATGAATTTTCAAATAAAACAGTCTAAATATCATGCAGGAATTGAAAGACAGGAAGTTAAATAAACAAGGTGCATGATAGACAAACTGGAATTAATAACAATCAAAACATGCGTGTTCTACGAGTCAAGAGAGGCCATAAGTGGTCTAAAATCCACAACAAATCCACAACAGCGATGTCGCAACATCGATAACCACAACAATATCCACAACAATCTAGTACATGGTATCACATAATCACTAGGGGTGGTCAAACACTCGTGCGCACTAGTGCCCGCATTTTATCCCTTCTAGTGCAGGCCGCATGTACCTTCGAGACACACACTTATGCCAAGAACACACATACAAGGAATATGGAATGGAATGCCAACAAGTAGATCAATTCAACAATATCAATGAATAGAGGATGTATAAATCACATGTTATTTCCTTACTGGCGTACTAACGTACAAATACTTTTTAGGGCAAGTGTACTTACCTGAACTAGCGTAACTCGGTACTACTCCGTGACTTTAACGCGTTTCCCGTGTTTCTCAACTTCCTGACAATGAATCAAACCCCGAATATTGTTTTAGTGTTCATGTTTAGTTTTAGGGTGATTCCCATAAACTTGGTTTGAATTCATTTAATTAACGTAATCCGTACTATAGTTAATGCCCTTTACACCCTGGTTAGACTCTTGTTGGGTCCATGTGTCAAGCCTATATTCACCTAAGTAGGCTTAATATGTGGACACTTGTTGGGCCTAAATACATAAGCTCATTCTTATATTTTATGCCTTCGTCTTGGCCTCAAGTTGTACCTATTCTATTGGGCCCTTATTGGGTCCTAATATCACCCATTTACACATCATTTGTATTTGTTATGGTTATTATATAATGTGTATTTGGGCCCTTATTGGGCCTTAACACAAGCCCACAATTAATATTTAAAATGTTCATACACTTCCTTGTTTTATTTATTCACACACACATATAATAATGTACTTTATGGTCACACACACACAACTGATGTGTACACCCCACTGGTGTGCACACTCACACTTCACACACACCCCACAGTTTTTGTGCACACAACACCCCGCTTTTGTGTGCACCCCACTGTTATTTACACCCCATGTTCATATGCATTAATGTCACTTTATTACTTAAAACTATATCATATACACAAATCCATTCTCACCCCACAACCATTGTGTACAACCCACTGTGGTGTACACATACACGCTGTTGTGTACACCCCACAGCGGTGTACACACACACCCATTCATGCACTCCACGCACACCAAACCCAAAATCAAAACCGTCACCTATACACACCCAAATCACCTATACACATTCACAAAAAAATAGTCCCATAATAGGTCTCTCCCGGCCAGCAGTGTCGCCGAAGGAGGGCCTCCGGTCAGCACCGTCCAACCCCGGCGACGGTCGTCCAAGCCGTGGCCACCGTCCACCCAAAAACAGTTGCAAAAACACCATAAAATCGTGACAACAGTGAGGGATGTGGAAGAGCAAAACAATGGAGAGAGGGAGTGAACCGTGGGAGAGAAGCTCACCTAGCTACCTCCGGTGATCGTCCATGGTTCCAGCACCGTGGTGGGTGGCGGTGGTGACTGGAAAAAGAGAAAGGAAGATGACTGAGAGTGAGAGAGTGTGCAAACCGCGAGAGAGAAAAGAAGGGGAAGAGGGAGGGAGAAGCTCACCTCATCTCCGCCAGTGGGTGTTGGGACGTCAAGCTCGTCGATGGTAGCGGTGGTGGTTGTCCAGCCAAGGTGGGAGGACTGTGGCGTGAGAGAGCCGAGAGCCGAGAATGTGAGCGTGGAGAGGAAAACCGAGAGTGAGTGAGTGAGAAAACGAGAGAGAGAGAGAGAGAGAGAGAGATGTTGAAGAGAGAGACTCACCTCGTCGGGTCAGCGTCGCCGGTGGGAGGCGGCGTCAGTGGCTAGAGGAAGGAGATGAACAGTGACGGCTTGGAGGTGGTAGGAAGATGATGAATAGTGATTAGGGTTTTAGGGTATAAAACATTTTTATATAAGTGACTTAAGGTGAAATGACCCTTTTGCCCTTGAGTTTAAAACTTGCACATCCCTTGGACAGCACCCTTAAGGGTCATTTGGCTCATCATCCTAATTTAACACATATACACATCTCCATGCCCATCCAATGGTTCTCCTCACCATATTGTGTCATTTTAACAATCTTATCCTATATTAACCCATTAGATTAATTTTATTAAATTATAAATAAGGTCACACAAATTCCTGCCTACTCGGTACCCTGTGCCCCGCGTCCGACACGCTTCTCGAGGCAGTCCCACACTTAGTATTCAAATAAGTTTCCTTATGTCTAAGTAATACTTTATTGATAAAATTGTATTTCCTCAACTAAGGTCATATATTTCATTTGACTTTGTTTACTAATAATGTCCACTAAAACGATTTTCGAAAACCCCGTTTAACTAGGAGAAACCTCACTCAACTAAAAGAAATCGCCCAAACGGCTTGAAACTCGTAAAATACTAATACATGCATCATCATCCACAAATAACTAAATTTCCGGGTCGTTACATGACAAGATTCACCTTTATGTTTCATAAGATACACGTAACCATATCTACTGAAATCATCGGTAAAAGTAATAAAGTACTGATAACCACCTCTAGCCATTGTGTTTATAGGACCGCATATATCAGTATGTATTAGACCCAATAAATCATTTGCCCTTTCATTGTGTCCAATAAAGGGGTTATTTGTCATCTTGCATAATAAACAAGATACACGTGTTTCATATGATTCAAAATCAAATGAATCTAAAAGTCCATCTTTATGGAGTTTAGAAATGTGTTTCTCATTTATGTGGCCAAGTCGACAATGCCAAAAGTAGGTTTGATTCAAATCATTTCACTTAAATCTCTTTGTATTTACGTTAAAAACAGGAGTATCTATGGACCTTTTCATGTTGAGAGCATAAAGACCGTCGCACAAATCAGCATTTGCATAAAAAATGTCTTTACGAGAAATGGAGCATTTATTATTCGCAATAATGAAATTAAAATCATCCAAATCCAAACATAAAATTGAAATGATGTTTCTGCTCAAGGCAAGGACATAATAACAATTATTTAAAACTAAAACTAGTCCACTAGATAAAGACAACTCATAATATCCTACAGCCAACGCAACAACCTTTGCTCCATTTTTGACTCGTTGGATAACTTCTCCTTTCTTTAGCTTTCTACTTTTGGTGAGACCTTACACATTAATGCAAATGTGAGAACCACATCTGATATCCAATACCAGGAATCACTAGTAGACAAGTTAACTTCAATAACGTAAATACCTGAAGCATTAGTCACACTACTCTTCTTTTTCTTTTGATCTTCAAGAAAGAGCTTGCAAATTCTTAACCAATGCTTAGGTGCATGACAGAAATGACAATTTTCTTCTTTTTCTTTTTCCTTCTAGGACTGTGAAATAGAAGTAACCTTAGGCTTAACTTGTTTCACAAGATTTGTAATTGGCACAATACCCTTGGCAACTTTAGTCTTGCCTTTGGTCTTCTTCTTCAAAGCCTTTTCTTTCTGAACCATCAACACATTGGCCGTGGGTTTCTTGACATTCTGCTCAACAGTTTTGAGCATCAAATGCAACTCTAAGATAAATCTCTCCATATTATTCATGTTGCAGTTCATCACAAATTGTGAAAAACTATTAGGCAATGAATTAAGGATCAAATCCGTAGCCAACTCTTGGCTTAGTGGAAATCCAAGTCTGTCAAGATTTTCAATGTAGCCCTTCATTTTCAGAACATGAGGGCTAACTAATGCACCCTCAGCCATTTTGCAAGAACGAAGGTTCTTGACTGTCTCGAACCTTTCTTGCCTAGCCTGTTGCTGGAACATTTCCTTCAGCATTGTAGCCATGGCGTAAGCTTCCATGTGTTCCATGTTCTTCTGAAGTTTAGGAACCATGGTCGCCAACATAATGCATGCAACATCAGTTGAATCGCTGACATGCTTAGTATATGTATCCTTCATGGCTCTTGCAGCATTGGTTGGAGGTTCCTCAGTAATAGGACCATCCAGGACGTACAACTTGCGTTCATGCTTAAGAAAAATTCTCAAGTTTCCGAACCAGTCAAGAAAGTTTGTCCCAGATAACTTATCCTTTTCAAGGATGGATCGTAGTGACAAGGGATTAATGTGATTTGAGGAAGCCATTAATCTACAACAAAGATTATGCAAAAGTTCATTTTTAGTATAGAGGAATAGACTCCCACTAAATTAACAACCCTCGTTAAAAACACTATGTTAACTTAAGAGACTAAAATCCATGTTTTACCAAATTCAAAGACAGCTAAGGCATGTCACTTTAAATTAGGTTATGTAGGTTGGTACCTTTTACCAATTACATTATATGTAACTTTTAGTTGTTTTTATGAGATTATGACATCTTATGTCTTAGCATATTTTATCTCATCTTGTGCCTAAAGCTCAAAACCGTTTTGATAGTTTTATCAAGTCTAACCATTTCAAACAATAGAGTAACCATTACTCAATTTGCCTCACCAAGATAACACAATAAACTTTGCGAGGGCAGACCCATATTGATGTGATTGAAGTCTTGACAAGTTTTTTAAAATGGATGGCACTTGACTTAAAATTTATAAGAGGAATTTTATTTGTTTTAGTGATCATAACATAAAAAAGATAAATATCATATATTACATGGAATGTACAATCACCAAACAAGTTAAAAAATTTCTAATATTATGTACTATACGAATTTCCTTACGCTACGTAAAGTTATCAGCGGTCCCGCTGACCGATCGCGCCCCCTTTTTTTAGACAACAAATTCCTATTCCAAAAATCAAAATTGCCTAAAATTTCTTATTATTTTAGTCAATTTAATTGACCAAAACTGCCCCTTATTTTTATTTCCAAAAATTAATTAAAACGTTTTTAATTAATACGAGTCCACCTCTAACTCAATATCTAATTCTAATCCATTTAGAATTTAAGATACATGGAATCCTAATCCAGTTAGAATTTGTTATACATCTCGCCTATCATATAGGATTTTCTACTATTCTTATCCGATTACAAGTTTATCTCCTATCTAATAGGAATATACTAACAGATAACAACAATGAGACATATAATCAATGGTAATTTCGATTCTAATTCAAAAGAAGAGCAATTGAATTAAGGAACGAAATATTAATCATGCATTCAACACCAGAATCATATTATATTAATCATATTAACCTAAACATTATTTCTATCATAGAGACATACATGATTATTTCACGAAACGAACAATGTATTTAACAATAGAATCATCATTCAATAAAAAAATAAAAAAAAGAATAATGACTAAAACTAGATGTTTGATGGCTTGTATTAAACAAGAAACATTGGTGGACTTATCTTCCATTACTAGTTACACATTCCTATTATCCATATACAATTTGATTTAGTTCCAAGTTGTTGTAATCAATATGCCAACTCTCATACCAATGGGGATTTCGATGAAACTAGTCTTAGAAAATATTGCACCCAAATCAACCTTTCGTTCAACCGTCTTATCAAATATATTTCACTCCAAAAAAACTGTAAAATTCCTTTCATCTTCAATAAAATTAGTTTACCAAAGCATCTACAACCTAGACAAATTTTGATTTATATTCATTATTATGATATTCTAACTATTAATGAACATCTGTGAACAAGGAATCTAATGTTTTTGATAGAGAAGCACTTACCTATATTATGAAAAATTACAGCACCTTCAATCCATTATCTACTCTAAAATCTATAGGCCAACCTAAAAAATTTATGGACTTTTTGATAGTTAAAGTGATAGAGATTTTACCCCAAACAACACTAGTCTAGCCTTTGTCCTGGATTCTTTGGTTCCTATCAACCTCAACTGTGCGCGCAACTTCTCTTGCCGATTTCTACTCTTAATCTCAATCCGCTCTCCATCTCCGATTTTTTTTTTTTTTTTTACTACCCTATTCTCTCTTGCTGTATTCTCCTTTTTGTGTTCAAAATGTAGGTTTCTTTCTCCAACTTCCCCCCTCTTTTCTATCCTCTCAACCGGTAAGAATGACCCATTCAAACTCACGCACACACAACTGGCGAATTTGGGACAATTCATCCCTCTACTGTTAGTGGAGAGAAGTGGCAGAAACCAAGGGGAGGAACGTTAACTTACAATGTGGATGTTGCAATGTTTAAGGATAGAGGGAGAAGTTCACATTGTGCAGTCATTCGAGATGCGGAAGGAGATTTTGTAACTTTTATGAGGGGTTGTGTAGAGGATATAATCTAACCATCAATTGAAAAGGTGTTAGGAGTTAGGGAAGCGCTCAGCTGGTTGAAAGGGAAGGCAAAAATCTCGGGTGATATTGAGGGATATGCCCAGTTGGTCGTCCAGACGATAAGGAAGGGTTATGAAGATCTCTCTTATTTTTGGTTCCTTAATGAGATTGCAAATCTTTGTTAACAGATTGAGGTCCTATCGTGTTTGTTATATTCATAAAGCAACGAATTTAAGTGCATGTATTGGTACAAATGGTTTGTGGTGCCCTGGTTCCTCAAGGATGTACTTGATGATGATTTGAAATGAAGTACACCTGTTTTTGTAAAAATAAAAATATAACTTTTGAGTCATTCGTACAATTTGGAAACTCATAGTCGAAATATTTGTTTTAGGTTAAGTGACACAAGGCCGAGATTTATCTTCGAGGTCCGATTTGTTCGAAATTTAGTTGACAGTTATTGAACTAAAGGTTTAGTGGACTTTAGTCGACTTTCCAATTATGGGTTTAGTGGGCTCCGACCAACTCTCTAACTAAAGGTTCGGACATGCAAGGTTGAACCAATCAAAAAAATGAGGGTTCCCATATTCATTTTAGAAAACCTTAAAAAAAAGGAAAATAATAATCCAATACACTTTGGGAACACACTTGGGATGCACACTTTGCCTTTTAGCCTATTTATGGTGTTTTGTTAGATATGGGGCCCATGTCTAAGGAGACAAGAAAGAGTCATAAATAAACTAAAAGACAAAGTGTGCACTGTTAGATTATCATTTTCCTAAAAAAAAACCATAAAAAAAATCAAAACACACATCTTCTTCTTGCAAATCTTCTTTGATTAAGTTATGACCAAAAATTTTTCTTCTTTGGTTAAGTAATCCATTCCATTGTATTAAAAAACTCAAATTCCTACCAAAAGAAAATAAAACTCAAAAATAAGGTTAAATTGATTATGCTCTAATTGTATTCTCGAAAGATGAAGGTGGGTGCACAAAATTAGGAATGGGGTGAGGGGTGCACAAAATATAGTGAGGGGCAAAAGGGCTATTTTCATTAGAAATGATACTCAAATTGTTGGGTTGCCCATATGAATAGGAGAAGGTGCCTTTAGTGCCAATTTTGTTTTCCTCTATTCCCTTGTTCTCTTTCTAGTTTTTTGTTTCTACTTTCTTACCTTTTGTTTCTGGCTATTTTATAACATCGTGTTTCCTTTTTTTTGGTGAATAATTAAACAAGGCTAACTAATGTCTTTCTTAAATAATGTGTTTCTATTTTATAACATCATGAACAATAAAAGTGTCATCATTTAACTAGTGTGTTTATTAAAGAATGAAATTTATATTTTCATGTTTGATTTAACTTTAAAATTACAAAAAAATTAAAAATATGTGAACAATACAAGTGTCATCATTAAAGGTTAATTACATCTACAACTCTTGAGAGATAACTCTGTAAGAGGGATATGTCTCACCCTGCTCTATAAATTAAGAAATAACTAACAAAAAAAATTGAACAGCCAAACAAGATTAATTCTCAACTCCTTCTAATTTATCTCTCGAAAGATGACTCCACCCCTTACTAAAACAAGGCCTTAATTGTAATTGTAAGTTCCTAACCCGACCCGAGGGAGACTTTTGAAATTCCAAGACATCTGGAAATTCCAACTCATTGACCAGCGAACACCAACCGTACCTTAAACAAGCTGAAAGGGATTGACCAAGTAGTCCACCAATGATGAACGCCACAGTTAAACGTCCGACGAAATAATCGACCAGAAAATAAACAAAGACGATCAAAAAAATATTTTAGGAAGATCCCAAAAATTTACTTTACCATTCATTAAGCATTGACGCTTAAAACAGACAAACTACAAGCATTTATTACTCATGATTCTCAACCTAGGTGTATAACAACTCAAATCAATGCCGGAACATGCAAACCAACCAAAATTAACATCAATCAATCCGTCCAAGGATCACTCTCTGTCCTCACTTCCGATGGCTCTATCACTTCTGTCTCCACGCTTTCGGATGCATCTTCTGAGTCTGTCGAGACCTCCGATCCCTCCTCTTCTGCTTCATCTGCCCTTCCCCATCTTCCTCCAAGGGCAACGGCCATCATCTCATAGATCTTGTTTCCCAGTTCGGCTGGGCTGTCAGGCTGTATAATATTAAATTGAAGACCAAAGAGAAAGTAAGTTGGCATAGTTTGGCACTGAGGAACAGGTTTCTTGAAATGAAAGGGAATTAGGGATGAGATCCTTTACCGAAAATCCGCTAGAAATAAGTGCAGTATCATATAATAGGTCAACTGCTCTCTTAGCTTCGCCACTCTCTGGAGCATTCTTGCATGCAGCCTAAAAGTATATACAGAAAAAATTAGATGATCTGGTCCCCTTAGCATTCATCTAATGAGCATGAGCATGAGCATGAGCATGAGGGCACTAAGGCATGCATGATAACAGACCACTAAGAACAATAAAGCTAGTTCTCTTTCTCTACATGTTATAATATATTAAGACAAAACTCACAAACAATAATTATCAAGACTATGGTCTTACATTTAGGTCTTTAATGATGGGATGATCTGGATTTATCTCTAAGATTCTTCTGCCTCTCATGAACTCTAAGCTTGATGAATCTCCAAGCGTCTGAGCTTTCATAAGCCTTAAAAGAAGCGAAAAGTCAAAATGATGTTGAATAGCAAATGGCCACCATTTGGACATAAAGTCAAACGGGTTAGATATCAGCCAAACAAGGGTATTACCTTTCCATGTTAGCAGACCAGCCGAATTTGCCAGAAACAAGCACGCACGGGGAGGAACTTAGACGCTTCGACACTTGCACTTTTGCCACCTTGTCACCAAGTTGTTGCTTTATCCAGTCACAAAGCAGATTATATTCTTGCTCGTTTTCCCTTTCTTTTACCTCATCCTCATCATCTGAAATAAGTAACATTATATTTAATCCACGGTGTTTACTATAGGACAACGTATAAAGGAAACACAAATATAAATGTAGCATACACACCAAGCTCCAGGTCTTCTTTACTTATGTCAACAAATTTCTTTTCCTTGTACGTTTGCAGGTTCTGAATGGCAACTTCATCAATAGGTTCAATCAGATACAGAACCTGAAAAATATCAAAAGAGGTGGATGAAACCAACATAAGGAAAGCCGAAAAAAAAAAGCTCAACAAAAATACAATTTTCCCACACCCCAAAGAAATCATTCGTAAAAATATCCACCAGAAAAACCATTAAGTTTGTATGAAATCATTAGTTCATTCTTGATAGAATCTGTTGTTTGAAGCCAAATAAAACCCTTCCCCTCATACCAGGATGATATATAGTTATCCTTTCATATCTTCATGGTAGAATTCTTTTAATCTTTCATTATATCATCATAACTACAACTTCAGTAGAAAATATGTGGTTTCTGTCCCAGTTTAGACATTCTTTATCTTGCAAAGGACCTGTATAACTCAATAATTTCAGTATTTCTTTTATTATTACTCTCTAGTTGACAATTTAGATAGCCTATAGCAGTTTTCTAGTTTTCCCGCAATATGTCACCAGATCACTTCAGGATTAATACCTCAATGTCCTTTTGGAGCAGCTTTTCCAAAAATGGGGCAGTTTTAGCACTTTTCAGGCTGTCCGTCGCTAAGTAATATATAGCCTTTTGCTTCTCTCCCATGTTCTCAACATAACTATCCAAGCTAATTAGCTCTTCCTCACTCTTTGAAGAGTAGAACCGCAGCAAGGGTGCTATGCGTTTGTGATTTCCAGTGTCCTCAATGCATCCCAATTTGATGAACCTCCCAAAGTTCTCCCAGAATTTTTTGTAATCCTGCATGAGATAATCAATCACGTGTAAGAGATCAACAGGCGACTAGAAAATAGCAAAGCTTTTGTCAGATATTATCGACCTCTTTGTTTTCATTTTCAGATATGTCCTGAATCATGTCAAATGTTTTTCTAACAAGCCTCTTTCTCATGATTCGAACCTGCCAGCATTAGAAAAAAAAATCAGTACTGAAATTTTCAACTTCAAATTTATTCAAGAGATTCGTAATTATCATTATATAGCCTTAAAGAACAATTTTCATAACAGCAGTTGCAATAGGAATAACATTGTCTTACTAGAGGATAGAACTCCCAAATGAAGGTGAGTCTGGAAATTTCTTGGTTAACTATCAAGGGACCCCAAGGAATAGCAGGGGGAGAGACTTGTATCCTTGATAACCAAGGCAAGTTTTTCTAAAAGAAAAGCACAATAATCTCAAGAGTAGAGGGCCATCAAGAGTCTTGACTTACGATGCGGCTTTCTTGAAGTATTTCTCTAGAGACATTAAGAGGGAGATCATTAGAGTCCACCACTCCTTTTACAAAGCTCAAATATCGCGGGAACTGCAAGTGGGTACATCATATTAGGTAAATGAGTCTACATGAAATGTTTCAATCCACACACAAAAAAAAAAAGTAAGTAATCAGACACAACAACATCAAAGCCTCAGTCCCAAATTAATTGGGGTAGGCCAAGTTATCAGATAGCAAGTCAAAAATATCGACACAAAAGGTAACATCTATTCACTGCGTATGGTCTTACCAGCTCACCATCAAAATCATCTGAAATGAACACACGCTTGACATATAAACGTATATTCTTCGTCTTGGGGTTTATCACATCCTCATTGTTAAGAGGTGCCATCCCTGGAATGTAAAGAACGCTCTTAAATTCAACTTCTCCCTGTTGATGTGACAAACAAAAAAAAAAAGTTAAGCTCCAGAACCAGAAGCAAAGTAGATTAGACGCCAACCAAAAGTAGGCTTATACCTCAGTAGAGAAATGGGTACAAGCAAGAGGATCCAGGAATTCATTAAATGTCTTCTTATAGAATTCATGGTACTCATCTTTCTCCACTTCCTTTGGAGTGCGCATCTGCAGGGAACCAAAAAGATGAGGAATATAGATAAGAACAAACAACATTAGTAACAACAGGAGTGTAAATTACATAACTGACAAGAACATTGTATAGTAAATCAAGGGCTAATGTGCCAATGATTAAGTACATAACTTTCACAAAAAAAAAAAAGAAGAATAAAATATACACAATAGACAGCAAAACTATCACGGGTGCAGAGTAATTACAATAGACAGCAAAACTATCATGGATGTAAAGCAATTATATTCATACCCAGATTGGTTTTGTCTCGTTGGCTAATTCCCAATCCCAGTATTTCTCAGTTACAGTCTTTTTCTTTTTCTTCTTTTCACCCTGCAAAGGAGCAAACCAGTCTGAGCTTCAGCACACTACTTTTAAAAAGAGAACCAAAGGATTACAACTATTGAAAAGTAACTCCATTTGTTTACCTCAGGCTTTGCCTCCTCACCCTCCTTTGTCTCCTCCTCTTCTTCCACCTGCCAAATTCCCATTTAAGTTGAGATATGGCTTTGGATTGCACGTTAGAATTTAACCCAGCTACTTAAGTACGTTTTCCCAGGCAATATATGAATAAAATAAAATAACTACCTAAGTTTGATGCATACATTTTCTGTCGTCAACACACCAAGTAACTTGATGGAAGGTGTTAATATCTCAGAGTGAAACTCGTACCTCAACCGTTTTCGATTTTTCTTGCCATGTGTAAATAGGGAAGGAAACAAATTGCGAGTAGTTCTTCACCAGACTTTGAATCCTTGCTGGCTCTGAGAACTCATACTTGTCATCAGCCTGCAATAGCCAAATATAAAAATGTCAATGCCAGTCAACATATTTCCAGCTGGTATTAGCAAACAAATGGAGGAGCAGCACAAACCCGGAGATAAAGAGTAATTTGAGTTCCACGAGGAAGTAACTTCTCAGGATCAGTTTCTTCCCGAATCACATAAGAGCTACTATCTGCCACAGATTCCCAAACATACTGCTTATCTGACCTTGGGCTCTTTGTTGACACAACCACCTAGAGTCAATTTATCAATATGTTAGACTAAGCTCAGAGAAAGTGCAACTACTTATCATCAAGTCTTGCTTGCAGAAAATCAGAAGTACCCTTTCAGCAACGAGAAATGCAGAGTAGAATCCGACACCAAACTGACCAATTAAACCATTATCTGCCCCAAGATCCTTATTTTCCTACAAAATATGATCACAGGAGCGGGTCAATGAAATCCATGCATCACGCATTAAAATTAGAACTTTGAAACTAAGAAATGTAAAGATACAAAATAGGAGCTACATGGGAATATAATCACCTTAAGGGCCTTCAAAAATTTCGACGTTCCACTCTGAGCAATAGTTCCAAGGCAGTCAATGAGTTCTTCTTTGGTCATCCCAATACCAGTATCCCTATACACTCAAAGAACCGAATCCATTAAGCCCACGAATTGATGGAAGCGAGTTTATGTATGTATAGTAAAAATGACAGAAAATGGCTGCCATGGTCATACATGATGGTGATGGTTCCATTATCTGGATCTGGTTTGATACGAATCTCCAATTCGCCAGCATCACCAAGGAGATTCGGCTCTGTCACACTCAAAAACCTCAACTTATCCAGAGCATCACTCGCGTTACTGAAACGAAAACAGCATTCCATCAGCAAAAACATCTACCTCGATAAAGTAAATTGATATAATTCATAAAATAATTACAAAAGGTAAAAAAAAAATCAACAATTGAGAGTGAGCAGCCAATTGCAATACAGTGATAAGAGAGGCCAGTTTCTAAATTATCTATCTTTCGTTTCTCTTAATACTTAAATGCGAATCTTAATAATCAGTCACATATCAGAACCAAAAGCAATACAGTATTCGATACAAACTTAGACGAGAGCGATCCGCACCTCACTAGCTCCCGAAGGAACACTTCCTTGTGGCTATATAAGCTATGAACGATCAAATCCAAAAGGCGACTAACCTGCAATCAATTCAATTGAGCAAAACATCACAACAACATCTCACAGAAATTCACCAATTAATGACTGAGAAACGCAAACCTCAGCTTGGTACTCGAACTTCTCTCCAGAAGTCTCAGCGGATTCCTTCTCAGCAACAGCAGCAGCTTCACATCGCACAACCAACTTGTGCTCTTTCCGCTCCAATTTCCACTTCAAACCAGCAGAAGAAAACCCGTTTCTGACCAGATTTAGCGGGACAAAACTCGTTCTGAATCTCCCAACACCACTCCCACCGTTCTTCGATGAAAATGAGGAAAGAGAAGCCACAGAGGCTGAAGCCAAGCTCCTGCTGAGAACGGGCGCCATTTTCGAATCAAAACCCTAGAATCAGTTGCAGCCAGGGATGGAGTTACTAAACCCTAGAAAACAAGGGTTTTTTTTTTTTTTTTTTTGGGGGGTTTGGGTATTGGAGATAAGGGTGAGAGCGTGACCGAGCAGTAGCAGCAGCGAGCAGCGTAAAACCCTGTAGAACGTCTCGGTTGGGGGTTTAAGAGAACCAAGATGGTTCTAGAAGTCACGAGTGAGAGGTGTTTTGAGTTTGGAGGTTTGCTAAATGGTTTCTAAGGCTGTAGATGCTGCCACGTTGCTATGAACAATATCCACATTGGAGTATTGTCCTTTTCTATGATAATATTTAAAAATAAAATAAACAAAATATAACAAAAAGTATTTACTTAATATATTAAATGAAACATGACGAGTAGGAGTGCACACAGATTGCACTGATCCACTGATTCGGTCCAATCTAGACTAATTATCACTAATTTGATCAATTTTTTGAGCTCTTGGACTGAATTAGATTGAAAAATCACAAATCCGACTGGACTGGATTGGATTACGTATCCTACACTAAAGAAATCACAGATTCAATCCAATCCAGTCCGTTTAGCACATAAACACATACATATCTAAAAGATTATGGCTTTTTTTAAAGAGAAAAAACTATGTTTGTTCTTAACTCTTTTATTATACTTTCGACTGTTTGTTTTATCAGTTGTATGTTTAACATGCATTTTTTTTGTTCTTTTGTGAAGGTGTATGGTGAAGATTCGTAGATGACATATTTATTTATGTAGGAACTTGCATTTTGAAGGTTATTGTAATGACAAGTTTGTGGAAAATATTTGTGGCATGTATGTTGTAAACTTGTCATTCAAGAGATGATAATTTTTGTGATTCATTTGATTAAGTCTAATTTCATTAATCTTTGGATCGAAAAACGTCAATCCGTGGAACTTGATCTAATCCAGTCTGCATTTTTTTAAATTGGATTGAGTTGGATTGATGAATTATTTGGACTGAATTTGACTGTAATTTTTCAATCCGCAATAATTGGATTGGATTCAGGATTGACCTTAATTAGATTGGATCCAATCCATGTGCACCCCTAATGACGAGACATAGAATCAATCATCATAGCAAATTAATTTGCTAATTATAATTGTTCAAAAGAATATTCAATCGTCATAAGGTTGGCTTCTAAAAACTGCGACTGTAACAATGGAATAATTCGACAATCAATGACTATTCTCTGGACAAACATCTAGAACACGACAATACACATACATTATTCAAACCATAACAAAAAATATAATTTCCAATAAGGGAAGTAAGCACAAAACTTCCGACGAGAAAAGACAATCTAAACTGTCCAACAAGAGAAGGAAAACAACTACCTATGAAATAAAACCTAATGATGAGTACCAACTCCATAAATACATATCCATGCACAATATTTCACAAGGATGCAGACTTATAGAAGTAGTTGTTGTCAATAGTGAATCTGATGGCCGCAATGAGGATGAACCTAATCATCACATCATATCTGAACAGATCTGAAGTTTTTTTGATGGAAAAAGAAAAAAGCAAAAGATATTATTAGACCAACAACCTATCTGAAGAAAATATTGGAGGTGGTTCAAAGGTTGAATGCGACGGCCCTAAATCTCCCGGGGCCGCCCCGTGACCCACGCCTTCTGCCCTCAAGCCCAGCAGCGACTGTCACATCACCGGACACGTCATCACTGCTGCCACGTCCGCAACTCTGTGGAGTGATGCTCCGTGTAACTAATCCTACTATATTAAGTTGTCTGACCCATTTAGCAGATTAGTTGATAATTACAATTATATCATCAGCGGAAGCACTTAATTCATATTTTATGAGAAATTATTTAACCTAAGTAGTGGAAAACCCGGATACAAACACCATGTATATAATCGAGACGAACTAAACAAGTAATCCATATACATGTGATAAAGTTATAAAGTCCCCAAAACCCAAAGCAAAATAGTATATACATACATGATATCAAAACACTAGCTATCGCAAAGAACGGCCTTAGAGATAGTCGCCTAGTATCTCCTTTCCCTTGCTTCTTGCTCGTACCGGGATCTCGCGCTCGGTTGCCCAACACATACAAAGAACGAGCCCGGTGAGTAAATTCCCAAGAGAAGTCTACACGTTAATCATGAAAAACCACCATAATAACTGCGAGACATATGAATATGACCCCGACGACGGGAATCATATTCCTATGGTGGTCGTAAACAAGATATCCAAAATAAAACCATTCGATCACACAGTAGAAAATAACACACCATTCGAAACTGGTCCAACCACGTTATCATTTATAAGAAAATTAGATAGAAGTGTGACGGAGTCTAACCAAACTAGATCGTACTTCGTAGATTCGGATGCCCCATTGAGCACATCAAGCCTAGACCACACCCAAACTACTAACGGTGACCGGAACAAATCGCAACCCACCGGACACGTGCACCCCATCGCTCGGGTAGCTATTCACCGGCTAAGCCCAAGACACGCGCTACAACCTAGCCTACTCAATTCCGTACCACAACCATCTCGATTAACCTCCGACAATGTAAACACATCAAACACCGTCCAACACATAATCGCAAAGTGCATAACATGGCAACCAAAATATGTAACAAGGCGATAAATAAACAAATGAATAAACACATCATTTATATGGACAAACCACGCATGAATTAAAGTGTAACATTCTCAAGGGTTTTACGCACCGTAACTACGCACTCCGACTTCCCGGACCGTCAATCCGACCCGCCTAGCTCTCCTATGCCCGAGCTATGGTTCCCAGATCCCCGAAGTCCATTTATAGTGTTTTATATTATTAATAACACACTTATAATATTATATCATATATTCCATTTTGCGGTTGTGGTACCTCTTGGGACAATGTCGGGGTTCCAAAAATACCCGAAAAGTCCCGTACCTACTTTTCTACCTTTTTCAAATTTTCTATATTTTTCTAGAATTTTTCCCAATTTTTCGATATTTTTTTCCTATTTTCCAGAATTTAAAACTTTTTTTTTTTTTTTTTTTTTTTTTTTTTTAATAAATAAAAATATTATTTAAATATATTATTTAAATAATATATGTGGGTCCCCCGAACCGGGTCGGACCCGACCCAACCGGGTCGGCCGGTTCGGCCCCTCAGGCGGGTCGGGTCGGGCCGGTCCAGCCCACCCGGGTTGGGCAGGCGGTTTGGCCGGCCCACCCGGGATGGGCTGGGGCGGCCCGGCCGGGCCCGGGGGTGCACGCACGCACGCACGCGCGTGCGTGCCCCCTCCCTTCTTCTTCCTCCACCGAGGCGCACCGGCGCCTCGGTTTCTTCTTTTTTTTTTTTTTTTTCATTTCTTCTTCTTGCTTCTTCTTCACTCTCCTCTCGATTTCTCTTCCATTTCACTCCATTGGAGACCTCCAAAACCTCTAAATTTTTCCTCAAATCAACCCAAACAACATCAAATTTTCGGATTCAACATACATGCAAATAAACCAAAAATTTACCAAATCACTTCAATTTTCCACAAATTTGATCCCAATTGATAAGATTCATCAAACTAAACCTCAAGAACACCAAATTGACCTCCTAAAACCAAGTAAAAATAAATAAAATCCGAATTCACCACAACCCATTTTAATCACATTTTTATCAAAAATTTCCATTAAAATAGTAGAGATTACCTTAGATCGATGTTGTGAGGCTCGGATTTCCTCTTCAAGCTCGATTTCGTCCCTCCAAAAACTTCGATTTCTCTCACAAAATCTCTCAACGATTTGATGAAACCGTTTTCCTCTTTGCATGTTGATCGATCAATGTGATATATATAGTTGTGTTTTAATCTAGCGTGTGTGCGCATCTCGAGGAAGATCGGACGGTTCTGAACACCCTGCGTCACCAAAGTTCTTGACACCTTATCATGACAACGTTTGCCTTGAATTACCTTGTTGTGCATCTCGAGGATTATCCTATGCATCATTGATTTTTCTTATCAAACTATAGGACTTCAACCAATTCATTAATACATTATAGCTTAAATCACCTAATAAATTATATAAAATTCATAAGTACGTTACACTAGCACTCACTACCGGCAACCTATGCCCCGTACCCGCTACCCAATACCCGGTACCCGGTCCTCGACACGCACTTCGGGACATATACCCGACTCGTAGCCTTGCCCGATGTCAACTTACACACATGTGATGTTTATATAAATAATAAATTTCCACATTTAATTGAGTATTAGTGTTAATCACGATGATTAACGGTTAATTCGGGCGTTACGTTGAATCAACAAGGAGAACTAAGGAAAAAAATTAAAGTTTTTATTAACTTTTAGTCGCTGGCGGTTACCTTTTTAAAACAAAAGCAAAAAATATTTTCCTTTTTATTAAGTAAATAATTTTTTTGAGAGAAATAATGACTTCATTTCATAAATTAGAAGATACATCCCTTATATTATGTAACGACCTAAAATTAATTAGCCGTTAATAATGACATATTTGCAGAAGTGGCTAATAGCTTAGATAACCGTGGACCCAACAAATAGGGTTGGTTGCGCTTGGAGTTAGATAAATAGACCGTTTTATGTGATGATTGCATGATTGGTGTATATATTGTCATTGACGTGTGAGACTGTGTGAAATGCATACGCCTCGATATGCGTGTCAACGTGGGTACCGGCTAGAAAAATGAAATAACACTAGGAGGGGGTAGTTAATACATACATGAAATTGAATAAAATAAAATAAAATAAAATAATCAATACATAATGCTAACTCGAAGCTTTTGTGGTAAACTAGTTAGTGTATGTCGGCCGTTGTGGTGTGAAATCGAACGTCGAAATGCCGATTAGTGATTTGATGAATTCCGTATAAGTGAGTGTAGCAAGTGAGTCATAGATTAGTGTCATTTGTGGAGAGAATGCAAATAAAACAAAAGAAAATGAGAAAATACCAAATAAGGCTTCTGCTTTATTTAGAAATGAATATAGGTATAAGAGTATTTTGGTAATTTGGCTACCCTTTTATTTTATCAATTTACCACCGCCACCACTGAGCAAACATTCGAGAAATCGAATTCGCAAGAGAGAAGTCAAATTCGATCGATTGAGAGACAAGAGAAACCTGAAACCACACCTAAGAGGTGGTGAATTGGGTGAACCGAGAGGTTATCGCCTTTTTAAAATTTAAGCAAAAATCAATGAAAATGCAAACATCAACAATAAATATATATGCTATGCTACGAAAAAGGTGGTAGAAGAGATGGATATGAGACACAAGATATATAGTGGTTCGATCCTAACGATCTACATCTACTACCTAACTTTCCCGGTTAGGATTTTCAAACCCCCCACTTATATTATCAATAAATGTTATAACCTAAGTATACAAGCCTAGAATGCCTAAATACAAATTAGGACTTCCCACCGAGTTTCCACTAGGGTTTTTGCCTAGCCTCAACTAGGTCTTCCCTTGACTTAGATCCCTCTAAGTCTTACAATCAATATTACACAATCAAGTTGATGAATACAATGAAATGTGTCTTACAAAGTAAAGCGGTAATAAGTCCAACAACTTACAAGCCACCTAGATCCAAAACACTCCTATGCATGCAAGTATGAACACCGACTAATATGCAAATAAATTCAGCAAGTATATACAATATTTAGTCAAGAAAATCGACAAGACGATATCGATGAAATATATGCGGTTTCAAAAACACATGAACAAGTAGTATGTGAAAATCAAGATAAAGACCAAAAATTTGTTCAAATAATCCTTAGGCTTAAATAGATCAAATATAAGTGTCAAACCCAAGATAAGTTGATTAAGAACACAAGAAATGATTTCCAAACAATACTAACCAAATGATATAGATTAAGCTAAAAAAGTATAGAAAATCAAGAAACCTTACAACCCAAGTATATACTATGAAAAATCATATTTGGAGCACTAGTTGTAGGTTTTAGAACACCAACTTCAAGTTCTAAATGCAAGCCCTCAAAAAATTAAAGTGAGTGTGTGAACAAGATTGACAAATTTTGGAGCAAACTTGGATTTTGGAGAGTATGTTAGCAAGTGTGATGTATTTGTGTTCTTGGTGGTTTTGGCACTTGGTCAAACCACTTATATGCCCATATGACTGTTGCTAGTGATCCAAGGGTCCTAAATAATCCCCAAATTCAAATGGAAGGTTTAGATCAAAGCTTTAAAAAAGTTGTCGAAATCCTGCACAATGCATTGGGTAGATGTAAAGCGCGCAGGGCAGTAGTTAGAAAAATTTGATCATTTTACTGCACAGCGCGCTGGGTAATCTATCTAGCGCGCTGGCCAGAACGTCTAGCGCGTTGGTGCAGGGGTCTGAAAATAATTGATTTGCTGATTTTTCAAAACGACCTATTAACACTTCTATGAATCTACTAAATCTCTGAAATCGCTTTGTACATGTTTTGTAGAGTCTATAAAACGAGTCTAGAATCCCAGATGATTTCATAAACCCCAAAAATCAAAAATCCCAGTTTCATGAAAACATAGGGGTTTTTCTACAAATATTTTTAATGTTAATCCAAAAGTCGTCTAAACACATACCGATGTATTCAAAATCAATTCTAACGGTTCATACACCTCAAATACATGTTGTGAAACATGTTTGCAAGATTTAAAACATTTTAAAATCTGGGAAATTGAAAATCACAAAGTTCATGATTTTAAGATCTTTAAAAACCGAAAAACATGAAATACATGATTCTAAGCTCTTTGGCTTGTAAGAAGGGACCTATATACCTTAAATGACTTGTACAACTTATAGTATAGGCTTTCCGGTCCTTGTGTCCTTGTATGCCGAATCTTGAACTTATCCGGTTTCATTTTGACGAGTAGACTTGAACTTGATGTTCCTAACAAGGTTTAATATTCTGAAATACTAAACAAACTTGTTAGAACTGTTGGGAAATGTGCCCTAGGTCAATCCATTAACAGTCTTTATGAATACATTTAAGTTAATAAAATAGAGGATTTCATTTGCTGTTTATTATAATTGATTTGCATGTTTACATTATAATAAGATCCATGGGTATTTATAGAAATATCCTAAATGTCCCTAGTCGATTATTATACTGGGAACTATAATGAATTAAGACTAGTGTGAGTCTTGATTGATGATCATACGATGATCATACGTATAGGAATACGAATCAAGATCATGAGTACTTGTTAGGGAACAAAGTCTTGGATCCGACCCGCTATGAGAACATCACATGGATTAAGTCATAGTTGTTTCTCATGATAGGTATATTTTTCAGTCCTCTGACTTGAGATTACCAGAGACTCAACATTAGGAATACCAGTGATTTGACGCAATCAAACGTTGTCTTTAACTGAATGATTATAAAGGTTGTGATTGGTTACTGTGTGAATAATGTGGCGAAGTTGTGTAATCGAGATAGAATTTGTCCCTCTCATATAAAGAGAGATATCCAGTGGATCCCTCGATTTGTTAGACTGTTAAAAGGTCTAGTCTAAGTCAATTGATATTGATCAATGTCACTTGGATGTTTTCAGTCTACCTAGAGACCGAGACTAGTACGATTGAACATGTTGGATGACAATTCCATGCCTTATGTTTGATCAAAAGGATATCGTGTGATAAAAGGATGTTATATACACTATTGATTAGGTTGTATCGATTTGATATTCGTACAACTTGGGTAGTCATAATGTCTTGCTAGAGGCCGCTTATGACTTGTATACCAAAATGTGTTTTGGTATACTGCCAACGTTGTATGAGCCTATTGGGTCGCACACTAAGAATGGTTTTGCGAGATTTTAAGATGGTTCAGAAAATGAATTTTATATGATAAAATTCATGACAGAAACGTCCTTGTAGTGTATTACACTTATACTTCTTTAAGTAGGGCTATATGTGTAATTTACTTAACCGTCTATATACAAGGGTTGTATAAATAGACGCTTTGAGTTAGAATACAAGTACGAAAGATTTTTTAAAAGGGTCGAAACTCTATTTTTTTTTAAGAAACGAATTAGAGTTTTTTGGTATCCTCTGGATCGTTTTGGAGAGAAACAAAAGGTTTGGTATTCTCTCGAAGCTAGCACTTTGAATATCGGCCGTCGTTCGTGTGTGGACAGCTAATAGAGGGCGTTCATCATTGGCAGCGCCTTAGAGATCGATTAACCTTCAGAGAGGTATTGCGACTGAGGTATGATTAAGTTTTCATAGTTTAAACATGTTTTAATGGAATCAGATTCGGATCCTGTTGGGGTTTTTCTCAAAATTGTTTTGTAATCTCCGTTGCGCATGAACCCCAAAACCCAACAAGAACTATTTCACGTTTTTTGTTGCCATCGAAATTCTAGGTGGAGTGTATATCAAAGATACTTGGGCCAACAATCTCCCCCTTTTTGATGATAACAAACAATGTGAACTTGACAACTAAAAGATAAATATTAACGTGCAATATCAAGTTCATAATTGCAAGTTCAAAGCAATATTTCTCCCCCGTTTGATAACATCAAAAAGTGGATAAAAATCTTCCCTTATCAATATGCATACGAGAATAAGGACAACTATGCAATTTAGAACATTTGCTCCCCCAAACACTAGCATTCATTCTAGACATATAACCATAAGTGAAGGGAAAAAATAAATAGAAATGACATTCATTCATAAAAGATAACTCAGAGATACACAAAAGTTATGCAATGGAAGTTCGCAAAGTAAGCATAATGATATGATGTGGTACATGTGGAAGTAAAGAGAGTTTACAAAAAAACTAACAAAAAGGAACTCTCACTAACATAAATCCTAACACTACCCCTAACTAGATGATCCTAAATCATCCTACTGAGAAGAAGCATGACGAGCTAAACGACGAGATGAACGAGATGGCCCATCCTCCTTCGGTCATGGAGGGGATTGTCAAGCTGGCAGAGGCGAAAACTCTGATGTGCGAGAGAGTTTTTTATGGTAGTGAAGTGCGTAGTCATATACTCCTCCAACCGGTCGAGTTGTAACTCAAAGTAGGCAGCATACGGAGGCATATCATATGATGGCAGAGGAGCTGGCTATTGTGGTGGGGCCTTGAATGAGTCATGCTGCGCCATAAGCTCCTTCTCAACCTCTTCGTCTCTCGGAGCCTCATGCTCATCATTTGGAGCACTGTGTTGATGTATGTAGCTAAGATTCAGATAGTCACACTCGTTAAAGTTAACATCCAGGTCTGAATTATGCAAAGACTCGTACCCGCATAATGTCTCCCATCTGTAATCTCATCCTCATGTATCAAACTCCTTGCTATCTGAATGTAATAGTACTTCATCGCGAGTAGTGTAGCAACACCCACTGTTTCCATCCCGGAGAGAGGTTCACTACCCAGTGCAAGATCAACTCTCGCATCCTTAAAGAAATGAGTCAAAAGATAAGCAAAAGGGAGATGTCGAGTGACGATTGGATATGAAGTCATGACACCAATAAGGATATGCGGCAAGCTAATCGAAATGTGTCATATGAGCACCCCGAGTATAAGCATGTTATGTAACGGCCCCTATTTTCGTCTAGGGCACCGCCCGGCCTAATCCCATAATTAAGCCCAAATTCCAACACGTAGGACCTAATTATGTATTAGTCAGCCTGTACTACCTATTTTTCTCTATATTTAACAATTAAGCTATTTAGCGGAAGTCTTTACAAATTAAATGTGGAATTCTTAAATATTTTAGTGTAAGTAAATCTTATAATTATAAGTGTGGAAACCAGGAAATAACAATCACCATATATATATGTATATAACGGTGAACATATATATGACAAAGTGAAAGCCAAAAGTCGGGTGACTAACTCTCATCCCAACAAAACAACCCAATCAAAAGACGTATATAAAACATAATACAAAAATCTAACATACATGTACAACAGCTACGCGCTACGAGCTCAGAGGTAGGCGTCGATCTTCTCCTTGCCCGGTCTAGTGCTGCTTGACGGACCTACACCCACCGTCACAAACTAGACGGTGAGTATAGTGATATTTAAGTGATAACTGGGGAAATCTAATACTACATTTCCAATTTAAAGACAGATATTTAAATGCATAACATAGCGAGAAAAAAGGTCTTGAGAAAGTAATGCATATAAATATCACAAACTAACCGAATTAGATAGGTTGACACATACCGTTCTCACTCACACGAGTCCCGACACATGAGCTAAGTCGAGATGATCTACGTCCGGTCGGCGGTGAGAACTATTAACCAGCCTTTTTCCACTATCGTATGGAGATACTCTCTAACATACTTTGTAAATTTTGAATATATATATATGTATAACTTGCCGACAACCCCGTAGTTCAAGCTACGTGATGCCACCCAAGTAATAGTAGTGAGTGCCGGAAACCCCGAGGTCCAGTGACCCCGTGAATCCACCCATCTCTTGTGCAATGGACATTAGATAATCTCCAACTTTTGTTTCAAGGATTTTCATTTCTAAAGTTCTACGATATCAATAATAAGTTAGGCTACGAAGCCCCAAAGGAAATGAAATACAAAACTAATTACCACAGTAACCCTAGTGCATGCATTTCTAACATCAACTATAATATAATTCATAATCAAATATGGTACATTAGGAAAGGAGTCAATGAAATCATCACAAGGCATCATGCTATTACAACATTCAACTTGAATAGAGCAAGGAAAGCATGATGGTAGATTACTAACAGGAAGTCATCAAATTGAATGAAAAGAAAATTAATATGAATGAAATAAAGTATAGGGTTCCCACAGTTTCACTTACAAGTCACAGGATAGTTATGGCTATCCGGCCTTGCGACACTCCGACTAGCGCTCTCGAACTCCCGTAACCCCCTAAGTCCCTGAAATATTATTTCATATCATTCATTTACTTATTTACTTATTTTTTTGTTACATAAATATATTTTTATGTATATATTCATATATGTGTATATGTAGATATATACATATATGTGCATTTGAATATATATAAATGTATATGTATGTATACATATATATATACATATTATAATTTCTTTCATTATTTTATTTTATTTTTTTGTAGATATACATATGTATGTGTATGTATAAATATACATACATGTATATTTTATGTATACATATACATATATACATGTATGTATATACATTACATATATATATAGTATTAATTACTATTACTTTTTATTTTTATTTTATTATTTTATTATTTTATTATTTTATTTATTTTTTTAATTATTTTTGGGGCTGGACCGGGTCAGACCCGGTTTGACCGGGTTCCCCCTTCTCTTTCAAAGAGAGACGGCAACAAAGCACGTTCTCTCTCTCGCTTCTTCTTCTTCTTTTTTTTTTTTTTTTTTTTTTTTTTTTTTTTTTTACTTCCTTCCTTACTTTACTTCTTCAATCCACACAACAACAACTCCAACACCAACATCAACATCATAGCATCACAATCTACCATTAACACATTGATTTTTAAAAAAATCAACTTCATTCAACCTCACCAACACCACCATTAATGTCTACCACAACAATCAATCAACAAAAAGGAAAAACTCACCTTGCCAATGTCGTCGTCGCCTCGATCCACTCCGGTGACCCTCTCTCTCCGCCGGACTCTCCTCCTCTCTCTCCCTTTCTTCTTCTTTCCTTCTCCCTCTTCTTCCTTTGTGGCGGTGGTGGCGGTGGAGATTTTATTTGGTGTTTTGGGGTGAAATTACTATCTTACCCCTCCAACCCTATCCATTTCTATATACACTAATGCCCCTTATTGTCATTTCACAATTATTTTCTGATTTTTCTGATTTCTTTTAATGTATATATATTTATATTATATATTTATATAATATAAGTATATATATGTATGTATATTTCCAATTCAATTTAATAAATTTATAACTATAGGTTATGATTTAATGTGCATTAATTAAATACATTGTATTTTACTAAATTTAGACTTATCGCAAGTCTCGCTATTCGGTACCTCGACTTGCACGCAACTCGAGACGTGTCCCTGACCACGTCTCGACGCCGATAGCTGCACATATTGGCTTAGTCAGCCTACACACATACAAAACACTAGGAATACATCAATACAAATATAAAATTTACCTTGGTTACATGCCTCGGTAGGTGTGCGCATCTCATGCGGGCCCCACGTCACGGGTCGGTAATCATGATTAAGCAAGTTAATCAAGATTAGAAAATTTGGGCCGTGACAAATATTCCCAACAAAATGGAAATTTCGTCCTCGAAATTAGATTTAGCTCGAGGGACCTTACTAAAGAGCACACTGAAGGGTTGCACCATTTTTCCCATCCCTCTAACCTCACTCTTGTGGACTCGTTCCAACGTGAATAGGTGCTTCTAACTTTCTAACTGGTGGGCACACAACTAACCTAACTAGTATATGGTCGTTCCGTAAATTACGGACTCACACAGAATCCTTTCGGGGCAGATATCGGATTCATACAGAATACGCACACAGCTCGATATCTTGCTTGAATTTACGGACCCACTTAGAGTGATAAGATAGATACGGGATTTACATGGAGTTCGTGCACACAGCTCGATATCATTTTCCTTCAAACTGTAGACTCACCTAAAGTCAAAACATGTGACTCCGCTCAAACTCACACAAAACCCAGACTCACATAGAATCTATGCACACAGTTTACTCTGACTCACATAGAGTCTAGACTCATATAGAGTCCTGGCACACAACTCAATATCTATCATATTTCGAAGGGTGTATTCACACAAAATTCTTCACCACTACTCACATTGAGCACATTCTACTAACTGACTCACACAGAGTCTCCCTAAGTCTGACTCACCTAGTGCCACTGCTAATTCCTAACTCACCTAGAGTCACCATTTATAACTGACTCACCTAGAGTCTATTCTAACTCAGACTCACCTAGAGTTCACTCGGGTCGAATATAAACTACAGATCGAACACAATAAAATCACGCCAAGACGTAAAATAACTCTTACTCGCCATAGGTTGTCGCGTCTGCTCGGGATCCGGAGCTGCAACAACGTGGGCCTTCTCTCGCAAAGGCGATTGTGCGTTACCAAGTGGCATGCTCATCAATTGAGGACAATACGCAGCGATATGCCCTGGTTGCCTGCAATGGTAGCATAACCTTTGTCCTTCGCCACGTGGCCTACTCGTCAGTTGTGGACAGTATGCAGCAATGTGTCCCGACTGCCTGCAACGATAACATAGTCTATGCCCGTGCGACTCACTATCTCCACTCTGAAAATCTCGCGACTGCCGTCGTGATACTGGTGGTGCCAGAAGATCAAGTCTCTCTGGTGCTGGTAATGCTGTCCTAATCGGTGGTGGTGGTAAGGAACGTACTCCCCCTGAGCTCTGTACTGACGCGACATAAGACACTTGAGGTACCACCGATGTGAAGCGTGAAGTCACCCCCGATCCCTGGGAGCCTTTATCCCATGTCTTAGGTGCCTTGCCACTCTATCGCCTCCTCTCATACTCTGTTATCTGCTCAGACGACCAAGTCTGACCTGGAACTGCCCTGTCAGCTACTCTACTCAGATGGTAAGTCTCATGGGCAAGGGCGCGCTCGTAAATGTCACCAAGGATCCGGGCTCCCGTGCCGACTACATGCTCCCCAATATCAGCTCTTAAGCCAACCCCAAAGTAGTGCACATCCTCTAGGTCTTTCTCGACTAAGTCCCCCAAAGAATCGCGTCGCAGTAATCGTATCTGTCTCGATACTGCATGACTGTCACATCTGACCCCTGTCTCAAACTCATGAAGTCCCGCCTCAGTCTCATCCTAACTGCTGGCGGAAAGTACTGCTGGTAAAACTTGTCCTTGAATGTCTTCCATGATGTAAAGTCCCCATCCGTCGCTATCGTCGTGCGCCACCAAACATCAGCATCCCTCTGCAATGTATATGACGATAACTCGGGGCGTAGCCTATCCTCAATGCCCAATATCCTATGAAGCTTCTCCTGAGATAGCACCCATTTCTCGATCATCTGAAAGTCTCGAGTCCCGTCAAAATACTCTGGCTGAAGCCTGATGAAGTCCTTAATCAGCTTGATCCCCACTGCTGAATCCGATGATGTGGAGGTGCGAGTGGTTGTCGCCACTACTATATCTGTCGTCGGAATCGTGGCGGCTGGGAGAGCCTGTGCCACAGGAATCACAGTCGTAGTCGGAACAGTAGGTGTCTCGATTACGGGTGTGGCCGCAGGAATGGAGGCTGGTACCGCAAACGGAGTGGCGGCGGTCGTAGTCACTGGAATGGTGCCCTGTGGTATAGTGGGCTTTGTCGTCGGAGGCGTAATAACGGTACGTGTACTAGCGATCGCTTGTGTGCAAAGTGAGTGAGTCGCGCGATGACGTATGCCATGAAGTCCACCAACTGCTGCCCCTGAGCAGCCACTCGGTCAGACAGCCTCTGCTGGTCGTCCTCAGATGTAATAGGAGGCCGACTGCCGCTAGCATCTGAATCACCTGTATCACGTGCGTCCGTCATCGTGGTCTGCATGTCGATGGCGACTTCGCATCAGCCACTATGAAGTGTATCGCGTATATATATACATAATGAAATTAACACATATACTTTAAATCCCCAGCTCACCTTCTCTCGATTCCCAACAAAATAGTTCCTAGGCGATGATCATCTGGTTTCCACTTATAAGATTTATGTTTTATGCAAGTTCGTGTTTTTTCCTTATTTGTCCCTAAGGCTCTGAAGCCTAGGCTCTGATACCAACTGTAACGTTGCTATCACAATTTTAGACAAATCTATACTCTGTCCCTAAGGTTCTAATCCCTAGGCTCTGATACCAACTGTAACGGCCCCTATTTTCGTCTAGGGCACCGCCCGGCCTAATCCCATAATTAGGCCCAAATTCTAACACGTAGGACCTAATTATGTATTAGTCAGCCTGTACTACCTATTTTTCTCTATATTTAACAATTAAGTTATTTAGCGAAAGTCTTTACAAATTAAATGTGGAATTCTTAAATATTTTAGTGTAAGTAAATCTTATAATTATAAGTGTGGAAACCAGGAAATAACAATCACCATATATATATGTATATAACGGTGAACATATATATGACAAAGTGAAAGTCAAAAGTCGGGTGACTAACTCTCATCCCAACAAAACAACCCAATCAAAAGACGTATATAAAACATAATACAAAAATCTGACATACATGTACAACAGCTACGCGCTACGAGCTCAGAGGTAGGCGCCGATCTTCTCCTTGCCCGGTCTAGTCTGTCGTTGACGGACCTACACCCACCGTCACAAACTAGACGATGAGTATAGTGATATTTAAGTGATAGCTGGGAAATCTAATACTACATTTCCAATTTAAAGACAGATATTTAAATGCATAATATAGCGAGTAAAAAAGGTCTTGAGAAAGTAATGCATATAAATATCACAACTAACCGAATTAGATAGGTTGACACATACCGTTCTCACTCACACGAGTCCCGACACGAGCTAAGTCGAGATGATCTACGTCCGGTCGGCGGTGAGAACTATCAACCAGCCTTTTTCCACTATCGTATGGAGATACTCTCTAACATACTTTGTAAATTTTGAATATATATATGTATAACTTGCCGACAACCCCGTAGTTCAAGCTACGTGATGCCACCCAAGTAATAGTGGTGAGTCTTGGAAACCCCGAGGTCCAAGTGACCCCGTGAATCCACCCATCTCTTGTGCAATGGACACTAGATAATCTCCAACTTTTGTTTCAAGGATTTTCATTTCTAAAGTTCTACGATATCAATAATAAGTTAGGCTACGAAGCCCCAAAGGAAATGAAATACAAAACTAATTACCACAGTAACCCTAGTGCATGCATTTCTAACATCAACTATAATATAATTCATAATCAAATATGGTACATTAGGAAAGGAGTCAATGAAATCATCACAAGGCATCATGCTATTACAACATTCAACTTGAATAGAGCAAGGAAAGCATGAAGGTAGATTACTAACAAGAAGTCATCAAATTGACTGAAAAGAAAATTAATATGAATGAAATAAGGTATAGGGTTCCCACAGTTTCACTTACAAGTCACAGGATAGTTACAGCTATCCGGCCTCGCGACACTCCGACTAGCGCTCTCGAACTCCCGTAACCCCCTAAGTCCCTGAAATATTATTTCATATCATTCATTTACTTATTTACTTATTTTTTTGTTACATAAATATATTTTTATGTATATATTCATATATGTGTATATGTAGATATATACATATATGTGCATTTGTATATATATAAATGTATATGTATGTATACATATATATATACATATTATAATTTCTTTCATTATTTTATTTTATTTTTTTGTAGATATACATGTGTATGTGTATGTATAAATATACATACATGTATATTTTATGTATACATATACATATATACATGTATGTATATACATTACATATATATAGTGTTTATTACTATTACTTTTTATTTTTATTTATTTATTTATTTATTTTATTATTTTATTTATTTATTTATTTATTTTTTAAATATTTTTGGGGCTGGACCGGGTTAGACCCGGTCCAACCAGGTCTGACCCGGTTTGACCGGGTTCTTTCTTTCTCTTTCAAAAATGATCGTTTCTTCTTCCTTTTTTTTTTTTTTTTTTTTTTTTTTTTTTTTTTTTTCTTCGTTCCTTACTTTACTTCTTCAATCCACACAACAACAACTCCAACACAAACATCAACATCATAGCATCACAATCTACCATTAACACATTGATTTTTAAAAAAATCATCTTCATTCAACCTCGCCAACACCACCATTAATGTCTACCACAACAATCAATCAACAAAAAGGAAAAACTCACCTTGCCAATGTCGTCGTCGCCTCGATCCACTCCGGTGACCCTCTCTCTCCGCATGGGACTCTCCTCCTCTCTCTCCTTTCTTTCTTCTTCCTTCCTTCTTCCTCTTCTTCTTTGTGGCGGTGGTGGCGGTGGAGATTTTATTTGGTGTTTTGGGGTGAAATTACTATCTTACCCCTCCAACCCTATCCATTTCTATATACACTAATGCCCCTTATTGTCATTTCACAATTATTTTCGATTTTTTCGATTTCTTTTAATGTATATATATTTATATTATATATTTATATAATATAAGTATATATATGTATGTATATTTCCAATTCAATTTAATAAATTTATAACTATAGGTTATGATTTAATGTGCATTAATTTAATACATTGTATTTTACTAAATTTAGACTTATCGCAAGTCTCGCTATTCGGTACCCCGACTTGCACGCAACTCGAGACGTATCCCTGACCACGTCTCGACGCCGATAGCTGCACATATTGGCTTAGTCAGCCTACACACATACAAAACACTAGGAATACATCAATACAAACATAAAATTTACCTCGGTCACATGCCTCGGTAGGTGTGCGCATCTCATGCGGGCCCCACGTCACGGGTCGGTAATCATGATTAAGCAAGTTAATCAAGATTAGAAAATTTGGGCCGTGACATGTTAAGCTGAGAGACAGTTCTTGCTTCCACTCAGTAAAATTACCTTGTGCAGGACTTTGTGGAGAAGATGTGGTAGCAGCTTGAAGGTCGTGTGGGGTGTACCGATGGTATAAACTTCAAGTGTTGCCTCACGTCGCAAAGAGTTCAACACTACCGATTTCTCGAAAGGCCAAGAGTGGATTTTTTTCGTGTATAGTGACAATTAGATCAAGAACCGGTAGACCAAAAGCGTCATCAAGAGACTCCAAAGTGATTACTACCTGTCCCAACTTGTGACATGATAGTGTAATCATTGGTCGTTTTCATGTTGGAGTAGAATACTCAAACAAGAAACGGATAATATTTAGCCCTATGTCGATAAAAATGCGCCCATCCCATCGACTCCAATAGCCCGCGAACTAGAAAGCGCGCGTTGTCGAAGAATTCTAGGTCGACAAGGCTCGATTTGATGATGGTGGCATCTGTTAACTTAGCTCGAACCGGCTCAAGTATAGACGATGTGGATGCACCGTCATGATGTGCCCAAGTGCATCCCTCGTGATATGGAGAATCTAAAAGTACGATAGCCGAAGTATTGACCTAATTGCGCTATTTGACCGTGTACCTTGTTGAGTGCTCAAGAGATTCACAGTCCGGGATGATGAGGATGACTCTAGGACTGATGGGCGAGTGGTAGGACGCTAAGAAGTTAATCCGGAGGCCAATCATGATGATGCGCGTTGTTAAGAAATTTCGTCTAACACTTGGTATGCGCTTTGAAATTGAGGATTTTGGATAAAAAGGGACGGATCAAAAGAGTGACACTAAGTGAAAATGATGTTTCCTAGGCTTATAAGGCAAGAATCAAGGCAAGAGAGGGCCAGAAATCGAGTTTGTGGAGATTGGGTTTTGGGGTGGAGGAGACCGTGAGATGTGGAGAGGTTCTGGAAGAGAGAGAAAGTGAAACTGGTATGTTTAAAAAAATAGATTCACGAATTGCCCATCGCATTGGTTAATTTATCTAGCGTGCTGGGTGTGTTGGGTTCAGTATCTGAACTGGTACATTGTACAGCACGTTGGACTGAGCTTGAACTGATTTTCTGAAAACCAGTTTTTGCTTGGAAGGACTCCTCACACACGACATATATCCCATAAATACCTCGAGATCCGTGTCAAATAATATAGATAATACCTAGGACACTCCCTAAAGTTCAGACTCACTAATCATGCCTAATTCTTGCCTAATTTTCAAAAAATGGTCCCTAGGCAATAGTTTGGTAAAAATGTCTGCAAGTTGGTCTTCCATAGACACATGAATCAGTTTAACTTCCCTTTTTTGCTCACGATCACGAAGAAAATGATGTCTAATTTCAATGTGTTTCGTGTGCGAATGTAACACTGGATTCTTGGAAATATTGATTGCACTTGTATTATCACAAAAGATTTCGGCACAACCAACATGAATTTGATAATCCTTGAGTTTTTGCTTCATGTATAGTAATTGAGCACAACAACTTCCGGCTGCCACATGTTTGGCCACGGTAGTAGACAATGCGACCGATTTTGCTTCTCACTAAACCATAAAATCAATGAATTTCCTAACAAGTGACAAAATTCCGATGTATTTTTTCTGTCTACTGGGCTTCCCGCATAATCAGAATCAACAAATCTTCTAAGTTCAAAGTTAGGAACTTTGTTAAACCATAGTCCTAAGTCTTGTATGCCACTCAAATATCTAAATATACATTTGACACACTTTAAATGTGACTCTTTTGGCTCGAATTGAAACCTAACACATAGAAAAATGATAAACATGATATCCAATCTACTAGCGGTCAAGTAAAGTAGGTTTCTTATCATTCCTCGGTAAAGCTTAGGATTGATAGATTTTTCTAAAGGGTCCTTGTCCATTTTAACTGTTGAACTACTAGGAGTGTCACATGCCTTCAAATTTTCAAATATGAGTTTCTTAAGCATGCCCCTTACATACTTCACTTGATTGATAAAAATGTCATGCTTAGATTGTTTGATTTGCAAACCTAATAAATATGTTAGTTAACTCATCATGCTCATTTCGAACTCATGTGTCATCAAAGATGAAAATTTATCGCATAAATGCTTGTTTGATGACCCAAAAATGATATCATTCACATATATTTGAACAAGTAGCATATCATCATTTTTTACTAAAATGAACAAGGTAGGATCTAATGTTCCTTTATTAAACCTCTTGTTAAGAAGGAATGCACTTAAACTATCATACCATGCTCTAGGAGCTTGTCTAAGCCCATACAAAGCTTTTTAAAGGCAATAAACATGATTTGGACAATCATGGTCTTCGAAACTCGGTGGTTGTTCTACATATACCTCCTAATTGATAAAGCCATTTAAAAATGCACTTTTTACATCCATTTGATATAGAAGAAAACCATTGTAGCAAGCAACATTCGAATTGCTTCTATTCTTGATACCGGTGCAAAGGCTTCTTCATAGTCTATTCCTTCTTCTTGATTGTAGCCTCGTGCAACCAACCTAGCCTTGTTTCGCACTATCTCTCCCTTCTTATTCTTTTTATTCCTAAAGACCCATTTGGTTCCTATGATTATATAGTACTTAGGTCTAGAGACTAGGGTCCACACCTTGTTCCTTACAAAGTGCCATAACTCTTCTTACATAGCCATAACCCAAAACTCATCACCTAAGGCTTCATCTATTTTAGTGGGCTCGGATTGTGATACAAAAGCTATATGCCCTTCATCACGATTTAGTGAAGACCTAGTGGTTATGCACTTGCTTGGGTTGCCTATGATATGTTGAGATGAATGTTCTATAAGGAGTCTAGAGTTCTTAGGTATACTAGATTCGGGTTCCTCTCTAACTTCCTTTTTATGAGCATTGGATTCTTGAGATTTAACAACTTCATTTTCATCATTCAATCTCATTTATTCTAAGGTATATATCAACTTCACATGAGGATCCATCTCATCAAACTTAACATGAATGGACTCTTCTATGGTCTTAGATTGTCTTTTGAACACTCTATATGCTTTACTATGCATGGAATATCCTAAGAATGTACATACATTTGACTTTAGGTCAAATTTGTCCAAATGATCCTTATCATATAGGACATAACATGTGCAACCAAATACCTTAAAGTAACCTATGTTGGGCTTTCGGCCTTTCCATAGCTCATAAGGAGTCTTTTTCACTTGCTTTCGGACATTTACTCTATTTGTAACATAGCATGTCGTGTTAATTGCTTCAGCCCAAAAATGTTTAGCTATGTTGTACTCATTTAACATGGTCCTACACATCTCTTGGAGTGTCCTATTCTTTCTTTCAACAACTTCATTTTGTTGTGGCGTCCTAGGAGAGGAAAGTTGATTTGTGTACCCTTGTTTAGTGCAAAACTCCTTTAAATTCCTATTTACAAACTCACCACCTCCATCACTTCTAATGATAGTAACTTGTATCCCTTTTCATTCTCAACCAAAACACAAAAGTTAACAAACACATCATACACTTTATGCTTATGAGCTAGAAAATACACCCATGTATACCTAGTAAAATCATTAACAATGACAAAGCAATATGATTTACCCCCTACACTTTATGTTTGGGTGGGTCCGAACAAATTCATATGGATAAGTTCGAGTCACATCACTTGTTACTTTCGTCTTAAATGACGATTTCACTTGCTTACCAAGAATACAAGATTCACATTCCTTGTTTTTCTTAAAAGTACATTTGGGTAGGCCCTTAACAAGATCATACTTGGTCAATTTGGACAAGTTTTCCATGCAAGAATGTCTTAATCTACGGTGCCACAACCATGCATCACATTCACTTTGTGCACTCAAACATGAAACATTTTGCATATGCATCTCATCAAAGTTAATGGCATAAACATTTTTATCTCTATATGCAATAAATAGAGTTTCATGCTTCTCATTCCAAACAATGCATTTTGATAATTCAAACATGACATGAAATCCTTTGTCACACAATTGATTAATACTAAGCAAATTATGTTTCAAACCATCAACAAAATAAACATTAGAAATGAAAAGTGAATTGTTACCAACGGTTCCAAAGCCAGTAACCTTTCCTTTATTGATGTCTCAAAATGTGACCTTTCCACCATCATGTCACTTTAATTCAATGAATTGATGCGTATCTCCGGTCATGTGTCGTGAGAACCCACAATCCAAGTACCATGGGGTGCTCTTCCTCGCATCCTACACAATGGGAAATATACTAGATTTTAGTACCCAAACACCTTTGGGTCAAAGAAAGTTAGTGTCATAAATATTTTTAACTACTAATGCTAGTCTACCCATTTTGGCCTTTTGTAAAGCACATTTTCCAACCACATGAGACCTATTACATTTTGAGCATCTATGATCATCATCTAGCAATTTCTTATAACTTAACAAGTTGGCTCCATAGCATATGCCTCTTTTGATGAGTGCACGTCATTGTGCTTCCAACATCATATCAAACATCTCTCTACTATTGGTGAACTTACGCACCGTGCTAGTCAAGTCCTCTACTTCCTTGACTAAAGCATCTCTCTCCTTTAAGACTTTATTCAAGTCACTTTGGAGATCATTAATAGTCTCATTTTGTGACTCTATTTCACTAATTGCTATGGTCAAACTCTTTTTGAGTTGTTTAATCTTTTTGACCTCATTTTCTAACTCTTTCCTAATCTCATCAATACTAGGAACATCATCCAAATAATTAATATCATCAAAATTAAAATCGTTAGAATTTACCTCATTTTGAGCCATGAGACAAAATGTTGCTTCCTCACTCTTCGATTCGGATTCAGAACGTGATGAGGATGAATCATCCCAAGTCGCCTTGAAGCTCTTGTTTCCTTTCTTCTCTTCCAACACCTTTTTGGACTTGCATTCTGCCTTGATGTGGCCCGGTTTGCCACACCCGAAGCGTATGGTCTCACTTGACTTTCCTCCCTTGCTTCCACTCTTAAACTTCTTCTTATACTTGTCTCGCTTGTACATGGCCTTGTTGAGCTTTCTTGAAAGCATTGCTACTTCCTCCTTAAGATCATTGTCGTCACTAGATTTCTCATTTTCAATGATCTCCATCGATGCAACTGGGGAATTATTTGCCTTCAAAGTAATCTCTTTTCTTGAACTCTTTGTGCCCCTGCTCAATGCTTCCAATCTAGCCTGGTCCTTAAGTTCAAATTCATGGACCGTTAGCTCTCCACACAAGACATCAAATGTATAATCTCCAAGATTTTGCGCCGATTGGATAGCATACTTCTTTGCACCCCATTCCTTAGGTAAACCTCTAAGGAACTTGTACACCGAGTTCTCTTGATCATAACGTTTGCCTAGGTTTTTCATCTCATTCAAGAGCTTAGTGAAGCGAGTGATGACGGTAGCAATGTTTTCATCGGTGTCAGCTCGGAATGTTTCATAATGCTCCTCGAGAATTCTCAACTTCGTCTTCTTTACTTGAATAGTACCCTCATAATGTATTTCAAGTTTCTCTCATACTTCCTTAGCCGTATCAGATGCACTCACTTGATGGAACTCATTTTCACTAAATGCACAAAACAAAAGATTCATGGCTTGATCATTGAAAAGCTCAAGTCTTGTCTCGGGAGTGCAGTTTTTTTCGGCTTTGTTAAGTAGAGTGTAACCTTCAATGATAGACTCCCACATGTTTATACCTTGTGCTCGTACATAGAACTTCATTCTCACTTTCCAATGAGCATTATTGGTCCCATCAAAGTAGGGAGGCCTAGTAGATGAAATGCCTTCCCTAAGACGAGCGGAATCTAATGTTTGCATCCTTGCAAGTAAACACTTAAAAGTACGTTAGTAACACTTTGAGCAATAACCCGCTGTGATACTAATTGAAACCACACCCAAGAGGGAAGATGAATTGGGTGAATCGAGAGGTTATCGCCTTTTTAAAAATTTAAGCAAGAATAAATGAAAATGCAAACACCAACAATAAATATATATGCTATGCTCCGAAGAGGTGGTAGAAGAGATGGATATGAGACAAGATTTATAGTGTTTGATCCCAACAATCTACATCCACTACCTAACCTCCCCGGTTAGGATTTTCAAACCCCCCCACTTATATTATCAATAAGTGTTACAACCTAAGCATACAAGCCTATAATGCCTAAATACAAATTAGGGCTTCCCACCTAGTTTTCACTAGGGTTTTTGCCTAGTCTCAACTAGGTCTTCCCTTGACTTAGATCCTATTAAGTCTTACAATCAATATTACACAATCAAGTTGATGAATACAATGAAATGTATCTTACAAAGTAAAGTGGTAATAAGTCCAACAATTTACAAGCCACCTAGAGCCAAAACACTCCTATGCATGCAAGTATGAACACCAACTAATATGCAAATAAAATCAGCAAGTATATGCAATATTTAGTCAAGAAAACTGACAAGACGATATCGATGAAGTATATGTGGTTTCAAAAATATATGAACAAGTAGTATGTGAAAATCAAGATAAAGACCAAAAACTTGTTCAAATAATTCTTAGGCTTAAAGAGATCAAATATAAGTGTCAAACCCAAGACAAGTTGATCAAGAACACAACAAATGATTTCCAAACAAAAATACTAACCAAATGATATAGATTAAGCTTAAAAAATATAGAAAATCATGAAACCTTATAACCCAAGTATATACTCTGAAAAATCAGATTTGGAGCACTAGTTGTAGGCTTTAGAACATCAACTTCAAGTTCTAAATGCAAGCCCTCAAAAGATCCAAGTGAGTGTGTGAACAAGATTGACAAATTTTGGTGCAAACTTGGATTTTGGAGATTATGTGAGCAAGTACGGTGTATTTTGTGTTCTTGGTGGTTTTAGCACTTGGTCAAACCACCTATATGCCCATATGACCATTGCTAGTGATCCAAGGGTCCTAAATGATCCCCAAATTCAAATGGAAAGTTTAGATCAAAGCTACAAAAAAGCTGTCAGAATCCTGCATATCGTGCTGGGCAGAAATTAGAAAAATTTGACCGTTTTACTACACATGTAGCGCGCTGGCCAGAATGTCTGGTGGGTGCAAGGGCTGAAAATAATTAATTTGCTGGTTTTTCAAAATGACTTCCTAACACCTCTATGACTCTACTAAACCTTTGAAATTACTTTGTACATGTTTAGTAGGGTCTATAAAACATGTCTAGACATCCCAGTTGATTTCATAAACCCCGAAAATAAAAAATTTCAGTTTCATGAAAACATAGGGGCTTTACTACAAATATTTCTAATGTCAATCCAAAAGTCGTCTAAACACATACTGGTGCATTCAAAATCATTTGCAAGATTTAAAACATTTTAAAATCCCCGAAATTGAAAATCACAAAGTTCATGATATTAAGATCTTTAAAAACTGAAAATCATGAAACACATGATTCTACGCTCTTTAGCTTGTAAGAAGGTACCTATATACCTTATGTGGCTTATACAACTTGTAGTCTAGGCTTTCCGGTTCTTGTGTCCTTGTATATGCCGAATCTTGAATTTATCCAGCTTCATTTTGACGAGTAAACTTGAACTTGATGTTCTTAACAAGGTTTGATATTCTAAAATACTAAACAAACTTGTTAGAACTATTTCACGTTTTTTGTTGCCATTAAAATCTCGGGTGAAGTGTATATCAAAGACACTTGGTCCAACAAAACTGAGATAAGAGGAAAGATTGAGCTCACATTGGAGAGGCGAGGTGTGGTCGAAGGTGAGCTGTTGTTGTGTGTCGTTAAGTTGTTGCCGTTGTTGTAGGTTGTTGAGTTGTTGTTTGGTAGTTCGGTGATGGAGGTGGGGAAGTGGCTTGGAAGTTCAGACGAGGAAGGAGATGACCTAGGAGAGTCATCTCCCCTCCCAACTAAGCCAATCGAGGAAAAAAACATAATGCATTCTATTGGGGAAGATGATCCCCTGAACAGGGCCGGTTCGGCTCGATTGAGCCGAACACAGTTCAGTCTAGTTCAGGGATAAATGAAAAAAAATAGTTTTAAAAAAATCTAAAAAATTAATAGAAAATTTAGGTAAAATAGGAAAATTTTAGAAAAATTAAATTTTGATCAAATAAATGAGGATTTGTGAGTTTCAATGAAAATTGAAGTACTCGAGATTTTGGTGAAAGGTTATATCGGGGTTTTTACCTCGTAAAACATAAAATTGATATAATATACTCAATTGAAACTAATTTAATGATATATGGTATTAGGTACATTTAGGTGGTAATTTTGATTGTCGAGTGTTTATTGGAGCTAGACCGAGGTTTGGTTTTCAGGACGTGAAGTGCGGATTGAGGTATGTAGTATCCTAACTAAAATTCTTTTGAGCATTTACCTTTGGCAGTTGAATTTAGAGCTTTGTTTCTCTATTCCATTCTTGGTTGTGGTATTATATGGACGGTTGGCTAAGGATCTTGCCCCTGTGCCATTCATGTGCATGTCCATTACACCATAACATGTGTTGCCAGAGATCTCGGATGAGCGCTACCTGAGAGTCTCGTCGGGGCACATGTCGATGTGTCGTGGGGCTACGCTGGCCATCAAGCAGATTCAGAGACTAGCCTTGCTAGAGTACTACTTGGAGGCAGTACTCTATGGAAGAGTCCAAAGTATGGTGTAATCTGACCCTAGTGCGTTAGGAACACATTGTTAAGTCTCTCCTATTATTTAAACTATGCGATGAACACAGTTGCCTATTTATTTATTTCCGCATGTTTATTAAATAGTTTATTGAAATCTCAGTATTTACTTTACGTATTTGCTCACTGAATTTCTTTAGGAATACTCACTCTGGGCTCGCCATTTGCCTCTTGTGATGGCTTGAGTGCAGATCTGGGTACTGGTCGCAGCAAGGAGAAGTTAGTTGATTATTTGTGATTCTTTTGAGTACAGGAAGCTGGACTTGTACGTTTGTATATTTATACTTATCTATTTTTATACTCGGTTGGGAGTGAGAGTTATATATTTTGATATGTATAATGATACTTTGTAGCTTAGTTGAGATTTTATTACTGTTAATGATGATATATGAGTTTTCCACACTAAGTAAATGATGTTTTCAACTTAATTTATCAGGTTTGAGCTTTCCACTGTGATTTAAAGTTTTAAACAATATTTAGCAAATGGTTCGAGTTTAGTAATAATTTAGATTTATGAATTTATTATTGGGTTATTAATGATAATTGAGCGTGATAATTGCGTGTAGGACACAACTGGCGCTAGTAGGCCAGGTTGTGAGCCTGCATTGGCATCGTGGCAGCCATTTGGGGAGAATGGGTCGTTACATATTAAGCCCAATTTTATTCCGTGGAAGGTAACACCATACTTGGTATTTACTTGAAGAGGATTAAGTGTTTGTGTGACCGACAATAGCAAGTGTGCAACTTTAGTGTAGTAATAAGTGACTAGAGGTTGTCTTCTAGTCAGATATCAATCTCACAAGGACAAAGATTAGGTGAATTAAGGGAAATATTGGGTGAATTAAGGGCAATTAAGCCAAATAGATAAGTAACTTAAAATAGGGATTTTTTTTAAAATAATTAAAACTATGACTTAAACAAAACAAATTAGACCAAGGAAATCAATAATTATGTAAAAACTAGGGAATAACGTCCCACTAGCCTTGTAATCATGCAATGAATACATACAATTGTTGTTCTTGCATATAATTGAAATGACGAAATTCCTTTATAAGATGCAAAAATTAGACTTTTTGTGGCACCCCCTATCCTGATTAGAGCGATACCTAGCCTAAACCTTAATTAAGCCCAAGATACACTAACCAGACTTAATTAGAGCCAACAACCATCCTTTGAAACATGTTAAAACAACGTGTATAGGAAGTGGAATTAAAAAAACTTTTTCGATAAACGCAAGATATACCAGATATATAAACCTCGATTACGATACAAAATCCCATCCTTGTTATATTATACAATTTATACGAAATACTAAAAGTCTTGTTACACAACTCAAAAATATTTTCATAAATTAGAAAACAAATTGCTAAACTCCTAATCTTGCCTGTGACGCCCTCCCCCGACCTAGGGTCGGGTCGCCCGACCCAGACTGCTACTTGGACCCGATACCTGAACCATGCCCAAATAATAGTCTGGCATGCCTCTCAAAGAAACCTGCAGAATACACATTGGCTAAACAAAGGATAATAATTGTGGAATAAATATAAATAGATATCCTTAAGGCAATAAATTTAAGTCCACAAGAATATCTATGAAACAATAAATGGGTTCGTACCCAAGTGGATCAACTGAAGGTAAGTAGGTTTCAAACTACCCAAGACTTATTTTAATTACAACCCAAGTTTAATAGTTTCAAAATCGAATATAAATGATATATATCATCCTAAGGCTCACATCAAGTGAAGACTTCAAGCTTGTTTCTACCTTCTCTCAATTCTAGCGCACTCGTTGATGGACCTGTATTGTAAGTGGAGTGAGCTAAAAGAACCAACAGAGCCCAATAAGAGAAGAACCACGCTCAAATATCAAATATGCAAGTAATACCTATAAAGCAAAATAAATCTAGCATGCATTTGAAATCATGACAAGTGTTGACAATTTGTAGTAGGGTAGCAATTCCATAAAGAGTAAGTGTTTCATTTTTCGTAATGTATTTCGAATACTGATAAATAATTCAAGAGTTGTGAAGCATAAATAATCAAGTTTAGCAATGCAAAGGGATTACAAGAGAGATGCATATGAAGTAATAAATATAAATACAAGTCCATAATTTCAATTTGCCATTGCCTCCCCTTGTTGACCAATAATAAAAAATATAATAAATATGTGTGGGTGACTTGATTCCATCGTGTGTCCATGACTCCTTAAGAGGCCCGGGTGACTTAGTTCCATCGTGCATCCACAACTCCCCAAGAGGCCCTTGCATTGGGTGACTTGGTTCCACCATTAGCTATGGCTCCCCAAGAGGCCCTTAAACATGTAAGGTGACTTGGTTCCACTATGTTTATAGCTCCCCAAGAGGCCTTACATGAAGTCAAACAAGGTAGGCAACAACCCTATCCCAAGTCCTTTAAATTAAAATCGTGATTCTAAATATACTAGTAGCAAGCCACATTTGATAGATGAGCGGTGCTCCCCACTTACCTGTACTCGTCGCGAATCCTAATATCGATCATCTCGTATTTGGGCTCGATGTGAACAGTCTCGCGAATCTAAACAATTCAAAAGAATAATTACTTTGTGTATCTACAACCATACAAGTTTAACACATATTGTCTAGATCTTAGGAATCCATCTTATTTTATAGCTAACTTCACTTAAAGTCATTCACGACTCTAAAGTCGACTATTAGATCCGAAATTGTTGATTCGAGTAAAATAATTATTTGGTGACACAAAACAAGGAAAATCTGCTCAAACTTGGTTTTTCCAACATAAATCGGAGACGTTCGATTAATTATAATTAAAAAATTCAAATCACCATACAAGAGTTAATTTAGACTTTAAATTTCCAAATGACAATATTCAGTCAAAGTCCACAAATTTATCAAATAAGTTTATTTCCCAAAGAAAAGATTCAAAGTCCCTTTTTAAATCTCGACTCAACCTTAAATGTCAAATCCATATCAATAAACTTCAACCGCATTCAATTTGCTAAAATCATGGAAAAACCCTTTCATGCACCGTCAAACCTTGGAAAACAATATTGATTCATCCATAATACTCATTATCATAAAGCTTAAAAATTTGTGTAACCCATTCAAGACTAGATCTAAGAAAAACTGAACAAATTTTGCAAATCATCAACTCTCATTGCCAATACCAACACTAAGACAATAAATTTAGAGAGTATTAGAGTCTCACCATGCCTTCAATAGAGTCTTTGACTCCAAATCATTTCCAAAATCTCATTCTAACATAGATCAAATCTTTCCTTTCTTCTTTTCTTTTCTATTTTCCTCGCGTACTTGCTGCTGTCGATGCCATCGCCCTTTGGTCTCCAAATCTTCAATAAATAATAAAGAAATAATGGAGGAAAGTGAGGTTGTACCTCTTTTGAGCTTGAACTCTCCTTTTGCTCTCCTCCTCTCCACATGCGTGTTTAACAAAATTGCAGCTAGGGTTTTCTTTGATTTGCTTAAATAGCATTAAGGTTAAGGATTAGGGTTATGATTATTTACAACTTTTCTAAAATGCCCTTTTGGGTCCTAAGCTCTATTAGGCTTTATTATTTAAAATAAAACTTTACTTACTCTCTAACTCATATTTAATTTGATAAGTTTAGAATTGTATTTCCACATCAAACACCTAACATATTTTATCATGAAATTACCAAAATACCCATAGGTTGGGTCGTGGAGAATTTGGGTCGTTACAATATCCCAATTTTAAGAACTTTCGTCCTCGAAAGTAAAAGCAAAGTACAACGTAGTTTGGTGTCTGTCCATAACGATTTTTTTTGGACTCATTGTTTAATTGAGGCCATCTTCACTTGCATGCTCTGCCTATTTCCCCACGTGAAATAAAGTGTTACTCCTGACTTTAATATATCTCATTTTTTTATTTTCATATTGCAAACTAAAATTCATAAAGCCCACCTCATGTAGGTCATCAATAAAGCTTTTATACTTAGCTACATGCCAGTTCCTCATATTGTCTCGCATTTATGGGGTATTCCTTTGTAAGCTCCACCGAAGCCGTAATGTCCATTCGAGTCATTCACACAACAAAGAACAATACTGAGATATGATATGGTGCCTATCTGTGTCGAAAAGAAGTTTCTCTGCCTATCTGGCAATACAAACATACCACCACCTGGTAGTAGGAAAAACAAGGATAGCCATCCATCATATCAAGAATACTAGCACACCATTTCAGTCACCGTCTCCTTTACATATATCAATGTGTGACTTACATGTCATTGCGACTTATCTGTGGAGGCTACAAATGAACAGATTTAGCATTCTTTTCAGTGATATGCATTAACATCACTGTCCATTGTACATTTATTGACATTCATTCTTGTAGGTTCATAATTCAAGTCAACTCTTTACTGATGGTCTGCTTTGCAACCCTTCTCTCACGTTTGACTATCAACTTATGCAATAAACTTCCACCCTCATAATCCTGAGGAATATTTGAAACCACCGCCAACCCCTAAGCGGAATTCAACACTCGTCCATATGCGATATATCATGTCATCATCTTTGTTTCAGACTACGGTGTCATATCACAATCACTCAATTTCTAAGAGACTTTTCGCATCGTGTCCACGTACCGTTTGACTTTCACAATTTTTGAGCGAGCGTTTTAAATTCTCTTAGTTTAGTTAGGTTCACCTTTAGTACACAAATACTTTTTGTCACCGTTTCGAACTAACTCTTAGCTCTTATGGATTATTTAAAGTTTTTCACTCATAGAGAAACATGGTTCTTTAACGTCTTATTTTTTGTAAAAAAAATTTGGCATCCATGTCTTTCTTCGAGATTATCCAGCCTATATCCCTGATATGATTATTAAGGTCTCGTAACTCACTACGACTCAATTATTTTCAAGTTCATAACTTAACCTTACATACGTGTGTTACTATTATCGCACTTCATATACGTTTTGTTGGATACTCCAACAATAGAGTACAGATTGGTATACGTGGAATTCACATAGGTTTATCTTGCACGACTTGGTATTAAACCTTTGATTTAAGGTACTCAAATTCATGTTTGCACTTGCTTCAAAAATTTTCTTGCACTGTTTAGCTTATATTTTTCTTGCTTACACTTAGCATGGAGCTATTCATAATATTCTCCCTTTTTCTCTAAAATTAAGTGATTCTTCAAAGTAAGAATATTGGACTGATTCCTCACAAAATAATTCTAAGAGAACTTATCTGTGGAATTCTTTTTCAAACTTTACTCTTATCGGCATAATTCTCAAGTTTAACTCACCAATACCAATGTTTACGGTCTCAATTTTTTTAGTAATTATTATTACTATATATTGCCAAAATCATTTACCCAATGATCTTACTTTCAATGTAGATTAAACTCATGGTCATGATTCATCACATCTTCCCATACTTAGGCAAACCTTTATGCTATATAAGTTTCTCATACTTTTGTTTCTAGTTAAGGTGTCGGCCTTAAATGTTCGTACATTATCACCTCGTGTTGATATCTTCAACAATTGATCATTTACAAACCTATTGCTTACCCATCTGGGTTATATTTCAAGTTATCTTACACCATCACATTAAGTCTGTCACTTTTAGACTTATTCTAGGCTCTTTGGCTTCCAAGTGTAAATCACACATTTTGTTTAACAATTATTAAAGGTGTGAAGTTTTAGAAAATTTCTTCTCTACTCATATATTCATGTTTTATTACTAGTTTAGGGTATTTCCTCATCATCTCTAATTATTGTTTCGTGCATATTACATAATATCCACTTTATTGGGGGTCGATCCTAGCCTAGGATCCCCAATTTATTTGCTAATGTATGGGTCCGATCTTTTATCCTTTCTTCAACCATCAAGTTTGGTAGTCCATGCCTTTAATGAAATGCTTTATTTTATCATGGGATTCCAAGTTACTTCCCATAAAATCAACATGATTTCTCGTAACATCACTATTTCGATTGAAAATCTTAACTACTTGAACAAGGTACCCTTTGTAATTTCTATGGCTATGAAAAGCTATTGTAGTATGTATTTTCTATCTAGAGTTTGCAATTCTTCTCATCACCAAATTACTCTTTCATTTTTCCTCATGGGTCGATCCTACTTTAGGATCCCCAATTTTAAGAATCAAGTCATTGTTTACTTAGGTTATGTGACAATCGTTTCCTTCGTTGACTCATCAACATCATCTTTCCTTCAACTGTCCCCTATCAATCAGGTTAGGTTTTACTTTGACTCAAGAGTTGTTAGTTCATATGTTCAATCAATCAGAAATATTATTTTTCGTTGGGATATCCCCAATTTTATTGATTCAACTCACTTCTAGTTTTGTTAGGAAAAAATATATTTACGTCAGTTGCCTTGAATTTTTTTGTATTTTAACCATTAGCCCGGTTCTTTTCATCATTTACACATTCCTACATAGCTATACGATCCTCACGCGTGGCATTCTAGCCCATATTGGACTTTTGACTTGAATCCCCAATTTTAGTAACTCACATATCCTTGAGTTTACTAATATTCACTAGATTTTCTCATTAAGTTTTTTTTTCGAGGCATTCATTATCTCGTACATCATGTACTTATGTTTCGGTTTAAGTGTCGATTCTAATTTTGAGGCAATCATATTAATAAATTTCAACCACATTCAATTTGCTAAAATTATCGATTCTAATTTTAAGTGTCGATTTTCGAGTCGTGAATGACCTTTAGTGAAGTCAGCTATAAAATAGGGTGAATTTCTAAGGTCTAGACAATTTATGTTAAACTTGTATGGTTGTAGATATATAAAGTAATTATTCTTTCGAATTGTCTAGATTCGCGAGATGGTTCACATCGAGCCCAAACGCGAGAGGATCGAGATTAGGATTCGTGACAAGTACAGGTAAGTGGGGGAGCACCGCTCATCTATCAAATGTGGCTTGCTACTAGTATATTTAGAATCATGATTTTAATTTAAAGAACTTGGGATGAGGTTGTTGCCTACCTTGTTTGACTTCATGTAAGGCCTCTTGGGGAGCCATAGACATGGTGGAACCAAGTCATCTTACATGCTTAAGGGCCTCTTGGGGAGCCATAGCTAATGGTAGAACTAAGTCACCCAATGCAAGGGCCTCTTGGGGAGTTGTGGATGCATGATGGAACCAAGTCACCCGAGCCTCTTGAGGAGCTGTGGACATACGGTGGAATCAAGTCACCCACACATATTTATTATATTTTTGATTATTGGTCAACAAGGGGAGGCAATGGCAAATTGAAACCATGGACTTGCATTTATATTTATTACTTCATATGTATCTCTCTTGTAACCCCTTTGCATTGCTAAACTTGATTATTTATGTTTTAGAACTCTTGAATTATTTATTAGTATTCGAAATACTTTATGGAACATGAAATGTTTACTCTTTATAGAATTGCTACCTTAATACAAATTGCTAACACTTGTTATAATTTCAAATGCATGCTAGATTTATTTTGCTTTATAGGTATTACTTGCATATTTGATATTTGAGCGTGGTTCTTCTTTTATGGGGCTCCGTTGATTCTTTTAGCTCACCCCACTTACAATATAGGTCTATCAATGAATGCACTAGAATTGAGACAAGGGAGAAACAAGCTTGAAGTCTTCACTTGATGTGAGCCTTGGGTTGATATATATCATGTATATTTAATTTTGAAACTATTAAACTTGAGTTGTAATTAAAATAAGTCTTTGGGTAGTTTGAAATCTACTTACCTTTAGTTGATCCACTTGGGAGTTTTAATAGTTTAACTCAATATGAACCCATTTATAGTTTCATAGATATTCTTGTGAACTTAAATTTATTAGTTTAAGGATTTCTATTTATATTTATTCCGCAATTATTATCCTTTGTTTGGCCAATGTGTATTTCGCAGGTTTGTTTGAGAGGCGTGCCAAACTGTTAATTGGGTCTGGTTCAGGTATCGGGTCCAAGTAGCTGTTTGGGTTGGCTGACCCGACCTAGGTCAGGGGAGAGTCGTCACATTGCCTTTATTTTCCATTCCACCATGCTAGTCGAAATACCTGAGATTGTTGAAAAGGGGGTAAGCATTTAACAAGCTCAGTAAAGTGGTGTTCACTTACCCATCATTTGTCTACATAATAATTAAGGAATATGCAATACCGATATGAACCAATCATAGCTAATAGGGTATTGAACATCATATAAATGAATACATAAATAGATAAAAGTCATTCAGTGTACTGCACATGTACTGTGGCCGTCATTTTTCTTTAAATAATTTCAGAGAAAATCAGAGTTGATAACTCTATTCCATACTCGTATACCACCTTTAAAACCTTCACAACGATCACTTGTGTAGCTTCTCTAGGTGTATCCAAGTGTAGTCATATTTCAAAACTCTAAATGATAGTGAATGGATAGGTGCAATAACCCGAAAAATATTTTATGACTATGTGACGATGTGTATCACCTATTTATACTTGTATTTGTGTGAAAGGACAATGACAACAATTTACGAGTAGGGTTCGCCTCGGAAAACATGTCGAACGGTGGTCAGGCGGACGAAATACGGGTACATGGGTCTGAGAAAAGATTTTCATGGACAACCAGAAAATAAAATACAATAATTAATTAATATGGAAATATGATCGGGTCATTAGTGTTTTCATTCGCGTGCGACGGTGTGAGTTGTGGTACATGTTGGGCATAGAAATACCCGAGATAGGCCAATTATTTAGTTAAATGAGAACTAAATTGGTGCAAGACATTGCCTCGAGTTTCATGTCAATTGGCGGTTGTAGAGGTTAAGATTGGGTCTAAATTGATGCTAGATTGGTTAAGTATAGTAATATAATTGGTTCACAAGAGTTTAGTATGTCATTGACAAAGTTATGATTTTTGAATTTTTTCTATGACAAAGACCAGCGTTATGGATGTTTTATGAAGATAGACTATTTTGCCAAAAGTTTGGCTCAATTTGGTGAAAAATCAGATCAAAAACAGGCACCGGAAACCAAAACATGTCAAAATAGGGATTTAAGTGAATTAATATTTTTTTTAAAAATTAAGCTGCTGACAAGCAGCTGAGGGTTTATATATATAAACAAAAGAATCGATGGTTTTCATCAGCATAGAACGATTGAAATGTTGGTTTTCATCAACTCGATTCTTCTCATACGGAGCTCCCGATGTTCGATTTTCATTCGGTTTCTCTTTGCAAAACAGTAGAGCATCGCGGGACGGTCAGTTTGAGCTAAGTTGTCGCGATGGAAATGAGGTATTTGGCCCAAAATCTGGTAAAATATTAATTCAGGTGTTTTTCTGCAATTCAATTAGAAATCTCGTGATATTTCGATTTCTTTCACGGGGTTTTCATAGGAATTAGTATCAACTGTTGTGAATTTATGTATTGAGTTGAATTGTGTCAATTTGCGATAAATTCCACCAGCGTGGGATTGGGTTTTTGTGATTTGAAAATATGCAACTTAGTTAATAACAGTTTTGAAGACGTTTTTGTAGTTGATATTGATTTATATTGGGATTTTGGATGAATTGAATATTGGTTTCAATTTAAATTGACTCCACAGGCTGTAAAAATAATTAAAAGTTGGTATTTAATAATTTCGTGGTATTTGTTGACATGATTTGAGGATTTCACTGTGAAAATGTTGATTTGAAGAAGTTTTAATAGTTTAAAATAAATAAAGTTGTCTTGTCAATAGGCCATATTAGAAAATTCATAACTTCTTCACCTGTAACCTGATTTGAAAGTTCTTAGAGTCTATGGAAAGTATGAAATGTGTACTACAATTTTCTTTTTGATTAGTATGACAAATATTGAGGTTTTCAAGGTTAAAAAGTTACCCCATGTTAGCTAGTTGAAGTTGTTATAAATAATTATTTTTGGAACTGGCTCTCGAGCGTACTTTGATTGCAGTTTTCACAAGGTTTCGTGATTTAGTTTCACTTGAAGTTTGACCCATTATATAATTAGATATGCAAGGAACCTATTAGAACCAATTTAAAGGTGATTTGATGCTCTGGTAACCCCGAAAAGTGTGTTTAAAGTTGGATGGTTGTAATTAAAACAGTGCTTAGTGGACTCGTAACGAGCGTCGATAATTGATTTGTGGGACGTGTGATAGCCACGAGTACGGAGTTTCGCGTTGTACTATGAGTAAAACCAGTGAAACTTTAATATTATTTCATTTGTACAATTACTTGGATGTTATCTTTTTTGAGCAATATTTCTTGATGGAATATGATTTCTTGAATTCCGTTTGTGATATCTATCTTTGGTGGATTGTTGGCTTGATTTTTCTTGGATTCTGAATGAGTGGTCCTTTGGGTCTAAGTGGGAAATATGGTGGTCACGGTCTATACCGTGAGTACACAGATTCTGGACGTGTTTAAACTTGCAGTTTGGGGTTGTGGTGATTGTGTGTCAGTAACCGTATGTTAATTATGTGTGAGCTGAGGTTGTGTTCTTTACTCTAAGCTGTTTTGATTGTGTGGGTCCAAAATTAGTCTCGAAAGCCAGGTTTTTTACTAGTTGTGGCAATCTGATGGACTTAGAACACTTAGATGTTTTTTGCTTTGTGCTCTTGACTCTCATTTATCGTTGATTCTCAGTATTTCATTATCATGCTGACTTTTATTGTCTTTGTGATATCTATGCATGATACTTGATTAGCCGTTATTTGAATTTTGAAATGATATTGCATATCCATTAGGTTATTACTGTTCTACTTCCGTACCCACCGTCCTTTTTATGATGATGGGTGTAGACTCATCATATCGCAAGAAAGGCAAGGGACCAGCGATAGGCGACTGAGGTGAAGGATTACTAGGTGATTAAAGTTCGCCTATTGGGTAGGTCCTATGTATTATATATATATGTTTTGAAAACATTAGGATATGGGTATGAGAGATCTTGAGCATGTATACTATGATGTAATCCTCTCACTTGATGTTGGTATACATATACGGGGTTTCCACATTTTAAGTTATCCTAACTGGTGTCTTAGAGTTATTGTTATTAGTTTGAGAATTGAAATTTGCTTCTTCCATGATCTGATGACTCACTAATAATAAATAACTCAACTTAATTAACTTAATAGAAGGTAAGGGTAGGAAAGACTGACTAGGTTTGCGTGGATTGCTGAGTGGGGACTCGGGGTTTAAGTAAGTCTAGGCCTGGCAAAGTCCAATTCAAGGTTGTGGAATTGGGGCCGTTACACAGGGTATCATAGTTAGAGCTGGAATTGAATTCTAGTTACCATTTTAATAAAGATTAATACTTATCCACTGCTCTTTGAGATTGATACTTATCCACCGCTCTCATGTTAACCATTGAAGCTTGGTACTTATCTGCCAACTTCAATGTATTCCTTGGAGACTGGTACTCATTTGCCAACTCCGTTATATTCACGTTATTAACGCTCCTTCCATTACACTTACATTCTGTTATTTAAAATAAAACATTTAAATCATTAAGTCTCATTACTGTGCCCCAATCCCAGTCCATAAGATAAATGAACTAAATATACTAAAATAAGTAACATAAAAACAACAACATAGCCTCAATCCCAAATTAATTGGGGTCGGCTACATGGATCAAACTCTTCCATTATGCAAAAAATGAAACCTACTTACATTTGTTACAGTTTCATAACTCTTTACTTACCTTTTTCTCTTCCTACGAGTGTTCATTGTATAAATCTACACAAATTGCATAAAAAATATATTAATTTAGGACTTATCTTGGTCTAAGTTCCTTCTTAGTACCTTAACTCAAGCCTTGTCTAAATCTCATAAATTTTCTTGACTTTTCTTTATTATTTATAACGTTTCAGGAGTCATGGCTAGTTGCACCGCAATCAGCTAATTCGATTTGTAATCGCAATCGCAACAACCGCAACCCTAACGATTCTGACTATGAACAAGACTGTAAGAAAAACAGGCTTCGACTCCCCGTATCACACCGCCACCATTATTATCCTAATGGACCTTCAAAACCATCAGAGAGTATCCATAAACGAGCCTCTACCCTTGAATACAAATCTTTTACAAATAATGATCAATTTATGTAAATTCAATTTATTTTCATTAAGTTCCATCAAAAACTCACTCCTAAACACGACTATTATAACTCATGAATTAAACACTACAATTGATTCTATATATTAGTTCAACCTCCCTTCATGCCTAAAAAACCCATAAATCCAACAACCCTGTTAATTTCTACCCTTACATTAAAGAACATGAATTAAGTTTTCATGAAAACAGAACAACAGAGACATCATCCCATTTTTTCTTACTAATTTCTCATTATAAATGGTTCATTAGAGCCCAACATAAGCCCCTATACATCTAACTAGAAAACTTTAAACTTAGAGAGAAATTTGATAAAGAAAGAGAAGAAATACTCACCAAAACTTGGTGTGGCTGGTTTTAATCCTCCCAAGGCTTCAAAGCTTGAGAATTTTAATCAAACTCATAGTCCCCTAGGTCAGTTAGATCATAAATTGGTGTTTCAGTTAGACAATAAATCGGTGTTTACTTAACTCCATTAACAAACATTAAGCTCCCTTTTATTTTCTTCTCTCACGTTATGTTCGATCAATTGCTTCTCTTCCATTTTTTTTCTCATTGCGGCTTCTGTTCATCAAGCACCTCGACCAACTTCTCTTCAATTGCTTCAAAACCAAGCCCAACTAGATATATAGAAATCCATGGGCCCGAAGAGTGTTGGGCCACACACGCATTGGCTGGTATACAAATGAGGTTGGAGCCCATCTTGCACAAAACCAATTAGCTTGTGGTAGGGTTCAATTCACACCATTTATATACCATACCAACTCTTATTATATTTTTGATGTGCGATTATATACTTCAACACTCCCCTCAAGTGCAACTAGGCTTGGATTAGTTGTCACTTGCCAAACACGTACCTACTTTTTTAGAGGTCTGGACAAACATACCTATGCCTACTCTTATAGGCTTCTAGGTTCATAAATAAGTCTAGACTCTACTGCTAGCCCAACCACGTCATCAAATACGAGGCCAGGGTCAATCTGTTCTGATACCATATAGAAATCTATAGGCTCGGAGAGTGTTGAGCTACACACGCATAGGTGGGTATACAAATGGGGTTGGAGCCCATCTTGAACAAGCTACTTCTTTTAAAACATGAATAGGTGGATTTCTATATGGTATAAGAGGAAGGTTCAATCTTTGGGTTTAAAGATTAGTTGTTCAAAATGAGGAAGAAGAAAAAAAAAGTGAGGTTGCATATGTTGAAAAAAAATGCAACTAGTTGAGGTGTGAATTTTTTTTGTTTGAATTACATGAGTTGTGTTTCCATTGTTGAAGTTCTTTTAGAGCTGCAACAATGTAAGGAGGCTGTTCTTCGTGATTATGGAGCGTGTGCATGCTTCATTGGGATCAAAAGTGTTGCATAGGTCAATTGGTTGATTGAGATTTTTTTTTCAATTTGGGTGCAAATATTAAGAATGTTCAACATTAATTTTTTTACATCGTTTGTATAAAATGATTTAAGAAAAAAATTGATTTGATTGACACATTATTAAAGTGAAAAAAAGTAGCCGATGTTATGGCCAATCTAATGAAAAATATTAATTAGTTGGCTCATGAATGATTTCGTAAATTGAAGAGGTGCAAAAATCGTGTCAAAAGGATTTATGCAATGATTGAACCCAATTAATGATTTGCTTGAAGAAGATGTTTGCTCAAGGTGGAGTGCGTGCATGTGCGCGCAAGTGTGTGTAGGTCAACCACGTTGAAGAGTGGGTGTTTGTTTGAGATCAAAATTGATCGAATGAGTGGTTATGACCGTAATAATCGGTTGATTGAGTATGTGACCAGAAGAACTGGTCGATTGAGTGAATGTTTGACCAAGGAATTGGTTGATTGAGTGAGTGTGTGTTGTGGAGTGACATTGGATGGTAGCATAACATAAGTCTTCTTTTGGATATGTTATCTTCACTTGTGGTTGTTAAACCATAAAATGATTGAGTAGGTGGTTCGTTGCTACTCTCGGTGGCTACGACGATTGAATTGTTAAAGATGTATGGACCGAAAGTTAATCCCACATCGATTAAATACAACTTCATAAAGAAGTATATAATTGATTAACTCCTCCCAACTAGCGCCGATGCCTTTTGAGTTAAAACCCTGCACCTAAAGTTGAAAAGATGGTTAAGTTGGAGACAATTCGGTGCTAGTAAAGGAGATCCACAGGCTCGCGCACGAGTGTGCGACGCGTCATGAGAATTTGACAAGATATTTGCCACCTAACCCCATGCATGCCACATCATGGTCTCACATGCATACTTAATGATAATGGAGATGTTTGTGACATCACCACCTCTCCACCGTATTAACTATACTATAGGTTTTATTTTTTTATATATATTTATATATAATGTTGGACCAAGTATCTTTGTTATACACTCCACCTGGGATTTTGATGGCAATAAATAAACTAGAATAGTTCTAACAAGTTTGTCTAGTCTTTTAGAATATCAAACCTTGTTAGGAACATCAAGTTCAAAAAGAAAGTAGAGTTATGCACAAGTTCAAGTCAATCGTCAAAATGAAGCTGGATAAGTTCAAGACTCGGCTCATATAAGGACACAAGGACCAAAAAGCTTATACTATTAATTGTACAACTTGTATAAGGTATATAAGTCCAGTCTTAGAAGCCAAAGGGTTTAGAATCATGCATTTCATGTTTTTCGTTCATTAAAGAACTTAAAATCATGAATTTTGTGATTTTCAATTTCGTGAGTTTTAAAATGATTTAAAACATGCAAACGAGTTTTATAGCATATTTGAGGTGTACAAACTATCGAAATTGTTTTTGAGTGCACCGACATGTGTTTAGATAGCTTTTGGATTGGCATTAAATATATTTATAGAAAAGCTCATATGTTTTTCATGAAACCGAAATAATTGATTTTCGGTGTTTATGAAATCATCGGGATGTTTAGACATGTGTTATGGATATTACTAAACTTGTATAAAGTGATTTTAGAGGTTAATTAGAGTCGTAGGGTTGTTAGGGGGTCATTTTATAAAACCAGAAATTTAATTAATTTCAGGGCCCTTCAACCAAGCGCGCTAGGTATTCTGGGCAGTGCACTGGCTAGTCTACCTAGCGCGCTCTGCAATAAGTTGGTAATTTTTTTTAAAATTTCTGTGCATTGTGCAGTAATCGGATAGATTTTTAAAAGTTTTAATCTACACCTTTAATTTGAATTTGAGGATAATTTTGGGCCCTTGGATCATTTGTAACGATCATAGGGCAACAAAAAAGGTTTGACCAAGCACTAAAACAACTAAGAACACAAAACACATAACTCTTGCTCACATATTCTCCAAAATCTAAGTTTGTACTAAAATTTGTCAACTTTGTAGACACAACCACTTGAAACTTTTGAGGGCTTGTGTTTAGATCTTGAAGTCGTTGTTCTAAAGCTTACAACTTGCACCTCAAATATGATTTTTTAGAAAATATACTTGGGGTTGTAAGGTTTCTTGATTTCCTATACTTTTTAAGCTTAATTTATACTTTTTGACTAGTGTATTGTTTGAAAATTATTTGTTATGTTCTTGAGCATGCTTGTCTTAGGTTTTGCACTTAAACTTGTTTTTTTTTAAGTCTATGACACATTTGAAAAAGTTGTTGCTCTTAATCTTGATTTTTGAAAAAACCACTTGTTGATTTGATTTGAAACCGTGCACTTTTTGATCAATATTATCTTGTCGGTTTCTTGACTAAGTGTTACGCAAATATTTCTATTGAAAACTTAGTCGTGTCCATACTTGCATTCATTAAAGTGGTTTAGCTCTAAGAGGCTTGTGAGTTGTTAGACTTATTACTTTGTAAGACATATTTCATTGCATTTGTCAACTTCATTGTGTATTATTGATTGTAAGATTTAGTGGGATTAGTGAGATCTAAGTTAAGGGAAGACCTAGTTGAGGCTAGGCAAAAACCCGAGTAGAAACTAGGTGTGAAGTGCTAATTTGTATTTAGGCATTCTAGGCTTGTAAGGTTAGGTTGTAACACTTATTGGTAATATTAGTGGGGGTTTGAAAATCCTAACCAGGGTGGTTAGGTAGTGGATGTAGATCATTGGGATCGAACCACTATAAATATCATATTTCACATCCATCTCTTTTACCACCTTCTTTGTTGCATAGCATAAATATTTATTATTGGTGTGCGCGTTATCATTGATTTTTGGATTAAAGTTTTTAAAAAGGTGATAACCTCTCGGTTCACCCAATTTACCCCATTTTGGGTGTGGTTTCAATTGGCATCAAAGCAGGTTATTGATCGAAGTGTTACTAACGTACTTTTGAGTGTTTACTTGCAATGATACAAACATTAGATCCTGCTTACATTAGGGAAGAAACTTCGTCTACTAGGCCTCCCTACTTTGATGGGACCAACTATGCTCATTGGAAAGTGATAATGAAGTTCTATGTATGAGCACAAGGTATAAACATGATGGATTCTATCGTTGATGGTTAAACTCCACCTAATAAAGGCGAAAAAGACTACACTTCTGAGGAGACAAGACTTGAGCATTCCAATGATCAAGTCATGAATCTTTTGTTTTGTGTATGTAGTGAAAATGCGTTCAACCGAGTGAGTGCATGTAACACAGCTAAGGAAGTATGGGATAAACTTGAAGTAGACAATGAGGGTACCGTTTAAGTAAAGAAGACGAAGTTGAGAATTCTTGAGGAGCACTATGAAACCTTCTGAGTTGGCGTCGATGAAGACATTTCTACTGCTATCACTCGCTTCACTAAGCTCTTGAATAAGGTGAAGAACCTTGAAAAATATTATGATCGAGAGAACTCGGTTTACAAGTTTCTTAGAGATTTACCTAAGTAATGGGATACAAAGAAGTATGATATTTAAGCAGCACAAAATCTTAGTGACTACGCCTTTGATGCTTATGTGTAAAGGTCATAGTTAGTAAGTTTGAGCTAAAGGATCGAGCTAGATTGGAAGCACTTATCAGTACATCAAAGAAAAAGTCAAAGAAGGAGATAGCTTTGAAGACAAGTAGTCCACTAACAAAGTTGAAGGCTTCTAGTCCACCGGTTTAGATCAATGATGATGATGAACCATGCGATGAAAATGAACTTGAAGAAGAAGTGGCCATGTTATCCAAGAAGCTTCATAAAGCCATGTATAGGCGTGACAAGTTCAAAAAGAAATTCAATGGTGGAAGCAAGTCAAGCGAGACAACTTGTTTCAAATGTGGCAAATCAGGCCATATCAAAGCAAATTGTCGCTTAAAGAAGAGCAATGACAAGAGAAAAGAAATGAAGAGCTTCATAGCTATATGAGAAGATTCATCTTCATCAAGTTCTGATTCTGAGTCGAAAAATGAGAAGGCTATTCTTTGTCTCATAGCAAAAAGTGAGGTAAATTATTCTAGTTGTTTAGATTTTGTTTATGTTGATGATTTTGATGATGAGCCTAGCATTCATGACCTTAGAAAAGAGTTGGAAAATAGGTAAAAAAGACCAAATAACTCAAAAAGAGCTTAATCAAAGCCGTTAATGAGATAGAGTCACAAAATGAGATTATTGATGATCTCCAACATGACTTGGAATTGGTCATAAATGAGAGAAATGACTTACCGAGAGAAGTAGAGGACTTGACCACTACGGTGACTAAGTTCACTAATGGTACCAAGATGTTTGACATAATGTTAGGAGCATAACAATGTGCACTCAACAAGAGAGACATAGGTTATAGTGCTAGCTTAATGAGCTATGGAAAGTTGTTAGTCAACTCTAGTAGATGCCTTTAATGCAATAGATCACATAATTTTGGAAAATGTGTCTTGAACAAGACAAATAGAGGCAAACTAGCATGGATAGTCAAGAATGTTTATGATACTAACTTTCTTAGACCCAAGAGAGTTTGGGTGCTAAAATCTAGTGTACTTCATGTTATATAGGATATAAGGAGGAGCACCCCATAATACTTTGATAGTGGGTGTTCAAGGCATATGACCAGAGATGCAAGTCAATTTATTGAGCTTAAACGATATGGTGGTGGAAAGGTGACATTTGGAGACAACAAAAGAAAAGTGATTAGCATCGGCACCATTGGTAACGATTCCTTTTCCATATCAAATTTCTATCTTGTTGATAGTTTGAAACATAACTTGCTTAACATTAGTTAATTGTATGATAAAGGTTTTTATGTTATATTTGAATCATCGAAATGCATAGTTAGAAATGAGAAATATGACACCATATTTGTTGCATGTAGAGATAAGAATGTTTTTATACGATTAACTTTGATGAGATGCATGCAAAATATTTCATGCTTGAGTGCTCAAAATAAATTTGATGTATAGTTGTGGCACCGTAGACTAGGTCATTCTAGTATGGAGAAGTTGTCAAAATTATCTAAGCGTGACTTAGTTAAAGGCATTCCTAAGTGCACCTACAATAAAGACAAAGTATGTGAAACTTGCATACTTGACAAACAAGTGAAATCGTCCATTAAGACGAAAGCAACTAGCAATGTCACTAGAGCCTTGGAACTAGTCCACATGGATTTGTTCAGACCCACACAAATACAAAATCTAGGTGGTAAATCATATTGTTTTGTATTTGTTGATGATTTCATTAGATATACATGGGTTTATTTCTGTTGGACTAAGTGGTTAGTCACTCTAACTCCGATTGAAATTTTGATGGAAACAAACAAGGTGAAAATATACTAATAAGTTTTATCAAGTGTATTTCAGTTTCGTCAAAGGTTGCGAAACATCACATCATGATTTTTCTAGCATTCAAGCTATACAAGTTTAAGACTCGGCATACATAAAGGAATGAAGACGAAAGATCAAGACCACGAGTTGTAAAATTAATGTAAGGTATTCAAGTTCACTTAAGCAAGCCTATTGCATTAGTTCATGCATATCGTGCTTTTAAAATGGATTTTCAAATGTCAAGTGATTACTTGAAGATTTCGGTCCTATAAGTCTAAACAATGTTAAACTATATGTGTATGTTAATATCGCATTTTGAAAATCACTGTGGAAGCTTTTGAAAAAGAAAAACTTGTTTTTGAAAGGTCTTGGAAAAGAAAACTGCATATTGACAGAAAAGTCCCTTGCAAATCATGAAACCGAGATTTTCCATTTTCAGGATTTGTAAAAATATCCGGACTATCCAAATAGGCCATATGACCCATAACAAACATGTATTATATGTTATATGAGGGTTGGTTGGGTCTAGGACGCGTTAAAGGGTCGCTAACAAGGGACATAATTAATTATTCTGAGGTCCCTGTAGTTAGCGCGCTAATAATGTTATTACCGCACTATGTGCAGAGTTAGCGCGTTAGGTGTTAATATTAGCGCGCTAATTGCATTCCTGACAGCTTTTTAATAAAGCTGAAAAATTCACTTTAATTCGAATTTTTGATTAAATCTCGACCCTTGGATGCACACAACGGTCATATACTGGTCTACAAATATATACAACACTCTCAAACACACTAGGAACATAAATTAGGTTTTGAAATCAAAGAAAAGCACTTGTGCTCAAATTTTTCAAGAGGAGGAGCTTGGGGTTTTCAAGTTATACTTTGAAGCTGTTCATTCAACATCAAAACCAGCACTCTTGAGGCACTCTAAGGAGTACAACAACCTCTCCAGAACTGATTTTCAAGTCATCTTCTTGGGGTTGTAAGAAAGTTCATTTCCTAGCTTTTCTTGTGCTTAAATTATATATTCTTGTGTGATTGACTTGGGAAATTACTTGTTGTGTTGTTAAACACACTTGTATTGGGTTTTGCATTTAAACTTAATTTATTAAACCCTTTGACTGACTTGAATAAGAGTTTGTGCTTAAACTTGATTTTTATCAAACTTCTTGTTCGTTGGATTTGAAACCGGCTTTGTTCTCATCAATCTATTTGAAACGGTTTCGTATTTGAGTTTTGCATAAAATCAGTTTTATACTTGCATTTCTTAAGTGTTTTCATACTTGCATGCATAAGAGTGTAACGGCTCTAGGAGGTTTGCTTGTATTTGAACTTGATACCACTTTACTTTGTAAACTGTAATTTCATTGTATTTAATCAAATATCGATTGAAAGACTTAGTGGGATCTAAGTTGAAAGGGAAGACCTAGTTGAGGCTAGGCATATATCCTAGTTGCGGCTAAGTGGGAAAAGTCCTAGGTTGGTTTAGGTGGGAAAATCCTAGTTGCGGCTAGGTGGATGTATAAGACCTTATTGCGATAAGACATCGTGTAAAAGACCTAGTTGAGGCTAGGCATTCACTAGGCTAGTTGGCTTAGGGTGTAACACTTATTGATAATATAAGTGAGGTTTGAAAATCCTAACCGGGGAGGTTAGGTAGTGGATGTAGATCAGTTGGATCGAACCACTATAAATCACGTGTCTTATTTCTATCTCTTCTACCCCTTTCTTGATTGCATAGCATTGATACTTATCATTGGTGTATGCATTATTGTTATTATTTGTGCATAAAGTTTTAAAAAGGCGATAACTACTCGGTAACCCAATTCACCCCCCTCTTGGGTGACCTTCAATTTCTTGGCACACAAACATGAAGTGTTTGAAGCTTTTGTCAAATTTTGTACCTTGGTCGAGAATGAAAAGGGCTACAAAATTACTATCATTTGAAGTGATAGAGGTGGTGAGTTTGTTAATAAAAATCTAGAGGATTTTTGTGCAAGACAAGGGTATTCGTATCAACTTTCTTCTCCTATAACACCACAACAAAATAAAGTGGTTGAGAGAGAATCAGACCCATAAAAAAATGTGTCAAACCATGTTAAATGAATACAACATAGCCAAGAATTTTTGGGCCAAAGCCATTAACTCAGAATGTTATGCTCTAAATAGGACAAATGTTCGCAAGAAAGAGGACAAATGCCCAACATAGGTTACTTTAAGGTGTTTGGTTGCATATGTTATATCCTAAATGATAAGGATCATTTGGACAAATTCGACCCAAAGTCAAATGTATGCACATTCTTAAAATATTCCATGTACAATAAGACATATAGTGTATTCAATAGATCACCTAAGACCATAGAAGAGTTCATTCGTGTTAAGTTTGATGAGATGGATCCCCGAGTGATGTTAACATATAATTTAGAACAAATGAGATTGGATGATGATGATGAAGTTATAAAATCTCAAGATTCCAATGGTCATAAAAAGAAAGTTAGAGGGGAACCCGAATCTAGTGTACTTAAAAACTCTAGCCTCCTTATAGGACATCCATCTCAACAAATCATAGGTGATCCAAGTAAGGGCATAAGCACTAGGTCTTCATTAAATCGTGATGAAGGACATATAGCTTTTGTGTCAAGATCTGAGCCTACTAAGATAGATGAAGCCTTAGGTGATAAGTTATGGGTCATTGCCATGCAAAAAGAGTTAGGACACTTTGTAAGAAACAATGTATGTACCTTAGTCTCTAAACCTAAGAACCATATAATCATAAGAACTAAATGGGTTTTTAGGAACTAAATGAGTTTTTAGGAACAAAAAGAATGAGAAGGGAGAGATAGTGCGAAACAAGGCTAAGTTGGTTGCAGAAGGCTACAATCAAGAAGAAGGAATAGATTATGAAGAAGCCTTTGCACCGGTAGCAAGACTAAAAACAATTCTAATGTTGCTTACTTATGCTTGCTACAATGGTTTTCTTCTATACCAAATGGATGTAAAAAGTGCATTTTTAAATGACTTTATCAATGAGGAGGTATATGTAGAACAACCACTGGGTTTCGAAGACCATGATTCTCCAAATCATTTTTATCACCTTCAAAAAGCTTTGTATGGGCTTAGACAAGCTCCTAGAGCATGGTATGATAGGTTGAGTGCATTCCTTCTTAACAAGAGGTTTAATAAAGGAACATTAGATCCTACCTTGTTCATTTTGGTAAAAAATAATGATATGCTACCTGTTCAAATCTATGTGAATGATATCATTTTTGGGTCATCAAACAAGCATTTATGCAATGAATTTTCATCTTTGATGGCACATGAGTTCGAAATGAGCATGATGGGTTAACTAACATATTTATTAGATTTGCAAATCAAGCAATCTAAGCATGACATTTTTATCAATCAAGTGAAGTATGTGAGGGACATACTTAAGAAACTCAAATTTGAAAATTTGAAGGCATATGACACTCCTAGTAGTTCAACCGTTAAAATAGACAAGGACCCTTTAGAAAAATCTATCAATCCTAAGCTTTACCGAGGAATGATAGGAAACCTACTTTACTTGACCGCTAGTAGACCAGATATTATGTTTAGCATTTATCTATATGTTAGGTTTCAATCCGAGCCAAAAGAGTCACATTTAAAATGTGGCAAATGCATATTTAGATACTTGAGTGGCATACAAGACTTAGGACTATGGTTTAACAAAGTTCTTAACTTTGAACTTAGAAGATTTGTTGATTCCGATTATGCGAGAAGCCCAGTAGATAGAAAAAATACATCGGGATGTTGTTACTTGTTCAGAAATTCATTGATTTTATGGTTTAGTGAGAAGCAAATTCGGTCGCATTGTCCACTGCTATGGCCAAACATGTGGCAGCCAGAAGTTGTTGTGCTCAATTACTATACATGAAGCAAAAACACAAGGATTATCAAATTCATGTTGGTTGTGCCGAAATCTTTTGTGATATTAGAAGTGCAATCAATATTTCCAAGAATCCGGTGTTACATTCGCGCACGAAACACATTGAAATTAGACATCATTTTCTTCCTGATCGTGAGCAAAAAAGGGACGTTAAACTGATTGATGTGTCAACCATAGATCAACTTATGGATATTTTCACCAAAACATTGCATAGGGACCAATTTTCTAAAACTATGTGAGAATTATACATGATTAGTGAGTCTGACCTTTTGAGTATGTTCTAAAAAAAGTACTATCCATCTTGTTTGTCATGGAACTCAAGGCATTTACAGGATATACGTCACATGTGTGGTGCTGTTCCAGAGTCAAAACTGATTTTCAAAAATCAGTTCAGATTCTGGCTAACGCGCTAGGTAAGCTAGCAAGCACGCTATCCAACGCCATTATTCTGGGACAGAACCTTGAATATCTAGTGCCCTAGCCAGTTCGAGGATTTGTTTTTTTAAATAAACCAGTGACATTTTCTCTCTCTTCCAGACCATTTCCAGCATGCTCATTGCTACCTAAACTCGAAACCCATCGTCTTCAAACTCGATTTATGACACATTCTTGGTGTGATTCTTATCTTCTAAGGTGAAGAAACACCAGTATTACCATCGATCTACCCTTTGATCCATTATTTTTTGCTCAAGTTCTTCCCATTTAGGTTGCCTACCAAGGGTTCGAAGAAATGTCCCAATGAAGAGCGTCACCACGATTGACATTCGGATCAACTTCTAGGCATCCTACCATTCGCCAATCAGTCCAAGAGCCGATCGAGCATGACTTCGGCTCATCCTCATCATCTCGGACTATAGCTCTCTCGAGCACTCAACCTACGCAGTCGAATAGCCACAATTTGGTTGACACTATGACTGCCACACCCATCGATTCTTTGCATCACGAGGGACGTACTTGAGCATATAATGACGGTGCATCCACACCGTCTACACTTGAGCCGGTTCTTGCCAACTTGAGGGACACCGCCATCGTCAAACTGACCATCATTAGCCTCGAGTTCTTCGACAATGCACACCTCCCAGTTCGCGAGTCCTTGGAGAAGAAGGGATGGGCACACTTTTGCGGATAAAAGGGTAAATAGTACCTGCCACTTGTTCGAGTATTGGGGGCTGAAAAGTGGTGATCACTTTGGCGTTGCTTGGTGCTGCATTTGGTCTATCAGTTCTTGATTCGATTGTCATTGAACACGGGAGAGTTTATAATTGGTTGTTCAAAAAATTGGAAGTGTTGAACTCTTTTCGACGTAGACCCGCACTTGAAGATTATCCTATCGATACACCTGACATAACTTTCAAGCTCCTACTGCATCTTCTTCATAAAGTGTTGCATAAGGTGATTCTACAGAGGAGCGGGAACAAGAACTAAGTCTCTCAGTTTGACATGCTTATTTTTGGGGCGCTTATATGAAACATTCTGATCAGTTTGTCGCATATCCTTATTGGATCCCTGACTTCATCTCCATGTGTCGTTCGACATCTCCCATATTTGCATCTCTTAACTCATTTCTTTGAGGAGGCGGGAGTTGATTTTGCATTAGGCGGTGAACCTCTCTCCAGGATGGAGACAATGGTTACTGCTACCCTACTTGCGATGAAGTACAGTTACATTCAAATAGCGAGGAGTTGGATATGTGAGGAGGAAATTCCAGCTGGGCAACATTATGGCGGGTACGAGTCTCTGCATGATTTGAACCCGAATGTAGACTTTGATGAGGGCGAGTACCTGGATCTTAGTTTCCTACACCAGCAGGGTGCATGCAGATGTGATCAGCAAGGTGCTTTCGATACAACATGCTTCATTCAAGGCCCCACCACAACAACAAGCTCCTTAGCCATCTCATGTTTCTCAGGCACTGTCAGATATGCCTCTATATGTAGCCTATCTTGTTTCATGATTCAACCATTAGGAGTACTATATGAATACTCACTTCACAACCATCAACAAATCTTTTATGCATTAGAGCTTTTGTTGGGGAATCTGCCCTAGGTCAATCTATAAATATTTTTTTATCTTATAATTTTAGTTAATAAAATAGAGGTTTTCATTTGTTATTTTATTATAAGTGAATGCATGTTTACCTTATAATAAGATCCATGAGTATTTGTTGAAATATCCTAAATGTCCCTAGTCGATAATTGTAATGGAAACTATAATGAATTAAGTCTAGTGTGAGTCTTTATTGATAGTCATGTAATGATCATGCATATAAGGATACGAATCGAGATCATGAGTTTTTGTTAGGGAACAAGTTATTGGATTGACCCACTGTGAGACCACGAGGATTAAGTCATAGGTGTTACTCTTAATAGGTATATCATTTAGTCCTTCGACTTGAGATTACCATATATATATTTCAATATTAGGAACATGATAGTTTGACATAATCAAACGTTGTCTTTAACCGGACGATTATAAAGATTGTGATTAGTTATCATGAAAGCAATATGTGAAGGTGTGTAATCAAGAAATAATTTGTCCCTATCATAAAATGAGAGATATTAGTGGATCCTCAATGTGTTAAATTGTTAAATGACCAAGTCCAAGTGAATTGATATGATCAATATAACTTGAATGTTTTCAATCTACCTAAAACCGAGACTAGTATGATTAAACATTAAGGGTGACTTTTCATTGCCTTATGTTTAATCAAAGGATATTACATGACAAAAGTATATGATATATGTTATTTATTAGGTTGTATCGATTTTTATATTCATGTTACTTAAGTAGTCAGAATGCCTTGTTAGAGACCACTTATGACTTGTGTACCAAAATAGCTTTTGGTTCACTACTAACATCGAATGAACCTATTGGGTCGCACATAAAGAATGACTTTGCGCAATTTCAACTAGTCCAGAGTAATGAATTTTATATTATAAAATTAATGACATAAAAACCCTTATAATTTGTTATATGATAACTTATTAATAGGGGTATATGTGTAATTTGTTTATACTGCCTAAATATAGTAGTTGTATTATGAATAGGATTTTAAGTGAGGGCTTGTCTACATATATAAATAGAGACTTATACCCTAAAATGAATTAATTTTTGCTATTTTAGAGTTCTCTAGATTTTGAGAGAAAAAGAAATATGTTTTTTTATCTCTCTTGGAGCTAGCACTCCAAATTGTTGTTACCATTCGTGTGTGGATTTCTAATAGAGGACGTACACTTGAACGTCTTGAAGATCGAACAATCAGATAAGGAAATTACAAATTAAGGTATAGTTTAGATCTTGTTTAATGGAACTTATTTGCAATCATGTTGGGGGTTTTTCAAAAATTGTTTTAAATTTTCAGTTGCGTATGAACCCCAAAATCTAACACTTTTTGCCTCCGACCACTTGAGGATCGTGTGCCCCTTCCATAGCCGATGGAGGATGGCCCATCTCGTTCAGCTCATCATGTTTCTTCTTAGTAGGATGAATCAGGGGCATCTAGTTAGGGGAGCGTTAGGATTCATGTTAGTGAGAGTTTATTATGTTAGTCTTATGTAAACTCTCCATTTACTTCTGCATGTGCCACATCATGTCATTATGCTTATTTTGTGTACTTAATTGCATGACATGACTTTTGTGTATCTCTGAGTTATCTTTTATGAATGAATCACATTTCTATTTGACTTTTCCCTTCACTTGTGGCTATGTGTTTGAATGAATGAATGTGAAAGGGGAGCATATGTTCCAACTTGTTTCATTGCGCTTATTTTTGTTTGCATGTTGTTAGGGTGAGATTTCTCACCCACTTTTTGATGTTACCAAACGAGGGAGAAATATTTCTTTGAACTTGCAATTATAAACTTAATGTGCATGTCAATATTTGCCTTTTGGTTATCAAGTTCACATTGTTTGTTATCATCAAAAAGGGGGAGATTGTTAGACCAAGTGTCTTTTTTCATATACTCTACCTGAGATTTTGATGGCAACAAATAAAGTGGAATAGTTGTAATAAGTTTGTCTAGTGTTTCAGAATATCAAACATTGTTAGGAACATCAAGTTCAAAAGGAAACTAGAGTTATGTACAAGTTCAAGTCAATTGTCAAAAATGAAGCCTGATAAGTTCAAGACTCGGTTCATACAAGGACACAAGGACCGGAAAGCTTATATACCAATTGTACAACTTGTGTAAGGTAAGTCCAATCTTACAAGCCAAAGGGTTTAGAATAATGCATTTCATGTTTTTCGTTTTTTAAAGAACTTACAATCATGAATTTTGTGATTTTCGATTTTTGTGAATTTTTAAACAATTTAAATCATGCAAACGAGTTTTATAGCATGTATTTGAGGTGTAAAACTGTCGGAATTGTTTTTTAATGCATCGACATGTGTTTAGATGACTTTTGGATTTACATTAAATATACTAGTCAATTGGCACATGCTTCACACGTGATATACAATAACAATGCATTAATTTTTTTTCTCGATTCAAATCTGATACTAAATTTGAAAGATCAAATAAGTTCTTTTTTATTGCTAATCCATACCACCATCTCTTATTTCTCACTAAGCCTATGTGATGGACCAAAAATCAATCTAAAATAAATAATGTTCACTATCAATGCCCTCGAAAACTCATTGTTTTCCTAAAAAAATTAAACAAAATTCATGTAGCCTGACCTTTATCTTCGTTTCTTCATGTTTCAATTTCTGATCATTGCCCTTATATCTTCTCTTCAGTTCGATCTTCCATTTTCTTATTTATGTGCTGTTTCCTTACTTGCCCGACTATATGTTGGAAGTGTTAACCTTTTTCCTTTACGATTTTAAAACATGGGTATCAAACCTTCAAAGAAAAAACAAATTTTTAAAAAATATTGTAATCAAGAAAACGCCAAAAACGAAAAATGTTGTATCAAAAAAGAAAAGAAAAGTGTAACTCACGAATGGATGAGTTTTAAAAAAACTCATTACCATTAATTAGAAAATAAATTCAAATCATGCACTATAGAGGAACTAATTTTTTACTCTTTGAAAAAAAAACTAATTCTTTACTAACCTCTCACTTACAAATTCTTTTTTTGTCTTCTTTTTTTCTTCCCATGGATGACCCATTGCTCTCTCCATTGAATCATTATATTTAAACAATCCTTGTTGTCAATATTGTTTGTATGCACCTTTTATATTCTTGGTGTTTGATATAACGCAAAAATGAGAGATATGGAGAGAAGTATGTGAGAAAATTGTGGAGTTAATTAAGGTAACTGATCTAATTAACTTCCCATATTTATTTTGTATACATTGTGGATTTTGCTCATGTGAGAAAATCGTAGAGTTAATTAAGGTAACTAAACTCATCAATCACCACGTGACACAATCAAATGAAAAAAAATAGTTTATTTAAAAAAATAAAAAATAAAAAGACTTAAGTACCTTTTTTAGTTCCTAGGACATGAATTCTAAAAAAGAATTTTTATACTTGACAAAGGAGGGTAAACATATAATAAAGGCTATTTTGGCCTCACCTTAACTACCTTGTGGGATTTCCATTAAATATAAGATTTAAAGAAAAGCCCCTCTTTTTTCATGAAACCAAAATTTTTGATTTTCGATGTTTGTGAAATCATCCAAGATGTCTAGACATGTTTTATGGACCCTAATAAACATGTAGAAAGTGATTTCAAAGGTTTAGTAAAGTTCTATGGTTGTTAGGAGGTCGTTTAAAAAAACAAAAAATTTAATTATTTTCAAACCCCTGCACCCAGCACACTGGCTAGTCTACCTAACGCATTGTGTAGTAAGTTGGTAATTTTTTTAAAAATTACCCATTACGTTAGATATTTTACGTAGCGCTTTGTGCAGTAATCTGACAGTTTTTTTAAAGTTTTGATCTACACCTTTAATTTGAATTTGGAGATCATTTTGTACCTTTGGATCATTTGTAACGGTCATGGGCAACAAAAAAGGTTTGACCAAGCACCAAAACAACTAAAAACACAAAACATATAATTGTTGCTCACATACTCTCGAAAATCTAAGTTTGCACTAAAATTTGTTAACTTTGTACATACAACCACTTGAAACTTTTGACGGCTTGTGTTTGGATCTTGAAGTCGATTTTCTTAAGCTTACAACTTGTGCTTCCAATCTAATTTTTTGGAATACATATTTGGGTTTGTAAGATTTCTTGATTTCCTACACATTTTAAGCTTAATCTATAATTTTGGCTAGTATATTGTTTGAAAATCATTTGTTGTGTTCTTGAGCATACTTGTCTTGGGTTATTTTCACTTAAACTTGATCTCTTTAAACCTAGGACACATTTGAATAAGTTGTTGCTCTTAATCTTTTTTTGACAAAACTACTTGTTTATATGATTTGAAATCGCGCACTTTTTCCTCCATATTGTTTTGTCAGTTTCTTGACTAAGTGTTGCGCATACTCATTGATTTCTATTGAAAATCTAGTTGTGTCCATACTTACATTCATTACAGTGGTTTAGCTCTTGGAGGCTTATAAGTTGTTGGACTTATTACTGTTGGACTAAGTAGTTAGTCACTCTAACTCCGACCGGGATTTTAATGGAAACAAACAAAGTGAAAATATACTAATAAGTTTATCAAGTGTATTTCAGTTTCGTCAAAGGTTGCGAAACATCACGGACATTCGAACATTCAAGCAATTCAAGTTCAAGACTCGACATACATAAAGGACTGAAGGCGAAAGATTAAGACCACAAGTTGTAAAATTGATGTAAGCTATTCAAGTTCACTTAAGCAAGCTTATTGCATTAGTTCATGCATATCGTGTTTTTAAAATGAATTTTCAAATGTCTAGTGATTACTTGAAGATTTTGGTCCTATAAGTCTAAACAATGTTAAATTATATGTGTATGTTAATATCGTACTTTAAAAATCATTGTACAAGCTTTTGAAAAAGAAAAACTTGTTTTTGAAAGGTCTTTGAAAAGAAAACTGCATATTTGCAGAAAAGCCCCTCAGATGTTATGAAATTGAGATTCTCCATTTTCGGGATTTGTAAAAATATTCGAACCATCCAAATAGGCCATATGACCCATAACAAACATGTATTATATGTTATATGAGGGTTGGTTGGGTATAGGACGCGTTAAAGGGTCGCTAACATAAGGGACAAAATTAATTATTTTGAGGTCCCTGTAGTTAGTGCGCTAATACTGTTATTAGCGCGCTATGTGCAGAGTTAGCGCGCTAGGTCTGACTATTAGCGCGCTTATTGCATTCCTGACAGCTTTTTTAAGCTGAAAAATTCACTTTAATTCAAAATTTTGATCAAATCTCGGCCCTTGGATGCACACAACGGTAATATACTGGTCTATAAATATATACAACACTCTCAAACACTTTAGGCACAAAAATTAGGTTTTGAAATCAAAGAAAAACACAAGTACTTAAATTTTTCAAAAGGAGGAGCTTGGGGTTTTCAAGTTATACTTTGAAGCTGTTCATTCAACATCAAACCAGCACCTTTAAAGCATTCTAATGAGTACAACAACCTCTCCAGAACTGATTTTCAAGTCATCTTCTTTTGGTTGTAAGAAAGTCCATTTCCTAGCTTTTCTTGTGCTTAAATTATATATTCTTGTGTGATTGACTTGGGAAATTACTTGTTGTATTGTTAAACACACTTGTATTGGGTTTTACACTTAAACTTAATTTATTAAACCCTTGGACTGATTCGAACAAGAGTTTGTACTTAAACTTGATTTTTATCAAACTTCTTGTTCTTTGGATTTGAAACCGGTTTAGTTCTCATCAATTTATTTAAAACGGTTTTATATTTGAGTTTTGCATCAGTTTTATACTTGCATTTCTCGATTGTGTTCATACTTGCTTGCATAAGAGTGGTTAGGCTCTAGGAGGCTTGCTTGTATTTGAACTTGATACCACTTTACGTTGTAAAGTGTATTTCAATTGTATTTAATCAAATCTTGATTGTAAGACTTAGTGGGATCTAAGTCGAAAGAGAAGACCTAGTTGAGGCTAGGCATATATCCTAGTTGCGGCTAGGTGGGAAAAGTCCTAAGTGGGTCTAGGTGGGAAAATCCTAGTTGCGGCTAGGTGTTTGTATAAAACCTTATTGCAATAAGGCATCGTGTTAAAGACCTAGTTGAGGCTAGGCATTCACTGGGCTAGTTGGCTTAAGGTGTAACACTTATTGATAATATAAGTGGGGTATGAAAATCTTAACCGGGGAGGTTAGGTAGTGGATGTAGATCGGTTGGATTGAACCACTATAAATCACGTGTCTTATTTCCATCTCTTCTACCCCCTTCTTGATTGCATAGCATTGATATTTATCATTGGTGTATGCATTATTATTGTTATTTACGCATAAAGTTTTAAAAAGGCGATAATCACTCAATAACCCAATTCACCCCCCTCTTGGGTGACCTTCAATTGGTATCAGAGCGGGTTATTGCTCAAAGTGTTACTAACGTATCTTTGAGGGTTTTTGTGCAAGGATGCAATCTCTAGGTTTTTCTCGCCTTAGGGAAGACAACTTATCTGTTCAACCTCCTTACTTTGATGGGACAAACTATGCTCATTGGAAAGTTCGAATGAAGTTCTATATTAGAGCACAAGTTAGACATTTGTGGGATTCAATTAAGAATGGCTACACTCCACCAGACAAGCCTTTGAAAGATTACATCACCGAGGAGATCAAGATTGAGCTATCAAATGATTAAGCCGTGAATCATTTGTTTTGTGTATTAAGTGAAAATGAATTCAACCGAGTTAGTGCTTGTCAAACGGCCAAGGAAGTGTGAGAAAAACTTGAAGTGCATTATGAAGGTACACAACAAGTCAAGAACACCAAGTTGAGGATTCTTGAAGAACATTATGAGACTTTTCGAGTGGAGCCTCATGAAAACATAGCCACGGCCATTACAAGGTTCACAAAGCTCTTGAATGAAATCAAAAACCTTAGCAAACATTATGATCAAGAGAACTCAGTGTACAAGTTCCTTAGAGGCTTGCCTAAGGAATGGGATGCGAAGAAATATGCTATTCAATCGGCTCAATACCTTGGAAATTATACTTTTGATGCTTATGTAGAGAATTGACGGTTCATGAATTTGAGCTAAGAGACCGTGCTAGATTGGAAGCACTTGGTGGTTCGACCAAGAAAGAGTCAAAGAAGGAGCATGCCTTGAAAGCTACTTGCCTATTGACCGAAGATGATGTGAGCTCAAGTGAAAGTGACTCCATTGAACAAGAAGTGGCCATGCTATCAAGAAAGCTCAAGAAGGCAATATACAAAAGAGACAAGTGCAAGAAGAAGTACAAAGGTGCAAACAACGCACGCAAATCACGCGAGATGATTTGCTATGAGTGCGGCAAACCGGGACATAAAGCATCGGAATGCAAGTACTTGAGAAGAAGTAAGAGACATGAATCATCATCATCATCTAGCTCCGACTCCGAGTCGAAAAATGAGAAGGCCATCCTTTGTCTTATGGCGAGGAGTGAGGTAAGTGTCTCTATATCTTGTAATCATGATGATGTAAATGCATTGGATGATATGTCTATTATTCATGACCTTAGAAATGAATTAGAAAGGAGGTTAAAAAGACCAAACAACTCAAAAAGAGTTTGATTAAAGCCATTAGTGAGATTGAATCTCAAAATAAGATTATTGATGATCTCCAACAGGACTTAGAATTGGCCATAAATGAGAAAAATGACTTAGCAAAAGAAGTAGAGGACTTGACCACCACGGTGACCAAGTTCGCAAGTGGTACCAAAATATTTGACATGATGTTGGGCGCACAATGACGTGCACTCAATAAGAGAGGCATAGGCTATGGTGCAAGCCTATTGAGCTATGGAAAGCTTTTGGTCGAGTCTAAGAGATGCTTAAAATGCAATAGATCTCATAATGTTGGCAAATGTGTCCTAACTAGGTCCAATAGAGGTAAACTTGTATGGGTAGAAAAGAATGTATATAGTACACATGTTATGGAACACAAAGGTGTATGGGTACCAAAGTCCATGATTCATAGCGTGAATTAGATTCACTTTGGAACATAAATGTGCTAAGACGATAGATTGATATGTAGGAGTTAAGCATGATAGGTCTCGTATTAGTCACATACACATAGCATGCATACACTGTTATTTTTTATGTCATGACTGCATTTCATAAACATTTTATGTAGGACCATGATGAATTAATACAATGTAGCCAAACACTTTTAGGCCAATATCATTGACATGACGCGAGTTAGGCATTTCTCATAAATCGGACCTTCTACACATGTTTTAAGTGTTTTAATCATCTTTATATGGTGTTAATGAAGTGTCCATGAAGTTTGAGGTAAATCGGAGTTGTTCGTCAAAAACTCAAAAATTTTAAATCCAAAATTTCAAAGAGGAATTAGCGCGCTAGATCCAGCAATTAGCGCGCGCTAATACCCCCTGGCCAGACAAACTTTATATTCACTATGTTTTAAAGTCATGTGTTAAATCCATTGTTTTATATTGGGGGAGAATTTTAGATAATGTGAATGATATTGTTAGGGGAAACTTTATACCCATTTTTTGTTGGTATCAATTTTTTGGGGGGGGTAAGACATGTACCTAAAATGAGAAATTTATTGGTATTATAAACTGAAACATGCATGTTGATAGGGGGAGCCTAGATTCTCGATTATTTCCTTAAGCTTTCATCTGATGCATATCGATAGGGGGAGCCCTTACTTGGTATCATTTTCATAAAACGGGGGAGCCTTCCTTCTGGTATCATGATTTTACGTGCCCTACTTTTTGATGGTATCAAACGGGGGAGAAAGAGTGTTGAACTTGAGAGAGTATAAATTTTGTATAACCATTAATGTGATGTTCATACACTTGTATTATGTTTTATGCTTGTCAAGTTCACATTGTTTGTTATCATCAAAAAAGGAGAGATTGTTGGACTAAGTGGTTAGTGACTCTAACTCCGACTGGGATTTTAATGGAAATAAACAAAGTAAAAATATACTAACAAGTTTATCAAGTGTATTTCAGTTTCGTCAAAGGTTACGAAACATCACAAACATTTGAGCATTCAAGCAATTCAAGTTCAAGACTAGACATACATAAAGGAATGAAGGAGAAAGATCAAGACCACGAGTTGTAAAATTGATGTAAGCTATTCAAGTTCACTTAAGCAAGCCAATTGCATTAGTTCATGCATATCATGTTTTTAAAATGGATTTTCAAATGTGAAGTGATTACTTGAAGATTTCGGTCCTATAAGTCTAAACAATGTTAAACTATATGTGTATGTTAATATCGTACTTTGAAAATCATTGTAGAAGCTTTTGAAAAAGAAAAACGTGTTTTTGAAAGGTCTTCGAAAAGAAAACTGCATATTTGTAGAAAGCCCCTCGAATGTTATGAAACCGAGATTTTCGGTTTTTAGGATTTGTAAAAATATCCAGACCATCCAAATAGGCCATATGACCCATAGCAAACATGTATTATATGTTATATGAGGGTTGGTTGGGTCTAGGACCCGTTAAAGGGTCACTAACATAAGAGACATAATTAATTATTTTGAGGTCCCTGCAGTTAGCGCGCTAATACTGTTATTAACGCGCTATGTGTAGAGTTAGCGCGCTAGGTCTGACTATTAGCGCGCTAATTGTATTCCTGACAGCTTTTTTATAAAGCTAAAAAATTCACTTTAATTCGAATTTTTGATCAAATCTCGGCCCTTGGATGCACACAACGGTCATATACTGGTCTATAAATATATACAACACTCTCAAACACTTTAGGCACAAAAATCAGGTTTTGACATCAAAGAAAAATATAAGTGCTTAAATTTTTCAAAAGGAGGAGCTTGGGGTTTTCAAATTATACTTTGAAGCTGTTCATTCAACATCAAAACCAGCACTCTTGAAGTATTCTAAGGAGTACAACAACCTCTCCAGAACTGATTTTCAGGTCATCTTCTTGGAGTTGTAAGAAAGTCCATTTTCTAGCTTTTCTTGTGCTTAAATTATATATTCTTGTGTGATTGACTTGAAAAATTACTTGTTGTGTTGTTAAATACACTTGTATTAGGTTTTACACTTAAACTTAATTTATTAAACCCTTGGACTGATTTGAACAAGAGTTTGTGCTTAAACTTGATTTTTATCAAACTTCTTGTTCTTAGGATTTGAAACCGATTTTGTTCTCATCAATCTATTTAAAACGGTTTCATATTTGAGTTTTGCATAAAATCAATTTTTTACTTGCATTTCTTGTTTGTGTTCATACTTGCATGCATAAGAGTGATTAGGCTCTAGGAGGCTTGCTTGTATTTGAACTTGATGCCACTTTATATTGTAAAGTGTATTTCAATTGTATTTAATCAAATCTTGATTGTAAGACTTAGTGGGATCTAAGTCGAAAGAGAAGACCTAGTTGAGGCTATGCATATATCCTAGTTGCGGCTAGGTGGGAAAAGTCCTAGGTGGGTCTAGGTGGGAAAATCCTAATTGTAGCTAGGTAGTTGTATAAGACCTTATTGCGATAAGGCATCGTATAAAAGTCCTAGTTGAGGCTAAGCATTCACTGGGCTAGTTGGTTTAGGGTGTAACACTTATTGATAATATAAGTGGGGTTTGAAAATCCTAACCAGGAAAGTTAGGTAGTGGATGTAGATGGTTGGATCGAACCACTATAAATCACGTGTCTTATTTCTGTCTCTTCTACCCCCTTTTTGATTGCATAACATTGATATTTATCATTGGTGTATGCATTATTATTGTTATTTACGCACAAAGTTTTAAAAAGACGATAATCACTCGGTAACCTAATTCACCCCCTCTTGGGTGACCTTCAATTGTTGGTTTACTTTGTAAGTAATATTTCATTGTACTCATCTTCATTGTGTATTATTGATTGTGAGACATAGTGGGATCTAAGTCAAGAGAAGACCTTGTTGAGGCTAGACAAAAACCTAGTGGAAACTAGGTGGGAAGTCCTAATTTGTATTAAAGCATTCTAGGCTTGTAAGCCTAGGGTGTAATACTTATTGGTAATGTAAGTGGGGGTTTAAAAATCATAACCAGGGTGGTTAGGTAGTGGGTGTAGATCGTTGGGCTGAACCATTATAAATATTGCGTCTCATATCCATCTCTTCTATCACATTCTTTCTTGCATGGCATAGATATTTATTGTTGGTGTGCGCGTTATCATTGATTTTTAGCTTAAAGTTTTAAAAATGTTGATAACCTCTCAGTTCACCCAATTTACCCCCTCTTAGGTGTGGTTTCATATAAACTATATATACTAGTCAATTGGCAATGCATCAATTTTTTTTTTCTCGATTCAAATCTGTTACTAAATTTGTAAGATCAAATAAGTTTTTTTTTTATTGCTAATCCATACCGCCATCTCTTTTTTCTCACTAAGCATTTGTGATGGACCAAAAATGAATCTAAAACAAATAATGTTCATTATCAATGCCCTTGAAAACTTATTGCTTTCCCAAAAAAATTAAACAAAATTCATGTAGCCCGACCTTTATCTTCATTGCTTCATGTTTCAATTTCTGATCATTGCCCTCGTATCTTCTCTTCAGTTCGATCTTCCATTTTCTTATTTTCTTATAGTTTCCTTGCATATCCGACTATTTGTTGGAAGTGTTAACCTTTTCCCTTTACAATTTTAAAACATAGGTATCAAACCTTCAATTTTTCTTTAAAAAAATATTGTAATCAAGAAAAACTCAAAAACAAAAAGTGTTGTATAAAAAACGTATAGCTCATGAATGGATTGTGTAGGAACCCTCAAATTTAATTGGTGACACGTGTCGTGTGTTTTACAGGATCGTGACCTATCGTCGTGATTTGTCATATTACTAAAGTCTCGGGAGTCGACACTGAGGTATATCTTGTTTTTCTATAATATTTGTATTATTATTTATACTCGAATGAGAACACTGTGTGTCCTTGTGTGTGGTTTTCATTTATTAATCGCTACGAATTTCTATGTGAGATTTGACTAGGAAAAATGGAAATTTAAGGTATAAAATGGATAATTAAACACTGAAAAATGATAATTAGTGAATTATAAAATATAATAAATAATTAAATAAAATGTGGGAGCGAGGTTATGTTTAGGAACGTACACAGTACGAGTTGAGAGTTGAAACAAGTCGGAGAATGCGTATTTTGAGAGATAAATGAAGTGGTTTTGAAGTTTGAGTCATCCATTGAAGTCAAGATTGTGTGTTAGAGTTGTTGGATCAAACGAAGAGGAGCCACAAGATTTTCCTTGAGATTCGTGTGTTAATGGAGATGACATGAGTTATATATATAAACTTTTCTCTCCTCATCCAAGATTTTCATTTCTCAACGTGAGAGAGAATAGACGAGAGAGGTGATTTTGTCAATTTTCGAGCTTGTTGCGACGCCATGGATCGACCCAAATCGCATAAAAAGTTGAGATCTTCAATCCTTCCATATTTATCTATGTTTTGATATTAATTTTGGGGGTTTTTGTCGCGACGATTTCAGACAAATTTTCAGGAAAATGTTTGGAAAACGATTTTGATTGATGATTTTGGTATCAATGAAGTGTTGGATTGATGAATTGGTAGTTGATTTATGGTTCTGAAGTGAAATGGAATTTTCGGAAATTTTTGAAGAAAATCTAGGTTATTTTTAAATCGGGATATTTTGTTGGGGTTTCGACGAAAAAGGAGTTGAGTTCTAAGTTGTTTTGGACGTCTCAAACGGTTTGGTATAGACTCAGAACGCGACGACTCGAGGCGGGGTTTTGAGAAACCTCGAAATAGGTGTTCTGTTGAATACGCCCCGTGGGGCGCCGTAAGGGGTTATTTCCTCAGCGTCACTTACTGACGTCTTGAGCAGAGGGAACCAAACGAAAAACAGGAAAGATGCCATGGGGACGCCGTCTATAACAAAATAGTCACGACGTCACCCACATACGAGTTGATCAGAGTGTCTCATCTCCACGCCGTAGAGACGCTGCCCAAGCCAAAGACGTCACGGTGTCTTGGCGATGTAACACTGTTTACAGAGACTAAATTTTTTGAAAATCTTGAAATCTCTCGGGTATCTAATTGGGCTCAAATACGACCCAATACCACGTAAATCAACCCAATTACGCTAATTAAATTATTATAGAAAATTGGGTAAATTAGAAAGATATTAATAGGATTTGTAAAATTGGTTAATTGACAGACTTTGAGAACTCGATAGGATAGCTTAGAGGTACGCGAGGATCGAAGATTTGCGGTTAATCGAGGTACGTTATCGTACGATTGTAAGCCAGATAGGAAGTATGCATTAATTCATTATCCATTTATTATCAATTGTTTTGAATTGAGCCTTTGTTGGAATTCCGTTCTTATTTTGTTGGTTAAGTGTCTTGGCGTAAGTGTGTTACGAAGTACTCTTGGGTTCATATGAGTGGGTAAGCATGAACAATTCCACGGTTGTGTTGTTCTACCCCACTGATAGCGGGTTATACCCTGAGTACTGGATTGTTTAGACGTTGCGGTGTCTTTGGTTTGATTGATTGGTCACTATAGTGACTATAAATGTGGTGCTGTGGTACTGCATTGATTTTGACCACTTATGGGCCTTCTTTGATTCTGTGGACACTCAAACAGCTTGTCAGTCTGTTTATCATGCTATTTGTTATACTTTCTGTTTTTCAATACTGCATGATATTTGGATTGTTTATTTGAGAAATCTTGAATTAATGTTTAGTTCCTACTGGCATTGCTTTCTCTTTTTCAAGCACTCACCATCTAGTTTGTGACGGTGGTGCAGATAAAGATAGAGATAGACATGAGACGAGTAAGGGGAAGAAGCTGATGCTAGGTGATCTTCTATGAGGACTCTTGGAGCGATCTTTTCCTTTACTCAGTGTAGGTTTTTGTTCTTTCGACTGTGATTATTGTATATTATGTTTTATTAAACACTGGGGCATTTATTAGGATTTGAGAGACTAGGGATATCATGTATGATTGCTTTGTATAGCTTTGATCACCAGACATGCATGTATTTATCTATTCCTCATGGTTTCTACATGATTAGGTTATCTATTGTTCTTGATTTCCATTACATAGTTATAGTTGATTATAGTGATTTTCGCTGCGAATTTCCTGATAATTTTATAATCCTATACCTCACGCATTTATAGGATTAACTAACAATTTATCTGAGGATTTGAGGTTGACTAGGATGCATAGACTTCGTGAGTAAGGACTCGGGGGCCCACGTAGACCATGGCCGGGCAGGATCCAGTTTTATGGGAAACTGGGGCCATCATAGATTGAGTTTTAAAAAACTCATTAGTTTTAATTGGAGAATAAATTCAAATCATGCACTATGGAGGAACTAATTTTTTACTCTTAAAAAAAAACTAATTCTTTACTAACCTCTCACTTACAAATCCTTTTTGTATTCTTTTTTTTTTCTTCCCATCGATAACTCATTGCTCTCTCCATTGAATCATTATATTTAAACAATCCTTGTTGTCAATATTGTTTGTATGCACCTTTTGTGTTCTTGGTGTTTGATGTACCACAAAAATGAGAGACACGGAGAAAAGTATGTGAGAAAATTGTGGAGTTAATTAAGGTAACAGATCTAATTAACTTCCCATATTTGCTTTGTATGCGTTGTAGATTTCAGTTATGTGAGAAAATCGTGGAGTTAATTAATGTAACTAAGCTCATCAATCACCACTTGGCATAATTAAATGAAAAAAATAGTTCATTTAAAACAAATAAAAAATAAAAGATTATTTTTTATTTAATTAAGGTACCTTTTCTTGGTTCCTAGGACATGAATTGGAAAAAAGAATTTTTGTACTTGACAAAGGAGGGTAAACTTGTAATAAAGGCTATTTTGGCCTCGCTTTAACTACCTTGGAGTATTTCTATTATATATAAGATAAATATATATGCACCTATGTATTTCTGCTCCTATAAATTCATCGTGCACGCCAACAAGCACACTCGGACGAGCACACTATTCCAGTACCCACGCTTGTCACCCACGACCTACATGTTTCATGAAGCACACCAATAATTTATTAATTATGTATTCGTTTTCCACTGTAGGTCTTGTATTAATTTCCATTAATGCCCGTATAGTTCAATTGATTATTTTTCACTCAAATCAAACATAATATAGTCACACCAATGCACTCTCATGCTGATCGAGACAAATCATGTTTAACCACAAGCCTAACTTGAGTTACTTAGCGTTCAAATTATCACTAATCAAATACTCAAAGATTTGGGTCATTACATTCTCTCCAATTTTAAAACAATCTCGTCCTTGAAATTAAAAGTTAGTCAAAACTACTTAAGACTTTGAAGATATGGCATCAAGTCTATAGTATCGTATCTATATAACTCTTAACAATCATAAATAGAGGAACACGTCTTCTTTCTACTATTCTTTCAGATTTCGTACGTCTCACTCAACTACTTATCTGGTCGAGAATAATATATTAACCACAAATATATTTCACTTTCCTCACCCAACTACTCATCCAACCGGGTGAGCTATTCTCTATTACTTATCTGGCCGAGTGAGCTATACTCCACTACTTATCTAGTTGAAAATCATATTTCATCTTATTTACCACAACTCTTATCATATTTTCAAACTTGATTCACTATTTCTTTTTCAGTTCCAACTAAAAGTTCATTTCTCAATGTATATGGTTCCACCACAACAATACTCATGATTTATTTATCTTTTGCATTGAAGTGCGTGCGAATTCACCATAACGTCACTTTCAACCTTTACATCATTCCTTTAGTGTCTGCAGGTCCAACACAATAACATTTTTTTTATCTTTTCTTAGATTTAAATTGTGTTACTTAAGACTTTGTCAAGTAATTGATGTACCTGCAGAGTTTTCAACCATCAATACACTTGCGCGGTATCAATTCTCAATTTCTTCCCTGGGAGGTTAAGTCTCCCTAATTTTGATTAACCTTATTCCATAGTTTTGTGATCATCTCAATCAGCTTGGGGTATACCTCTCACTGATTTTCATTCCTTACTACAATTCTCAATTATCATTTTTCACAAAATTTCATGCATGTTCCAAATATTCCAAACATTCAATGTTAAATTAATTTTCCCATTATCAATATCCTTTCATTAGAGTTGTCGGTCCATCAACTCTTAAATTGTCATCAATCTACAGACATGCAATGGTACCAATAAAGTTCATATTCAACATGTATTTGTGTAAAGTTTCGAAAGATCCTAGCCCCAAAGAGTGATAGGTTTCCTTGAAAACAATTAAGGGAACCTAGCCCTATCTATCTCTAGGTTCCCACTACAGGAGCTCGAAGGATCTTAGCCCCAAAGCCTGGTAGGTGTTCTTCAAAAATTTTGAAGAAACCTAGCCCTATCTATTTTCGGGTTCGGCTTCAAGTAACTCATTCACTCTACTACCTTATGTCCAATATTTTTCTCAGTTGCTTTACTTTTTTTTTCTCAAGTAACTTTACATGTTACTATAAATGCTCCTCAAAGCATTTTTCCTAAAACTTCTTTTTGACTTTCCTTGTTCAATTTTTTTCAAATTTCTAAGTCATTGATGCAATCATCACCACCTAACTCACTTTTAAGAAAGATACTCTACTATATCTATCACGTACATATTATATAAAATCAACCAATATCACCACATTATGGATTTTATCTTTCTATTAACCTATTCCCAAAAATCGACGATAAAAACCGTTTATCATGTCCTAAGTTCTTTCATAACTTGAGACTGATCTCTAAATTATTAAACCTAGGCTCTAATACTAAATGTGGCATCTCCTATCCCGATTAGGGTGATACCCATCCTAAAACCCTAATTAAGCCTTAAATACACCAACCTAATTTAATTAGAGCCAACAAACTTTTTTGAAACTTGATAAAACAACATATATAGCTCGCAGATTGAATTAAAAGGAATAAAATACCCAGCGGAATTAAATTTTTTTTCGAAAATGCAAGATATACATGTATATAAAATCAAAATAAACCTTGATTATGATACAAAATCCCAACCCTGTTATATTATACAATTTATACAAAATACCAAAAGTCTAGTTATACAACTAAAATATTTTCATGCATTAGAAGGAAAATTGTTGAACTCCTAGTCTTGCCTTTGTTTTCTATCCCAGCACGCTATTTGAAATACTTAAGATTATTGAAAAAGAGGGGTGAGCATTCACCAGACTCAGTAAAGTCGTGCTCACTTACCCATCATTTATCTACGTAATAATCAAGGAATATGCAATACCAATATGTGTTGGACTAAGTGGTTAGTCACTCTAACTCCGATCGAGAATTTGATGGAAACAAACAAGGTGAAAATATACTAATAAGTTTATCAAGTGTATTTCAGTTTCGTCAAAGGTTGCGAAACATCACATCACGGGCATTTGAGTATTCAAGCCATTCAAGTTCAAGACTTGGCATACATAAAGGAATGAAGATAAAAGATCAGGACCACGAGTTGTAAAATTGATGTAAGGTATTCAAGTTCACTTACGCAAGCCTATTGCATTAGTTCATGTACATCGTGTTTTTTTAAATAGTTTTTTCAAATGTCAAGTGATTACTTGAAGATTTCGGTCCTATAAGTTTAAACAATGCTAAACTATATGTGTATGAAAATCATTGTTGAAGTTTTCAAAAAAGTTGTTTTTGAAATGAGTTTCAAAAGAAAAACTGCATATTTGCAGAAAAGCCCCTCGGATATTATGAAATCGAGATTTTCCGTTTTCGGGATTTGTGAATATCCGGACCATCCAAATAGGCCATACAACCCATAACAAACATGTATTATATGTTATATGAGGGTTTGTTGGGTCTAGAAAGCGTTAAAGGGTCGCTAACACAAGGGACATAATTAATCATTCTGATGTCCCTGCAGTTAGCACGCTAATACTGTTATTAGCGCGCTATGTGCAGAGTTAGAGCTAGGTCTTAATATTAGCGCGCTAATTGCATTCCTGACAGCTTTTTTATAAAGCCGAAAAATTCACTTTAATTTGAATTTTTGATCAAATCTCGGCCCTTTGATGCACACAACGGTCATATACTAGTCTATAAATATATAGAATACTCTCAAACACACAAGGCATATAAATTTGGTTTTGAAATCAAAGAAAAACACAAGTGCTCCAAATTTTTCAAGAGGAGGAGCTTGGGGTTTTCAAGTTATACTTTGAAGTTGTTCATTCAACATCAAAACTAGCACTCTTGAAGCATTCTAAGGAGTACAATAGCCTCTCCCAAACTTATTTTTCAAGTTATCTTCTTGGGGTTGTAAGAAAGTCCATTTCCTAGCTTTTCTTGTGCTTAAATTATATATTCTTATGTGATTGACTTGGAAAATTACTTGTTGTGTTATTGAACACACTTATCTTGGGTTTTGCACTTAAACTTGATTTATTAAACCCTTGGACTGATTTGAACAAAAGTTTGTGCTTAAACTTGATTTTTATCAAACTTCTTGTTCCTTGGATTTGAAATTGATTTTTGTTCTCATCAATCTATTTGAAACGGTGTCATATTTGAGTTTTGTATAAAATCAGTTTTATACTTGCATTTCTCAATTGTTTTCATACTTGCATGTATAAGAGTGGCTAAGCTCTAGGAGGCTTTCTTGTATTTGAACTTGGTGCCACTTTACTTTGTAAAGTGTAATTTCATTGTATTAATCAAATCTTGATTGTAAGAATTAGTGAGATCTAAGTCAAAAGGGAACACCTAGTTGAGGCTAGGCATATATCCTAGTTGCGGCTAGGTGGGAAAAGTCCTAGGTGGGTCTAGGTGGAAAAATCCTAGTTGCAGCTAGGTGGATGTATAAGACCTTATTGCGAGAAGGCATCATGTAAAAGACCTAGTTGAGGCTAGACATTCACTAGGCTAGTTGGCTTAGGGTGTAACATTTATTGATAATATCAGCGGGGTTTGAAAATTCTAATCGGGGAGGTTAGGTAGTGGATGTAGATCGGTTGGATCGAACCACTATAAATCACGTGTCTTATTTCCATCTCTTCTACCCCCTTCTTGATTGCATAACATTGATATTTACTGTTGGTGTATGTATTATTATTGTTATTTACGCATAAAGTTTTAAAAATGCGATAATCACTTGGTAACCCAATTCACCCCCCTTGGGTGACCTTCAATTGATATCAGAGCGGGTTATTGCTCAAAGTGTTTCTAACGTATCTTTGAGTGTTTTTGTGCAAGGATGCAAACTCTAGATTTTTCTCGCCTTAGGGAAGGCAACTCATCCATTCGGCCTCCCTACTTTAATGGGACAAACTATGCTCATTGGAAAGTTTGAATGAAGTTCTACATTAGAGCACAAGGTAGACATTTGTGGGATGCAATTTAAAATGGCTACACTTCACCGAACAAGTTCTTGAAAGAATACACCGCCAAGGAGATCAAGATTGAGCTCTCAAATGATCAAGCCGTGAATCATTTGTTTTGTGCACTAAGTGAGAACGAATTCAACCTAGTTAGTGCTTGTTAAACGACCAAGGAAGTTTGGGAAAAACTTGAAGTGCATTATGAAAGTACATAACAAGTCAAGAACACTAAGTTGAGGATTCTTAAAGAACATTATGAGACTTTTCGAGTGGAGCCCCATGAAGACATAGCCATGGCCATTACAAGGTTTACGAAGCTCTTGAATGAAATCAAAAAGCTTGGCAAGCATTATGATCAAGAGAACTCGGTGTATAAGTTCCTTAAAGGCTTGCCTAAGGAATGGGATGCGAAGAAATATGCTATTCAATCGGCTCAAAACCTTGGAAATTATACTTTTGATGCATTATGCGGAGAATTGACGGTTCATGAATTCGAGCTAAAGGACCGTGCTAGATTAAAAGCACTTGGTGGAATGACCAATCAAGAGTCAAAGAAGGAGCATGCCTTGAAAGCAACTTGCTTATCAGCGAAGAAGATGTGAGCTTAAGTGAAAGTGACTCTATTGAACAAGAAATGGCCATGCTATCAAAAAAGCTTAAGAAGACACAAGAAGAAGTATAAAGGTGCAAACAACGCAAACAAATCACGTGAGATAATTTGCTATAAGTGCGGTAAACCGGGACATAAAGCATCAGAATGCAAGTACATGAGAAGAAGCAAGAGACATGAATCATCATCATCATCATCTAGCTCCGACTCCGAATCGGAAAATGAGAAGGCTATTCTATGTCTTATGGTGAAGAGTGAGGTAAGTGACTCTATCTCGTTTAATCATGATGATGTAAATATATTGGATGATATGTCTATTATTCATGAACTTAGGAATGAATTAGAAAAGGAGGTCAAAAAGACCAAACAACTCAAAAAGTGTTTGATCAAAGCCATTAGAGAGATTGAAACTCAAAATGAGATTATTAATGATCTCCAACAGGACTTAGAATTGGCCATAAATGAGAAAAATGGCTTAGCAAAAGAAGTAGAGGGCTTGACCACCACGGTGACCAAGTTCACAAGTGGTACTCAAATGTTTGACATGATGTTGGGCGCACAACGATGTGCACTCAACAAGAGAGGCATAGGCTATAGTGCAAGCCTATTGAGCTATGGAAAGCTTTTGGCCGAGTCTAAGAGATGTTTAAAATGCAATAGATCTCATAATGTTGGCAAATGTGTCCTAAATAGGACCAATAGAGGTAAACTTGCATGGGTAGAAAAGAATGTATATGATACACATGTTATGGAACACAAAGGTGTATGGGTACCAAAGTCCATGATTCATAGAGTGAATTAGATTCACTTTGGAACATGAATGTGCTAAAACGATATATTAATATATAAGAGTTAAGCATGATAGGTCTTGCATTAGTCACATACACGTAGCATGCATATACTGTTATTTTTGATGTCATGACTGCATTTCATTTACATTTTATGTAGGACCATGATGAATTAATACAATGTAACCAAGCATTTTTAGGCCAAAGTCATTGACACGGCATGAGTTAGGCATTTCTCATAAATCAGACCTTCTACTCATGTTTTAAGTGTTTTAATCATTTTTATATGGTGTAAATGAAGTATCCATGAAGTTTGAGGTAAATCGGAGTTGTGCGTCAAAAACTCAAAAATTTTAATTCTGAAATTCCAGAGAGGAATTAGCGTGCTAGGTAATTTGATTAGCGTGCTAGGTCCAGCAATTAGCGCGCTAGGTCCATCAATTAGCACACTAATACCCCCTGGCCAGACAAACCTCACATTCACTATGTTTTAAAGTCATGTGTTAAAGCCATTGTTTTATATTGGGGGAGAATTTTAGATAATGTGAATGATATTGATAGGGGGAGACTTTATACCCATTTTTTTGTTGGTATCTATTTTTTGGGGGTAAGACATGTACCTAAAATGAGAAATTTATTGGTATCACAAACCGAAACATGCATGTTGATAGGGGGAGCCTAGATTCTCAATTATCTCCTTAAGCTTTCATTTGATGCATATCGATAGGAGGAGCACTTATTTGGTATCATTTTCATAAAACGGTGCAGCATTTTTTATGGTATCATGATTTTTCGTGCCCCACTTTTTGATGGTATCAAACGGGGAAGAAAGAGTGTTGAACTTGAGAGAGTATAAATTTTGTATAACCATTAATGTGATGTTCATACACTTGTATTATGTTTTATGCTTGTCAAGTGAACATTATTTGTTATCATCAAAAAGGGGGAGATTGTTGGACTAAGTGGTTAGTCACTCTAACTCTGACTGGGATTTTGATGGAAAGAAACAAGGTGAAAATATACTAATAAGTTTATCATGTGTATTTTAGTTTCGTTAATGGTTGCGAAACATCACATCACGGGTATTTGAGCATTCAAGCCATTCTAATTCAAGACTTGACATACATATAGGAATGAAGATAAAAGATCAAGACCACGAGTTGTAAAATTGATGTAAGGTAATCTAGTTCAGTTACGCAAGCCTATTATATTAGTTCATGCACATCATGTTTTTTTTTATAATGGATTTTTCAAATGTCAAGTGATTACTTGAAGATTTCGGTCCTATAAGTTTAAACAATGTTAAATTATGTGTATGAAAATCATTGTTGAAGTTTTCAAAAAAGTTGTTTTTGAAATGAGTTTCAAAAGAAAAACTGCATATTTACAAAAAAGCCCCTCGGATGTTATGAAACTGAGATTTTTCATTTTCGGGATTTGTGAAAATATCCGAACCATCCAAATAGGCCATATGACCCATAACAAATATGTATTATATGTTATATGAGGGTTTGTTAGGTCTCGGACGCGTTAAAGGGTCGCTAACACAAGGAACATAATTAATCATTCTGAGGTCCCTGCAGTTAGTGCGCTAATAATGTTATTTGCGCGCTATGTGCAGAGTTAACGCGCTAGGTCTTAATATTAGCGCGCTAATTGCATTCCTGAAAGCTTTTTTATAAAGCTAAAAAATTCACTTTAATTTGAATTTTTGATCAAATCTCGGCCCTTGGATGCACACAACGGTCATATACTGGTCTATAAATATATAGAATACTCTCAAATGTACAAGGCACATAAATTAGGTTTTGAAATCAAAGAAAAATACAAGTGCACAAATTTTTCAAGAGGAGGAGCGTGGGGTTTTCAAGTTATACTTTGAAGCTGTTCATTCAACATCAAAACCAGCACTCTTGAAGCATTCTAAGGAGTACAACAACCTCTCCAAAACTGATTTTCAAGTCATCTTCTTAGGGTTGTAAGAAAGTCCATTTCCTAGCTTTTCTTGTGCTTAAATTATATATTCTTGTGTGATTGACTTGGAAAATTAGTTGTTGTGTTATTGAACACACTTGTCTTGAGTTTTGCATTTAAAATTGATTTATTAAACCCTTGGACTGATTTGAACAAGAGTTTGTGCTTAAACTTGATTTTTATCAAACTTCTTGTTTTTTGGATTTGAAACCGATTTTTGTTCTCATCAATCTATTTGAAACGGTTTCATATTTGAGTTTTATATAAAATCAGTTTTATACTTGCATTTCTCAATTGTCTTCATACTTGCATGCATAAGAGTGGTTAGGCTCTAGGAGGCTTACTTGTATTTGAACTTGGTGCCACTTTACTTTGTAAAGTGTAATTTCATTGTATTCATCAAATCTTGATTGTAAGACTTAGTGGTATCTAAGTCGAAAGGGAAGACCTAGTTGAGGCTAGGCATATATCCTAGTTGCGGCTAGGTGGGAAAAGTCCTAGGTGGGTCTAGGTAGAAAAATTCTAGTTGCAACTAGGTGGATGTATAAGACCTTATTGCGACAAGACAACGTATAAAAGACCTAGTTGAGGCTAGGCATTCACTAAGCTAGTTGGCTTAGGGTGTAACACTTATTGATAATATAAGTGGGGTTTGAAAATCCTAACCGGGGAGGTTAGGTAGTGGATGTAGATCAGTTAGATTGAACCACTATAAATCACGTGTCTTATTTCCATCTCTTCTACCCCCTTCTTGATTGCATAGCATTGATATTTACTGTTGGTGTATGTATTATTATTGTTATTTATGCATAAAGTTTTAAAAAGGCGATAATCACTCGGTAACCCAATTCATCCCCCCTCTTGGGTGACCTTCAATATGAACCAATCATAGCTAATAGGGTATTGAACATCATATAAATGAACATAAACAGATGCAAGTAATTCAGTGCATTGCACATGTACTGTGACCGTCTTTTTTCTTTAAATAATTTCAGAGAAAACCAAAGTTGATTACTCTATTCTACACTCGTATACCACCTATGAAACCTTCACAACGATCACTTATGTAGCTTCTCTAAGTGTATCCGAGTGTAGTCAAGTTTCGAAACTCTAAATGGATAGTGAATGGATAGGGTATCATAGTTAGAGATTGATACATATCCACCGCTCTTTGAGATTGGTACGTATCCACCACTCTCATGTTAACCATTAAAGCTTGGTACTTATCTGCCAACTCTGTTATATTCATGTTATTGAAGACATCCGTTCCATTATGTCACAGTACAATGCCCCAACCCCAGTCCATAAGCTAAGTGAACTAAATATACTAAAATACGTAGCATAAATGATAAATAAATGAAACCCACTTTCCTTTGTCACAGTTTTATAACTTTTTACTGACCTTTTGCACCCCTCTTACGAATGTTCACTGGATAAATCTACAAAAATTGCATCAAAACATATTAATTTAGGTCTTAACTTGGTCTAAGTACCTTAACTCAAGCCTTGTCTAAATCCCATAAATTTTCCTGACTTTTCTTTATTATTTATAATGTTTCAAGAGTCATGGCTAGTTGCAACTGAAGTTTGATAGTTACAACTGTATCTGCAACTTCAGTTGCAATTGCAACCACTACTTTAGTTGCAACTGTAACTGCAACAACTGCAATTCTAACAATAATCCTAACAGTTGCAGCTGTGAACAAGATTGTAAGAAAAATAAGTTTTGACTCCTTGTATCACACCGCCACCATTATTATCCTAATGGACTTTTAAAACCACCATAGAGTACCCATAAACGAGTCCTTACCCTTGAATACAAATCGCTGACAAATAATAATTAATTCATGTGAATTCAATTTATTTTCATTGAGTTCCATCAAAAACTTTCACTCCCAAACACATGACTTTTATAACTCATGAATTAAACACTAAAACTGATTCTAATATATCAGTTCAACTTCCCTTCATGCCTAAGAAACTCATAAATCCAACAACCCTTTTAATTTCTACCTTTACATTGAAGAACATGAATTAAGTTTTCATGACAACAGAACAACAGATGCATCATCCCATGTTTTTTCACTAATTTCTCATTATAAATGAGTTTATTAGAGCCCAAAATAAGCCCCTATACATCTAACTAAAAACTATGAACTTAGAGAGAATTTTGATAAAGAAAGAGAAGAAATACTCACCAAACCTTGATGTGGCTAGTTTTATTCCTCCCAAAGCTTCAAAGCTTTAGATTTTTTATCAAACTCATAGTCCCTTTAATCTATTAGACCATAAATATTGGTGTTTACTTAACTCCATCAACAAACATCAAGCTCCCTTTTATTTTCTTCTCTCATGTTCTGTTCGATCAATTGCTTCTCTTCCATTTTTTTTTTTTTCTCATTTTGGCTTTTGTTCGTCAAGCACCTTGGCCAACTTCTCTTCAATTGCTTCAAAACCAGGCCCAACTAGATATGTGCCATGTTAATTTCTAAAAGAACTAAATTTCATTAGATGGGATAACTAAGTATAAACTACTTGTATACATCTAAGAGATAAAGAACTCTTTGAAAAGATAAGGACGACAATCATATAACCATATCTAAGATAACTATTAATCTTAGCACACTCCCTCAAACTGAAAATGGTTCAGGTTAACCAACTTGAGGTTGCTAATCGAATCAGCAAACCTGACAAATCTAGGGTTTGTTACCACCACCCAAGGTGACAAAAAAAGATTATGATGCAGCAGACAACGGAACAACAAAGTCTACAGAACAACTGGCGGAGGAGAGTTGACGGAACAACTATCGAAGTAGAGTTGATGGAACAACTACCGGAGCAGATTCGACGAAATGACTAACAGGGCAGATCTGGTAGATGATCTTGATATAACCACAAGAGCGAATGCAGATTTCTGATTAATAGGCAGATGCAAGCTGCTTGGGTAAAGCAAATGAACACTAGTGATGTGACGATGAGCATGGGCAGATGTAGATACCATTTTCTTTCCATAATGGCAAAACAACAAATAATCTATATGCATCGAATGCATGCAAGGGAACAAGCTGAGTGCATATGAGGCAAAACAACACTTTATAAAGGACAAAAAATCAAGAACCTTGATTCAATAGATCAGGAAGTGATTTAACTATCTAACTTCCTTTTCTAACCAACAATAGAACTCTCCCCAAACAAACAGAATCACTTCTGGATGGACGCGCACGATCAGACAAAGGAGCGCACATGAAGCACCGCACAGACGTTCCTTCATCAAGCCCACGATGCAACACACAGATGAAATGCCCAGCAAAACTGCACAGGAATGCAGAGGTGGGACGAACAACAAGAAAGGTGTTTGCCTAGTGCGTATCATTAAACTAAACACTTGAGGCAGGATCGGCGAGCACAGAGGCTGGAGAAGATTGGGAGGTGGAAGGTGGAATCAGTGATGCAAGGGTGATTAGCAACGAATGGATTACGAGATCACAGAAGCAAAGCACGAGATGCGGGCCAAGAGACCACACACGCAGATTAAGATATGACAAATAGACTCACGATAGAAAACCACAAATACGAAGTCGAGGTAGTCGACCGAAACAAATGAGAAACCAGAGATCGCCCATAACCAAGCTCTGGTACCATGTTAATTTCTAAAAGAATTGAATTTCATTAGATGAGATAACTAAGTACAAACTACTTGTATATATAAACATCTAAGAGATAAAGAACTTTTGAAAAGATAAGGACGACAATCATATAACCATATATAAGATAACTATTAGTCTTAACATGCCACCTAACCCATGCTTGCCACATCATGGTCACACATGCATACTTAATGATAATGGAGATGTTTGTGACACCACCACCTCTCCACCCATATTAACTAAACTATAGGTTTAATTTTTTATATGTATTTATATATAAACTATATATATAAATATATATGCACCTATGTATTTCTGCACCTATAAATTCACCACGAACGCCAACAAGCTCACTTGGGTTTGCACACTATTCCACAACCCACGGTTGTCACCCACGACACACACGTTTCATTAAGCGCACCAATAATTTATTAATTATGTATTCATTTGCCACTGTAGGTCTTGTATTAATCTACATTAATACCCTTATAGTTCAATTAATTATTTTTCACGCAAATCAAACATAATACATTCACACCTGTGCACTCACACGGTGATCGAGGTAAACCGTGTTTAACCATGAGCATAACTTAAGTTAATTAGCGTTTAGATTATTACTAATCAAATACTCAAAGATATTTAGAGCAAGTTAATTTAACATATTCTATGTATTCGTTGGAGTGATTTTAGCAAGTACCATACGTGTATTTCATAATTAGAAAGTGCATATTTTTTATTAGGCAAGAACGTATAGAAAAGGGTGTACTTAGGTTTCTAATTTGGGGATTGTAACTTTGTATATATGTGCATTGATATATGAATAACGAAAAAAAAAAAAAAAAAAAAAAAAAAAAAAAAAAAAAAAAAAAAAAAACTTATTTTGGTCCTATAGAACTGTAAATGGTATCAGAGCCATTGAGAATTTTTGCTTCTTAATTTTGCTCTTAAGATGAGTAAGGAATCAGTGACTGGCGGAAGTGACAGTCATGAACACAATGGTAATGGCCGACAAAGAACACGACATTTCCATTCTATTTCTCAAACAAAGAGAAATATTCTATAGTGTGTACACATTTCTCGTGGAGGTGGACGCGGAGCCGGTCACAGAAAAGTGTCTAATACGCCAAGTGGAGGAGTCGTGGTATCTCCGTACAAGCCAATGCTGCACATATATCTACCCAAAATGCACAACCTCAGAGCCCAATCACTGAGGCTGATAAAGCTAGTGTGAACAAATTGAGTAGTGAGCAGTGGATTTTATTGATGAATTTGTTAAACTCTCAAGAGGAAAATAAACAGGGATGTCTAGCTGGTAAGCTTGCGTCTTTGGATTGAATAATTAGCACTGGCGCTTCTCATCATATGATAGGAGCTTTTGGATCGCTAAGTGACGTTAAGAATATGATTATTTGCCTTGTTGGGTTGCCTTTTGGGAAGCAAGCAATAACAAAGAAATAAGGAACTGTGGTATTAGATGAACATTTTACGTTAAATAATGTTTTATATTTTTCTGATTGCATTGTAACTTGATCTAAGTGTCATAGTTAGTTGAGGATAGTGATTGCACTGTCCAGTTCACTAATAAATTTTGTGTTATACAATACTGCATTTCGAGGATGTTGATTAGTGCGGGTGAACGACAAGAGGGGCTATATTATTTTAGGGGTGCAATGGTGGCTCGAGCATTCCAGATGACTAAACAAGACCTTGTTGATTTATGCCATTACTGACTTGGACATCCTTCTCATAAAGTTCTTCAACTTTTAACTTTTGATGATATTAGTTCTAAACAAAGTAAAGAGTGAAATATGTTTCAAAGCCAAACAAAGTAGAGGAGAATTTGTTGTTAGTGACAATAAAGCTTTTAATATTTTTGAATTAATTCATTATAACTTATGGGGTCCTTATAGAACTTCATCTTCTTATGGTGCTCATTATTTTCTAACAATTGTTGATGATTATTCTCGAGGAGTATGGATTTATTTGCTAAATGAAAGATCTGAAGTTCCTCAATCTCTGCAATTTTTTTTGGCAATGATCAAAAGACAATTCAACCGATTCGTGAAAGTTGTGCGTAATGATAATGGGACTGAATTTACTTGCTTGACAATTTTTCTTGTAGAACATGGTATTATTCATCAAATTTCTTGTGTAAGAACTCCTCAATAGAACGGATGAGTGGAACGAAAACACCAACATATACTTAATGTGGCAAGTGTAATTCGCTTCCAAGCAAATCTTCCAATTATTTTTTAGGAAAAATGCATATTAACTGTTGTTTACTTGATTAATCGAACCCCGTCTGAGATATTGAATGGCAAAACTCCTTATTAGCTCTTTTTTGAATAACCTCCTTATTATAAAAGTATTCAAGTTTTTCGTTGTTTAGCATATGCTCATAATCAACGCCATGGTGGAGATAAATTTGCAAGTCAAAGTAGGAAGTGCATTTTTTTGGGTTATCCTTTTGGAAAGAAAGGTTGAAACTTATAAGATCTAGATATAGGTGACTTTTTTGTTTCAAGAGATGTTATTCTTCTTGAGCATGAATTCCCATCTATTTTCAACATGTCTTCTACAAAGTTGCCTATCATTGAGCCTGAAGAGTTGGTCGATGATACAAATATCCTCTTCAAACATTCTCAGCATAAATATTGTAGTGTCCTCGTCTGAAGAGGAGAGTACACAAGCTGCAATTCTTGAAGAACCCCATGTGACGGCACCAATTTCCCCGAGCAATTGGGTACGCCCAGCCTAGACCCATGTAAGTCTCGAGTCAAAACTCGGCAAACCTGACGAGCCTAGTCAGCTTCTGTTCGTTTAAGTTATACAATTTATGAAAGAATTATTGCAAGTTAACGCAACGATAAAGTAATCAAATTATAGTACGGGAAATAACTCAATCAAAGGGAAATTCAAGAATCTATAAATGTGGAAAAACCTCGAGTATTCATGTACAATCTGATATGCATAGATATATGATACCAATCTCATTAAAATTCCAAGTTCCATAACTAAAAAACATGTATATAAAAAGACATACAAATAAGCGAATAGTAAACCTACTCTAATGACCTCCCAGGTCCAGCCGCTAAGTCCTCAAAGTAAATCACCTAGGTAGGGCCCCTTGCCTTTGCTGCTCTCCACCCTATCTACACCTACCATCACAAACTAGACGGTGAGTAACTGAAGAACTAGAAAGTAGTGCCAGAAGAATATAACAGTAATTTATGATTTAACAACAAAACAATCCAAATATCATATGGTAATTGAATGACAATAATGTAGATAAATCAAAGTGCATGATAAATAGACTGATAGATAGTAGTCGAAGTTTGCATGTTCTAAGAATCAAAAGAGGCCTATGAGTGGCTAATTTCACAGCAATACGGCAAAGATCTCGCAAGATCTCACCGGGCAATGTCGCAACACTAACGCAGCTTGAAATCGAGAGGCATTGCAACACCTCTCGAATCCAATACCCAGTACACACAACACTAGATGTGGTCAATTACCCCTGCAGGAGGCACCCTCGTTGTCCTAGCTAGTGCGGAACCACATGATACCTTCGAGACACACTCATGCCAAGAACACACAATGAACAATATAGAATGGAATATCAAGCAAGAGATCAATTCAACAATAATAATAAATAAAGGAATATATAAATCACATGATATTTCTTTATTGGCCTACTAACGTACACACATACAATGCACATGTGTACTTACCTGACTAATCGCAACCCGTAGACACTCTCGCGTCCCTAACACATATCCCTGAGTTTCACACTATCTGACATGGTCAGGAAACTCATGTTAATAGGTCAAGTCATCAACTGAACCCTAGGTTAAACCCTAGTGTATTCCCATCGTTTAAAGTGACTCCGGAAGGCTCAATAAATCATTCAAAAACTTAACGACTCTTTTGGGTTTCGAAAACCGCATTAATGTAAGCCTTTTCTTAGAATTATCGGCTTAGCTCAGTCGTATGTGGCTCACGCCATGGACTCAAGGATCAGCGGCGTGACCACGACGTCAAAACCTTTTAATGACTTATAAACATGTGCATACATGCCTTTACCTCGTGCCTTAGCCATGCATTACAACATATGGAAAACGTCTCAAAACTCGAACATAACAATACGTTCTCTATAACCCGACATACTAAAAAAAAATCACAAACTTAACATGTAACGACCAAAATTTATTTAATCAGGATTAGTGCTACTCACGGGGATTAACGGGTTAATTCGGGCGTTACGTGGACAGTTGGGCTGACTCAGATATGAGTACCCAGGTTATATTGTGTTATTTGTGTATGTTGTATGTCTATTATTGTGAAGTGGGAATGTATTATTATTTATATAAACGTCACAAGTGTGTAAGTTGATGTCGGGGAAGGTTACGAGTCGGGTATTTAACTCAAAATGCGTGTGGGGTATGAGCATTGACTGCTGGGTAGTAGGGCGTTGATGAGCCTAAGTATAGGTTAATCAATATGAGATTGCATAAATTAAATAGGTAGGTGCCTATAGTTGGTAGATTAATTGAATAAAGTAAATCAATGTAAGTTCTATAGTTGAAGGAGAATAAAAAGAGTCATAAGATAAACATGGAGATGGGTGTGTGAGATCTCAAGATAAATGGTGTCATGAAGTTGTGTCAACAAGGCAGCTAGACTTGTGAACAGAGACCTTTAGATTGTCCTCGGGATGCGTGTGTTGAGGAAGATTAAACCAAGGCTATAAATATGAGGATTGATGAACAAATCTTCAAAAAGAATACATGCAAAATCTGAGAAGCTGGATTTGGGGAAAGTGGATGAGCTAAATACAGTGAATTTAGAGAACTAGGAGGCTGGATTAATGGTGCTTCATTAAGGTAATCCTCTAGTCTTCTTGGTTATTTCCATTAAGGGAGCTTCAAAAATGGGATTTTTCCATTTATTTAGTTTTTGGGTTTAGAATTATGTTTTTACTGGTTTTTATAAGAATTGAAGTCAGGTTTAGGATGAAATGAAGTTTTAAAATCGATTCCATAGTTGAAATTCGGGTAGTTTGTGTAAGTTGGAAAAAATTGGACATGCATGTTGAATTCGAAAATTTATAGTAACTTGTGTTGTTGATGTTGAAATTGGCCTTTAGAGTTTGGAGGTTGAAGATGGTTTGGGAGAGGAAAGAAGAAAGAAGAGTGAAGAGCAAAGAAGGAAAAAAAAAGGGAGACAATTTTGTCTCTAGAAAAAGGACGCACAAGCGCGCCCTAGTGCGGGTGTGCGACCCTGGGCCAGACCGAACCGATTCAAGTGGGGCCCACTCATTTAAATAATTAAAAAATTTAAATAAAATATATGTTATATTTTATATATATCATTTATGGAAAAATATGGAATTAGTTGGAAAATATCAGAAAAATTGGAGAAAATTCTAAAAAAATATAAAAAATTAAGAAAAAGGTAGAAAAGTGGTTTCGAGACTTTTCGAGTATTTATGGAACCCCTACGTAGTCCAGGAGAGGTACCACAATTGAAAATTAGAAAATATGATATAATACCATAAAATTACATAATGTGTTTTTAAATAGTATAAAACACTATAAATGGACTTCAGGGATTAGAGAACCATAGCTTGGGCATCGGGGAGCTAGGCGATTCAAATTGACCGGTCTGGGAAGTCAGAGAGTGTATTTCAGGTGCGTAAAACCTTTAAGAAAGTTAAATTTTAATTCATGGCGTGCATTTTATCGATTATCTTATATGCGGTGACTACTGGTGGTCACACATGGTTTTTTTTTTTCATCTTGGTTATGGCTGCATGCTTGAGTATGGGCTAGTCTGCGACGGAAACTATGTAGATGAAAGTAGAATGTATCTACAACTGTCTCAAGGGTTAAGGGTACTCTTAGAATTAAAAAGCTCAGAAAGGAGTACGCCCATTTACTGAGTCGAGGTGTAGTCGTTGTAAGCCTGTTATTAAGCACTGGTTTATGCTAAGAACTCCGTTTTTGCTATCGTATGACCGGCGGGTTATGGTTTTATCTTGATTAAATGAGAGATGATTTATTTACCTGTTGATTTTACGTTCGAGCCCATTTAGTTAATTATTTGTTGTTTTTGGATATTTTGGATGTTTACATTTCCAGTTGATGTGTGATTGATGTGATGCTATGATGGTTGTTTACTGCCAGCCATGGGGATATGATTCCTGTTGTCAGGATTATATTCACATGTCTCGCAGATTATCGATGTTTTCATGATTATTGTGTAGACTTCTTTTGGGAATTTACTCACTGGGCTCGTTGTTGTATGTGTTGGGCAACTGAGCGCAGAACCTGGTATGAGCAAGAGCAAAGGAAAAGAGGTACTAGGCGACTATCTCTGAGGCCGTTGCTACTGAAAGCTCGTATTTTGACTACCTAGTATATATGTATATATTATTTTGTTGGGCTTTGGGAACTTTAGAACTTAATCACATGTATATGGATTTCTATTTAGTTCGTCTCAATTATATACATGGTGTTTATTTTTGGGTTTTCCACTATTTAGATTTAATAAATTCTCATAACACACACATTTAAAGGTTTTCACTATGATTAACTAACCTACTAGATGCTTATGAAAATTAAACAATTTAATATAGTAAGATTAGCTAGACGGAGCGTCACTTTATAGAGCTGCTAATGTGGCAATAGTAATGATGTGTTCGATGACGTGGCATACGCTACTAGGCTTGTGGGCAGAGAGTGTGTCACGGGACAACATCGAAAATTGGGGCAGTGATATAACACCACACCGAAAATGAGATTCATGCAACATACCCATACCAGTGGCTTGTCAAACCTAATAACGCCTCTAAGGCATTTTTCACAACTCAATAACTCGTTACACACTAAACCCATGCATACATACATCCATGGACTTTTCCTTTAGCTCATATGTCTTATTGGGCCCTTATTGGGCCTAAACATCTTGGATATTGAACCCCCAAATACCAAACCCATGAAATCAACACCCCTTCAAGCCGTTACCATGCCAACACCTAACACATATCACGCTTTACATAAAAGAATCAACAAACCATATGCACCCCACACCCTAACGCTACAATTGTAAGACGCACACATACCATACACTTTAACACAACACACCAAAAATGCCTATACCAGCCGTGACTCACACAAACACTAACATCTCGGAGGGAGAACAAATCACACAAACACCCACAACAGCTACACATTAAGGGACCACCTTCGGTCAGTGGGGATGTTGGAAGAGCGCCTCGGACCAGCCCCGAACAGAGGTCGAACCTACCTCTACAACGTGAACTAAAAACAGTCGACACAGTCCACAAAAATAGTAAGCAAAAATCACTCAATAGCTCGTTGGAAAACACCATGTCCGCCGCGTGTGAGGCCCTCCGGGAATGTCGAGATGCCCATGGGTCATCTACGCCCAAGTTCCCCATCTGAGAGACCCTACGATGATTGAAAATAGTTAGTGTGTGCAACACAGTGAGCAAAAAAGAGAGAGAGAGATAGTTGAGAGAGAAAGAGAGATGAGAGGGACGTAAGGAATAGAGAGAGAGAGAGAGAGACGAGAGAGAGAGAGACGAGAGAGAGAGAGAGAGAGAGAGAGAGAGAGGATGAGAAGCTTACTTCCTTAGGTGACCAAGACACCTTTGGCGAGTGCCCGACTCTCCAGCGTCGTTGAGGGAGGTGGCGGTTTGCCAAGGGAGGAGGAGAGAAGTGGGAGAGAGAAGAGAGAGAACGACAGCCGAGAGAGAGGTGTCTTGACTCTGACGATTATGGTTCTCCGGCCACCACTGGCCTCGTTGGAGGTCGGTGAGTCTCAGGCGAAGTGAATTTGGGACAGGAGGAGAGGGGAGGATCGGTGGAAAGGGAGGTCGAGAGGTGAGGGGGTGTAACCTAAACAAAAGAGATGATGAATAGTAAAGTTAGGTAGGTCCCTTATATAGGCCCTTATTTGCATCTCAAAACCCACACGCATCTCAAGGTCAATCTTATGAATCTCTTAATTGGGTTGTGTCAGTTTAACAATCCCTTATCCTATGACTCGTATGTTATGTAGCTAACCAACTCCCACGTTCAAACGACGTTCCTCAGTCCGTCTTTCCTTGCCCCGACTCCCATAACGCGCGTAGTTTCACCGAGTCTCATGAATTATTTATTTAAATTACACAAATATTCATTTATTAGTGTTTTTACTGTGTTTTATTCCCTCGTTTACCTAGGCGAAGCCTCACTCAAACTAATATTCGCCCGAATGGCTCGAGACCCATATTACACTATAATACTAATACATACAACACAAAATCATAAAATTACCTCGGTGTCGACTCCCGAAATTTGAAATACAGTCCAATATCGAGTAGCTGGGTCACGGTCCTGACAAGTGTGACCCAAGTCAAGTTAAATTCAAGGGTTGTTATAGTCTCCCCCACTTATTAGAATTTCGTCCTCGAAATTAAACTAATAAGTAGACTAAGTTACAAGTTTATTGGAATCAAACAGGTAGGGAAAGTGCTCACGCATATAGGACTCTAACTCCTAGGTTAGCTCCTCGTCTTCGTGAAATTGCCATTTCACGGGAACCGAAGGAATTTCCTTGTTCCTCAGCATCTTGAACTTTCGATCAACAATCTGAATCGTCTGCTCCTCATACGTGGCATCGTCTTGCACGTCGATCTCGCTCAAGTCTACCATCAGTCGCTGCCCTCCACTTGACTTGTCTAGTCAAAGCATCGAAATATGGAATACTGGATAAACACCAGCGAGCTTTAGCAGTAATTCTAACTGGTACGCAACATTACCGACCCCCTTTAGAATCTTGAAGGGACCGATAAACCTCGCCGTGACCTTCCCTTTGATTCCGAACTATTTGTGATCCTCAGATGTGAGACTTTGAGGTATACATAGTCTCCTAAGTCGTACTGAAGCTCATTGTGATACTGATCATAATATTTCTTCTACCGCTCCTGGGCACCCTTAAGTTTTTGACGAATCTGCCGTACCTTCTCAGTATGATCAACAACAATCTCAAGACCAACTGTCACAACATCTATTGGCTCAGCCCAGCAAGAAGGTGATCAACAAGACCTACAATAGAGCGCCTCAAATGGTGCCATACCGATACTCGCATGACAACTGTTGTTGTACGCAAACTCGCACAAATGTAGGTACTCTTCCCATGACCCGCCGTACTCCAAAACACACATCCTAAGTATGTCTTCCAACACCTGGATTAACCTCTCGGACTGTCCGTCTGTCTGCAGATGGAATGTCGTACTCAACTCTAGTCTGGTGCCAAATTAAGCCTGCATGCTTTACCACAACCATGAAGTGATTTGCTCCCATTGATCTTACACAATCGACAATGGAACTCCGTGCAATCTAATAATCACGCGCTCGTATAGGATGTTCAGTATGTCAATTCTATGTGTAGTGGATACTGGTATGAAATGAGCAGATTTTATCAATCGATCCATAATTACCCAGATGTTATCGTGATCATGAGGAGATCAGGGCCAGCCACTAACGAAATCCATAGCAATGTGCTTCCACTTCCATCAAGGAATAGGTAGGGACTGTAACAATCCTCCAGGCCGTCGATGCTCAGCCTTCACTCGCTAGCATATCTCACACGCTCAAATAAACTCCAATGCATCGAACTTCATCCCTAGCAACCAGAAGAGACGCCGCATATCAGCTTACATCTTGGTTCGATCCGGATGCACAGAAAAATGGGAATGGTGAGCCTCCTGAAGTATTTCAGTGTGCAAGTCAGCCGCCAATGGGATTCACAATTGCCCATGATACCTCAAGCAAGAGTCCGTCGACCGACTCCAATCTGGATACTCTGAACTGTCCGCTATCTCACTATAACGCTGGTACGACTCATCGCCCTACTGTCCCTTGAGAAAGGATTGCAGTGAAATGGTCTGCAATCTTATCTGATTACATATCTGTGTCTTGGTAGTCGTTGGCACCTTTGTTGAACTCATCATCTCGGATGCCTCAAGTAATGCATACTCGTGAGTCATACGACATACAACTACCTTTGTATCAGATCCTTTGCGGCTCAAAGCATCAGCAACAACATTGGCTTTCCCTAGATGATACTTGAGTACGAAATCGTAGTCCTTCAAGAATTCAAGCCAACGCCTCTGTCTCAGGTTGAACTCATTATGAGAAAACAAGTACTTTAAGCTCTTATTTCTATATACAACTCGAAGTGCATGCCATACAAGTGGTGTCTCCAAATCTTCTACGCAAATACGATCACTGCCAACTCTAAGTCATGGGTCGGGTACTTCCTCTCATGAACTTTCAACTATCAGGATGCATAAGTGATAGCCCTTCCCTCTTGCATCAGCACACCACCCAAACCAATCTTTAACGCATTGGTATACACGACTAGGTCTTTCTTGGTCTCGAATAATGCTAAGACAGGCACGGTCGTCAATTTCTCCTTTAAAGTGGAAAATGCCTGTTCACACTTTTTAATCCAATCAATCTTCGCGTTCTTTTGCATCAGTTTCGTCGTCGGTGCATCGATCTTGGAGAAGTCTTGCACGAATCAGCAGCAGTAACCTACAAATTCTAGAAAACTGCAAATCTATGTCACAGTAGTCGGAGTAGGCCACTCTACCATGGCTTTAATCTTCTTTAGATCAATGAAAACACTGTCAGCTTTAACTACGTGCCCTAAAAATTTGACCTCTGGTAGCAAGAACTCGCACTTGCTAAACTTAACGTAGAGTCGGTAGTCCCTCAGAGTCTGCAACACTACTCGTAGATGTCCCTCGTATTCCTCACGAGTCCTGGAATAGATGAGGATGTCATCGATGAACACAATCACGAATCGATCTAGGAAATCCTTTATCACTTGGTGCATCAGGTTCATGAACATCGCTGATGCATTAGTTAAACCAAATGGCATGACTGTGAACTGGAAGTGACCGTATCTCGTGCTGAATGCTGTCTTCTCTTGATCCTCAGCCCTGATCCTGAGCTGATGATAGCCTAACCTCAGATCTATCTTAGAAAACCATTGCGCCTCGATCAACTGATCAAACAAATTGTCAATGCGAGGTAACGGGTGCTTATTCTTCACTATAACCTTGTTCAGCTGCATGTGGTCGATACAAAGCCTCAAACTATCGTCCCTCTTCTTGACAAACAACACTGGCACTCCCCATGGCGATATACTAGGATTAATGAAGCCCAACTCTAGCAATTCATCTAGCTGACTCCTCAAGCTCTCGAGTTGCCATCCTATACGGTGGTATCGAAATCGGTCTAGTCCTTGAGACTAAGTCAACAATGAAATCGATCGTCCTCTATGGTGGTAATCCTGGCAGATCCTTAGGGAATATGTTAGTGAACTCGCACACGATCGGTATATTTGCTATGTCAACCTCCTGTCTCACACAAGTACTCATGACGCTAGCAACAGTCTCGACATCGCCAATCGTGGCCTGTCTGCCTCTGGTGATCAGAAATAATGGTGCAGTACCCTGAATGCTGATCGTCTTACCATCTGCCAATGAAATCGTGACCGTCTTCTTGTAACAACCAATTTGAGCATGTTACACTCCCAACAAGACCATGCCCAACAGCGCATTGAACTCAAGAAAATCAAGTACCCTCAAGTCAGCAGGAAACTCGTAGCCTTTTATTTCTACCGAAAAATCAACATACAGAAAATTCAGGTATATCTTGTCTCCAGAAACCGTGCTTAGGATCAAGGGTCTACTAAGTCTGATGGGTCTCAACCCTAACATTTCTACCATACGTCCAGAAATAAATGAAACAGTGGAACCAGAATAGAACATGGTATTCATGAATGTACTACAAATAGAAATCATACCCTCGACTAGGTTTCGGGATGCTCCTTGATTTGGCTTAACTGCGGCTTGCACATGCTCCTTCTGGTGCCTGCATCCTCTCAGGTTGAATACACTGAGCGTGGATGTGGCCAACTGTGTCGCATCTGTAACATGTACGTGTATCCTGTGTACCCTGAGTTTCACCTTGTCCTTGACTCTGTGTAGATCTCTGGGTCTGAGTCTACCCTGACCTCTATGTCTGCCTTTGTCTACCTTATCTGCCAGAATTTCTGTTCGCGGTAGACTATCCCTATGACTGTTGTAGAGGTCTCGTAGGCTGTGGAGGGTGACTAGCAAAGCTTAACACTGGTGGAGTCGTCTGTGCAGTCGAGTAGGTGGTGCAATAGATCCTACACTTGGAGCTCTAGAATCTCGGTAACAAAGTTTATTCTTCCTTTGTTTCTTGTCCTGATGATCATTTGATTTGGTTTCCTCTATGGCTGATCTCGCCTCCTCTAGGTGAGAAATCAGGTTGCTCTCTCTAGCCAGACTCTGCTCGTATGCTCTCTTTAGAGTCTCTGGCTCGGTAGTGACCACTGAACCTCTAATAGCAGGTAGCAAACCCTCCGTGAAATAGTAGATACGATCGGTCTTTGAATCTGCTGAACCTCCGGCATAAGGTAACAACTAGATAAACCTACCAATGTAGTCCATCATCGGCTCTCTTGTAGACTGTCGTAGAGAAGTGAACTCGTTCCTCTTCTCTCGTAACACTGTCGGCAGAAAGTACTTCTGGTTAAACAGGGTCTTGAAATTGATCCAGTCTCGCGGAATGCCTCGGGTAGTGACAATGGTCGTCCACCAATCATCTGCCTCTCCCTGTAGCATGGATGAGGAAATCATCGCCCTCATATGATCCTCAGTCGCGATGATGGTATGAATCTTCTCATGATTCTTCAAGAAGAGCTCTGTCGTTGCTACATCTGTACCACCGAAAAACTTAACTGGGTCGTGCCTCTTAAATTCTCTCCATTGCCTCGCCTCAGCTGTGGCCCTGGGACTCTTCTCCCGAGTAGTAACTAGAGTAGTCTCTACTGCAGTTACAGGTATCACTGGTGTCTCCTCAGTCTCGACCGGATATGCAACACCATCTGTATGTGCTATCTGTGCAATTGCTATCCCTGGCATCACTATAACCAGGATCGATGCTGTGGAAGCTGTAGCCACTAGAGTCTCCATCCCCTAAGTAGTCGAAATGGGTGGAAGCAGTGTAGTCAGAGTTGATGGTGTCGTGGTAGCTGGTGCGAGCGTCCTCAGCGACCGCACTAACTCCTCAAACCTCTGGTCCTACGTAGCGGTTTTTTGAGTCAACGTGCGTATCTCCTCAAGGCATCATGACAAAATCATGCCGATATCGTCACTCGGACCTGTTTGATCTGCCATCGTCGTCTAAATAAGAAAACGAATTTCTTGGATCAGTGGATAGCTACCGCATACCATATAGTACAATCAACAATCATAATATGTACAAAATATCACATTTGACTTCTACCAATTCCTCCTTACACATGAAACTAAAGTTCTAATTAGGATCGCTGGGTTTTCCACTCTAAGTCCAACCATTCCTAATTTTTGTTGTCTTAATGGTTTGTGTTTTAAATGAAGATTCAGGTCATTATAACCTTAGGCTCTGATACCATCTGTGATGACCCCAATTTCCCCGTGCAATTGGGTACGCTCACCTTAGACTTGTGAAAGTCCTAAGTCGAAACTCGACAAACCTGACGAGCCTAGTCAGCCTCAGTTCGTTTAAGTTATACAATTTATGAAAGAGTTATTTCAAGTTAACGCAACGGAAAGTAATCAAACTATAGTACGGGAAATAACTCAAAGGAAAATTCAGGAATCTATAAATGCGGAAAAACCCTGAGTATTCATGTACAATCCGATATTCATAGATATATGATACCAATCTCATTAAAATTCCAAGTTCCATAACTCAAAAACATGTACATAAAACGACATACAAATAAGTAAATAGTATACCTACTCAAATGATGTCCCAAATCCAGCCATTAAGTCCTCAAAGTAAATCACATAGGTAGGGCCCCTTGCTTTTGCTGCTCTCCACCCTATCTGCACCTAGTGTCTCAAACTAGATGGTGAGTGACTGAAGAAATAAAAAGTGGTGCTAGAAGAATATAACAATAATTTATGATTTAACAACAAGACAATCCAAATATCATGTGGTAATTGAATGGTAGGAATGTAGATAAATCAAAGTGCATGGCAAACAGACTGATAGATCAAAGTTTGCATGTTCTAAGAATCAAAAGAGGCCCATATGTGGTCTAATTTCACAGCAATACGACAAAGATCTCCCCGGGTAATGTCGCAACACTAGCGTTGCTTGAAATTGAGAGGCCTCGCAACACCTCTTGAATCCTGTACCCAGTACACACAACACTAGGGGTGGTCAGTTACCCCTGTAGGAGGCACCCTTGTTGTCCAAACTAGTGCGAGACCACATGATAGTTTCGAGACACACACTCATGCTAAGAACATACAACCAACAATATAGAATGGAATATCAAGCAAGAGATCAATTCAACAATAATAATAAATAGAGGAATGTATAAATCACATGCTATTTCCTTACTGGCCTACTAACGTACATACATACAAAGCACATGTGTATTTACCTGACTAATCACAACTCGTAGACACTCTCGCATCCCTAACGCGTATCCTCGTGTTTCCCACTACCTGACAAGATCGAAAAACTCATGTTAATAGGTCAAGTCATCAACTGAACCCTAGGTTAAAGCCTAGTGTATTCCCATCGTTTTAAGTGACTCTAGAAGGCTCGATAAATCATTCGAAAACTCAACGACTCTCTTGAGTTTCAAAAACTGCATCAATGTAAGCCCATTCATAGAATTATCGGCTCAGCTCAGTCGTATCTAGGTCATGCCATGGACACAAGGACCGGCGGCGTGACCACGATGTCATAACCTTTTAATGACTTATAAACATGGTCATACATGACCTTACCTCGTGTCTTAGCCGTGCATTACAACATATGGAAAACGTTTCAAACCTCGAACATAACAATACATTCCCTATAACCCGACGTATTAAAAAAAATACAAATTAACACCACACTGAATACGAGATTCATGCAACATCTCATGAACGCTTGTTAAAACCAAGAACGCTTCCAAGATGTTTTTCACAACTCAACATCTCATGTACACACTAAACCCATGCATACATACATCCATGGACTTTTCATTTGGCCCATATGTCTTGTTGGGCCCTTGTTGGGCCTAAACACCTTGGCTATTGAACCCCCAAATACCAAACCCATGAAATTAACACCCCTTCAAGCTGTGACCATGCCAATACCTAACATATATCACGTTTTACATAAAAGAATCAACACACCATACGCACCCCACACCCCAACGTCACAACTGTAAGACACACACATCATACGCTTCAACCTAACATACCAAAAACACCTATACCAGTTGTGACTCACACAAACACCAACATCTCGGAGGGAGAACGAATCACACAAACACCCACAACAGCTACACATTAAGGGACCACCTCCAGCCAGTGGTGATGTCGGAGGAGCACCTCGAACCAGCCCCGACCGGAGGCTGAACCTACCTCTACAACGTGAACCTAAAATAGTCGACAAAGTCCACAAAAATAGTAAGCAAAAATCACTTAACAGCTCATTGGAAAACACCATGTCCGCCGCATGTGAGGTCCTCCCGGAACATCGAGATGCGCATGGGTCATCTTCGCCCAATTTCCCTGTCGGAGAACGGTGATCGGAAATAGTGAGTGTACAATATAATGCGTAGAAACAAGAGAGAGAGACAGTTGAGAGAGAGAGAGTCGAGAGAGAGAGAGAGAGAGACGAGAGAGACGTGAGGAACAGAAAGAGAGAAACAGAGAGGGGACGAGAAGCTTACTTGCTCAGGTGACCGAAACACCTTCGACGAGTGTTCGAATCTCCAGCGCCGTTGAGGGAGGTAGCGGTTTGCCAAGTGAGGAGGAGAGGAGTGGGAGAAAGAAGAGAGAGAATGATAGCCGAGAGAGAGAGAGGTGTCTCGACTCCGGCGACTGTGATTCTCCGGCCACCACTGGCCTCATCGGAGGTCAACGAGTCTCAGGCGAAGTGAATGGGGGAGAGGAGGAGAGGGGAGGTTCGATGGGAAGGGAGGCCGAGAGGTGAGGAGGTGTAACCTAAACAAAAGAGATGATGAATAGTAAAGTTAGGTTAGGTCCCTTATATAGGCCCTTATTTGCATCTCAAAGCCCACATACATCTCGAGGCCAATCCTATGAATCTCTTAATTGGGTAGTGTCACTTTAAGAATCCCTTATCCCATGATCCGCGTGTTACGTAGCTAACCAACTCTCACTTTCAAACGACGTTCCTCGGTCCATCTTTCCTTGTCCTGACTCCCGTAGCGTGCGTAGTTTTACCGAGTCTCGTGAATTATTTATTTAAATTACACACAAATTCATTTATTAGTGTTTTTACTGTGTTTTACTCCCCCGTTTACCTAGGCGAAGCCTCACTCAGACTAATATTTGCTCGAATGGCTCAAGACCCGTATTACACGACAATACTAATACATACATCACAAATCATAAAATTACCTCGGTGTCGACTCCTGAAGTCCAAAATACAGTCCAGTATCACGTAGCCAGGTCACGATCCTGACAAGTGCAACACAAGTCAAGTTAAATTCGAGGGTTATTACACCCCCTTTGTTAACTATATTGACATGGATGGAATCACAGATAGGGGAGGAGGCTCAGATGAAGAAGAATAACTGGGACGTGGTCATCGAGTCAAATAATAGTCAACATTATGGCGTGATTTTGTATTACATACAGTTCAAAAGATGCACCCCTCAATGAGCCCCTCTCCGCACTCACTTGCTTCTTCACATTCCTCAGGTAACCCTTATCCTATAACACATTATGTGAACTGTGATAAATTCTCTATGCACCATCGTTCTTTCTTGGCAACTATTACTGCAGGGGTTGAATTAGATTCCTTCACTGATGTCGTCAAAGATGCCAATTGGAGAGATACAATACAAAAAAGAAATCCAAGCATTAAAAGCTAATGAGACTTGAAAAATTGAACCCTTGCCATCAGGAAAGTGTGCTATTAGATGCAAATGGGTGTCTAAAATCAAATACAATGCAGATGGCACAATTGAACGCTAAAAAGCTCGTCAAGTTATTCTTGGAAATCGCCAAATTGAAGGCATTGGTTATAATGAAACTTTTGCACCAATAGCAAAAATGGTGACAGTTCACACTTTCTTGGCTGTAACAGCGGCTAAAAACTAGGAACTTCATCGACATGCATAATGCATTCTTGCATGGCGATCTTATAACGACCCCTATCCAAATTTAGGACATCTTCAGGCCTAAATCCATAATTAAGTCCTAACTCGGCCCGTAGGACTTAACTACGTATTAGTCACCCTTTTTAACCAAATTTCTAACTTGGTCACGTTCAGGATAAATAGTACACTAACCTTAACAACTACAACATTTTTGAGTTGTTTACCAGTTCTACAATTTAATAAATTAGCAGGAGTCTTAACAATTTATGGCGGAAGTCTTTTAATCATTTAGCGGAAGTCTTTTTAAATACATGGAAACAATTTGATAAACCTAAGTGTGGAAACCAGGAGTAACGATAAAATTATATGCAATATGTGGTGAAAAATATAAACAGTGTGATAGTTATAAGTGGGAAACTAACACTCAACTCAATATATACATCCCAACAGTACGAAAGACATAAGTAAAATATACAAAATATCAAAACCAGTCAATCAGTGGTACACTCCCCAAGCTCAGAGGTAGTCGCAATCTTCACCTTGATGGGTCTACTGCTCGACGGATTTGCACCCACCGTCATAAAAAGGACGGTGAGTACAAAAGTATAACAGTAATTCCCAAATGACTTATTTCCTCACATTTCCAAAATAAATGAATGGTATTTAAAAACATAATGATAGACAAAGAATGCTCTAAGTAAACATGCTAGAAAATACTGAAAATACAAATGAAACTGACACAGGTCAAGCAGTCTGATCTCGATCCGGTCAGCGGTGAGAACCATCACCTAGCCTTTTCCACTATATCTATGGAGTTGTGCTCTACATATCATCATTTCTAATAACCTCAAATGGCGGAGCTGTGCTCTATGCGTATAAATCATCAATTACAAATTTCGTCGAACACCCTGGTTCAATACGCCATGAGTTGCGTGAGTATAATGGAGAGTGCCGACATCCCTGAGGTCCCATGACCCCGTGAGCCGCCCACTAAAGTGGAATGGACCCTATATTCTAAAACTATTTTAAAGCCAATAAAAAGACTTAGTAATAGAATTCAAGAATAGAAATACTACAAAGGCAACAAGCCAAGACTACAAGTTCATAATTGAATATTATCTAGTCCTAATAGCATGCTATTCATTTCAACTCTTTAATACTTAATGAAAAGAGACATGCGCTATGGAAGGAATGAAATAGATTTAACATAAGGAAGTATCGTGATGCTAAACTCAAGAAAAGAGAATAACAAAAAATCATGATATCAAGAGTAGAATGCAACCATTTACTGTCCTGTAGACTATCCAACAATAATAATTAGAAATGAAATGAAAGTAAATAGTTCAAGCGGGATTAGTTACCCTCAAGCAATTATCCTAACAAACTTCGGCCTTTCGACACTCCGACTCGCGCACCTGGACTCTCGAGACACACTCCTAGACTCTTGGTACGTAAATTGATCTAAGTAAATTCGGTTTCAATTAGATCAAATTGGTTTAGGAACCTTAACCCAAAACAACCCCTTTTAAGACAAAACAACATTCAATTTTTGGTCTTGCGTTGCAGCATAAATTAGACTACCATAAACAAAAAATCATTAAATACACTAAATAAGAAAGTTCTTGCTCTATGTCTTAGCATTTTGAAAATATAAGGTTTGTAAAATTTTGATTTAAAAAGAAGGAGATATTGTAAACTTGCAAAGACAGCTCAATTTCAAACTAAATCTAACTAACGAGAATATAAAAATCATTTCTCTTAATATATAGCTAGGAAAACTGTGATTCTTGGTCACAAGTTACTTAACGTAATAAAAATTCAGCTCATTTGGATATGAATTGGGGGAGTTATGCCTTTTCAAAGTTCACCTTCAACAATCCCATAATGACATTTAAACCACATATTTGCAGAGCATTTTTGAGTAAGAAAGAGCTGGAATTTCAAAAATATGGTAGAGACAAAAGTTGTTCTTCTATGAGTTAGCTTTCATATGACATTAGAATCACTTAATTTGGAGTTATGATGAGTGAGTTATGTCCAAGTTACAAAGGCTGTATAAAGACATTTGGTGTCTAATTTTGCAAAGCTTCTCAATTCTGAAATACAGCTTAGGGAAACCATTTGGTGTTTTCAAAATGAATTAAAACGTCATTAAAAACATCTTTGAAATTGATTTCATATAAAAACCCCAATATTCATAGCCAAGAACACAACAATTGAAGCATAAGAGAGTAGAGATGATACCTAAGATTCTAGCTTTGATGGTTGTCACTTGAGCTTCTTTTGATATGCAAATTTGACTCTCTTACATTCCAATTTCTAGCAAAAAAAATCCCCTAATAGCTCTGAAATTTCTTGCTTGATTTGCATGCAAATGGGAAGGAAAGTGTTTAAGTGTTTCTTTTATAGTGTTGGATTTTCATCAAGTTGCACAACTCCATCTCCATGTAAATTAAGGGTTATCAAACACTCCTACTCACCCACTTTTTTCAGCTTAATGACACTTGCCAAGCATAAAACTCTCCTCAATGCCACTTGTCAAGCATGTAGTTTTCTTTGTCATGGTCATCCATCATTTAATTATTTTTCCATATCTAAGATGATCTAGTGACCATTAACTCCTACTTCCACTAAAATTTCAACTTAGTGACACAAATGCATGACACAAATAACATAGGAGTGTGTGCTAGTGTGTATCCCGAGGTAAGTCCCATGGTTGATATTTTTATTTCCAAATTATAGGTCTCTAATTTGATTTACATAAATACATAAAACCATAGGCATTTTAATAACTCCATAAAGCATAATAATATTTCCTAAATTCATATCAATATTAAACAAGACTCACCAAAAATCTAGTTACCCAACGCCGCGACTCGCACGTAACTCGAGGCGCATACTCGCTCGAGTCTCGATGTCTATTGCTGCAAGAACCAACTTAGTTAGTCTACACAAATACGTAACACTAGGCATACACCACAACAAATATAAAATATACCTCGGCCACATACCTCGGTCGATGTGTGCACCTCATGTGGGTCCCACGACATGGTTCGATGATTCTGATTAAGGAATTAATTAAGGGTTAAGAAATTTGAGTTGTAACAAATATTCCCAAAAAAATGGAATTTCGTCCTTGAAATTAAACTCAAGTTAAGTCATACCTGACTCGAAAAGGTACGGAAAGCAGTCACGCATGTAATCTTCCCACTCCCAAGTAAGTTCCAAGTCGCAATGGAATTACCACTTGACGAGCACTTTAGGGATAGAATTATTCCTCAGCTGTTGTACATTTCGATCCCAGATCTGGATAGGCTACTCCTCATATAATATATCCTCGCTAAGGTCAATCTGACTCAAGTCGATTGTAGGTCGTGCGCCTACTTTCGACTCAGCTAGTCGAAGCATTAAAATATGAAAGACCGGATGAACGCTTGACATTTATGGATGATGCTCTAACTTGTACGCAACCTTTCCAACCCATTTCCTAATCTTGAAGGGCCTGATGAAACGCGGTGCAAACTTGCCCTTCACACCAAACCTCTGAAGACCCTTCTGAGGGGAAACCTTTAAGATACACTTAGGCTCCCTTGGGATAAATGAGATCGTTGTGGTACCTATCTGCATACTTCTTCTATCTCTCATGAGCTCCCTTAAGTCTTAGACGAATCTGTCGTACTCTCTTCATGTGGTCAACAACAATCTCAGGCCCCACTAGCTCCCTGTCCTCTAGCTCAGACAAACACGATGGTGAGCTACATGGTATACCATATAAAGCCTCAAACGGCACCATTTTGATGCTAGCCTGATAATTGTTGTTGTATGTAAACTCACACAATGACAGGTACTCCTCAAAAGATCCTTGAAAGTCTAACACACAAGTCCGCAACATGTCATCGAGGACCTGAATCAGTTTTTCAATCTGCCCGTCAGTCTGAGGGTGAAATCCTGTACTGAACTGAAGGTGCATACCATACTACTCCTGCATACTCTACTACATCCGGGATGTATAGGTAGCATCGCTGTCTGACATAATCGTTAATGGTACTCCATGCAGCCTAATGATCTCTGTCTTGAACAATACACTCAACTGATCAAACAAATAATGTAAGGCAACTAGCAGGAAGTGAGCAGACTTCATAACTTTGTCAACTATAACCCATATCGAATCGTACTTCCTAGCAGTCCTCGACAATTATCTCACAAAGTCCATGGAAATGTCTTCCCACTTCCACTGTGGAATGGGAAACGGCTGTAATAATCCTCCAGGTCTAAGATGCTCAGACTTCACTTGCTGGCAAATCCTACAGTTCCTGATGTAGTCAGATACATCCGCCTTCATCCCAGGTCACCAGAAGTGTCGCTACATGTCGTGGTACATCTTGGTTTTTCCTAGATGAACAGTGAAACTAGAACAGCGCGAATCCTGAAGAATCTCATCTCTCAGCTTTGGTACCTCGGGTATCTATAATCTACCTGTATACCTCAAAAAATGATTTGATGTCTTTATCCAGTCCACACAATTTGAACTCTGCGCTAACTCGCTGATTGATGGTACAACTTGTCAATCCTCAGACCTATGCCACTCTCTTTGTAGACACGACCTGTACTTTCATCTGTGCACAAATCATGACTCGTGTGTTGGTAGGAACATCTAACTGACTCTCCGTCGTTACTGCCTCGAGTAATCCATAATCATGTGCCATGTGACAACTGACAACTTCAACATCTCTAGTTGGTCTCTTACTTAGTGCATTGGCGACTACGTTCACTTTTTATGGGTAATACTCCAAGGAAAAAGTTGTAGTCCTTCAAGAACTCTAACCACTTGTGCTATCTCATATTCAACTCCTTCTGTGTGAAGAGATACTTTAGACTCTTGTGGTCAGTAAAGATTGTGATTCTTTCTCCATACAGATGGTATCTCTACACCTTTAGTGCAAATACAACCATCGCTAGCTCTAGATCGTGTGTCGGGTAGTTCTTCTCATGTATCTTCAACTATCTTGAAGTGTAAGCATTAACTCCTTTACCCTGCATCAACACGCAACCAAGACCCGTATGAGAATCATCGGTGTACACTAAGAATCCCTGTCCAACCTCTGGTAGTATCAATATTGATGTGGTTGTCAACAACCTTTTCAATTGCTCAAATGCGCTCTTGCATTCCTCAGACCGCTAAAAATTGACGTATTTCTATGTCAGCCTAGCCATCGATGAAGCAATCTTCCAAAAATCCTTCACAAATCTGCGATAGTAGCCTGCTAGCCCTAAAAAATCCTAATCACTAACATCGATGTTGGCCAATCCATAATCTCTTAAATCTTGGCCAGATCTACTGCAATCCCCGTTGCCCTAACAACGTGACCCAGAAACTTGACCTCTGAAAGCTAAAATTCACATTTGTTGAACTTGGCATATAATCGGTGCTCCTTCAAAGTCTACAATGTCTCCCTGAGGTATTGCTCGTGATCCTCCCGTGTCCTCGAATAGATTAGAATGTCGTCGATGAAGACTATCATGAATCGATCAAGAAATGGCTTAAATACTTGGTGCATAAGGTCCATAAACACGCCGGGGGCATTGGTTAGCCCGAATGGCATGATCGTAAACTAGTTGTATCCATATCTGGTGCTAAATGTTGTCTTGGACCTGTCCTCATCCCTGATCCTAAGCTAATGATACCCCGATCTCAAGTCTATCTTGGAGAAAAACTGTGCTCCTCTCAAATGCTCAAATAGATCATTAATCCTCGGTAGCGAGTACTTGTTCTTGACTGTGGCCCTATTCAATTACCTATAGTCGATGCACAGTCGTAGACTACCACCTTCTTCTTCACAAAGAGTATTGGCGCCCCCCACGGTGACATAGAAGGTGTGACAAATCCCTTCTCCCCAAATCATTAAGCTGAGCCGTCAACTCTTCTAACTCTATCGGAGCCATGCGGTTAAGTGGTATCGCAATCGATTTGGTGTCCAGTACTAACTTGATGATAAAGTCTACCTTTCGCGGTGACGGTAGTCCAGGTAAATCCTAGGGGAAAATGTCAAAAAACTCTCTAACGATCAATATGTCCTTAAGTTGGGGTTCCTGACTCTTTGCTATGGTGTATAAGGCTATTAGTGTCTCCATTTCTCTGCTAGATGCTAGTCGACCTTTCATGGTAACGGCTCTCGGTTTACTACCCCTATGAATGAACATTAGATGCCCTGGGATCTCGAATATCACTACCTTACAGCAGTCGATATGCGCGTGGTATGCAGCTAGCCAATCCATCCCTAATAACGTGTCGAACTCAAGTACTTTGAAATCCACAGGTAACTCTACCCCACTTATCTTTACCGAACATCCCTCTACTATGCTATTAGGATAAACTCTATCCATAGCCGCGGTACTTAAAATCAAATGAACCCTAAGGCTAACCGATGTCAATCCTAAAATGCCTATCATACGACCTGCAATAAACGAAATAGTCGAACCGAAATCAAATAAAACATATAGTCTCTACCAAAAATGGAAACCGTACCCTCGATGAGTCATCATGGAGCACTGGCATCTGGCTGAGCCACCATATGGGCTCCCTCTTGGCCCTGCTGTGGGTACACGACGGCTGGCTGTGGGCACTCCTTCACTATATGCCCGACTGGTCCACATCTATAGCATTTGACCTACCTACGCTGCTCAATCTACTTTTGTCCCTGTCCCTATGTCGGTTTCTGTCCCTGAACCTACGTCGGTCTCGATCCTTGACAAGGTCCCTCTCGGCCTTTGCCTCTGTCTCGGCTTTGACTACCCTGCTGTTATAGTCGTGTTGCTTGCGGTGTCAGGTGTGCAGCTCTCATTGGTGCTGGTAGCGTTGGCCTGATTGGTGGTGGTGGTAAAGTGCGCGTGCCACTTGAACTCTGCGTGTAGTATGAAATGTATAGTGTGGTTGGTGTACGTAGCATAGATATCCCTGACTCCTAAAAACACCTACTTCCTCTTCTCTGACCCTTGCCCCTCTGCCATATCCTCTCATACTCGACTATCTGCTCAGGGGTAACGGTTAGACTCGAAATAGTCCCGTCAACAACCTTACACAAGTAGTAGGTCTCGTGTGAGAGTGCGCGCTCATATATCTCGCTAAGTGTACTAGTGCCCATGTTGACTACGTGATAACTAATATTTGCCCTCAGGCCACCCCAAAATGGTACACATCCTCCATCTCATCTTGGACTAAATTTTAGGCGAACTGTCTCTGATATCCATATCTATCTCGGTACTGCATGACTAACTCATCCGCCTCTTGTCTCAGACTCATGAACTCTCTTATCAGTTTCATCATTACCGTTACTAGAAAGTACTACTGATAAACTTGTCCTTGAAGGCCATCCATGACTCGAAATCTCCATCCGTAGCTATGGTGGTACGCCACCAGACATCAGCATCCCTCTGTAGTGTGTATGAAGACTCGTTTATGCGCAATCTATCCTCAATCCCAAGAATCCGATATAGCTTTTCTCGTGATAGTATTCACCCTTCTATCTTCTCAAATTCTCTAACACCGTCGAAGTACATTAGCTGAAGTTAGAGGAAATCCTTCACCAGCTGGATCACAATTGCTAAGCCAGAAGGTGTAGGTGTGGGAGTTAGTGTCGCCTCTACAACCTCTACTGTCGGAACGACCACAACCGGAAGTGTCGGTATCACTGGAGCAACTAATATAGTAGTGGGAGGCTCGAGCTCCGGCTGTGTGGTGGAAGTAGCAGTAGTGTCTGGAGCTACGCTTAACCCAATAGATACATCCCAATAGCCACAATTGGAAGTGTCGGTAAACAGTGTGAAAGTTAAAAGTGGGGAACTAACGCTCAACCCAATAAATACATCCCAATAGTACAAAATACATCAGTATGTAAAATATACAAAATGTAAAAACCTATAGTTAGTCAGTAGTACACTCCCTAAGCTCAAAGGTAGTCGCTAATCTTCTCCTTACCAGGTCTACTACTCAATGGATCTGCACCCACCTTCATAAAAAGGACGATGAGTACAAAAGCATAACTGTAATTCCCAAATAATTCGTTTACTCACATTTACAAAATAAATGAATGATATTTAAAAGCATAATGATAGCCAAAGAATGTTCTAAGTAAACATGCTCGAAAATACTGAAAGTACAAATGAAACTGACAATGGTTAAGCAGTCTAATCTAGGTCCAGTCTGCAGTGAGAACTATCACCTAGCCTTTTCCACTATTTTTATGGAGTTGTGCTCTACATATCATCATTTCTAATAACCTCAAATGGTTTAGCTGTGCTCTACGCTTATAAATCATCTATCATAAATCTCGCCAAATACCCCAGTTCATTACATTGTTAGTCGCACGACTATAGTGAAGAGTGCTGACATCCCCAAGGTCCCGTGACCCTGTGAGCCGCCCACTCTATAAAGTGTAATGGACCCTTGATTCTAAAACTACATTAATGCCAATAAAAAGACTGGGTAAAGGAATTCAAGAATAGAAATGCTACAAAGTACAACAAGCCCAGAATACAAGTTCATAATTGAATATTATCTAGTCCTAATAGCATGCTATTCATTTAAACTCTTTAATACTTAATGAAAAGAGACATGAGCAATGGAATGAATCAAATAGATTTAATACAAGGAAATTGTGACGGCCCCAATTTCCCCGTGCTATTGGGTACGCCCGGCTTAGACCTGTGTAGGCCTCGAGTCATCACTAGGCAACCTGACGAGCCTAGTCAGCCTCCGATTAATTAATTTGACAATTTATGAAAGAGTTATTGCAATAATACACAACGGAAGACTAAAAAAGAATAATAAGGGAAATAACTCAATCAAAGGAAAACGTAGGAATCTATAAGTGTGAAAAACCCTGGGTATTCATTCATGTATACCGTAAATGTGAAAAGAGGGGACTCAAAAATCAAGCCATAAAATCGATACACCAGTGGGTACTGACCCTATAGTCGTGTATTGGTTGCTCTTTGGATCACCCGGGCACCGGTGGTTCGATGGGACCGACTCCCGTGCGGCATCCGCGGTCATCGCAATAACAAAAAAAAAAGAAAATAGTGATGCTAGTGGTCGGGTAGAGCGAGAAAAGAAAAAGAAGAGAGAAAGAGAGAGAGAGGGAGAGAGAATGGGAGGTGGGACTTACTCCGACGACTAAAGACTCTCCGACCACCACAGGCGTTGTCGGTGGTTGATGGCGCTCAGCGAGGTGGGGGAAAGAGAGGAGGAGAGGTGAGGGAAACCGGTGAGGAGAGAACCGATTTGGGAAGAAAATGAATAGTAAAGTTAGGTGGTTTCCTTTTTATATCTCTTTTGATTTCCTCTCAAATCCCACACTCATCTCGAGGTCCCTTGGATGGCCCTTATAACCCAGTCCCCAACTTTAGTGACACCACAACTATGACACATATTCTAGAATTACTTCATGTTGTGCATCCCAAGGTTCATCCTAAACCTATTGAATTTCTCAACTCAACTATAGGACTCATGTTGATTTGATTTGCAATAAATCATATAACCTATGTTAATCTATCAAATGAAATTTATAAAATGGTAAACAAGGTCATACTGACCCCCACCTACTGGTACTCAGTGCCCCGCGTCCAGCACGCTTCTCGAGGCGGTCCCACACTTAGTGTTCAAATAAATTATTTATGCCTAAGTTATACTTTATTTGATAAAATCATGTTTCCTCAACTAAGGTCATATCTTTGATTTGACTTAGTATATCACCTCTAATACCCGCTTAAACGACTACTAAAACCCAGTTTACCTTGGCGAAGCCTCACTTAGATTAATATTTGCCCAACTAGCTCGTGACCCGTATCATACTACCATACTAATACATGCATTACAAAAACATAAAATTTACCTCGGTGTCGACTCCCGAAGTTTGAAATACAGTCCAGTATCACGTAGCCGGGTCACAATCCTGACAAGTTTAACATAAGTCAAGTTAAATTTGAGGGTTGTTACAGTCTCCCGCACTTATTAGGATTTCATCCCCGAAATTTGAACTAATAAGTAAACTAAATTATAAACTTACCGAAATAAAACAAGTAGGGAAAGTGCTCGTGCATATAGGACTCTAACTCCTAGTTCAGCTCCTTGTTTCCATGAAATTGCCATTTCACGAGTACCGAAGGAATTTGCTTGTCCCTTAACATCTTGACCTTGTGGTCAACGATTTGGATCAGTTGTTCTTCATACGTGGCATCGTCCTACAACTCGATCTCGCTCAAGTCCACTATCGGTCGCTGTCCTCAGCTTGACTTGTCTACTCGAAGCATCGAAATGTGTAATACTAGATGAACACCACCGAGCTCTAGTGTTAACTCTAACTAGTAGGCAACCTTACCGACCCTCTTCACAATCTTGAAGAGACCGATAAACCTCAAAGCAAGCTTCCCTTTGATTTAGAACCGTTTTTGAGCCTTCAGAGGTAAGACTTTCAGGTATACATAGTCTCCTAAGTCATACTGAAGCTCATCGTGATACTGATCATAGTATTTCTTTTACCGCTTCAGGGCATATTTAAGTTTTTAATGAATCTGTTGTACCTTCTCAGTATGATCAACAACAATCTCAGGACCAACTGTTAGAACATCCTCTGGCTCAGCCCAGCAAGAAGGTGATCTATAAAGCCTACTATAGAGTGCCTCGAATGGTGACATACCGATATTTACCTGATAACTGTTGTTGTACTCAAACTCGCACAAATGAAGGTACTCTTTTCATGACCCACCGTATTCCAAAACATACATCCTGAGCATGTCTTCTAATACCTGGATCAACCTCTCGGACTGTCCATCTGTCTGCGGATGGAATGCCGTAGTAAACTCCAATCTAGTGCCAAACTGAGCCTGCATGCTCTACCACAACAACGAAGTGAACTGCACCCCTTGATCTGACACAATCGATAATGGAACTCCATGCAATCTGATGATCTCGTGCTCGTAGAGGATGCTCAGTCTGTCAACTCTATATGTAGTGGATACTGGTATGAAATGAGCAGATTTTGTCAATAGATCCACAATTACCCAGATGTTGTCGTGACTACGAAGAGATCGGGGCAATCTACTAACCAAATCCATAGCAATGTGCTCCCACTTCCATCTAGGAATGGGTAGGGGTTGTAGCAATCCTCCAGGTCGTCGATGCTCAGCCTTCATGCGCTGGCATATCTCACATGCTCGAATAAACTCCGACCTATCAGACTTCATCCCTGACCACCAGAAGAGACGTCGCATGTCAGCGTACATCTTGGTTCGACCCGGATGCATAGAAAGATGGGAACGACGAACCTCCTGAAGTATCTCGGTGCGTAAGTCAGCCGCCAATAGAATCCACAGTCGCCCACGATACCTCAAGCAAGAGTCTATCGACCGACTTCAATCTGGATACTCTGAATTGTCTACCATCTCACTGTAACGCTGGTATGAGTCATCGCCCTACTGTCCCTTGAGAAGAGTCTGCGGTGAAACGGTCTGCAATCTCATCTGACTACACATCTACGTCCTGATAGTCATCGGCACGTCCATTGAACTCATCATCTCGGCTGCCTCAAGTAATGCATACTCGTGAGTCATACGACATACAACTACCTCTGCATCAGATCCTCTGCGGCTCGAAGCATCGAAAACAATATTGGCTTTCCCCGGATAATACTCAAGTGCAAAATCATAGTCCTTCAGGAATTCAAGCCAACGCCTCTGTCTCAGATTGAGTTCCTTTTGAGAGAACAAGTACTTTAAGCTCTTGTGGTTTGTATACAACTCGAAGCGCACGCCATACAAATGGTGTCTCTAAATCTTTAGTGCAAATATGATCGCCGCCAACTCTAAGTCGTGGGTCTGGTAGTTCCTCTCATGAACTTTCAACTGTCGGGATGCATAAGCGATAACTCTGCCCTTTTGCATCAGCACACCACCCAAACCAATCTTCGACGCATCATATACACGACTAAGTCTTTCTCGGTCTCGGGCAATGCTAAGACAGGCACGGTCATCAATTTCTCCTTCAGAGTGGAGAATGCCTGCTCACACTCTTCATTTCAATCAAATTTCGCGTTCTTCTACGTCAGTTTCGTCATCGGTGCAACGATCTTGGAGAAGTCCTGCACGAATCAGCGATAGTAACCTGCTAATCCCAAAAAACTACGAATTTGAGTTACGATAGTCGGAGTAGGCCACTCAATCATTGCTTTAATCTTCTCTAGATCAACGGCAACATCGTCAACTCTAACTACGTGCCCTAAAAATCTGACCCCTGATAGCTAAAACTTGCACTTGCTAAACTTAGCATAGAGTCGGTGGTTTCTCAAAGTTTGCAACACTGCTCGTAGATGCCCCTTGTGCTTCTCACGAGTCTTGGAATAGATGAGGATGTCGTCGATGAACACAATCACGAATCGATCCAGGAAATCCCTCATCACTCGGTGCATCAGGTCCATGAACATTGCCAACGCATTAGTCAATCTAAACGGCATGACTGTGAACTAGAAGGGACCATATATCGTGCTGAATGCTGTCTTTTGATCCCCAACCCTGATCCTGAGTTGTTGATAGCCTGACCTCAGATCTACCTTAGAAAACCACTACGCTCCTGTCAACTGATCAAAAAATCATCAATGCGCGGTAACGGATACTTATTCTTCACTATAACCTTGTTCAGTTTCCTGTAGTCGATACAAAGCCTCAAACTATCGTCCTTCTTCTTGACAAACAATATTGGCGTTTCCCATGGCTACATACTGGACTGATGAAGCCTAACTCTAACAATTCATCTAGCTGACTCCTCAGCTCCTCAAGCTCTTGAGGTGCCATCGTATACGGTGGTATCAAAATCGGTCTATTCCCTAAGACTAAGTCAATAATGAAATCGATCGTCCTTTGTGGTGGTAATCCTGGCAAAACTTCAGGGAATACGTCAGTGAACTCGCACACGATTGGTACATCCGCTATGTCAACCTCTTATCTTACACCAGTACTTATGACGCTCGCAACAGTTTCGACATCACAACTCGTGGCCTCTCTGCCTCTGGTGATTGAAAGTAATAGTGCAGTACCCTGAATACTGATCTCTGTACCATCTGCCAATGGAATCATGATCGTCTTCTCGTAACAACAGATTTGAGCATGGTACGCTCCTAACCAGTCCATACCCAACAATGCATCAAATTCAAGAAACTCAAGTACCCTCAAGTCAGTAGGAAACTCATAGCCCTCTATCTCTATCAGACATTCTTCACACAGAAATTTTAGGTATATCTTGTCCCCAATAGCCGTGCTAAGGATGAAGGGGGTCTACTAAGCCTAATTGGTCTCAACCCTAGCATGTCTACCATATGTCCAGAAATAAACGAAACAGTGGAACCAAAATCGAACATGGTATGCATGAATGTACTACAGATAGAAATTATACCCTCAACTAGGTTTCGGGATGCCCCCTAATCTGGCTCAACTGCCACCTGTACCCATTCCCTCTGGGGCTGATGATGTTATGTCTATGTCCTCTCAAGCTGAGTACACTGAGCCTAGATATGGCCAACTCTGCAGTATCTGTAACATGTATTGAGTCTGACCCTGTCTTCAACTTTATGTAGAGCTCTGGGTCTAATTCTACCCTGATCTTTGTGTCTATCTTTGTTTACCTCCTTTGCCAAAATCTCTGCTCACCATAGGGTTTCCCAGTGACTGTTGTATAGGTCTCGTAGGTTGTGGAGGTGACTAGCAAAGCTCGACACTGGTGGAGTCGTTTGTGCCAGTCGAGTAGGTGGTGCAATGGATCCTACACTCGGAACTCTGGAATCTCGGTAACGAATTTTGTTCTTCCTCCATTTCTTGTCTTGATGATCCTATGATCTAGTCTCCAGTCTAACTAGTCTCACTTCCTTTAGGTGAGAAATCGGGTAACTCTCTCTAACTGGACTCCGCTCGTATGCTCTCTGAAGAGTCTTTGGCTCGGTAGTGACTACTAAACCTCTAATGGCAGGTAGCAAACCCTCTATGAAATAATAGATATGATTGGCCTCTCAATCTGCAACCTTTCGTCATAAGGTAACAACTGAATAAACCTGCCCATGTAGTCCATCACTGGCTCTCCTATAGACTGTTGTAACGAAGTGAACTCATTCCTCTTCGCCCGTAATACTGTCGGTGGGAAGTATCTCTGGTTAAACTGGGTCTTGAAATCGATCCAGTCTCGTGGAATACCTCGAGTAGTGACAATGGCAGTTCACTAATCATATGCCTCCCCCTGTAGCATAGATGAGGAAATCGTCGCTCTCATATGATCCTCAATCGCGATGATAGTATGTATCTTCTCATGATTCTTCAGGAAAAGCTCTGTCGTTGCTACGTCTGTACCACCGAAAAACTTGACTGGGTCGTGCCTCTTAAATTATCTCAATTGCCTCGCCTTAGTCGTGGCCCTATGACTCTTCTCTACAGTAGTGACCGGAGTAGTCTCTGCAGTAGCTACAGGTGTCAGTGGTGTCTCCTCAGTCTGGATCGAATGTGTAACACCCTCAGTCTATACTATCTGTGCAACTGTAGTCCTTGGCACCACTGTAACTGGAATCAGTGCTATGGAAGTTGTAGCCACTGGAGTCTCCGTCCCCTGAGTAGTAGAAATAGGTGGAAAAGGCGTAATTGGAGTCGATGGTGTCATGGTAGCCTGTGAGGGTTTCCTCAGTGACCGCACTAACTCCTTAAATCTCTAGTCTTACGTCACGGCTCTCTGAGTCAACGTGTGTATCTCCTCAAGGCATTATGACAAAATCATGCCGATATCTTCGCTTGGACCTGGCTGATCCGCCATCGTCGTCTGAACAAGGAAACAAATTTCTCGGATTAGTAGATAGCTACCGCATACAATATAGTATAATCAATGATCGTAATATGTATAAACATCACATCTAACTTATCCCAATTCATCCCCCCAAACTAGAGTTCTAATTAGGATCGTAGAGTTTCCCACTCTAAGTTCAACCATTCCTAACTTCCGCTATCTTAATGGTTTATGTTTTAAATCAAGAGTCAGGTTGCTATAACTTTAGGCTCTAATACCAACTGTGATGGCTCCAATTTCACCGTGCAATTGGGTATGCCAGGCTTAGACCTGTGCATGCTCCAAGTCATCACTCGACAACCTGAAGAGCCTAGTCAGCCTCCGATTAATCAATTTGACAATTTATGAAAGAGTTATTGCAATAATACACAGTGGAAGACTAAACAAGTATAATAAGGGAAATAACTCAATCAAAGGGAAATGTAGGAATCTATAAGTGTGGAAAACCCCAGGTATTCATTCATGTATATCGTAAATGTAAAAGCAGGGGACCCAAAATTCAAGCCATAAAATCGATACACCAGTGGGTACCGACCCTATAGCCGTGTATTGGTTGCTCTCTGGATCGCCCGGGCATTGGTGATTTGATGCGACTGACTCCGGTACGGCGTCCGCAATCATTGCAACAACAAAAACGAAAAGAAAATAGTGATGCCAGTAGTCGAGCAGAGCGAGAAAATAAGAAGAAAAGCGAGAGAGAGAGAGAGAACGAGAGGTGGGACTTACTCCGACAAATGAAGACTCTTCGACCAACACAGGACTCGTCGATAGTTGACGGCACTCAGCCGAGGTGGGGGAAAGAGAGGAGAGGTGAGGGAAATCGGTGAGGAGATAACCGATTTGGAAAGAAAATGAATGGTAGAGATAAGTGGTTTCCTTTTTATATCTCTTTTGATTTCATCTCAAATTCCACACTCATCTCGAGATCCCTTGGATGGCCCTTATAACCCCAGTCCGTAACTTCAGTGACACCACAACTAACACATCTTCTAGAATTACTTCATGTTGTGAATCCCAAGGTTCATCCTAAGCCTATTGAATTTTTCAACTCAACTATAGGACTCATGTTGATTTGATTTGCAATAAATCATATAACCTATGTTAATCTATCAAATTAAATTTATAAAATGGTAAACAAGGTCATACTGATCCCCGCCTACCAGTACTCAGTGCCTCGCGTCCGGCACGCTTCTTGAGGTGGTCCCACACGTAGTGTTCAAATAAATTATTTATGCCTAAGTTATAGTTTATTTGATAAAATCATGTTTCCTCAACTAAGGTCATATCTTTGATTTGACTTAGTTTATCACCTCTAATACCCGCTTAAACGACTACTAAAACCCCGCTTACCTAGGCGAAGCCTCACTCAAATTAATATTTGCCCAACTGGCTCGTGACCCGTATCATACTACCATATTAATACATGCATCACAAAAACACAAAATTTACTTCAGTGTCGACTCCCGAAGTTCAAAATACAGTCTATTATCACGTAGCCGGGTCACAATCCTGACAAGTGTAACACAAGTCAATTTAAATTTGAGGGTTGTTATAGAAATATCACGATGCCAAGCTCAACAAGAGAGAATAACAATAAATCATGATATCAAGAGTGCAAGGCAACCATTCACAGTACTATAGATTGTCCAACAATAATAATTGGAAATGAAATGAAAGCAAATAGTTTATGTGGGATTACTCACCATTAAGCAATTATCCTAGCTAACTCCGGCCTTGCGACACTTCGACTCACACACCTGGACTCTCAAGACACTCTCCTAAACTCCTAGTATGTAAATTGATCCAAGTAAATTGGGTTTCAATTAGATTAAATGGGTTTAGGAACCTTTACCCAAAACAGACCCTTTTAAGACAAAACAACATTCAATTTTTTTTATCTTGCATTGCAACATCAATTAGACTGCCGTAAACTTAAAATCATCGAATGCACATAAGAAAGTTCTTGCTCTATGTCTTAGCTTTATGAAAATATAAGGTTTGTAAAATTTTGATTTAAAATGAAGGAGATATTGTAAATTTACAAAGACAGCTCAATTTCAAACCAAATCAAACTAGTGAGATTATAAAAATCATTTATCTTAATATATAGTTGGAAAAACCATGATTCTTAATCACAAGTCACTTAACATATCCAAGAATAACATAATCAAAATTAAGCTCATTTGGATATGAATTGGAGGAGTTATGCCTTTTCAAAGTTCACTTTCAACAATCTCATGATGACATTTAAACCACATATTTGCAGAGCCTTTTTTTATTAAGAAAAAGCTAGAATTAAAAAAATGGTAGATGCAAAAGTTGTTCGTCTATGAGTTAGCTTTCTATTGGCATTGAAATCACTTAATTTGGAGTTATGTCCAAATTACATAGGTTGTATAAGGAAAATCATATTTTCAATTTTAACAAAAAACCCCAATTTTTGGCAAAGCTTCTCAATTCTAAAATACAGCTTAGGGAAATCATTTGGTGTTTTTAAAATGAGTGAAAACATCATTAAAAACATCTTTGAAATCGATTTTATATAAAAACTCCAATATTCATAGCCAAGAACACAACAATTAAAGCATAAGAGAGTAGAGATGATACCTAAGGTTCTAGCTTTAATGGTTATCACTTGAGCTTCTTTTGATATGCAAATTTGGCTCTCTTATATTCGAATTTCCAACAAACAAAATTCCCTAACAGCTCTGAAATTTCTTGCTTGATTTGCATGCAAATGAAAAGGTATGTATTTAATTGTTTCTTTTATAGTGTCGGGTTTTCATCAAGTTGCACAACTCCATCTCCATGTGAATTAAGTGTCATCAAACACTCCTACTTACCCACTTTTTTCAGCTCAATGACACTTGTTAAGCATAAAACTCCCCTCAATGCCACTTGTTAAGCATGTAGTTTCATTTGTCATGGTCATCCATCATTGATTATTTGTTTATCTCTAAGATGATCTAGTGAACATTAATCACTCATACTTCCACTAAAGTTCCAGCTTGGTGACACAAATGCATGACACAAATAACATGGGAGTGTGTGTTAGTGTGTATCCCGAGGTAAGTCCCATGGTTGATGATTTTTAGTTCCAAACTATAGGACTCTAATTTGATTTATATAAATACATATGACCATATGCATTTTAATAACTCCATAATGCATAATAATGTCCTAAATTCATATCAAGATTAAACAAGACTCACCGAAAGTCTAGCTACCCAACTCCCTAGCTCACACGCAACTCAAGGCGCGTCCCCGCTTGCGTCTTGATGTCTATAGCTGCAAGAACCAACTTAGTTAGTCTACACAAATACATAACACTAGGCATACACCACTACAAATATAAAATATACCTCGGCAACATACCTCGATCGATGTGCGCACCTCACGTGGGTCCCACATCATGGGTTGGTGATCTTGATTAAAGAATTAATCAAGGGTTTGGAAATTTGGGTCTTGAAAGATCTAGAGGAGGAAGCTTTTATGCG